>CM073427.1:51277123-52527123 GCA_037114965.1 Monochamus alternatus | reverse complement strand
CTTTTTCCCCTGCTGTTTAGGCTACGTTTATTAACATTTGAAATGCGAAATTTGCACACCTTTGAGTGAAAAAAAAACATTCATTAGATTGAAGTCAAATTTTGTAAAATTTAGACGTTTTAAAAATTTAAGATAGTGCCTGTGCTTACAAAAATTAGATGGAAATCTTGCTAAGTGTATGTAACGTTAAAAATTAACATGTATTATTTTAATTAAGTACAACAGTAGGCAACCATTAATTCAATACTTTGTTTTTTAATAATAGTTTCTGGCGTAGATATTTGAAATGTACAACGCCGCGTTTTTGCGAGTTGGAACAAAAAGAGCGGAGCCGAAACAAATATCATAGTTGAATTATCAGCAGGTGTAATTTTTACAAATTTTCCTTTTAAACAAATTGATTGCTTCCTTTTGGGATATTAGGAAATTGTATCATCATTAACTGTGCCTATTTCGTTTTGGAACGGTGTTAAAAGTGCATAGTTTCGGCTATATTGCTGGATTTTACATCTGCATTCGACCCCTACAAGTACTATTATTTCCACCAATAAGCTCTTGCATTACAAAAGCGAATACTGTTGACGTCTACAGTGCATTTGGGATATATATGGGAAAGTTGCAGTATACCGGCTGTCCGTAGTATACCGACTGTTCTTTTAAAGACTCCATTTTGTAGTCCAACTTTTGGTGACGCCCACAGAGATCAACAAACAGATAAGCTGTAGTTTTAAGACTTTTATCCTCCTGTTACGTAATACCAACGTATATTTTGTATTTTTTTCTATAATTAAATCCGTTTGTAGTTTTCATGGAAGCCTTGGGTAATTCTTATCATTAAATTGTTATTTAGGTTGTACAATACAAGGTATTTGATATATTTAAGAAATTTTGTGCGCCACCCGTGATCACAAGCGGTTATACGATACTTTCTTCCTCACTATAACAATATTGCTAATAGATATACATTTTCATTCTTGTGTTGCCGCTAATTATAATATACTTATTGTTGTATGTTTAATACATATTTTTTTTCCTTTGCATACTTGCTATTATTTAAAGTAGACGTACTTAAAATCTTGTAACCAGGTTTTAAGTGACTTAAGAAACGCCAACGTCAATTGTTTTGGTTACTGGCGCCCTGGATGACAAGAGGTCCAACTATTGTCATTTTACATTTAACTCACGACCAGCTCCGGCTAAGAGCTAGCTGGCGTTTCTGCCCAAGACCTTAAGGACACCCCAAGATCGAGTATTCTTTTTTGTAAGTATCAATGGATGTTAGTATATTTTACTCATAAAATAAAACGTGGCATGTATTTTCTTGAAGAAAATTTAATGAGCTTAGATACCAACGCCTTTTTAAAATTTGCTGTAGAATTAACTTTTCAGGAATTATAAATTATTATAGTTTTAAGTTAAAAACCCACAAATTCTGATATTTTCCCTTAGACTTGAGAATCGGACCATGGTCAAGAGGAACTTTTCACCACTCAGCATTTGTACACTTTGTCATCAGTCATCCTGTATATTTTCATAGCACAGTAGGTCCAAGTACCTATAAACTGATGTACTTAGGTACGGTTTGACCAAATTGGCTGGAATTTTTCGTGCAACAAAAAATGTATATATACTCGAGTCAAGAATTCAGACGTCTTACGTCACGGCTGACGTTACACATTTGTTTTTATTGTCAACGTAATTTTCGATATTTGGTGGCTTTAAAAACAATCATTTTTTGCAATTTAGGGCAATATATAATGTAAACTTTTAGTGTAGTATATAGTTTTATTAATATCAGTTGCAGTTTCTTAAATATTTTGATGAAAATGTAATGAATTATTCATTTGTTCGTATGACGTAAGTCGTCTGAATTCTTGTCGCGAGTATACCTATAACTACATATTACCTGACAAAGTTATAAAAAAACAAATTTGATTTAACCTAATAAGTAGTGAAGTGGCTAGTCTTTAATAATGAACAGTTAATGTATTTTATTCAAGCTGTCAAATTGTTCTAAATGAAAAAAGACTGATTAATTAAATCTCTAAGAAAAAAGAAACACAATTTACATACATACACATATATCCCCATTACATTTATATATGATTGACATTTAAATCTTTTCTAATATAACCCAAGTCGGCTACATATATTTTCAAACATTTAAGCGAAATATTTTCGATTATAAAAAATTATAAATCATTATAATAAAGTTAACACATGTAACACGTCGGTGTAACATGCCTTCTCCATGTAGAAACAGCAGGCCGTATTTATACGGAATTAAATGTAATATTGAAAGTACGAGACGACATCGCAGACAGCGTGTGTATAGTTCGTCTGAAAGAAGTTTTGAACCGAGAAGCGGTCTGTCGTATGTCCCGATGTTTACCACCTGGGCTTCGCCATTTATCTCTGCATATTCTTCCTGTTAAGTCAGCCGAGGAGTTCTTATACCTTCAGCTAACTACACTATCGATAAATTTGTCATGTCGCTGAGTTACAGAGGAAGAATAAATTAACACTACGTTTTTATAAGAAATAAGAATAAACTAGGAATCCGGAAATTTCAGGCTCAGTTTATGGTTTTGCTATTTATTAAATCTCAACAACAAGTTAATATGCAAATTCGTAAATATTTCATTTTAATGAGTAGTATTAATAAATTTTAATATTATAAAAATTTGTGTATAAAATTTAATTACTTTATAGAAACTGTAGGAAATAATTTATTTCTCTTCATTAGATCCCAATTTGCTATATCCCTGTTATTTTATTAGATACATTAGCGATCAGGGTACCACTTTATAGGTCTGTTCAAGACTTTCTAAGCCAACTGCTTAAATTTAACAAAAACAAATTAATTTTACAAAATGGCTGATAATTTTTTCTTTAATGCACTGTATAAAAATAATTATACAATCGAAAAACATATGTTTTCTTCTTTTTTTTTCACTTTTAGGAATAGAAAGGTTTTTATTAATTCGTTGTTGTGATTTTTTTAATATCTAATGTATTTAAAATCTTTTGAAACTCCAACCTAGTTATTTATAGTTTCATGTAAAGAATAATTAGTGTATCAGCCAAAGCCAAGAGATGTTGAAGATTCGAAAAATAGAATAAGACCAGAATGTGCGTTCATAAAATGTTATAAATTTTGCATTACTGATAATAGAGAAAATTGTTTCATATTGTTTAGGTATATTAATTTTTTAAATAAAATTGTTAGTTTCGATGTAACAGTGTATTCTTTAGCTCAGGAAGACTTAGAAGCCATAACTATGCCATCTTTGAAAGCCAAACATGATTTGAACGTTTTTAACAAAACGATAGTAATAAAAGTTATCGTCAGATAAGTTTTTTTCATGGTCTATTCGATGTCCTGCAAAAATAAATTTCCGAAGGTATAATATTTTTTATATAGTACATTAAAGAGAAAAATATTCCGGAGAAAATAAATTTCCAAAGACGGCCATTTTGTTTTTTAAAATTAAATAGTTGGCTTAGAAGGCCTTGAACTGACCTACAAAGTAACACCTTGATCGTTAAAATTACCAAGATATAGGCCTCGGTGTTTTAAGTGACGGTTTCTGTAATACTTGATTTCTGCGATTTTTGATGAAAATGAAGAGATCTTTATTTCAAATAAAGATCTTCCTTCTTAAGGTTCTTTTAGATGATCAGTTCCGTTTAGTTGCAGTTTCAGTTCAGATTTTTTTTATGAATAAATACACAAAAATTAAAAGGAAATTGGAGTGAATTTATACCTTATTTTACATATTATTATGCAAATGTATAAGCCTATTTTCTGGCGTATTGCTCTGTTTGATATTTTACATTTGGGTACACTGGCATCGGTGCAGGTTATTTGCATAAGTTTTTTATTAATCAGAAACGCTCCGATTTTGTATTCATTTTCTACTACCCTTCAGCATTGCAACTAAGAGAGACTAGTGTCACCTCCGAATAATCTATTTCTTTATGACCAACACCAGCACATCTTCTACACGTATCTATCTGTTATCTATTCTTACATTCTGCTTTTCTATGGTGGAAGTTTCCACATTTGATGCATTTGAACCGTATTGGCGCTTTCATGCACCGAATAAAGACTCAAACCTATTCTGATACTGCCCTTTCCACCAAATCCTTTGCCTTGCTCGATTCAAGCTGCAGTGTAACGGCCCTGTTCCCACCAACATTCCTCTCTTGCGATCACATCATTTATGATAGCCTCCGTGACTTCAGCTTTGGACATTAAACTGTCGATATCTTTAATTGTGATTCAGGAGGTTCTGTTACTACCATTATCATCAGAAATCGTACTTCCTCCGTGCCTCAGATATCTCCTGAGCTTCTCCACTATTGCAGTATCCCTCTTATTTACTACGATCAGTATGTGGCTATTTCTGGCTTCTGTAATTATGCGGATACTTCTAGACTTCTCCTACCCCACTTTAATACTCTGTCTAATCTCCTTTAGTAATTCTAAGTACGTTTTGCCGTTCCTTTTGACTCATGTAGCCCCAGTGTCTCTTAAATTTTCAATAGCAGGAATTACTCCCTTTCTCTCTTTTCTTGTCCGTGTACTGTTCTCCTTTACAAATATCTACCCCTCTACCAGAATTCCACTTAGGATGCATTTTCCTAGCATCCCCCTCCTCCCATAATTTTTCAAGAGCGGGTAAGCTAAGTTCATTCGCTATCGCCGCGAGTCTATCTTCTTGGGGTATCACCTACTCCTCCTCTTCACTGACCACGCCCCCTCTCCAACCCAGATCAAATCTAATACTCCAACATTGAATGATGTGGATACCGAATGTGAACCTCTTCTATCACACTTTAGTTTAAAAAAGACCAACGCCCTGCTTCTTCGTTTCTCCCCCTTTACCATTACCAATGTCGTCAACATGAAGACAATACACATCCTAGGCCGTACTCTGTAAGCTTAGCATCTTCTTTGCGTTTTTCATATACCGTCAGCGTACAGGGAAAACAAATCCCCTGCAGACAGAGCTGCTGGGCCCTAACTGACTTCGGCGCTTACTTACCGGGAAATATTTTCCTTGTTGGGGGTCTCTGAAATCTTCTCACAGATTGTATATTCAACTTCCATGTCCTGTCTTCTTCTTAACCCATTCTGTAGGCCCCAGTATCATGTATATAGTGACGCAGATAGGCTGGTGAAGGTAAATTTCCCGCTTCCAGATCCCATATCACATACACCTACAGCGACGTCATTATGTTCTTTTCCACTGTGGTCTTTTTTACCTCTACAAAATATCTTGATTATATGAAATGTAGTTATGTAATGAGGTTAAGATTGTATTTATTTTCCATAATTTTAGTTTTAATTTCATTAAAATAATTTATCTTTTGACAGTATAAATTAGGTATATACGATAAAATTTCATGTTTTAAAGTTACATTTGTTTCTGTATTTTGTTGGAAAGCAAATCAAATGTCTTAAAATTTATTTTCTTAATGTGCATAATTAAAATAACTGCCCTACCTTTTTTAAAACCTTATCGAAGTTGATAAGTATAAATTTAATAGTACTTTTCGGTTTGAAACAAAGTAAAAAGATAATTAAAAAACAACACTTTATTGCAACATACAGATTAAACAGTAATAAAGATAAAAGTCTAGGTCATTAAAAGGTAGAGCATTGAAGTTGGTTCGGTTACTGGATCCAGATTGACGGCACCTAATCGTACACTCATAGCGGACTGAAGCGCACGCAAGAGGTTAAAGGTCGGCTGAAACGGCTTCAAGGCGGCCACTTCCGCAGTCGGTTGCCCTACGACCATGCTCTTCTATCTTATTACTGTATTTCAGGTCTTCGTGTAATATCTATTCATATCTTCTATCTTTGCAACGTCGTATTCGAATCCAGATTTTCTAAATAAGCCAATGCAAGGTAGTTATAATTACAAAAGTTAAAAAATAGTTCGTGTAGTTGTAATACTTATATAAAGTGCTTTATGGTTCATCGGACAAACAATGGTAAAGGACTTTTTCTGTTAGAAACACCATTGCGAATTGGTCACACTGATTTATTTTCTGAATATCGAGTGGTCCAAATTTTATTTTATAATTAGAAAGTCATTATCCTGATTTTCATCATTCTAAGTTCAGCTTCATCAAAGATATTTTAGAAATTATTTTGATAGGAAAAAAATATTTGAAAAAATCACTTTAGCAATATTACTAGCCATAAAATGCAAAATTTTCCTCAGTTACCTAAAATCTAATGTTTAATAGTTATTTATGATATAAGTGCTAAAAGAGTTATTTTATTTTTTTTAAGTAGCACATATATCATACACTAATTCTCCTACAAAACTCATAAAAACTGCAAATCAATGCATTTCTTATGTTATTAAATTTATAGTAGCTATTTGTGCAATAAGTTAGGAAGAGTTATTTTTTTGCGCATCAGGCATAGGTTTAAGCCATATGTGGAAAAGACACTTTTCCTACGAGTTCCACAAATGGTTGCTTTTAGTAGTGTTTTGAAAATAACTCAAATAACTATATCTAGTTATAATTTTTTATTGAAAATTTCGAAAATGTGAATCAAGAATCCTGAAGGAATGTTGAAATAGAAACGAGTTTGTTATTAGGTTTTTGTTGATATTATTGTGTCAGTAATTTATGAAAAATGTCAGAATCCTCTGTATACAACGATAATATGGAAGAATCATCAACTATCGCGATTCATTATTGACAAAAGATAAATATGAAAAAGCGTATCGCTTATTTAAAGATTTGAGTCATCAAAAAAGAGTAACTGTTATCAGTGGGGCAGTTCTACTAGCCTATTTTGAAGAAAAATCTAGAGCACTCCAGAGTTCTACGTTATGGAGTATGTCGAGGAGAAGATCACTTCGACAAATTTGTACACCTATTTACAAATACATTGTCATTGTTAATATATTTTGTATTTATGCTGATTAAAATGTATTTAAAAGTATTTAAGAAAACGGTTCGAGTATTTAAAAGTATTTATTTGTATTTGCTAATGTTTATCTCTATTCATATTTATATGTATTTATGTGTTTTTATAAATATTTATCGATATTTATTTCTATTAAAATGAATTTGGTGTATTTAATTGTAATTAAATCTATTTAATTTACTTGCGCAGAAGCTTATTTTATTTTTGAAACATTTGATCTTGCATTGTTAAAGTCGAGGTTAAAACTAAATGCACTTACATAATATTTTGATACTGTCAAAATACCTTTAAGATACTGAAGTAGAGTTTGGCTAATGGTACATTAAAAGTGATAATTCTGTGAAAATTGTCTGGAAAATAGGTATTAATCATTACATAAAAAAATATGTAAATGTCTACAGTTAAGGTTGAAAACGCATTGTTTTAGTTGAAATGCGCATGCACTTGACGATTGGAAACTGATTTGTATATTGTACTATAAAAGCTATTATCTGCACCATTTTTTTCAGCGCAGGTGCAGAACATCTGTTTGGACAAAGCGAAGCTACTGAGTGTAAATACAGGGTCTCCCCGATATATATGCAGCAGCGGGGTGATAGGTACGACGATTTATGCTATGTTTTTGAAAAAATGTCATTATTCGGTTACAAAATGGAAAAGCTTCGATCGATTAAAATTAAATTTATTATATGAAAATGTATTGGTAAAATGCTTTTCTTAATGCAATTAATATTAATTACCGTCTTGTACAAATGCCTTAACCGGACACCTCAATTAAAACAGTTGAGTTAGGTTGCTAATCTGCATGAAAATAATTTTTTGTAATTAAACAGTACAAATTATAAAAATTTTTGAAGCACAATCAAAAAAGTGTTAGTTTTTATCAGAAAAAAAATAGTGATTTTTTGAGCATCAAAATCGGACAAGCAGTCCTAGAGAAGAAAAATATTTTTAATTTTTCATAAAACCTCCATAAATTCCATAAAATATCTTTTTAATACACAACCTTATGGAAAATTTGAGTTTGTAACATTGCTATCTTCTACAGAAAATTTGAAGTAAATCCGTCAGGGGACAGCACACACATAATTATGCTGTCAAGCGTGTTTAAACTCGAAATTTCGTGGTCAAATTAGAAATTTTGTGTCCAAACTTAAAATTTCGTGTTTAAACTCGAAATTTCGTGTTTATACTCGAGATTTCGTCTTAAAATTCGAGGTTTTGTGTTTAAATTCAAAATTAAGTAACAAAAAGAAAAGTAAAAAACGTGCCCTTTCTTTACTATACAGTAAACGAGTTCAACAAAAACTGGTGAATTTTATTTTATTTTTTTTTACTTTCTTTACTATACAGTAAACGAATTCAAGAAAAACTGGTGAATTTTATGTGTGATCCTTGCGTCTCCTGGAATCGGTCGAAACGTTTGAAATAGAGCAAATAGCGAGGCAAACTGGGACTATTTGGTATTCAGGTCCAAATAGACGAACATGACCAAACTGGAATATATTTGTATTTAAACATATTTTGAAGATATTTATTTCTATTTAAATGTATTGCATTGTATTTTAATATATTTGTTTCTATTTATTTGTATTTAAACATATGAAAATGTGTAATAAAGTTAAATATTCGTTATTATATATTTTTAGATAATTATTGAATAGAGCTTTGTCTGTGGAATTGTTCATTAGCATACCTAGATGTTTGGTATCAGAGAACATACATATGACTTCATTGATAGGAATTGTAGGAGATTTGATTTATATTAGCTTAAAATACCTTTCTAAAACAGTAAAAATAAATTAAATATTCGTATTTAAAAGTATTATTCATTGTATTTACGTATTTATTTTTATTTTCTAAATACATTTGTTAGATTTGTATACCTATTTATGGAGTGAATTTCCCCTCGGAGTATGTACTCAATAATAATAACATTGTCAGTGAAAAGGAACATTAATATAAAAAAATTTCCAAGTGTAATTGCTTTCCTTAAACGTAAATCGGTAGGATATAGGTCCAGGAAGTCTAGTGTTTTAAGAGAATCAGAAGCTGAGATATTTTTGGAAGAAGCAAATAATAGGAGGAAAATTGGAAATTTACAGAACATTTTTAAATGGTTAGTATTAGATTTTCTTGATTATTTGGCCTGTTCTCGAATCCGTTTAAGGAAATAGTTGCTTCGTCACTGAATATTTTGTAAATTTTTAATTTCATCGTAAAATTCTTATATTCTGTGTATGTCATCTGCCCATAATTGTTACGAGATGTTATACGGATGCCATTTTTGAGACTAGTAGTAGTAGTAATTGTTATGTATTTGAACTAGGCTTCGACAACTTCAAGTTGCGGACCGGCAAGCATAACATTTCGACGATCATATTTTCTTACAGTTCTTCGCCTTCCTGATTCAGGTATATATTTTATATTTCCGGTTTCTTCAAACTTTTTGGATAACTTTACTTATTATAACTCGACTAATTAGTAATTTAATGTCTCACTCGAAACTCTCATAAATCGGGTTGAAGATAAAGTTTTTATAAATTTGTCAAGGATAAATATATTTTTTGAAACATTCAAAGGAAATAATTTAAAAATATCGCTGGAATGTTTAAGAGTAATATTTTTCATAATGTTTCTAGGTATCCATACAGGAAGGATTTCTGAAAGTATTCTTCAAGAGGTTTATACACAATGTTTTACTTGAATTATTAAATTATTTTCATATATTACAACCTCATTTTTGCTTTATATAGTAAACTGCTTTGAATAATTTGTATATATTTCATGTCCTTTGTAGTTTCCTATTGTTAAAATAGTAGTTTTTATTTCCATTTACAATTAAATTTTACAACAAAAAAGTATTTTCAAATCATTATTTAAATCCCCTTTTCAAACTGTCACTGACCGCTCACAGCCTTGATCGTTTACAGCTCACAATTCAACTCGATGTCGACCTTATGCAATGTTGCCAAGTTGAAATATTTTTCTAGTACCTACTTACCTAGGTTTTACACATCACAAATAAATGGATGTACTGACTATTTTAGAATATCATTTTTTTCTTGCTCAGTTCAACTTCAACCAATAATAATTTAAAATGTTAATATCCAATGAAATTAAATAATAATAATCAAATAATTCTAGTGGATAAAACCCACTTGATGATGAGAGAAAAGTGTAATTTTCACACTTCTCTCCATATATTGAAATTGTTTCTTATTTTAAATAGTGTTGATTATTGGTATCAGCGGGGTATGCCGTCGTGAAGAAATAACCTTTCTACAGCTTGAACATATAAAAGACATGGGCAAATATATATTGATAGATTCCCACCACAAAAACGAACATGAGAAGAGAATTTACGGTAACATGCTGGGAATTACACCGACCAATATTTCCGGAGAACGTTTGCTACGATACTGGTTGATGCAGGAGCAGACATCACCACTCTTAGGGGAACATGGGGGAATATCGACCATTGGGTAATGTCGATCTCATTCAAATCTCAGCAACTGGCAATTCTACGATCTCAGTGCCTCCTTCTGGTGACAGCTAGTTCCATTCGAACGTGCTACGCCTGCTCGGTTCAGTGATTCCAACTGTTGTGTGTGTTAATCCGTGCACTATTGTATATCATTGGGTAAATTATAATTTTTCCACCGCTGTTAATAAGGTAAGGAATGATCTGTACTTTCGGATATGCCGTCTTATGGTGCTATTAGATGTAATAGTGTATTAATTGTATACCGACTTAAATCTGATCCGTTATTTTAATGTTTTGTTAAACAATCTAAGGTTATGTTTATGTAGACGCTTTGGGGTAATATCGATCAGAGGTTTCGATATTACCCACCTTACATTAGACCGGTCGATATTAACCGTCTCCACATATCTGTTCCAGATGCCCCGAAAATATAACTGAAAAACAGACCGTTCTTCATGGAGGGAAGAATCCATGAAGAGGGCAATTAGAGAAATCAAGGAAAATGGTATGCCTATTAGAAGTGTGGCTATTACGTTTCATGTACCTTATGGTACCCTTCAAGATCGTCTTAAGGGACGTTTTGAGGAAAAAAGTATAACCTGGGTAGAAAACTGGTATTTTCTTCACATCAGGAAGAAGAAATTGCAGCGAAGATAATAACGATAATGATCAAGAAAATTTACCTCTACAAACTGTATCACCTCGTCCAGACATTCATAGACCCAGATTCATCAAACTCTGACCTAAGTATAGAAGAAATTTTAGAAGATGAAATTACAGATGATGAGGATAAAACGATAAAAATAAAAGAGAAAAAAAATAAATGTCTTCTTTAAAGATTTATATCCACCACCCACTTTACAACCAAAAGGGATCTAAAAGAAGAAAACAACACTCAGAAATATTGACGTCTACCCCTTTAAAAGAACAATTACAAAATAAAAAAGAAAAAAAACAAAAGAAAGTAGAACACGAAAAATTAAAAAATGTGAGAAAAAATATGATAACAAAACAGACGAAAGAAACAATTTAAAAATAAGCAGAAGAGCAATTGTACACACAAAGAGAATCAAGAGACATGCTTTGTTTGCGGAGAGTTTGGGTTCGATAAAGAAGTTTGGAGGAGATGCCGTTTTTCTGGTGTATGGGCCCATTCTCTTTGTACGGATGCAGATGAAGCTTCCCAATATATTTGTCATAACTGTTCGTAATAAATAAATCTTTATTTTATTATTTAAGATCTTTTGTTTGGTTTTTATTACCAGCACCTATGGTCGATATTACCCGCAGCTATGGTCGACATTACCCTACTGGTCGATTTTGCCCGGATTTATTTGTAATTTTAAAAACTTTCATATAAAGAAAAAACAATGTTCATACCACATTTGAAATGCTAAATTAGTAAGACATATTCATGTATGTGACTCTGTGACGTTTTGTATCATTTTCAATAAGAAATATACTTAAAATTGAAAATAATTCTTAACTAGCCGATATTCCCCCACGTTCCCCTAGATGGCATGATGGATGAAAAGCAACGAACGTGGAAGAAGGAAATATGTATCTAGAGAGGATTCCGTTCAGCAAAAACTTCAACTAGCCTAAAAAATATTGGATCAAAACGAGATCAACATAAATCCAAACTCGGCCTCTACTTGATCAATTGCATGCGCAGGGCTTTCCGTAACCAATTGTAAAAAAGTTACCGTGAAAAGTTATAATAATGATAAGAAATGATTTAAGTTGACAATAAATGAATAGTTAGTTCAAGAATTATGATGTGTTTTTGCGAGTGGGAAGATATTTCCTAACTCAAATTAGTTTACTAAATGTACGACTTTTCAAAACACTATTTATAAATATATCAATTGACCATCAATCTATTGTTGCTGAGGTAATGAAAGTTCGATCGTTTGTTGACAAGTAAGTCAACGGTCGGAAATCGAAGAAGCTGCTAATTAAGCCACTTTCGAGATATTGCCTAGTAAGTCAAAGCAACAGTATAAATTTTCGTACAATGATTCTTTGAGATGATGTGATCTGAAAAATATTAGTGGTAAGTTCAGTGAAATAGTACTTTTGGTATACTTTGAAGAAACGTCCAAAACATGGAAATCTTCACCGTTTTAGTCAAATTACTACGTGTTGCAGGCGATGATGAACATAAAGAATGAGGACAGAAGCAAATATTACAAGCCTGTTGCTTTTTTTAAGCGAAAAGGCGAAGGATATCGACTGAAAAAGTCGAAAGTATTAAGCAGGGAACAAATCGCCAAATTTCTCGCACAAGCGCAGGACGAAACATATCGTTTGCAGAAGGTTGTCGTAATTTGCGGTGTATTTGGAGCCTGTTGTCGCGAATAACTGTGCAACTTGACATTCTATAATATCGAAGACTTAGGAGCTGCACTATAGTTCTGCATATACCAGACGCAGACACTAATTTGCAACGAACTTTCGTTATTACTGGTACATTATATTTAAACTATTATAAAAAGTACGTAATCCTTCGTTCAGCGAACACTAAACATTATTTCATAAATTACTCATTGTTGTTTTAATGTCTAAAAGAAATTCTTGGATTAATGAACAGGAAAAGTAGTAATGATTTTGTAAAAAATCATGAAATGACGTTTAACGCAAAATGTAAGGATCACATATCAGACAGTCTTGAAATTACTAATCTTATGATGATTCATCTTCCAAAAATTTTTATAAAGCTAAATGCATTAATATGTGTTAAAAACTTATCTTTACTCGCACGCAAAAAGTATATCATAATTCTTGAACTAACTATTCATTTATTGTCAACTTAAATAATTTATTTTCATTATTATAAATTTTAACTGTAACCTTTTTACAATTGGTTATGGAAAGCCCTGCGCATGTATTTGATGAAGTAGAGGTTGAGTTTATATTTATATTGATCTCTCTTTGTTTTTGAGACTACTTGATGTAGTTACTTAATGTACAACTTTTCAAAACACTATTTAAAAAATCATGTGTGCAACTTGTAGGAAAAGTGTATTTTCCACATACGGCGTATTTTTTTTATTTTGATCAATAAACTTACGCTGACGCAGAATAAGCGACTTTTCCTAACTTATTATACAAATAGCTATTTCTTATTATAGTCGAGGAGCAATGAAGCCTTTGAGAAACTGGGCACCCGGGGTTTTTTTGGGTCGCTGAATTCGAATATACCATCGGCGAACACCCCACGGACACTTGATGGGCCCCAACCTGGACGCGGACGTCATCTTCGAGAATTTTTCTGGAAATATCGACAATAACGAAACGAAAATCATTATGGGGGCTTTTTGTATGCGCTGAATCCGAATTTTATGTTGAAAGCGACCACCCGAACACCTGGTGCGCCCTAACCTGGCCCTGAACGTCATCCCCGAGGGGTTTCCAGACACAATTGAAAATGACCAACCATAGTTGACATTCATGGGAATGACATCGATGTCGAGGTAAAAGTTTCAATGCAGCAGGTGTCCGTGGGGTGTTCACCGATGCCATAATTGAATTTAGCGCCCCAAGAAACCCCCAGTAACTATTTTTGGTTGGTCTTTTTCAATTGTGTCTAGAAAATCCTCGTGGAAGACGTTCAGAGCCAGTGTAGGGCGCACCAGGTGTCTGTGGGGTGTGCGTCGGTGCTATATTTGAATTCAGCGACCAGAAAAACCCCCAGTAACGATTTTTGGTTGGTCTTTTTCAATTGTGTCTGGAAAACCCTCGGGGAAGACGTTCAGAACCAGCGTAGGGCACACCAGGTGTCTGTGGGGTGTTCGTCGGTGTTATATTTGAATTCAGTGACTCAAAAAAACCCCAGTAATGATTTTTGGTTGGTCTTTTTGAATTGTGTCTGGAAACCCCTCGGGGATGACATTCAGAGCCAGGTTAGGGTGCATCAGGTGTCAGTGGGGTGTTGGCCGGTGCCATATTTGATTTCAGCGAGCCAAAAAACCCCTGGAAAGGATATTCGGGTGGTTTTTTGCAATTATGTCTGGAAAACCCTCGGGGATGACGTTCAGGGCCAGGTTAGGGCGCACCAGGTGTTCAGGTGGTCGTTTTCAACATAAAATTCGGATTCAGCGCACACAAAAAGCCTCCATAATGATTTTAGGCTCGTTATTGTCGATATTTCCAGAAAAATTCTCGAAGATAACGTCCGCGTCCAGGTTGGGGCCCACCAGGTGTCCGTGGGGTGTTCGCCGATGGTATATTCGAATTCAGCGACCCAGGTGCCCAGTTTCTCTCTCGCATAAAGTTCGGGATAGTCCCCGGAGATGACGTTCGTCGGCGTTCCGGAGCTCCAGGTATTCTGACTCTTATTTACGAAGTTATTAAATTTGCCAAAAGGCCTCTCAAAAGATGCATTTTTTGCATGCATTTTTGGCTGCAGCAATGCAACTTCCGGTTTGTAATAGGTACAAAGTAGGTACGAATGTTATAAATAATTTTTGCAAGCGAATGCGAAAAACCGCATTCCAATACGTCCTATCCTAAAAGATTTCCTATCATAATGCTTCATTGCCTCGACTATTAGATACAGTCGACCTTACATTCTGTCCTAACTTTACATTTATGTTCATATAATAATAATAATAATAATAATTACGCATTTCCGCCCAGGAACGATTTACGTTGGTAGGCCCTAACCACTATTCAGTGCAGGAATGAGGGAAACCTGGAAAACCTTAATTCAATCTGTCAACATTAATCCAAGCTAACATTCTTCCACCCTACCATACCTGCATAAAGGGTGCCAATCCTCTCTACGAATATAGCTTATGTGAATACGGTCTACCGGCAGCGGGATGCGAACCCACACCGATCTAGTTACCTCGATCCAAGTACTGACGCCTTAAACCCGGCGACCACTGACCAATCCAATCCAATCCAATCCAATCATCATTACTACGATTGTCTTTTTCTTCTAATGCTACGTGACATTAGTACCGTCGTATTGTACACGCCATATTACCGCAGCGCTTTCCTAGAAAACCAAAGTTAAGCTGCAGGTCCACTGAGGAGAAGTGGTGCGACGCGAAGGGAATCGTCATTTTGATCCGATGTAGTGCCTACCTTCACATAAAATTTTAATAATACTAAGGGTTTCAGTTGTCAAGAACGGTTCTATAAATATTTAAAATTGAGCCTTGCCTGAAAAAGATGAATTGTAGACTTATTAAAACGGAAGATGGGGATATTTTTTAGAGTCCACTTGTTTCACTGTGGATAAATTTTACGCTGGGTGTATTACTTGTAATAAAATGTATGTACGACTAATAAAACATACAAAACTGGTTGGTGTGAACATCACAAAGTAGGCGAGAACAATAAATATGTACTTAATAATTTTACAGTTTCAATATTTAAGTAAATAAAAATGAAGTTCTTATATACTGGAATCGTAAAAAATATAGAGAGTTCAAAAGAAGTGGCAGGTGAATCTATAGCTAAAAAGGGCACGTTTGCATAAGCATGACCTTAGTAAAATGTTCACCCCTTAGGAAATGCAGCCTTTCAAAGTTTATATATATATATATATATTGTTATGTTATGTAATTTTGTTGGGCGCCAAATAATATTTATGTTTGAATTGTATTTGTGTTTCTTTAATGATTTGTGTTTATGTCTTCTGTGTGTAAAAGAAAATTGTATTTATTGGACTACAAACCTGTATCTTATATATATATTTTTTTATTCTTATTCAATTACCCTGGCTGCTTGTAGAACATAGACTCTGGTAGTCGGTTCGCTCATCAAGTCAATTCCTTTTTTTTTAACACACTGTACCTTACTTCATCAAATAAATATCAATTCAAAATGGACAATTTTTATTTCATAAGAGATTTGTTTACTACTTATTCAAAATTATTTAAAGTTTTATGAACATAATTTATAGGTAACAGATAAAATTTCTTTAAAGGCAGTTGCGTATTAAAAGTTGCCTATCTTTAATATTTTTAATTCTTAAAATTCGTGATTCAGTGGCATTCTTCTAATGGATGTTCATTGCTGGTGATGTATTATATTTGCCAATCATACTTTATTTGACAGATGGTCCACTAAATAACGAGTTTTAATATATTAAATAGAAAAGTAAATATTATTAACTATACTAAGGTAAGTAACTTATTATTTTAATAAGTCTTAGAGTCTGTGACTGTCTATTTTGTGAATTTTATGGCTAGCTAGCGTTTCTTGTCTCTTATTAAATTTACGTAAATTTCTGTGAATTTATGTGCACATAAAATACCTTTCTGATGTTAATTTTCTTTTTATAAGACTTCTACTAGAAATCCCTCTTAACTTGTGATTGGGCTGCTGATATTGATGGCTGGTTTTCCCACTATATGTTACTGCCAAATTCCTAGCTTGGACCTGGATCTCTGTTTATATTGTTACTCGACACTTTTCTTATGACGTAAGTATTACTTTTAACTATTACTTTACTTTTTCTTGCTCAATTTCTTATTTTTCTAGGACCTTTCTTCAAAAACCCACGCTGCTTTTCTTTTTATTCTTTCGTCTCTCATCAAAAAACTTTTGTTTTCCTTAATATTTTTCTATCAATTTGATATCTTGATTCCTTGTTGTAAAATTTGCATACATATTATGGTTCATACATATGATCTTATTTAGTTTTTCGATGCACTGTTTTTTTTATGTTTTCACTGAACTACTTAAATCTACTACAAAATTTTTTTTTATGTAATTACAATTTTACTTATATCTAATTATTAAATATTCTTCAATATTACTCTTTTTATGTACATTGTTATATCTCTTGTGAAGCCAACTTTAGACTTGACATTTGTCCATGTCTATGATATTTATTTGACAGTTCTCAACATTTTATACCTTTTTATTTATTTAAATTGCTAATATTTTAATTATCTTCGCTTGACTTCTGTCGATATGTGTATGATATTATTAAATGATCTTTTCTTTTTCTTTCTATATACTTTGATCTGGGTTTAACTCCTTTTTTGTTTATGAACTATTGATAAATATGAGATCATGTCCCAATATTTAATGAAATTTAACTATATTTTATTTTCAAGAATGTTAATTTATTTAATTTACACTATAATAACTACTTATATGTTCTGCATTGTCACTTTTTATATTATTTTGTTTAATTCTACTATATTTTAATTTTAATAACAATAATAATTTCTATTCTATTTTATGGTTTTTTTAAAATAAACATGTAAATCTCCATAAGTATCGAAGCTGATATTTCATATTGTCTCAATATATATATGGATTTGCGGTTATAATTTGAAAACCAACCAAAAAGGTATAATGGCCAAATTTTACACAAATTTTCTACTCATGCATGTGCAAGTTTTCAATAATTTTTCGATAATTTCTGCCCCTTGGAGGGGGTTCAAATAAGCATAAGTTGTTTTTTGCTACAACTTATTTGTTTAACAAAAATTTAATATTAAAAAATACATCTCAGATAGTCATACACTCCGAATGTGAAAACAATTGGATACTATTTATTGTTTATTAACATCAAAATAAATAAGAACATTTTCTACTAAAAGATAATTAAATATTGCATTATATTTATAAGAAAAGTAATATTTATTTGTCAGCTCAGTAATAAAAAATAATAATAATACTCGTGTCTTCCTTGAGTCTTGAATATACAGAACATATCTTTCACAAAGTATCATTTGGAATATTCTCTTTCTATGTTAAGTTAACACACATTTTTGTTTTCAAATTAGCTACTGTAAGAAACTTTATTTGGACGTAGAAAATTGTTAAAATAATAATATATAAGTATAACGACCATCATCATCCACTATAGTCTGAAATGTAAGCAACAGTTTATTACCAAACTGTCCGTTTTCCCACTGACTGTAAGCTAATAATGTTTATTTTTGAATTGAGAAACTTTGTGGTGTATTTTAAAATGCTCTTTTCTTTGCTCTTTGCCACAGGACTAAAACAAGACAAGGCCGAGACAAGATATGACAGTTCAAATTGAAGGATACGATAGTTCAAATGGCAAGACAAGGCAAGATTTAAAACTGCACATAGAATTATTTTTAAAATAAAAGTTTATTGAACCTGGCCGTTTCTATGCTTTATAACGTCTACCAATAGACTACTGTCGACGATCGACCATGTTACCACCATTGTTATCACATTCGTAATAAAGTTCCATGTTGAATTATATGCAAGAGAATGAAGCAAGAGTCTTGCAAAATTGCGAGACAAGAAATTTGCGAGACTCTCGCAATATTTTAAAGAAACGCTTATTTTGTAAGATTTCTTGTACAAGTCAGCACTATTTCCATTGGCGATAATTTTATTAAGGTTTAACATCTTAAACACCTCTACATCTCTAAATTGACCATTCAGGGACTTTATTCCAGTGACCATAAGAACGCCATAGTAATGTAAGAGTTCTAATAGTAATTATAATAAATTGATAGCTGCTGTTGAGAATGAATGAATCTTATACATTATACACCGTATCTTACTGCACATTCTCAGAGGCCGTTTGTGAGTACCTCAAGGCAAAAAGCTGAGAAAATAAATGTTAATAAAACCGTTACTGTAGTTAACTGGTTAAACTTTTGTAAATGGTAGTATTGTATGCTAAACTTCAGAAGACTTTCACAATAAAATTTAAATTAAATTTTAGGAAAAACATATTTTAAACTAAAGGTTATTAGCTATGACTAATTAGAAATATTTAACAGTAAATCAAGGAATCCAAATATCTACAGTCCGTAGCCCATAAAGTATTTAAAAATTCAATATTTCCACTTATATCATTCTTATTATTTCTATAAAATATTATTCGTCGTCGTCGTCGTCGTCGTCCTCGTCGTCATCGTCATCGTCATCGTCATCGTTATCGTCGTCGGCGTCGTCGTCGTCGTCACGATTTCTTTATTAGTTCAAACTAACACAGGTTCAAATTCAGCTAGGTACACCTTAGGATAGAAACGCCTAAGAGTACGTATCTCTTATAAGAGTATGCATTTGTTTTTTTTCTGTAATTGACAAAATTGGCAATTTGCAGTCGCTATGTCTAAGTTTATTTGTAGTATAAATATTGAAATATTTTCAACTTTGTTGTTAAGTTGCTACAATTATTTAGTTGCTGTTCAATAAGTAACGTGGTGTGTAACTAAGAGCCCTATCGATAACTAAGAACATATCGAAAGAGTATGCATGTGTACCCTTTTGCACCCTGTATATCCTTTGGCAATTGCGTATACCTATGTTCTCAGTTTTTAATTTGTAGTAAATTACAATGGGAAATATAAAAGACAGAGTGACAGACAACTAAAATTTACTGAAGATCTAGTGTGTCACGTCATTTTTATCACTTAGTACTTAATGTCTGTGTAAAACCACATATGCGTACGCTCGGGATATAGTGTAATACTAATAGTACGCATATTTAATGTTATAAAAAATACAATATTCTCTTTTCTGATAAAACTATACAAGTTATTGAGGTTTTTACTTACTTAAGAAAGGTCTTATTTTATTGTTAAGTACAGGTATATAAATAAATAAATGTTGATGATATTTAATAATAATAATAATAATATGATCTTTATTGCATTACAACAACAGTACACAAATAATTATATCAAAAAGAGTCGCGGTATCCAACAGTGTTGCTCAGTACAACCACCCTAATGCAAAAATATAATTTAAATATTAGCAATATACAAATAAATACAAAAATTGTCACCTGGAATAGGTAACAGAACATAAAGTATAGAAAATAATTAAATATACTAAAACACTATGTATGACCTCGGCTAGACACAAGAAAATCTTTGATCCTTTTTCTGAATACCACGATACTAGAAGGTGATTTAATATTTAGTGGTATCAAATTAAATACATTTGCAGAGTTGTAGGTGAAGCCACGATGGAATAAAGTTAGCTTATGTTTGGGTACATTTAAATTATCACGATGTCTAGTAATATAATCATGTATGTCGGAGTTTTTTTATCAACTTTTCATATAAATACTGAAGCTGTTTAATAGTTAAGACCTTATATACAAGACATGTCAGATGAATTACAAAACGTTCATGTAAATTAAACCAACGAGAGTCACAGAAAATTTTAGAAATATGATCATACTTTCTAATATTATAACAAAACCTAAGGCAAGCATTTTGAATTTTTTGTAAAGAATATTTGTCTTTTTCTAATAACGCAGGCCAGTACACGACATCACAATATGTTACTCAAGAGAGAATGACTGAATCACATATTTGCAACTTAACATCAGTAGAATATCTTTATACATATAAAAAAGTTTTAATTTGCCAAAAGACTTTTTATATATTTTTAGGTATTAATAATATTGTGTGAAACTAACTACTCAGTGGACAAAAGCCCCAACCTGCGTTGAATTACACCCACAATATCTACCCATATATTCCTTATTATTAGCTTTTATAACATTTTTTTACTGTTTTAGAAAGGTATTTTAAGCTAATATAAATCAAATCTACAATTCCTATCAATGAAGTCATATGTATGTTCTCTGATACCAAACATCTAGGTATGCTAATGAACAATTCCACAGACAAAGCTCTATTCAATAATTATCTAAAGAAAATAATCTAATTTACTCACTCTATAAAAATCTAACTTCACTTTTTTGGCAGTGGGAACACGACAAATTCAACCACAATAGATGAGATCTGACCTATTTCTGCATTTTTAGGATTGCTTCTTCAGGTGGTCTCCTTTAAGTTGAATCAAATATCTAACTATAAAAATTATTATAAATATTAAAATTATTTGAAGTTAAATATCGACAATGACAAAAAAGTGACATCCTGTCAATGAATTAAATATGACAATACCAATGTTAAGCTGAATTTACTCTGGAGTGCTTTCATTATACAGTGTGCACCAAAAGTATGGAATAAATTCAATAAAAACGAAACAATTATTTTTTGGGAAAAATCTTCGAACAGGTCGATTTTTAATTTAAAAAAATATATATTTTAGCGTAAAATGCGATTTTCAAATGCCATTTGTTTTCGAGTAATGACGTCATCAATTATTTTTTAAATGGCAACACCATATTTTTTTCCTTGATTCTTAAAGATCGTTTAATTCTCTATCAGAGAGTACTAAAATTTTGCCCTCTTACATAGGAAACTTTTCGAGTAAATGATGATTGAATGTTAGAAAACGTAAATTTTATCCATAAAAAAGTAACAATTCTGAGGTATGTAAAATAAAATACAATTGATTGCGATCTTGCAGGCCATTCTATCGGTCTGCATCTGGCGATCCACCTCCCAGGAAAACAGTTGTCCAAAAAATCTCGTACAGGACGCGCATAGTGCGGAGGTGCACCGTCTTGCTGAAACCATATGGTATCGTCAGGAATGTCAGGGTCATTATCGTTAGGAAAAATTACTGCAAGGGCTGGAACAAGGTTATTTTCTAGAAACTCTAAATATCTTTGTCCTGTAAGGGTTCCTTCAAAGAAGAAAGGCCCTACTATTCTGTCGTCAACTATTTCAGCCCACACATTTAATTTCTGAGGGTGTTGGGTATGTGCCTCTGCCATCCAATGAGGATTTTCCCGACTCCAATATCTGCAAGTTTGACGGTTTACTGTACCATTCAGACAAAATGTGACCTCATCTGAAAAAAGTATTTGCCGGTGTAAATTTCTATTTCCTTGACATAAATCCATTAGAATTTCGCAAAAGTGTAAGCGGCGATCGGGATCATCTTCATTGAGTTCCTGCACAAGTTGAATTTTGTAGGGATGATATTTTTCCTTCCTCAAGATACGTAACACTGTGCTCTGACTAGTGTCATTGTTTAATGCAACCAATCGTGAAGAATTATGAGGTTTATCCACCATACTTATCAAAATGTTCTGTTTCTGATTTTCATTAATGCTTGGACGTCCAGGTTTTGGAATATTTACAACATTGCCAGTTTCTCTAAATTTAGACTCTACCTTACTGACTGTTGATTGGCTGATAGGGCGATCTGGATATTTTTCATTAAATAAATCGCAAACTTCCTGCTGAGTTCTAGTCATATTCCCGCATCCGATAAGAATTAAAATTTCAATTCTTTGAGTAACAGTTACTTACTATTTAAAAATTGCCATAATACTTTAAATTGAATAATAATTTCTATGTCGCTTACAATACTTATTAGAATGTCGGTGTGACAATGAAAGTTTGCAAAGATTTTCACCTACGTGATCCATAAAAGAACTATGGAATTCGAAAAACTAAACTTGATAACGTTTTTGCTTTATTTTCATTGATTTACGTTTTCAAATATTCAATCGTCATTTACTCGAAAACTTTCCTATGTAAGAGGGCAAAATTTTAGTACTGTCTGCTAGAGAATTAAACGATCTTTCAGAATCAAGGAAAAAAATATGGTGTTGCCATTTAAAAAAAATCGATGACGTTATTACTCGAAAACAAATGACATTTAAAAATCGCATTTTACGCTAAAATATGTATTTTTTAAATTAAAAATCGAGCTGTTCGAGGATTTTTCCCAAAAAATAATTGTTTCGTTTTTATTAAATTTATTCCATACTTTTGGTGCATACTGTATTATATGCATTTTGAAATTTTAAATTAGTTCTCTTTTTTCCACAAACAGGTAACAACAAAGATGCTCTTTTCAGGAACATATAAAAAAACAATTATTTTTGTAAAAAAATTTATTTACATATTATTTAAATAGTAAGTAATAAAAATATTCGAATTGTTTAAAGGTTGTTTTAAGAAAATTAATAACGAAAACAACCCAAAAACACATACTTCAAAAGAATCTACTCATCTACACTGTCAATATATTTGTTTTGACTGAATAACATAATTTAAGGTCTAAGAACAAGGATTTCGTAGTGTGGATAAGGAACTTCTTTCCCATCAAATGGAATATACAGGACTCCGTGACTAGGATGAACCTAAAAGTATACATAAAACATTACGTTAGTTTAGGTAATATTAAAAAAATATTAGGTATTATTATTAAAATTAAAATGAACGTTTAATCTAGAACAAATATAAAGTTGGATAAATTATAAAAAAGTAAAACGTTTCTGTCTCTAATGGTCAGGTCAAGAGTTAATTTCTGATGAGAAAATAATACGATATATCCAAGCTTACCAAAAGTTGGTGGTTAAAAATATCAAAGTTAAAAATTTACTTTCGATATTTATGAATAACTTTTTAAATAATTCAAATATTTGCATACTTTGACACCCTGTATCTATTGAATCATAAAGTATTGGACTAAGTTTAGTTTGACTACATCGCATTATTTTAATGTCAGGAATAAACTCTAGCTGTGTGTCCTATTGCTTTCAGGACACACTGTATATCATCATCATATAAGTTTTCAGTCTTATCACGATATTTCAGAAATAATTTTACAAAATTTCAATTTCTTATATGAAAAAAAAAAAAGTGAAATTTTCAGTCTTTTTCTGAATATTTCAGAAATAATTTTACTCATCTTCAATTTATTTTCACAGTCTTAAAGAGTAGGAAAATGTACAACTTGTTTGGTAATTTATCCAACTCTGTATCTATTTTGGATTAGGAGATTCTATGCGTACACACCTTTAACATGACATCATAAATTTATACCTATAACACAAAAATTGAAGAGTGAAAATTTGAAAGGCCTAAGTGCCAGAAAGAAAGTTTTGAGATAATCAAGAAAAACTAAATAAAACTGAGATAACTTTCATAAGTTTACGTTTATGAACATAACGAACTAAAACAATGACATTGAAGGTTTATTAACAAAACTTGGCAAACTAAACATTGTACTACAACATATTATACATGTTTAAAAGCGTGACATTAGGAAAAGACGGAAAAAGACCAAGTGCCAGAACTACTGATGTTTAATAAAGAAACATACATAAAACACCTTTTCGTTCTTCTTTTGTTAAACTAAATTATTGTCTTCAATTTAAACTAGTTGTTTATAGAAGCGTTGATGTTCTGGATTTTTAAGATAAGGAATCATGCTTCGAGAAGATTTTTTTTATTTTCTGATACCTTGCTTTCTGATGGCAGCTTCGTTATATTAACCTGTCTAAGTCCAGCTAAAGTTTTCCCTTTCTTTAAAACATTAACTTGCACTGCTTCTTCAAGATCGGAAAATTAATTTCTTATCCTAATAAGTGTAGGATTCTGATATTTAACTTAGTAGTGTTAATATATTCATCTGTTGTTCGTTTTAGGTCCCAAAAACCGCATGGCATCATGTCAACAACATTGAGAGGTATCTTGCTGATTCCACTATTCTGTGGAAGTCTGAGGGTACATATGCTTTATTTACTTTCTTGCGTTTTTCTAATTAAACAAAATCTCTATCGCAGGGCATGAAGCTATGGCCGCTAACAAGAAATTTATTTTCAATAGTATGGAAAACATGCAAATGTCTACACATTACTGATGTTATAACCTATTGAACTTAGAACCTTTGTAAGGAATTGCTCACATGCAACTATCGATATACACGAGAGGTTCCTATAAGGTTAAATTTAATTCTTGGCACTTAGAACCTTTCATAAGACGTAAAGCATGGTACATGGAACGTTTCTACATGAAAAACTTGATTTCGAAAAATATGGCACTTAGGCCCTTTCTAATCTCCACTCTTCAATTGTAGAGTACCCAAAAATAGGAAACAGCATTTGTGAGTATACTTAGAGAGTTATTTATCTGAATAAATCTAAAACGGACAATAATGAGACGATAAATTTCACTAAAGAACCCTCAATTTCTTAAACTTTGGATGATGGGCGTAAATAAGTAACACCGCATTTCTATACAGAATCTACGTGATTTAATTATAATCCAATAATCCAGAGAAATACGTGTGTAAATTAAGTTGAATTAAGACGTAGATGTATGTTCAGAGTAATCCCGAATGACGTGCAGAAAAATGAAGGTAGATTGAAGCCACCCTGGGGCAGTTAGCACCTAGTGGGGGGGAAGGAGGGTAATAAGTTTTATTTTGTTCTAAATCTTTAATACATAGCAATATTTGATATCAAAGGTCCATGAACTGTCATCAAATACAAAATGATGGAAATCTACTAGATATTGATATGTAAATTACATATTGAAAAGGAAACTATATGCGTAGGGTCATGAACTTTATTTTTTAATTAAAAACTGTATTACTTATAAAAAAAATTGCAAGAAATAAAGAACAATCTAAATTCAACAGGCATTAAAAAACTGAATTTCTATCGAAAAAGTTAAGCCCCAAAAAAATGTAATGAATAATATTTTATTTTAGCGCTTACCTGGACGAGGAGAATAAAAAGCACTCGCTCATCAGCCTAAATACTTTCCCAAATTTCACTTCTTAATTTCAACGCGTTTGGAAGAAATTAAATAAAACTCTAAGTTTATCGCCGCCTGTTAAGGAGTCGTAACTCCTTAAGGAGAGCTCAGATTAAAAAATTATATGAAGTACTTCTATTATCTATTATTTTTGCACATTGTTCGGGAACACTCTGTATATTGGTTAAATTAACATTAAACTGAGTTTCAACAGACACCTGATGCATCATTCCATGATTTACATCAATAATACACTTACTGAACATTAATTGTGAATATTATTGTAGCCTGTATTACAAGATACACGTATTATTTGTATATGATGAAAAATATGAGTAAAATGCGCAGTGTCTTGAAAATTCACAATGTAGTGCAAATGGTCTTAATGTTGCCTAGTTCTAATAAATTACTCTGTAAGTATATATTTATTACAAAGATCTTTAGAAAATTGTGTGTAAAGATTTGTCTGGCTAAATTAGCATAATTTTAACATCTGCAATGGTTGTTGTTCTATGTCAAGTATTACATATGTCATCAGGAAGTTAATAACAGATAACATGTAAATAATTTATATTCCATTTGCAACTAAGAAACTGATGGCAAATAGATTGTTTTTAAAATACAAATCGAAATTGGAATGTAAATGTCTCTTTAACTTAACTATAATGAGATTAATTATGACAATTACTAAAACAATTTAATTGAGACATTCACTGAAATTAAGTTTACCTGCTACCACTTTAAATAACATAGAAACTTAAACTTGAGAATTCATCAACATGCGAATACATTGAAATACAAGTATTCAGTATCCAACGTAATAAGATGAATTTCTTTTTAGTTCACAAAGACTAAAAATGAAAACAAAAATGAAATAAAAACTGTTCATAATTGTTATTTTCTGTCATAATTATCGGAAACGAATAATGATAAAAATATGTTAATGAATTAATGATAACTCACTTTGCCAACAGTTAACGAGCCTTCATGATGCGTTCTACCAATGTACAGAGGTTCTCCTTCTGATGTTCTACCTCCTTCCACAGCTCCTGGAGGAATGTGGCCTCCACCGGAAGGAACCCAGTCAAAACGTTGCTCACAGAGTACCTAAAATTTTATATTTCAATTTGACAAATAGTTTTTAACCAAATAATATCTGCTTTAATTCTGCTTATCAATCCTTCTAAAGTGAATTTTGATGTAAAAATGTATTTACTCTTAAGTTAAAGTTACGTAAAGTTATGTTTATTCTTACTTTCTTTATTTTGGATCAGAAAGAACAGATATAAAATATAATTTCCAAAAAAATCATGATTGTAGTGTATTTTCTATATCATTCACTCAGCTTTACTATGTCCTAAATAGCATTTCTTATACAGTGCAGCGATAAAGTCCGGTTTTCCTGGAAATGACGTCATCTCTCTTATTTTAAATGGAACACTAATATTTTTGTTATAGATATCGAATCTAAGGTAAATTCTCAATCAGATGATGTGGCACAATGCCTGTCAAACTGACGAATCGTTCGAAAATTAATAAAAACTTCCCTTTAGTCTGAATAAAATATTTAACCATACGTATGATTTAATTTTTCTTTAATAACAATAATAATACTAATTTAATGGAGCAAATGTTCAAAATGTGCTCCCTGAACCTCCAGACAATAATAAAATCCGTTTTTGCACTTTATGTTAAATCATTCGTATTATTAAATATTTTATTCAGCATAATGAGAGGCTTCTTAGTCTTTGAACGATCTGTTAAGGTTTGACAGGCATTGTGCCATATCATCTGACTCAAAATTTACCTTAGATTCGATATGTGTAACAAAAATATTAGTGTTCCACTTAAAATATGAGAGGTGACATCATTTCCGGTATAACCGGAAGTTCTACATAAATGTTGATAACTTAAATAGAGGTTATTTCGAGAATAAAAATCGAGCTGTTTTTCCCCAAAGACATCCTACCAATATTCTGTTTCATAATTTACCTACGTTTTTGTTTTAATATAAATCTAATTTATAAAATTCTCGTGTCACAGTTTTAGACGTCATACTCCTCGGAAACGGCTTGACCGATTTTTATGAAATTTTATATGTATATTCGGTATGTCTGAGAATCGGTCGTAATCTATTTTTCATACCCCTAAGTGGTCCACCCCAAACAATTTTTTATTATTTTTTGGACAAAATTTTTTATTTTTATTTTTTTATGATGTGGCATTAAAAAATACATACAACTCTTAATTTTCATCTTTCTATCACAAACCCCTATTTTTTAATAACCATTTTAGTAATTTAATCATTTTTAACCCTGGTCGATAACTGATCGATTATCACTAGATCAGTTATCCCCGCCAGGCATCTACTGGTGTCACTTCTCACCCAGTAAACAGCACGGAGTAGGGATGAGAACAAAGCCGGTCTCCTGTCTCTCTCACAATAAGCCTTCTCTCACTCCTTACACAGTTTTCGACCATTATTATTGTGTATGAATCGAGCGTAATAGTGACGTTTACAATTATCATTTTACCTTCTAAGTGTAATTCTCAAGTAAATTTATTAATAATTTGCTGGGCCATAATTATTTATTTCCTATTTTATCAATAATTAATAAAATTATTAATTTTAAGTGCAGTTCTCATTATTAGTTAATTAAGTGATCTACATAACCTCAAAAGTACGCAACACGGGTCATGAGCTCCCGCCAGCAACGGCTATTATTTTACTATATGGCTATTTTTTTGTACAGTGAACAATGCCAACAAGACGTAAAGGGGCTAATTTGGGCCGTCAAACAAGTAAAATTGCAGGCACGTGAAATAATTCAAAAAATGAATGTTTCGTGTTTTGTTATTCTTATAGGCCGTCATCGTTCACAGTGCTCCATTTCTCTTTTAGTCATATACCACATCTCCACACACTTACAATAAGTTAGTTATTTTTTATTTAACTGCCAACGTATTCACTAGAAATAATTCATATGGCAAAACAACGTTTGCCGGGTCACCTAATTTATTTATATTAATTATCAGGAAGCTTCTAGATATGAAGTACCTACTTAAACAGAAAATTAATTTAATCGCAAATAGTAATTGAATTGCAGAATATAATGACTATAAAGTAATCGTGTAAATGCATAAAAACTTAAAAAGAGCTGTAAAATTCATGGGTAGATTCCCGAAGTAAAAATATTGTGATTTGGCCTAACTTAGTTTAGTCAAAAAGTTGACAATTAAAGAAAAACAGGGTGTTAAATGTCAAATATTAATTTAGTTTTGTTTTCATTTATTTCTTAGTAAATATCGACGCAAAATTTTGGGATTTAGGGTTTTTTTTGATCAAGAAATTGATATCTGTTCACGTTTTGATTATAGTTAATTGAATGTGTTGAAAACTACATAACTTTTTTATACTATAAGGTATCTTTGGAATCAAATTCTTATTTTCCAACTTTTTTTACACAAAAATGGTATACTTTATGAAAGTAACTGTCTCGTATCGGTTTTGAGATATTTGGCTTCAAAACTTCAAATGCTAATAGTTGAAACAATTTAGAAATGTCAAAAAAAGGGTTTCTTTAGAATTATCATGAACAGTAAAACAGTAAAAATGAATTTAAAAAAAATATTTCAAATGTTGCGTCATTGCGAGTCATTTGTGGTAGACAATTATCAATAAAAGTTAATTTGTGTAAAATCTTCGTACTTTAGCCAATATTTATTTCTCAGTGAAACCAATTTTTTGTGTGTGAAACATTATGGACATCCACAAAATAATTACAATGTCAATTTCATGACACAAAAAGAGGTCCCAAATAATTTACTTTTAGTTTTAAAAAACTATATGCTGTTGAAAAGTGAATACGGCAAAACTTAATTTTATAAGATGTTTGTACGAAGCCGTAGAAGGGCCACGTATACAATTTTTTTAAGATTCAGACTTTAAACTATGAATTCAAAGTTTAATCTCTGAATTCAGACTGTTAACTCTGAATTTAGACTTTAAACTCTGAATTCAGACTTTAAACTCTGAATTCAGACTTTAAACTCTGAATTCAGACTTTAAACTCTGAATTCAGACTTTAAACTCTGATTTCAGACTTTTATGTCTGAATTCAGACTTTAATGTCGGAATAGGACCTTCAATAGTATCTACAGTGTAATGGGTCGCTTTCTGCTTCTAACTTTATTGAGACCCAGTATTGAGTAATCAGTCAGTACCAAATGTAGATACTACATGCTACGCTATGCTATATATAGTCAGGGCATTAGTCCACAGAGTAGTTATTTCCTAAAATTCCGCTTTTAAAAATATGGCTTTTAATAGTAGATACTCTCCGTATAGTGGATTGCTTTCTGCTTGTGACTGTATCACAGCTTTGTCCAGCTTTGAGTAACCAATGACTATTAGTATACATACACACGTGCTACGTCCTGCGTACTCATGTTCTGTTCACTATTATGACAGATTGTGAACAACTAAGGTTGCGAGTTATTGGCTTGATTTGTGATATACTGATAAGAACTAACCAATTCGAAACCAGTACATAAACAGTGGCACCGCTTGGTATAGGCATTTCAGGTGTAATTCAAAGGCGCAACGTTATTTAGACACCCAGTACTTAAATAATACTATTCATGGCAATGGTACAATCAAATTTAATCAGGAAATTGGTGTTGGCGCATCAAGGCAATCTAGATCCAGAAATAAAAATAGGTCTAAGGAAATTAAGTGGTTTAAATCATTTCCCAAACAAGTATAGTCGCACTTTAAATCGTCTCTAGAATCAGAAACAGTAAAATTTTACAGAGTGTCGTCATAGTGGATGATAAATACCATAAATTTTCATTTTCCTCTATGTCCTCTAAATCTCAATTCTCTATCTAGAAAGCTCTGAGTGTTACACTTGTCCCATAATTTCGTTAGCAGTGTACGTTCAGAGATTAAAGTCTGAATTCAGAGTTTAAAGTCTGAATTCAGAGATTAAAGTTTGAATTCAGAGTTTAAAGTCTGAATTCAGAGTTAAAAGTATGAATTCAGAGATTAATGTCTAAACTTAAAAAAAATTGTAGACATGGCCCTTCGGGCTTCGTATGTTTGAGATAAATCTTACTTAAAACCAAATTCCTTTTAATTTCTTTACTTTAAAGTAAAAACTATGGGCATATTTACCTGGAAATGGTCTACAGCTATCTCATCTCCACCGTAAGCCACATACGCTACTTGTTTTCCTGGAATTACTTTCGCTGGAATCCAGTCACCATCGTGGAAAGCCCTTCCAACGTAAATTTGGTGCCCATCAATATCCACACCACCGTGCAAAGCAGTGGATGGGATGCCTCCACGAGCCACGGTATCAACCCAGTAGTAAGCTGAAAAAAAATGTATGCATTCAAAAGAGAATAACATATTTTGGTTTTTTCGAGCTAATCTCTAAACAAGATTAGTTTGAGATAAGACATTATCCATGCACGTTACCCGAAACAAGTGCAAAAATAGATTTGTATACAGAATAAATATTTTAGTCTCCTCTTTACTTTATCTTCTATTACAAACAAAATTTTGTAAAATTTTGTACGTATAGCTAGTATTTGATCTCCAATATGAAATGTTCAAGTAGACTATTATTTAACGCATTAGTATTTTATTATATGTGTTTTGATGCAATTTCGTTGATAAGTACAAGCTAGAAATGAAGAAATTTAAATGTATATTAGTTTACAACTATGTCATCTATTGAAATTATGCACATATCATGATGTTTTTAAGTAACTGAATACTGGAAAGTTTTTTTAATGTCATCCTCGTTTCAAAAAGAACCATTCTCATATAGACGATTATCGACTGTCAGGAAGATCATTTGACTTTGATGAAGATCATTTAAACGTTTTAATTTATAATTATCCACATCAGTCAATGCATTATAATAAAACGTGACCATCCGTTCATAATATTATTATATCAAAACTTATATGTAGACCCATTACATTCAAAACAAGAGACATTAAAGATGTCATCTATTGGTGTTACAGTATGCTAACGCCCATCCTCACTCTGTTAACATCACTATGAGCTTCAATTCAAAGTTAACTTGGTAAATTCTTCACTTGCAAACCACTATATATCTTCAGGGTTGGGTTAGATAAACTGACATCGATGTGAGGCAACCGTAAATAATGATGGGAATTTGGTCTTACTTTTTTTGGTCTTGTTTTGGTATAGCAAGATAAGACAAGACAACAGTCAGACAAGATTTGACATGCAAGAGAAGATTTAGAAATATTGCGAGACAAGGCATGAAATATTGCTATGGCAAGAAGTCTTGGAAATATAAAAAGGGGTAATATTTAAGTGAACATTAGCTGAAAATATAAATATTGCATTTCTATTGAAGATATATACTTTATTTAAAACACATCTAGCATTTAAAATTTTATTTTTAAAATCAAAGTTTATTTAGTTTAGGTCTAGTCTGCTGAAATAATTATAAATTCACTGCCACTTGACTGAAAGAACTCCGATTATGTTTTGCCTATTTTGTCGATTATTTATTACTTATTATGTAAAGTATCCTTTATAACTTCTACCAATCGACCACTGTCGACGATCGACCATATCGATAGTTACGTGTTAGCTCCAAATGGGACCGTAGCTGACCGAGAGTAACCAGCACTGTTACCAAATTTCACAAAAATCATGTAAAAGTCTTGCACAATTGCGAAATAAGACAATACAAGACATGATCTTATGGTAAATGAATAAGAATACAAATTTAAACCAACTCTTGTCTTATTTTGTAAAACAAGACAAGACTTCTTCAAATTTTGCAAGGTTTCTTGTCTCAGCCAACACTAATCGTAAACAATGTAGGTATTTTGTTAATTAATAAAAAAAATTGAATTGATGAATAAAAACGCTATAACTTCCATTCCCATTTTTAAGAACACAATTACTTGGAGAAGAAAGTGAACAAAAAATGTGCAACCGACTATGTAACTTTTACCGGTATAACCTTGTGAGTATGCGCAATTCCAGAAAATTTTGTAACTTTGTTAATTAATGGATAGCTAAGTCACAAATAAATATTGGAGATTATATTTATTATCACGGGATGTATCATATACTTTGAACTGGCAACTAATTTTAATACAATTCTAACTACAATCATAATTTTATTACATATAATTGACAGCAAAGCTTTTTCTTTGGTATGTAACAGCTCAATGAGGTAGGTATCACTCTTTAGTTAATCGATAGACATAATCATTAAAAAATAATTATCGTGGTTAGTAAAATAAAAAGTAGAAAATTACGCTTTCTAAAATCAGTCATTAATTAATTGCATAATTGATAGATTGGCTTCTTAAAGAATATTACAAATGCCATTTACTTACCAGCCATTTTCAGTGAGGAACGCGCTAACACTAAACGAAATACGACGCTTCAGATAAATTTAATGTGCCATAATATATAGTTACCTACAATTCCAGTTTTATTTTATCTTATCAGACAATTAGTATTAAGAGAATGAGTTTACAGATCAAATATTATATATTTATTCAAAATACAACAATATCCTTCCATCCCCGATTATCAGATACGGTTCATAGTAGATTTATTACTCATTTTTGTATATGTAATCGGCGAAGCAAGGTGGGCCGCCATTGCGGCGTCTGTATAACTTACTATTTAAATTATACACGGTTCTCTAGAAAATAATGTAAAAAGCTATGTTATGGGAAAAATAAAAACTTTTATTTTCTGTGGACCATGGGTCTATCGACCTGTGTTTTTGAGATTCAGGACGTTAAAAAAGATTTTTTTAAGTCAACATTTTATAACCCAACTTTTTGAGGTTACGTCTTTACCTGAATGCATCGGTTTCTGAGAAAAATGGTACTGACTCATCCAAACTTAGTCAATTCTTTAATGTACACGATCTATACTTTAATTGTAGCTTCCTTGAATGAAAATAAGTCACTTTAGATCAATATTAAAAAGTTATTACCCTAACGGAAATTACAGTTTTATAAGCAGTCTACGAAAATGACAAATATTATGTGCCATTTATTTAATCATATTAAATGCACGGGGCTTTCCTTAAAAAAATATAATATTGCTTCTTGTACTTCACAGCTTCTGCACGCTACTGTGCATCCATTAGCTTTTTAAAGTTACAGCCCTACAACTTTTATGCGAAACTTTATTTTGTATCTCTAATAATAACGATAATAAAGAGTGGCCTAGATATAATGTATAACCTTGTAAATGTATACAGAGTGTCTACTTTTATTTGTGTACAAATCCGTAAACACTTATTCATTTTTTAAATTTTAAATGCTATCGAAAACCGCTTGCTCTGACCCTACCACGGCATTTAAGATGGCGATCCAAGACCTGCTATGATTTTTTTATACCCCCCGAAATTCAATACACCTATTGAACAAAAACTATACAGAATATTTTCTTCTACACGTTCTTAAAGTTTTATTTTTGTAAAAATTCATAAAAACTTTATTTTTCAGAATAACGCAACAAATATTTTTTTGATTTAAATGTCATCGAAAACCTCTCCTAATACTATCAGGGCATTTAAGATGGCGATCCAAGGTGTGCTATGATTATTTTTATACCCCGGAATTAAAAAAAAAATGTTTAGCGATTTTTTTATTTAAAGGTGGTGTTACTCAGGGTCCCTCAAAACGCCTATGTGTGCAATTTGAATAAAAACTATACAGAATGTTTCGTTCTACACGTTTTAAAAGTTTTATGTGTGTACAAATTTGTGAAACTTTATTCTTCAAGATAAGCCAACATTTCTTTTTGTTTTAAATGGCATCGAAAACCGCTTGTTCTGATCTTACTATGGTGATCCAAGGCCTGTTTTAATTTCTTATAACTTCGAAATTTAATATAAACGTTTAGCGAATTTTTGATTTACAATCTGATAAGGTGGGGTTAATCATAACCCTCCCTCAAAACAAAATACTGAATTTGAAAGAAACTAGACGAATCAAGTGTGAGGAATTATGTCAAAACAGTATGAGTAGAAGAAGCGGTTTTCGATGCCGTTTAAAACATAAAAATATTTGCGTTATTTTGGAAAATAAAGTTTTTATAAATTTTTATAAAAATTAAACTTTCAGAACGTGTAGAAGAAAATACTGTATAGTTATTGTTCAAATTTCACACATAGGGGTTCTGAGATGACCTGAGTAACATCTTATTAGATTTTAAATAAAATATGGCTAAACGTTTTTATTGAATTCGGTGGGTATAAAAATAATTATAGCAGACCTTGGAACGCCATCTTACGCCGTAATAGAATTAAAAGGATTTTCGATAACATTTAAAACAAAAAAATATTTGTTACGTTATTTTGAAAAATAAAGTTTTTACGAATTTTTAACAAAAATAAAACTTTAAGAACGTGTAGTACAAAACACTATAGTTTTTATTCAAATTTCACACAGAGGAGTTTTGAGGGGTTCTGATTAACACCACCTTATATGATTTTAAATAAAAAAAGTTGTTAAACGTTTTTATTGAATTTCGGGAGTATAAAAAAAGTCATAGCAGGTCTTGGATCGCCATCTAAAACGGCGTGGTAGGGTCAAAGAAAGCGGTTGATTATCTTGAAGAATAAAGTTATTACGGATTTGTACACAAATAAAAGACATCCTGTATATCGGGGCTAATCTTAATATTAACTGAGATTCAGGTTGATGAAGTAATTTTTTTTTTTTTTTTTTGCAAAGACTTCTAATAACTTTTACAGATATTGTCGTATTGATTTTAAATTTATTGAAATATCGTATCACTTTTGAACTTTTTTATTATATCTGTGATGAAAAAACTTGCTATTCTTTATTTTTATCTAAGTAGCAATAGAGCATACATTTTGTTTTAAATATAATAATTTAGAGTTTTTCACTTACAATTGCACAAAAGGTAGGTAGTATTTTACTGGGTAAATTTGGGTTGTTCAATGAGAGCTTAGCATTTAGACGAGAAAAACTGCCAACTATTAAAAGCGCGACACCGCGTGGAGGGAACAGTTGTCAGTTTTTCGAGTCAAATTGCTAAAAGAAACAGTTTAGAATTTAAACAACACAAATTTACCCGGTATCAATACAAACATTGAGTGTAATTCGGCAGGACAATTTAATGAATAATAAATTTAGAAACACATCAATGCAAACTTTATGAAACACTAAAAATAAATACATTTTTATTTGAGTATACAATTATTAAACGGGCAGTTATTGAAATTTATACGAGGAATACTAATGTCGCTACAAATACCACAACTAACCGTTTCTGTAGTAGATGTTGAAGTTTGTTTTTTTTTTCCAAACGAATCAATTGAATAATGGTTGAATGATATTCTTTGTTAATTGCAAGTATGCTTTTATTGATGATGAATTGTTGTCTCCTGTAATTTTAATTAGAGCTTGTTCTTCAATTCTGCGTTTATTTAATTCGCTATTTGCTGCAGCTCGATTTGAACGATTTGTAATTTTGACATGTTTGACATATACTAATGCGTTGCTGAGCATTTAGTCCATTTGGAGATTTCATTAAGTCCAATCGGTACATTTTTATAGCAACCTTTAGAATTTGTCTTCTTCCAAAAGGAATTTGGTGTAAGAAATACTCTGTCCAATGTTATAGAAATGCCTCATTTTCCATCACCTTTTTAAATAAGCGTACTGCGCAAGTATCTTCCTCTAAAATATTAGGCGTAATCCATTTGCCGTTGCATAGCCTTGTCTCGGTTTTGAAAATAGAGGATTGTACTCGACACGTTCAGTTTCTTTTCCATTATTTTCAATTTCAAATACGAAATAAGTGGTTTTGCAGTAAGTTGCTTATCCTCCGCGCCAAGCTAATTGAAACGCCAAAATGTGATACAATTTCTTTTGAAGTCCTTCCGGTTCATTTTCGTCATACAGTATGCGCCAAAAGTATGGAATAAATTCAATAAAAACGAAACAATTATTTTTTGAGAAAAATCTTCGAACAGGTAGATTTTTAATTTAAAAAATACATATTTTAGCGTAAAATGCGATTTTCAAATGTCATTTGTTTTCGAGTAATGACGTCATCGATTTTTTTTTAAATGGCAACACCATATTTTGTTTCTTGATTCGGAAAGGTCGTTTAATTCTCTATCAGACAGTACTATAATTTTGCCCTCTTACATAGGAAAGTTTGCGAGTAAATGACGGTTGAATGTTAGAAAACGTAAATTTTATCCATAAAAAAGTAACAATTTTGAGGTATGTAAAATAAAATACAATTGATTAAATTTTATACTTAAATTAAATGTTCGAATTGCCATCCACCAACTTCTTGACAATACTCAAGTCTGTGAAGAAATTCTTCTTGCACATTATGAATGATTTCTGGGGTAACTCTGCGTATTTCGTCCCGAATGCGATTTTGAAGTTCTTCTAAATTACGTGGTTTATTAATGTACACTTTTGACTTCAAGTATCCCCATAAAAAATAGTCAAGAGGTGTAAGATCTGGCGATCTTGCAGGCCATTCTATCGGTCAGAGTCTGCCGATCCACCTCGCAGGAAAACAGTTGTCCAAAAAATCTCGTACAGGGCACGCATAGTGCGGAGGTGCACCGTCTTGCTGAAACCATATGGTATCGTCAGGAATGTCAGGGTCATTATCATTAGGAAAAATTACTGCAAGGGCTGGAACAAGGTCATTTTCTAGAAACTCTAAATATCTTTGTCCTGTAAGGGTTCCTTCAAAGAAGAAAGGCCCTACTATTCTCTCGTCAACTATTCCAGCCCACACATTTAATTTCTGAGGGTGTTGGGTATGTGCCCCTGCCATCCAATGAGGATTTTCCCGACTCCAATATCTGCAAGTTTGACGGTTTACTGTACCATTCAGATAAAATGTGGCCTCATCTGAAAAAAGTATTTGCCGGTGTAAATTTCTATTTCCTTGACATAAATCCATTAGATTTCGCAAAAGTGTAAGCGGCGATCGGGATCATCTTCATTGAGTTCCTGCACAAGTTGAATTTTGTAGGGATGATATTTTTCCTTCCTCAAGATACGTAGCGCTGTGCTCTGACTAGTGTCATTGTTTAATGCAACCAATCGTGAGAATTATTAGAATTATCCACCATATTTATCAAAATGTTCTGTTTCTGATTTTCATTAATGCTTGGACGTCCAGGTTTTGGAATATTTACAACATTTCTCTAAATTTAGACTTTACCTTACTGACTGTTGATTGACTGATAGGGCGATCTAGATATTTTTCATTAAATAAATCGCAAACTTCCTGCTGAGTTCTAGTCATATTCCCGCATCCGATAAGAATTAAAATTTCAATTCTTTAAGTAACAGTTAAATGTGCCATAATACTTTAAATTGAATAATAATTTCTATGTCGCTTACAATACTTATTAGAAAGTCGGTGTGACAATGACACTTTGCAAAGATTTTCACCTACGTGATCCATAAAAGAACTATGGAATTCGAAAAACTAAACTTGATAACGTTTTTGCTTTATTTTAATTGATTTACGTTTTCTTACATTCAATCGTCATTTACTCGAAAACTTTCCTATGTAAGAGGGCAAAATTTTAGTACTATAGAGAATTAAACGATCTTTCAGAATCAAGGAAAAAAATATGGTGTTGCCATTTAAAAAAGTCGATGACGTCATTACTCGAAAACAAATGACATTTGAAAATCGCATTTTACGCTAAAATATGTATTTTTTAAATTAAAAATCGACCTGTTCGAGGATTTTTCCCAAAAAGTAATTGTTTCGTTTTTATTGAATTTATTCCATACTTTTGGCGCATACTGTATAATCTGACCATTGCAAATAATTCACGTTTATTAAGAGCTGATGCACTGAATTTTCTTTCCTCGAGTTGTGCTTGCTCGTGATGAATTAAACTGTAAGTCGGTGATAGGGTTAAATACAATATTGAATTTTTATAATATTTACTTTGTAGCATTTTAGCGGTGGTGTTCCAAATTGTTTTAACTACCGCTTCTTTGTAGTTTTTTCCATCATACTTTCACATATTAAAAGCCTAATCTTGCAATATTACATTCTATTCGAAGTCATATCTGGCTCAAATGTATGTCCTTTCGCATCGCAAAAATTAGAAAATTGTCGTCTGATTGATGATTGAGTCGCAACTTTATTAGCAGCCAGACAAATATATATATTAACAATTTGACTAATTTCGTTGTTTGTAGATTCACTGAACCGATTCATTGTTAGTGTTTAATAATTCAATATGTTGTTGACAAAAATATGAAACTACACTGTAAAAAATAATTACAGTTAAAATAGATGGCAATTTATTTACCACTCATTATTGCTGTAATTCTCTTACCGATTGTGACTTTACAAATAAAATGTAAAATTCCGTTGTAAATTTATTTTGTGGTGTAATTTTAGGTTTTGCAATTGTAATATTACTTTGTGATTTTACAATACAAAAAGTATTTTTACAATGTAACTTCCACAATTATTTGTAAAAATACAAAGTAGCTTTACAGGCAGTTGTATAGTTACATTGTAATAATACATTTTATATTATGACTACAATGTATTTTTTTTATTTATTGTACAGGATGGTCCAATTTGGGCACTTAGGTATAGAATGTTTCTTCTATTTTCCGAAAGGACAGAAAAAACTAGCCAAGATATTTAGATCTTAATTTTTGAGAAAAGTTGAATAGCGAGAATCAGATTTCAATATTTTGATTTGTTTAAGAGATACCTACATGATATTTTTAAATTTTGGTCATTTTCTGTGGTAACTTTTCTACTTATTATATTAATATTTATACATGGTAAAGAGATTTTTTCTCTATGTGTAGTATCTAGTGGCTTGAGGAATATTTTTTTATAACTTCTAGTTTTCCGCTGCTATAATAAACATATATATGTTTTTATGAATACGTACGTAATATGGGCCTAAAATTAAAAAAAAATGCTATATAAAAACTAATCAAGACATCGAAATGAAATTTTCGTTATTCAATTTTTCTCAAAAATATTCCCGTGACATTTGAACTATCTTTTCGGAGAATAAAAGAAACCGCCTAAAAGTGTCGAAACTGACCTAACCCGTACACAGGACATTTTGTTTACAACATTCGAATTCACTAACAGTGCATTGATATACCTAGATACCTAAAAAAATCTAAATAGCAATTCATTTATTACTAATAGATTAATATGTCTACATGAGAAAAATTGATATATCGTAAGGAATCAACTATTGTTACTTACCTTAAGTAACATATCAGGCTTTTCCGTGAGTTTCTCAATAGCATCACTGCATCAGAATGTTATTTCCAAAGAAAAATATACTCATATTAAGTAACCTAATTAACATGAATGCCAGTTGCTTCTAATATTAACAAATAACCTTAATAGTAATACTGAATTTTTGATATAATATCCCCAGTGATGTCAAACATTTTCGAACCAATAGATTCGTTTTCTATATGCTTTTCAGATTTATGTACAAAAAATTAAGTACTTTGGAATTTATGACTCATTTAGTTGAAAATAATACTTATTTCTATTATAGCCACGATGTATACCTTAAAATCAGCAGAATAATCCTTTTTTAAATTTATAATTAAAATTTTTGGACAAATCGTGTAAAAAATATTTGTTACACAAAACCGCACTTTTCCTAACTGATTATATAAATAGCTATTTTGTACTCCGATTACGACTCAGTTAGCTAATTAGTTACAGCTTTATTACATCTTCAATATATTAACTGCCCTTTGCTTATTTTTTAGCTTAGAAATACATGTATATACAGATACTGTAAGTAATAAAATATTATGGTTTTACGGTAATTTTTTATTAAAATTTGGTACCTACACATTTAGGTTATTTGTACAAAACAGAACACTTAACTAAAGTTAACATTTTATAATATTCAAACGAAATCTATGATCTTATACTAACTTTTACAAAGTAATATTAATTATATAAATGTGCATAGATAGTAAGTAGATACCTAGAACTTAAATCATACTAATTCTCCCCTGTTCTTCAAATATGTATAAAATATAATTCTAATAGAAAATAATATATTTTTATATAATATGTAAGATGAACAAAACAACAGTGGGGTCCCCGATTTTTGTAGATGCAATGTTTCTTTGTTTCAATAATTATGTATAACTTACATACCTATTACTTCTTAATTGAGGTTATGTTTTAACAAGCACTAGAAAAAACTATTTATAGTACTAAAAACACTCACTTATCACTCTAGATATGTTTATATTGCTAGTCACTGCTCACTAAATTAATTATGTATTATTAAGTACCTAGATCCTAGGCACACGCTGCATTCATTGAAATGAAGCAAGAAATAATGAAGGCGTCACCACCCAACGCTCTCAACGGTTAGGTTATGTTAGCGCGTTTTAAAATTAGTAGTATCTTCACATACATATTAGGCATATTTTTAGAGTCAATTATATAGTAAATTTGGTATGTTCAGTAATTTTACAATGTAAAAATGGAATTCACATTGTTAATTGTAAATGTATTACAATAAATTCTATAAATGTACAAATTATATTATAATTACCTAGGAAGTTTACGGTTTTATTGTATATTGGCAGTTTTCTTGTAAAATTACAAGTGTCAGTGTAATATCATCATTATTTTTAGAATTATTTTAAGGCAATTATAAGGATATTCTTACAAAGTAAATTTGTAAAGTTACTAGCCTTTTTTTCAGTGTATTTATTTTGGCAATGGACACCGCGATAATTGATTAATAAATGAATAAGTGAAAAATCCACTAGTGCATTTGTCGTTGTAAAAGTTGCAGATAACTTTTGCTGCTGTCAAAGTGATAATTACACTGTGGCATGTGGGCTTTTTTATATATAAAATAAATTGTTAGTGAAAAATATTATACTTTGTGGAAACTACTACTTTTAAAACTACTTATTATTTTATTACACAATTTTTTATGAGTACATGTTGTTTGAACATAAATTGAAATAATATTAATGTAATAAAATATGTCAAGTAGTTTAGTAATTAAGTTTGTATTAATATGCCCCGAAAGAAGGTAGATTGGAGGTAGGTAGTTAAACTTGTTTTTACTAATCGTTTACTGCACAGTATACTAAGGAATTAGTACGGAATCTTAGACAATTTATGAATGAAATACGTCTGGCAGTTTTTAAATACCCCCACTCTAGAAAAAGTCGCCAAGAATATGGCGGATCCCAGAGAACATACGAAAAAATAGCTAATAATTTGGCGAAAACATAACCAAAGTGGTTCGTAGTTTTAATACTTTTGCATTAATTCTTAATTAACTGTTGTAATCCAGTGTAGTTTCATGTAAATTGAGGTTTTGGTCACATTTCGTCTTAATTTAGGTTTCTAGCAGATATAATTTGAATTTGATTATAAAACCAGTATGAATTTAAATTTATTTAAAAAATTTGCGAAAACATAGAAACTAGGTCAACTAGTAGTGTAGTTTTATTTTATATTTTGTAGTACTTTTGCCTTATTTTGTTAGCAGATTATCAAATTTAAGCCCAGTGTAACTTTTATATTTTTACTAATTTTTTTTTAGGAAAGTACGAAATGAAATTAAAACGTGAATATTAGGTACAATTTATTTTGAGGTTTACAAAATATATATATAGGTAACATAATCAAAAACCCCCTGATCTATTAGGTGTATGGAGTGGTTTCTTTCATTCATGTTTGAAAGCAGTCTCTTTCCTATTTGGAGTTAAATCCTTTGCCCCCTTTCATGTTTTAATTCTTCTTTAGGATTTTCTCAATTAAGCTATCACGTCTAACTTGGTCTCCCATATATAAAACTGTTTACAGGCCATTTACGCCCAGAGCTGCGTTATGCGTTAGTTTTTTACAACACATTTATTTCCTCCCATAGTTTATTTATTATTTACTGGGTATAGTTCCACTAATAAATAATCACTAATATAAAAACACAAATAACTAAACACTCAACACGACATACAAAGCAGGAGTATAATAACGATAACGAGTGGATAACCATGTAATAATGCCAAAAATTCAAAAACCTAACACACACAGAAATTATAGTAATAACTGTCAGTCGCCAACAAGATGGCGGATTTTTGGAAGACGCGGGAAAGCTGAGTTTCCCTACTGATTGCTTAGTATACTGTGGTTTACTGAAACAAGTCCAGTTAATTAAATAGTTTTTACTTTAATAGACATTTGACGCGTGGTTGCCGCGTTTGTTTGAGGCATCACTTAAAGTTTCTTCTCAAAAAGAGAAATATGTTGTTATAATTGATCTACAACCTCATGATAAATATATTCCAAGTACCTACCTTGTTTAGTTTCGTAGACACAATTTATTAAAGCAATTGGGTAATAAATTAAAAAGTATCGAAAACATCAGATAAGACGTTTAATAAGTATTAATACAGTTGTAAACACAATGTCAATTTATTTCTTAGAAAACCAGCATTATTATTGCCTTATTTTTTTATGTAAATATTCATTTCAATTAACATCAAAATATTTTATTACTCTATCTACATGCAAGATCATTTAAATCTATTTAAATGGATTCATGATAACGCAAAACGCAAGCATTCATTTTTATGAAAGTTTCTTAACGAGTACTGATTCATTCAGACTGTGAAAGGGTTATCAGTTTCTGTTTATAAAGTCGTTAGAATTGCCACGTTTTATCGGTCGAAGAATAATAGATTTTCCGTGATTTATCACTGATAAATGATTACTATGGTTTGTAATTTTTCAAAAATAAATCGCGTAATCCTGACTACTAAGAATTACAGCAAAAACAAACAGCGCAAAGGTAGAATTTGTTAAGTATAAATATCAAAATAGAACCATTTACAAGTTTTGCATGGACTTTAAAGTCAAATAGATCATTTTTTAATTCTCATATATTGTAATACAGAATATTTTGGCAAAAATTACGATGCTTGGAAGTTGGTATATCAAACTATAAAACTTCTTTTAATTAAATTTCAGCAATATATTTTTCAAAAATAAACAAAAACAAAAGTATTACGTTGAAATTAGACGAATTATCAGATTCATTGGCTAATCGCTTACTACGACCTTTATGATGTCACTCACAAAGGTAGTAGTAGTTGTGACATAAATGTTTTGAAATGAGGTTTATACCTAGGTACTTTGTACAGGGTGCCCTCAAACTCGATAGTATAGGTCTACTGTGAGGATACAAACAATTTAAGTAACATTTGGGACACGTGGTTTTAAAAGGGATGAGATAAGTTCCATTTTCGATCTTTGTGATTCAAGAGAAAAGACTAAAGACGTCATTTGTATTTTTTCCAGAAACATAAGTACTCATTTTTTTTTCTGTTGAAGACCCCTCTTTTTTCTAATAAACTTTTTTTAGAGAAATTTTTCTGTTTTACTTCCCGTTTAAGAGTTATAAGCAATATCATCCTAATGAATCTCAAATGAAATACCACCTAAAAATCACATTAGCAGTGGAAGGATCAAGTAGTCGTTGGAAACTAATTGAATGATCGTTGTTGAAAGTGCATAAATGTCATAATTATTTAATACAGTTAAAATAAAAGGTGAATAACTAAACTTAAAAAATGAGGCAAACGCCCCCGGCTAGTCTGCCGTATAGAATTTCATGGATTTTGTTCGAAATACTGTAACAGTCTAAGCTGTATTAACATTGTTTGTTACCCTTCGGTCAATTATTTGATTCTTCCGAACAAAAAATGCATCTTTATGTCGTCGCATGACGAATATTGCAAAAACGGTATAAAAGATAGTTGGAGGTAAGGTCAACGAAATATGTTTGAAATAATACAAAAAATCCAATAACTGAAAAATATACATGGTATTCCACATGTAACAAGAAAATTGATGTGTACTTCTAGTGTAATCGGAAGTTGCCATATCTCTAAAATACGTTTTTAAGCGTATATGATACTATAAGTAATGTCAAAGTTTTAATTAAATACGGTTAAAAACACCGAGTATATGGTGTACTCAATAAAAAGTTGGGACATCCGGTATAGATATATCATAAATTTCATAACATGAGAGAAGTAGGGTAGACCGGGGACAAAAGTACCAGGGTACAGTTGTAACGCCGCCATTATTTCGTAAGCTATAACAGGTGCACATGCAAGATTTGTCTACTACGTGGCAACGCTTCGCTTAGTTCATAGATGGCCTCCGTGGCGAAATAGCGCATAGTCTAATAAAAGTGTGTTTTTACGTATCCCAAGTAAGTTTTTGCAAGTTTAATTATTATGAAATATATTGGTCCCTAACTAAATCAGCTGACTTCAGTAACTTCCATGTGATTAACTGATTATCTTTACTATCTATTTGTATACTGCAATTGATTTTGTTTTTATGGTTAGAGAAAAAACTGATCAAAATGGAGAAAAATGCAGTCGGGGATAATAGTAACAACGTCTACGGGGACGATTGTACCGTTACAATTGTCCCCACGGCGATGTTTGTAACGGTATAATTACCTACTAGGAATGTGATTGACTACTAAGATTTGCTGTTTGTAGTATTTTAAGATGAGTTACATAATAATAATTGGTCGCACTAACAGTTTGAGTTCCAGAATTGCAATAAATTTTTATATTTTGCTTTTATTTATAGAATGCCTAGCACAAGAATACGCAAAACAACACGAGCAACACATGACATTAGTGTATATCAGCGGGCATATGAAGAAATTATTAATCGTCAGTTGTCCGTGCGTTCAGCTGCAAAACAATTTAGTTTATGCCATGTATCTCTGAGATACAAAAGAAAGAGGGAATCCGCCAATGCGGAGAATAATCCAGAAGCCGTTGTTTTAATGGGCTATAATAGTCACAATCGAATTTTCACAGTAGAACAAGAAAAGATAATGGCTGACTACATCATAAAGGCTGCGGGAATGTACAATGGTTGCTCGCCAAAAGAAATTCGTAAACTGGCCTACGAACTGGCAAAAATACGAGTTGCGAAGACCTTCTCAATGGGATGAAAGTGGCCTAGCTGGTGAAGATTGGTTTTCGTCGTTTATGAAGAGAAATCGTCAGCTATCCATAAGATGTGCACAACCAACCAGTCTTTCAAGAGCAACAAGTTTTAATCCGACAAATGTCAATCTATTCTTTGACAATTTGGCAAAGATATTAGATCGAGAACATTTTGAAGCTAAAGATATATATAACGTCGATGACATCGGCGTTACGATGGTTCAAAAACCGGATAGAGTTGTCACACGGAGAGGAATGAGACAGGTTGGGGCTCTAACTTCAGCCGAACGTGGAACTCTAGTTACCATTACCATGGCAGTTAATGCTATTGGTAATTCTACACCACCTATGTTCATTTTTCCCAGACTGAGGTATCAGGAACACTTTGTTAGAGATGGGCCTGTAGGATCTGTTGGTAGAGGTAATGCTAGTGGAAGATTTCGTTATATTTTTGACCCACTTTCAAAAATACACTAACTCATCTATTTCCCAGAAAGTTTTGTTATTACTAGACAATCATTCTTCACATGTATCTATACAGGCCCTGGATTTCTGTAAGAAGAATGGTATTGTAGTTTAGTCTTTCCCTCCACACTGCTCTCATAAACTACAGCCGTTAGATCGAGCTGTATATGGGCCATTTAAAAAAGCCATCAATTCTGCTTGTGACAGTTGGATGAGAAATAACCCTGGAAACACAATGACAATATATGATATTCCAAGTATTACGAAAACAGCGTTGCCTCTAGCACTAACTCCAACGAATATTCAAGCTGGATTTCGATGCACTGGTATATTCCCATTCAATAGAGACATTTTTAGTGAACTAGATTTTGCCCCGTCATCCGTAACAGACAGGCCTATTCCATCACCACATAGTATTGAAGAAAGTATAATATCCGCAGAAACCAATCAACCAGCGACAAGCACAGCAGAACCATCGACAAGTAGTATGATACGACAACTCACAATAACACCATTGCCAGTCACTCAACCGTCTACAAGTTCTAAATTGACACAACCAGTTTTCGAACAATTGACATGCATACAAATAGCTACATGTTCTCATCTCTCAACAAGCAGTCCTCATTCAAACACAACGCAACAAACAAATATGTCACAGGAAATAGTCCAAGCAACTATCCAGGCAGGCTATCCGCTCCTGTATTTTCTCCAGAATCCATAAGACCTTTTCCTAAAGCTCCTCCGAGGAAAAATCAATGCAAGAAAGCAACGAAAAGGAAATCGACAATTTATACGGTTACGCCTGAGAAAGAGAAAATTAGGATGGAATATAAGAAAAAAGAGAAAAAGAAAGTGAAGAAAAATTTTAGTATAGATCACGATAAAGGAACGCAAAAGAAGGAGAGGAAAAAGAAGTCAACTGCACCAAAACCGTCCGAAACAAGCGACGAAGAAGATGAATATTTTTGCTTAGTGTGTTTGGAACCTTTTAGCTCAAGCAAACCCGGCGAGCAATGGGTTCAATGTATGGAGTGTAAGCTTTGGTCTCACTTAAAATGTACCAAACAGGAAGATTTTTATATTTGCCAAAATTGTGATTCTGATTGATATCCATATCTAATATATTGATTCATATGTTCTGCCAAGGAAAACAATTATTTTGTGTTATTAATGTAGTTTGACTAAAGTTCTCAATGTAGTTATATTTTAAAATGACAATGTGATGTTTATTTGAGATTTTGTCACTTAAGTACAAATTAAAGAGTATGTTTAAAATAAATGACATATATGTTACAATTGTACCCGTTCACTGTTACGACTGTCCCTGGATTTGGGGCAGTTGTAACATTTTACAAAGTCTTTAATACATGGAAATAACTTTTTCTCTAATTGCAAATTAAGTTTGATTCGATGTCATTTTGCAAAGGGATGAATTCTGCATCATAAGGTATCAGAACCGTTTGTGTAACTGCTATATTTTTGATACCACTGCCCAATAAACCAAAAATGTTACTATTATCCCCGGTCTACCCTATAGTACGAGTATACATAAAACAGACTAAAATAACTAACTACAATCACAAATTTTAAATAAATAACCAGTTAAATGTTAGTAAAAAACAAACACCAACACTCAAAAGTGGATAAGATTATAAAAACATTATAGATCACAAGTTGTGCAGGATTCGCCGTGATTCAATATTGACATAGTTAACTACCATTTGATAGATTGGGAAATTTAGATATTTGTATTATGACTCTATCTAAAGCTCCTCAAGTCAAGAAATATGAAAATTCAATAATGACATCACATACAGTATTATTTTATTAATGATAATTTTATGAAGAAAAATAATATAGTGCATGGTATGTCTTCTAAATAGACTCTTCATATCGAAACGTTCATATACAAACTTATTATGGTACACCTGCACAGTGAAGTAAAATCTATATGTAGAAGAAATTGAATTCCACACTATACATGCATATTCAAGCCTGAACCTCGCAGCAACCTTGCAGTTAGCTTTGCCAAAGTTATACCATGAATTATGTAATCACATATTATCAATATTAAGGGGTAGTTTGTTAGCACACCATGAGCTAACCGAACCAAAATTATATTTAAGCTTTGTATAATCTAGAAGAAATTCAACTATATAAAATATTTTTAACTTATCAGCATATAAGGGAAATTTGATGTATAGTTGTGCAGCAATCTCGTTTATGAAAATAATAAACTAAAATGGTCCGGGAATTGAGCCTTGAGGCACTCTAGTGGTGGGATTATGTTCTCGCCCATTTTCAATAATAGTCGAAAGCCAACGTCACTCTATAAAATAAACTTTGGTATTTTGTTTCTTGGTAAACTATTGTAATTACAGTTCGATCAACATCGACTTCTACATTTCGTTAAGTAGGTACAAAAATAATGAAAAGGGACAAGAAAAATTAAAAAAAAATCCAAAATGACGATAGTGAAGTAAGCTTAGCTTTGGAAAGCAAGCCGAAACAAAATCCCATCACAGAAGTCTGAGAAAAACATTTAAACCTGTGACCATCGAACAAACTGTCTCCTCTCAGAGAAGTATTAAATACATAGATTAAATCGTTACTCAAACAAATATTTTCCAAGCACAGCTGTCGACCATGGTCAAGCCTGTCGAAAACCTTAGAAGAGTCTGTATAGATGACTACTACGAACAAAAGATTCACTGATGAATTGGGTCTTATACACTAAATTTGTTTCAGTAGAACAACCAGTTACAGAATCATATTGTTCAGGTATAATAACGTTGCTGACATGTGGAGATAAAACATTATAAATTAATGTTTGATGTACCTTTGCAAACTTGTTCAAAATGGCAATTGGTCTGCAATTAGTCAAAAATTGGACATATTCTAGAATTTTCCATAAATCAGAGAAAATGCAAATACATAAAATTAAATTGTACCTACATTATACACAAAAGTGAGTGGATTTTGTAGCATTACCTCAATCCAGCCACATATAGTAGATTCAATTCCTCTAGCAACTGCTGCGGTATAGAGTGAATCTGGCGTTGCATTATTGAATGCTCCAGATGTCAAGAAATGCTGTCACCACTGTCTCCTTCTCCTGAAGAGATTGGGTGATTTTTCCGATTAGGTTATTTAGTGCTGATTCTGTTGATTTACCAGTCTGATAGGCATATTGGTGGATATTAATAGGGTTCATATTGAGCACTCCCTCTCTAATGTAGCGGTCCAGTGCCTTCTCCAGACTCTTCAACAGAAATGTCTAAAGGGTCTAAATAGGCGTCATAGATTTAAATGATTTAGGATTGCTATTGAGGAGACTCATTCCTGCTTTGGAAATATAGACCACCTTAAATCTCGTTCTTTTTATTTGAATAGACCTATAAAACATCTATTAAAATTCTTACAGTTACAGAGAATGTGTTTTACTTATGATAACTTGCAGAATATGGACTGGACATATTTAATACCAGTACCAGTGTAATAAAAAAATAAATTTTCTAATTTTGACATATAAAGTAACATCTTTTGTTATCGAAACAAGTGTCAAAACGTTCTACTTTATGTAACTAGGTTACGGTTACGGCTGGTTATGAAAAGTTTGTTATGTGACTAACTGCAAAAAAGAAACAAAATACAACAGAAAAATAATAAAGTAACTTTTATTTAAGTCAGTAATTTTATAAATAACACTAATTTAATTATTTAATTATTATTATTTAATCATAAATATTCACAACGCAGTTGGTACAGTTAGTGAAACTAATTCCAGAATAAATCTTATTTGTTGATCTTGCAGTAATATTCCGTGATATGTTATTGGTATTCCAAGAATATCACCGGAAATTGTTTTTTTATTTTCAACAGAATTTTCAACATATCCTTCTGCAATAAAATTTGACTTCCAGCCGCCGTGTTGTTTTATTTTTAAAATATTGCCCCAGAATCTGCAAGTAAAGTGGCCAAAGATCTTCTGAAACAGTGCCTAGTGAATAATGCACAATTCGGCAAACCAATCATTTGAGCAATCATCTTTGGTAACTGACCAATTGTAATTAATTCCTACTGGTTGTACACCACATTTCTATATCTAGCAAATAATCTATTGTGTTTAATATTTTCCGGGCTTAGGTTTCTATACTTCTTGATAATGTCAGTCTTTCTATATCTCCCGGGGTTATTACAAATTCACGAATTACTCTAGTTTTTGTATTCGGAATATTTAGGCTCGAAAATACGTCTCCTCATATGTAACATCTTCAACACGTAAAAATATTAATTCTGACTTCCTGCATCCATCGGCTCTTCCCACAGGCTGTTCCCACAACCAACACAACCTAAAGCAAAAAATTCGAATTAGTAAACTGACAACTAAATGAAGCAATTATTAGTTACCTTAGCCATTAAAAAATTATTGTCATCCATCTCCGTCAAAAACAATATTTACTTTTGAAAAAACGTTTGATTTCTCAGCGTGGTATCCATCGGACTGCCTTTTCAAAAATGCTGTCAACTATTATATGTTTTAATGTCTATACCTTTTTTTAAAGACACCTCAGTTTTCAACATGGAGTACTGTGGCCATAGCGTAGAAGCCTTCAAATTCTTCTTACCTTCAAAATATGCCAATAGTACTTTCTCATTGACGTATTTCACTTTCTTCTATTCACGTTATTACTCAAATTTTTCATAAGCCAAGTCATATTCCGCTTTGGATTTTTCAGGAATCAGTGAACATACGGCATTTCTTGCCGCTTATTCGATATCGCTTGGTATATCGTCAGAATCTGAATGTAAATCACACATTTTTCCTAATAAATGGTAATAGTAACGATCAACATCACATAATAGATCAGCGTCTATTAAATCTATTAAATGTCCAGTTAAATGTCAAGAAAATTTAATTTGACACTGACCTACTAGATAATTGTTATTTAAATTATACTTGTAAATGATCATAATTAAAAATTTGTGTTTCCCATTTTTCATCAAAATTAGACAAAATCTTGTATGTAATACGTTATGAATTGATTTTATGTATCGACTGCAAGTATCAGTAGCGCAATATCATCAATTCATCTACAAATAAAATGAGAGATTGCTGGAAGCTTATTAATAGTAACCGAAATTCTGGTAATCAACATGCACCATCAACTAATGTATCGGCATCAGATTTTAATATGTTTTTTTCAACAACAGCGGACAAAATAGGGAATTCTCTTGAACAGGTAAATCATAATCCATTCGATAATTTAAAAAGTATCCCAATTAGAGCACAATCTTTTTTTCTTGCTCCTGTTACATCCACAGAAGTTTATAATGTAATCATAGCTTTAAAAAATTCTCCAAATTTTGATATATATGATATTAATACTGAAATCATAAAACAAACGGCTAATTTTATTGTATTACACATCTATCTAATGATTGTTTTAATACAGGCATTCTTCCTGATATATTAAAAGTTTCTAGAGTTGTGCCAGTCTTTAAAAAAAGGAATATCGATGACGTGAATAATTATCGCTCCATATCAGTTACACCCTTGTTTGGAAAAATTTTGGAAATTTTAATAAAAAATAGGCTTGAAATGTATTTTGAAAAATTCAGTGCTATCACAGAAAATCAGTTCGGATTCCGAAAAAATCGATCAAGTATTGGTGCAATTCTTAAACTTGTTGATGGTCAATGATTTCGTACAGGGTATGTTTACAGCTGCAGTTTTGTGTAACTTAAGTAAAGCCTTTGACTGTATCTCTCATAAAGTTCTCTTGGATAAACTCTATTTTTATGGCATACGTGGTATTTCTTTAGAACTGATTAGTTCGTACTTAACCAATAGAATTCAATGTATTTCCTACGGTAATAGTTTATCAAATTACGCACCTATTTGGCATGGAATTCTTCAGGGGTCCGTACTGGGGCCACTGTTATTTGTTATTTACATTAATGACTTATACTATCACATGTATCAGGATGGGTGTATCTTATTTGCAGATGACACGACATTGACATGTTCTAATAAACATAGAGATACAGTCTTGAGGTTGGCCGAAAATGATTTAATTAAAGCCGAATCATGGTTTACTTCAAATAACCTTAAATTAAATAAAGATAAAACACAAACTATTATATTTTCTAGTAATCACTTACATAATGATATGCATGTAAAACTTTTGGGGATCACTATTGATAGTTCTCTTGCACATCACGTTGAAGATCTTTGTAAAAAACTTCCAAGTCAGATATATATAATAAGGAAACTCAGGTTGTCTGGATAATGTAACATTGGTTAACGCTTATTATAGTGTTATACACTCATTTTTAAGTTATGGAGTGGTTTTGTGGGGTAATGCTCCAATGGCTAATCGTGTGTTTAAACTCCAGAAGAAAGCTGTACGCATAATCTGTAGAGTCGGACCTTTTGATTATTGCAAGCCTCTATTTAAAAAGTTAAAAATTATGTCCCTGCCTGCCTGCTTTACATATTTTATTCTTTGATTGAAATACATAAAAAATCTAACTCCTATCTATCTATTCTGCTCGTGAATATATGGATGCTCCCACAGTTCATTTTTAATTATGTTTTAACTTTTATATTGTTGTTAATATGTTCTATATAATTTTTATTGTTACTTGTTGTTTTACCTTTTTTAAATATGACTTATCACTATATACTTTATATACTTACTTACTTAATATCGCACGGTCGCACTTTTCGCAACTGATTACTGATTAATGACACTTTTCATTTTATGTTTTTACGTTGTTTTTATTTCTTATGTTATTTTTAATGAGTCTATGTTTTTACTCACCCAGTAAATGGATTTTCTGTTGGGTGATGTAAATAAATAAATATTAAATTTTCGGGCAATATTAAAAACAACGATATTTGAGTGTTCTTTTTTTATTTCTTTCATGCAATGTGTACTTTTTTATAATAGAGTCTAACATATTGTTTCATTATTGTACTTTTGTAGTTTTTTTCTTATTTTTTTTTTTTTGTTGAACTTTTATTTAATTTTTTAACAAATCTTTGTCATATTTAAAAAGGCATATGGTTAAAAATCACCGGAAGAGTTCTGAAATAGCCCGTATTTGTTTAATATAACATGTTTTAGAATTGTTCAACATTAGGTACATTTATTTGTCGTGTTATTTCTGAAAAAAATGATAAACTTTAATAGTAGCTGAATTACTGACGTGTGACTGATAATACAGAACCAAAACCACAAATCATCTGGATTTAAAAAAGACGAACAGGTATAAAACACAAGCGCATAGAAGAGAAGGCTGGGAGAGTGACAGGCGGTTGTTTTAGAGATCGTGTTCAATGGGCTTTTCTGGTAGTTTTTAACATCACGATCGATATGTATTGCTCCAGTTGCGGAATCTGTACAATCTACTATATCCGCTTGATTTATGTGACCACCAGAGGTTCCAGGATGGTAATAACAGTGCGCTCTATACACGCCCGGATCTGCGGCTGCGGTATCCTATCTTATGCACCGCCACTTCTACATCTCTTGCCATTTTCATGATGCAATTGAATGCCAGAACTAGGAACAATAAATTATCTGTACAGTAAACAAATAGTTAAAAGTTCGAAGCAATCATGCAATCCTTATAATTTATTTGAACACAATGTACCTTGTTACAGCAATTAATTTAATAACGTACTTGTTGATTATATTCTCATTATTGATTAGTAATTTTATTACTAATAATTACAGATTGAACAGAAATAGTTGGGATGACGTGGAAATAACATATCACATAAAATCAAACATTATTTGAGCGCGATAAAATGGACTCGGATATTACATCTTTCATAAATAATATTTGAATTGAAGTTATATTGGTACTTATACAACCGGTGTGAAAGCAGCACCCAAAGATAGGACCCGAAATTTCCGAAGATAGCCTAATGATCATGGGCGTTCGTGGAATAAGGTACAAGTATCAAAATAAGATTATCGGGTACATTACATACGTACACATTAAGTCTATAGGAAAAAATAAGTAAGACAGGAAATAAAGAGATGCATTTACAGATTTATATTACAAAATGTATCATAATTTAACGATAAATTAAAGTTCCTAAATTCTTATGAATATGGGATTTTGGTTTACCTAGTCTAATTTCTTATTTTTAGTCATTACAAAATATTTTGTTAACTCTAGTGAAACTACATACATTTTATATACCTAGGTATATTACTTATTCAGTATTGCTCAAGTTATATTACTTTAACAAACCCATTAGTATTTAAGTTTCAAAATACTATCAATCCATTTTATGAAACTGCCAACTGAAGAAAAATCGTTCAGAATCCGAATATTCTTAACCGAAAAAGAGCTTCACGAAGATGGTCTTAATGAATCTGTTACAAAAACAGTTTCTGTTTATAGCGAAATATTTTGGTGTTAAAAAAAAATCAAATCAAAGGAAAAACAGATTTTACTTTTGTCCAAAGAAAGAGACTTCCTGATAGGATGTTTTCAACTCCAGTCGATGACCAAATCGTTTTGAAGATCTCTCAGATAGTGATCAATATATGGTGAAAGCAAGTGGAAAACGTTCCACAGATAGAGATGAAATATGTAGCTTAAAACGAAACCCTCCGTCAAGTAACGGTATTTGATCAAATGCTTATATCAGCTCATATTCGGAATGTGATAAAATAGAAAATTCTAAAAGAAAGCAAGTGTCAGGTTCTTTGGCAAGTAGTGATCAAGTTACACCAGATCAAATTAAACTGCCAATGAATGTAAGTTCATTATTAAATAAAATGTCAAACCTTGTATCATATAAAACAGGTTTGTTTCCAGTCAACACTAAAAATTTGTGTCTTACTAGAGTACAAAAACCAACGCATAAATTAGGCAATGATGGAGGAAGAATTGGAAATTTTGTCATTAAAGAAAAAAATAAATTATTAGTAAATAATACGTGTGACATTATATTTAAAAGCCGGTGGAAATGGAAACATGACCATAATACATATATGGAAAATGTATCCATCCTTAATGTAAATTATTTAAAATAATCTTTAATAGATCAGGTCTCGTTCAGTTACATAGTAGAAATGAACATTTTAACCATTTAAGAAGAATTACTAGTCAAGTAGGAAGAGTAAAATAAGAATTGAAGAATACAATAGCTTCTAAATATAAGTTTATAAATATAAAAGAAGCTATTCAAAAAGGTATCACCGCAGGAAATCTACAAGAAATAAAATTAGACTGTGTAAATAGAAAATTTTATTTTATATTGGATGTAATTTTAATGAAGAGAGAAAATCGTCAGTATGTTCAATTTGTTTCCGACCCGTTCCAGGTTCATCTACATATATATTGTTCAACAACTTAAACTTATCCACTTCTTAACTAAAGGTCAGAAAAAATCTGTGCTGCATTTTGACGCCACAGAATCATTAATAAGAAAACCAAAGCATTCAGAGAAGGTTATTATTGTGGTGTAATACAGATATCTTCGCCAATAAACAAAAGATTATGCCCCGTATTTGAGTTGCTCTTTGATCAGTTTTCAATGGCCCATTTTTGAGAGAGTAGCAAAGAGACTTCAGTTTCGAACTGATAAATTCAATATGTTCCTACTGGAACCACATGTCACTGCAACATTATATTGATGAAACATATTTTCATATTATAGAAATTAAAAAAATTGTTAAAAATATTCCTCTCGCATGTATTTGTTGTTGTCATTTCATGAAAATTATAAATGATGTAAATAAACATATAAAAATAGGCGCCTCTAAATATTTATAAAGTGTAAATATTTCGGTATAAAAAAACAAAGGAAAACCAGATTATACTTTTATTCAAAGAAGGAGACTTCCTTTTCATCAACTCCAGGGAAAGGCCAAATCGTTTTGAAGGTCTTTCAGATGGTGATAGTGAAAGCAAGTAAAAAAAGACAAATAGAATACAGGGTGTCTGTGAAAGGTTGGGAAATCTCGAAGCTGGAGATACTGGTGACCAAAAAAAGTCAATGGAGCCAAATATGCCTTATCCGAATGTTGCTGGTTTCAAAAATACAAGGCGCTCAATGCAAGAATTTTATTTTGAAATATCTTAATAACTTTGAAACCTATCGGAGTATTAAATGAAAAATTGGTACAATTATGTTATTTTGGCAATAAGAATTTTTAACTAATTTTGACGTCACTAGTAGAGGGCGCCACTTATGGCACAGCATGTTTCTTTTAAATGGAAGAACTTGTTTGCTGTTTAGTGTATCCATCTGCCTATTGAAACAATCGATTCTCCTACCTGTTATATTTGACAAAGGTATACCTTATTGAAGTCGTTAGGAGTAACCATTTTTGATATAATCGTATTTGAAATATTCAGTGCAGCGATTAAAAACTGTTATCGTTTTAGATAAAGTGCCTTTTCTACTGAAAATACATTAAAATGTTACTTAAAAAAGTTGTTCAGAACGGTAAGACCGACCAGCTTTGAAATTTTGCAAGTCCCCATAATTTACCGTTCTGAACCACTTTTTGAAGTAACATTTTGCTGTATTTTCAGTAGAAAAGGCACTTTACCTGAAACAATAACAGTTTTCAACCGGTGTACTGAAAAACTGTTACTCCCAACGACTTCAACAGGGTATAGGTAGGAGAATCGATTGTTTCTATAGTCAGATGGATACACTAAGCTGCAAAAAAGTTCGGCCATTTAAATGAAATGTGATGTGCCATAAGTGGCGCCCTCTACTAGTGTCGTCAAAATTAGTTAAAAATTCTTATTTGCCGTGCCAAAAAACATAATTGCGCCATTTTTTTTAATACTACGACAGGTTTCAAAGTTATTGAGATATTCAAAATAAAATTCTAGCATTGAACGTCCTGTATTTTTGAAACCAGCAACATTCGGATAAGGCATATTTCGTGCAATCGACTTTTTGGGTCACCAGTATCTGCAGCTCCGAGATTTCCCAACCTTTCACAGACACTCTGTATATATATAGGAGAACTATTCGGCACATGGAATGTGTAGCTTAAAACGAAACCTCTGTCAAGCAACATCAGTATTTCATCAAATGTCTATATCAACTTTGATGTGGAATGTGATAAAATAGAAAATTTTAAAAAGAGCCAACTGCCAGGTTTCTTGGAAAGTAGTGATCAAGTTACACCAGATCAAGTTAAACTGTCAATAGTTGTAAGTTCATTATTAAATGAGATGTCAAACCTTGTACCTTGTAAAAATAAAACAAGTTTGTTGTTAGACTGTGTAAATAGAAAAATAAGATCAGAAGCCATATTTGAATTAGGCAAACACAGTTACGATATAATGGATATGGTTTTAATGAAAAGAGAAAAGTATATCAGTATATTCAATTTGTTTCCAATCCGATCCAGATTAATCTATATAGTGTTCAACAACTTAATCTTCTTCACTTCTTAACCAGAGGTCAGAAAAAACCTGTGCTGCATTTTGACGTCTCAGAAGGAAACACTTGAGATGTAAGAACAGATGAAAGTCGCTAGGAGCGAGGTCAGGGCTGTATGGAGGATGGTCAAACACGTCCCAGCCAAATCCCTGTAGGAGGTTTTTCGTCACATTTGCAGTGTGTGGTCGTGCGTTGTCGTGAAGAAAAACAACACCTTTTGACAGCAATCCTCGGCGCTTATTCTGTATTGCGCGGCGCAATTTCCTAAGTGTCTCGCAGTAAGCATCTGCTGTGATTGTTTGACCACGCGGTAAGAAATCAATGAGTAAGATGCCTTTCCAGTCTCAGAACACTGTGCACATCATCTTTCGAGGTGTCAAGATTTGTTTCGGCTTAACCTTTGCTGGGGATAAAGTGTGCCTCCATTCCATTGATTGCCGCTTACTTTCAGGGGTGTCGTAAGAAACCCAAGTTTCATCTCCTGTGACTATCTGTGTCAGAAATTCTTCGCCGCCTTCATCATAACGGGTCAAAAACTGAAGTGCACTACCTATCCGTTTTGTTTTGTGTTGCTCAGTAAGAATCTTTGGTACCTAACGCCGGCAAAGTTTACGAAATTTCAGTTTTTCGGTAACAATTTCATGAATTGGTGATCGTGTGATTTGGGGAAATTCCATAGCGAGAGCACTAATTGTAAACCTGCGGTTTTCTCGGATCTTATCATCAATCGCATGAACCAGTTCTTCTGTAACCAATGATGGACGCCCACTTCGTTCTTCATTGTGCACTTCACTACGTCCTTCATTGAACTGTCGGACCCATCTTCTCACCATTGAATCACTCATCGCATTTTTTTCCATAAACTTCGCAAATTTGCCGATAAATTCGTATTTAAAGGAAATTGTGGCAGCACCATTTGCAATGAGTAATTACAGAAACTTAAAACTATCGTTTAAACAAATATGCATTGTGCTATTAATAAACTAGGAAACCCTCTCAATGCGTAGTAACTTAAAGCAGTTAATAAAGACACGCATTAATAAAGAAGAAATCAAAGTCGATGAAACTACCTACCAAAGCGGCAATGTAACATAATGTCCCGAAATATAAAGGTAATATATTTTTTTATAGAATTTTATGCGATTTACAATGAAAGAACTGAAGAAACACCAAGTTGATAATGTTCAAGAAAACATTTATTATTGCCCAGAATGTCTATCGATTATATTAAGAAAATATATTCGGTATCTGCTTTATAGTCTAGGCTATTAACACACCACATAGTTACTCAGAGGTACAGTAATGCACCCGTAGAATGTTGGAACAAAATTATGAAAAATATCACAATGGACAAAGAGAAATATACTAAAACAAGTAGATTGGTAAGAAAATCCAGGAATTACATACTATCGATAATAAAAGAGACAAAAAACAATATTTCCGTGACAAATTTGAATTTGAGAAAACATAAACATGATAATAAACTGGAAGAGACATGGAAAAGGACAAAAATTAAGAAAAAAAGATTTGCCTACCATAAAATGAAGTTACAACTGTCTAATTACAGATGAAGATGCCAACAATCAAGTTAGTCTGTGGAATTGTTTATTAGCATACCTAGATGTTTGGTATCAGAGAACATACATATGACTTCATTGACAGGAACTGTAGGAGATTTGATTTATATTAGCTTAAAATACCTTTCTAATACAGTAAAAAATGTTACAAAAGCTAATAGTAAGGAATATATGGCTAGATATTGTGAGTGTAATTCAACGCTGGTTGGTGCTTTTGTCCACAGAGTTAGTTTCACACAATATTATTAATACCCAAAAATATATAAAATTCTTTGAAAACATCTATTAACACGGTCGAATTGGGCATTTCGATCTTAAATGTGATGGAAAAAATTGGGGGCACACTTCATAGTTTTTAAAATATTATATAAATGAGCGAAAATTTGTCTTTTAAGTTATGCCTTTCTACGTCTCGATTGGGTTTTTGAAAAAAAAAAACTGATAGCAGGGCTTGATAGGGCTTGTCGAGAAAGACACAGTCTTTAGTCGAAGAGTCGAATTATTGTCTATGGACCACTGGTGCAAAAACATCAGGTCACATCTATCTAGAGCGATGCTAGAATAGAAACGTTTCCAACTTCACACACATTTACCCTATATTGTATATCCGTTAATATTGAGTTTTCGAAAAATTATTATAGGACTTTGTGACCCTAACTTTTTTGAGGAATCACCTCCTGAAGTCTTGACGCATAATTTCCGGACACCCTGTATAACGTAGTCAATCCGTTTCTATTATAAATAGATCAAAAAGTATAAGAACCATGCTAAAAAATTATAACTCGGTTCATCTTTATGAGCAATTATTACTATATACCTAAACCTAAGTATGTATTTGGTTAAAGAAAGTAAATATATTAGTAAATATAATAAGGAGACGAGTCATAATAAAATACTATAATACCCATAAATGACTTACTAGTTATCTTTGAAGATAAACCCTAATTCTGGCGACAGTAGATTATTTTGTATTACTAACATATTTAGGGTGATTGAGTATAAATTATAAATTAAAATATATCAAACATTGGGTGTGGGTTATTTTCTGGAAAGTGTCTCATAAATCTGAGACTATTGTTATCGGATGTCCCAATATTTTGTGTATATTGAACAACTATGTACTCTCGGAGCCAAAAATTGGCATTTTAACAAAATTTACGTCTATCCAAAGGTACTTTGTTTTGTGTCAAAGTTATGTAAAACATTTAATTCATTCCAAATAGTTCTAAGACTCTTTATCCGATTCAAATAGAATTTAATATGTTACGAGTATTTAGATGTTGGTAATTTTGATACTGTACCTAACCAAAGTAACTGTATTTATTGAAATGTCAGGAAGATCCAGGCTGCTAAATAACTATGCTCATATTTTTTCGCTGATCATATTACTTCCGTTGTTCTTTATCATAAAGATAGAAGCTTCAAAGTTGTTTCCTTATATTTTTTATACGGATTTCTGGATAATAAATAATTTGGTTAATCTCTAGCATCGTATTTTCTATACAGGGTTAACTATGACTAAGTACAAATATTTTAAGAGGAGATATAAAAAATAAAAATTAATTCCTTTCAAAAAATTTCCAAACTTATTTATAAAGCGAAATAAAAATTTTTCGATATTATATTAAATCCTTATTTAACGCCGCCAATGCGAGAATCAGAGTATGCAACCAGCAACCAACCGTCATGCAACAGTCAGCCACAGTCGGCAGTCGGTCCAGTCGAGTCGGTTCGCTGTCATGTTATAATTTAATTCCTGTGTTTACTGTAGTTTTGTGTTCTTCTTCAGTTTTTAGTGCCTTATTTTAATTTTAAACGTTTTATAGTCAATAAATAAAGGAATATGTGTCGGGTACAGATATTTTCCCGCAATATAGTTCGCCGGTTTGTTTTTCTAGGTTGTGGGACAAGACTGCCGCGGGTGTTAAACGTTTTCTGTTATCTATTAGAACCTACTTACTCATCCCTTTCTTCGATTTTATTATAATACATAGGCATTGTATCTAAGTGTGTTTATCGGTAGTGAGTGAAAATGTAGTTTTACCAGTTTGTAACCAAATAATGAAACACGAATGCAAAATACTGGAGCTAACTGGATTAACCGTTATCTACCTATCAGGTATTATTACTAATAAGAATTTTATAATAATTTTTGTCGTTTCTGCATTTAGAAACACTGCAAACCATCGCATGGTAGTTGTTGACAGATGTAATGTCAACTATGGATCTAAGCCATAAGCCATCTCTGTCGATACTCATCATAGGCGCCGACTTTCCGTTTTTAAATATCGAGCTAAAATTCTGGAATAACTTTTTTAATGTCTTTTAGGGCTCCCTGAGCACGTGGTTAAAATTTTTGTACTTAGTCATAGTTAACCCTGTATAAATGCATGATAATTATGCGAATACACGCATAGTCTGTAGCAAGCCTTATATATGTATAAAATATCGTTTTTATTAATCTTGAGTGATTAAAAGAATACAGCGAGTCGCTTGCTGGCATATGATATAGAGTCAAAGAGTTTAATGTAATGTGAAACATGACAAACATTTGGACAGATCATTGTCATGTTTCTGCACTCTTGTACTAGGTGCACTAATTAGTATAATATATAGGTAGATATTTCCTACGTAAGTATAGTATGTAACACTACTAACATGGTAAAATGGTTTTTACTGGCGGACAGAACGATATGACTAGTGAGTCGTAGATGAGCCTGTCACCTTCTACAGCCAGTAAAAACCGTTATATTGTGTGTATTGTTATATATTGTATTTGTCATTCATTTGTAAATATCTAAAATAGAAATTTCGATTACAAAAAATCATCAATATTTGGTCATAAGCTTTGGAAGCGCTACTATGGTTGTTTGGTTCACTGTTTATTTATTTTGATGAAAATGAATGTGTCATTGTCAAATGAATGAAGTCACCTGCGTAGCTTCAAATTGATTGCCAGAAAACCTATCCTCAAAGTACGAGCGTGAATACAGCAACTTCAAACACCGAGAGAACCGTGTGATTGGGGCAACAGAAGATATAAAATTGTTGGTTAAATGGATTCATCAGTCATAAATAACTAAATTAAAGCAGTTTTGTAGTTATTATTTTATCGTATTTCAGACGTTTCGGTTTTCTTTGTTAATAAAACCATCCTCAGATCTGTCGTAATTTATTGCAGTACGCAATAAATATGTGATAACTTCTCTTATGATATTTATAGTATAAACTTGTTCTACATTTAGTTGCTCTGAAGTCTTGACTTACGACAGACCTGAAGATGGTTTTATTAATAAAGAAAACCGAAACGTTGTCCGAAATGCGATAAACTAATTACAAAGCTGTTTTAATTTAGTTATCTATGACTGATCAACCCATTTAACCAACAGTTTTACATACAAGTGACTGTCATTAAAAAGAAGTTTTGCAACAGAAGATGTTCAGTTGCTTTACATGAATCAATTATCTGTCAGATTTATTTGGAATACATTGTGGGCAAAATGGTCTATGCTAAAAATTTGTTTAGAGATCAAGTGTAACGCATTATTTGAAAGGTCCTATCTCAGATCTACACATCACAGGAAACTAGGCAACCAACTTTGCGAGTATCGGTAAATAGAAAAAATGCTGGTACGATCCATCAGGTGACTTTACAAATGTCTTCCTAATTCATACCATTTAATGAGCATGTAGACTACAAAATACAATAGCATATAGAATTTGTCATTTCGATGCGTAAATAGAGCAGAGCAGCAGCTGTAGAAAATTAGGTAGATTTTGTATCTTTACTAGTGGGACTGCGACGTGGTCTGTTCTGTTAATATATTTCTTGCGCTGACGCGGGATGATATATCTAATAAAATTTTAAAATATGTCATCCAAGCTGTGCCAATTAAATTAATCAATAATTAAAACGTTTTCTAAATTTACGCTGTGGAGGAATAGTACATAACGCAATATCTTTGTGAAACAAATTTCTTAATCTGAAGCGAAGACATATTGAAAATTAAATACATAAGGAAATCAATTATTACAGCTACGGCACTGCTTATTTTTATCTAATATTTCGATCTACTTGTATGTGGTAGATAATAAACAATTTCGTTATATTGAAGAAAGATGTACATGTTTTTGCAATAATAATGACACTCCTTGAAAACAGTTTTTTAAACTTTTGGAAGTTCTGAGTAAAAATTTCAATAAATCTCTATGGGTGAGTGAAACAACTAAGAACTAATGTTAAAAGTTGAAAGCAGACTTTATTACAAATACGTCACCAGTTCAATAGAAATCGCAAAATTAATTTAAAAGAGTGCCATTATTATTGCAAACGTTAATACCTAAGTTGTAATTTACCAGAAAACCGTCGATTGTATTGTTACATGCATCACGTAAAAGAAAAAGCTCAGTATAAGGTACTGTCAGTCAGAAATAATGCATAACAAATTAAAGCATGTTTAAGTACGAACTCTAGCACCTGATAAACCAAAATATATTACACTTGGATGTCTTTTATCGGAACCCCACACTGTGTTTAGCTACTTTTTACAGTGGTATGACCCTCCAAATGGATCTTATCATTTGGATATTTTTTAAAACAACTTTTTTCCAATTAAGACAATGGAATTAAAATTATAGGTAATAATCATTCCATAAGGGTCTTTAATTATCATAAGATTAATCAAAATTGTTTATGAATAAGGGTGGTTTTCCAACTACCATTAACAGAAATTTTTCGAATATTTCTTATTCCTTTGAATTATCAAGGAAATAATATTATTTTTTAATGAATTCGAGTTTTTTAAAGAACAAAATTCTCTACTTTTTTTCGAATTCGTAGTATAGTCATAAATAATTATTTTTTTAAATAATGTGGTTCAGAACAGTAACATTTTTTAACATTTTCACATAGCAGGCATCTGTGATGATGGCAGTTTCATTGTAATGATTGATTTTCATGCATCATTTATATTCTTATGTTTCTTTAGTTTTTCAGTTGTGATTTTTGTGCTTGACTTTGCATCTCATACGATTTTTTTACAATCATGAACCATGATTCTTTTACTACTCATCTTTTAATATGCCGATATGCATTTTATTTATGGTTTCTGCAGTGGAAACAGTCTGGGGGTTCAAAAAGAGTATCATAGAAGGCAATCTTCTGCAAGATTATTCAGGGAAATTCACGCAAGAGCGATGGAATCAGAAGTCTTAACTCCAAGATATCGCAAATGTGGCCGTCCAAGGAGGCGTAGGCATGATTTAGTAATTTTCAGATATTTTGAACGTAATTTTACTGCGAGTGTAAGGAGGGCACCTACTCGCTTTAGAACGAACAATATTTATGTATGGCAGTTGCTTAAAGAAAATGGATTATACACTTAATATTTTGAAAGGGTTCATGGTATGCTTCAAGATAATCATCGCTTGCCTTTGTTTTTGTCGCACAATTCTTGGTCGCCAATAAGATAATTACACATTTATTTTATAGCTATTTGTATAACAGGGAGCAAAGTACATCAAATTATGCACTTTGCTTCCTAATATCCATGGGGGGGAATGGCGCTTAGCTCCTGTGTAATACATATTATTTTTTCAACGACCATTCACATTGTTTTACACTGGTTTTACATATATTTTATTATATTTTCTTATGCATGACAATCAAACAACCAAATATGTCAAAATGTCATAATATGTATTTAAGGTATTTAGATAAGTAAATATTGTTAAAAATCAAAATACATGGAACGTTGCTAAGGTTGCTTCTTGTTTACAAAATAAACAAACTTCCCAAAAGTTTATAATATTGTATTCCGAATGTGAAGATATCCTGGAAGAAGCAAACGTGGTTTCGTTAAATGTATTACCGTTAAAGTCTCGTGAAAAATATGAAATATTTAAATGTTGGATGGAGACTAAGCAAATAAAAAAAATATGTGAAAAAGTGATCCTAATTTAGCTTTCCAAAAAATGCGCCGATTTGAAGCCTTCAATCGACATTATCGACATTAAGTTTCCTAAATTAGTAGCTTTCTTGAAAAGGAAATCTGCTGGATATAAAGCCAAGAAAACCAATACTTTTCCAACAAGTTTATTGCAGAAGCTCCGGACGAAACTTACTTACATATAAAGGTAAGATTGATCGTTATTGCTGAATAATAAATTAAAACGTAACGCAGTATTTTTTATTAGAAAGTATATAAAAAATGACAATTAAGTGACATTTTAAGCTGTTGTCATAAGTGAATTTTTCATATCATTCTAGATTTTTTGTAGCTTATGCTAAAGGGAAATGTAGAAACTAGGCAATTGGCAAAAACACAATTGCCAAAATTCCATACAGAATAGCAATATTTTTAAATTTGGATGATTCGAAAGACTATACCTACTGGATACAGTTTCCGCCGTACTTTAGCTAGTCAATGCTGGAAGCGATATTCTCACTCTAAAAAGACATGGGGGATGGTGAACAAACGCAGTAGCAGAAGGGTACTTAGATGATTGTATTTCTAAAAAATGTGAGGTAGCCACCAAATAATTACGGCAGAAAGTACTCCTTCAAGTACCAAAAAACGTTGGATTATTTTTGAAAATTTTGTTTCTACCACAAGTACTTCATCAACGACCACAAATTTGGAAAATAACAAACAGGAACTCATCTCCACCAGCAGACCCAATATTTCTTCAGTGGGAATTTCCATTTGTAATTTAACTAATTGTACCATAAATTTTAACAATATTTACTTATTGATGTTAATTTAAACCTCAATTTAAACTGTTTTCAATTTTTATAAATAAAAATAAGTAATAAATATATGTTTGAAAGAAAAACATTATTATATATTTTTAGGAAGTTTGTGTATCAATAAAATAAGTCTATATACCAGTCTTACAGCTATTTGAAGTTTTTACTTGTTTGCCTTCCGACGGAGCCAAAGTATCTTCCTCGCGAGGGAGGAAAAATACTACTTTCATTCCTGAAATAAGGGAGTAAAATAGTATTTTCCATGTAGGGAGTAGAAAAAATATTTTATTTACCAATCGGGCTTGTTTTACAGAAGATGGCGTTATCAGTTTGCACAATCTACATAGGTGCAGATTTTCAGTGACTTGTTTGGGTCGACATTGTTGGCAATCAGTTTCTGGGGCCATTCTTTCTACCGAATCGATTGGTAGGTGTGAAATATCTAAGTTTTTTGAAAAATGATCTTCCAGCCTGCTATACGACATTCGTCTTGAATTACGAGCAAACATATTCTCTTTACAAGATGGAACTCCTTCACGTTATGCTCGGAAAGTGCGTGATTTTTTAAATCTATGGCCACCTCGTTCGTTGAATTTAAATACGGATAATTTTTATTTATGGGGCAATGTAAAAGGAATATGCTACGCCTGTGACTACCATTGAGGAGCTGTGGCAACGTATCGGTGAAGCTTTCGATGCCATACGAATTCAGCATGAAATCTATCAGCTTGTTCGATATAACTTCCTAACAGCCGTATTTACCAACAAGAGTTACCTTTCTAAGAAACTGTTGTCAGTTATCAGTCGGTTAAATTATTTTTTGGTATTCACCATCCTTATCAAAGTGTTAAGACGACTGTTAAAATAACAGAAGAAATTTGGCCTGTTAAAACTTTAACGGAGGGTTAAATGTTTAAAATTAGGTTATGGTAATTTGTAACTTGGAATCCATACTTGGCCTTGTTTTCCTGGATTTGTTTTTGTTATTAAAAGCAGTGATTTTGTTAGAAAAACTCGTTGGTTATAAGCACAAATCTAGTATTTTGGTTGTAAGGCACCTTTACATTTTGAACCTGTAGTAAGGTTGTAATTGAAATGGATAGACTTGAACTAATTAATTTAAATATTTTGTCAGATGTATTATCAGATAATGAGGAAGAACCCCTTCAAGTTGTTAGAAACCCTACAGTGCGAAATAATTTATATCAACAATTAGATGACATTGAATTTATAAATAGAATTTATATACAGCATTGTTTTTTTTTGTTTTCAATCACATGTATGTACGTTTCAACTAATGAAAGCAATATTTCTTTTTCTCTCTGTGTGTAATTGGATGATCCTGTTCTGTCTATTTTTCCATTTTATCCATAGTTTAAATTAAAACCAGAAAATGTTCTTGATTGTATCTATCTAGGTACTTACAAAATGATTACCTCTTATAATAGCTACTATCAAATCTCAACTTCTTGGATAAAATATACCTACTTCAACTTCATGAAAATGTTGGAAAACATAATAAATAAATTTATATTCTATATATATATATATATATATATATATATATATGTTAATTCGTAGGCTTCCGCGGGTGTTATATGTTGGTTGTAAAATTTCTCCGGGTTCCTCTCCGCGATGAATCTGCATGGTCTTCAAAAGAACCATTTGTTTGACAACGTTTCGGTAAAATCTCATTTACCATCTTCAGGTCTTCTTACTTCTGCTTCGCGTTACGTAAGCCGAACGTAGTAAGGAACGTTGTCAAACAAATGGTTCTTTTGAAGACCATGCAGATTCATCGCGTAGAGGAACCCGGAGAAATTTTACAACCATATATATATATATATAGGTTAGAAATACTATGGTTTATAAGGTCTATGATACAAATTGTCTATGGGATTACCCATGGATTACTTTAAAATCTGCTGTTGCCAATCTAGTGATATTTATTTGACAGACAGTTTGTCTAACCACCTATGATTATTTTTGGTGAATACAACTTTTCCCTAATACTTTGTTTAAGAATATACCCCTGCTAAGTTATCAGTAGTTAATGCAAGAATAGTGAATACGGCTGTAAGAAGATTACGTGCCTGTATTTCAGTACAGGGTGGACAATTTGAGTCTTTGCTTCGCATTTGGAATTTAAGATTTTTTATGAATTTTGTGACAAAGTAAAACAGTTTCAAATAATTTTGAATTTTCTGATTTACCAATAAATAATGTACAAGAAGTTTCTAACGCATATTCAACGCTATATTTGTAATTGGAATATTTAATATTTCAGCCTACTTATTTCATTAGTTTATCTTAAAGCTCCCAGCCACCACAGTTTCAAACATAGGTTTTATACAGAGTGATTCAGAATTTATCTAAAATAATTTTGGAATAGATGCGTCTTGAAAAATGGAGTTAATATCGTACTTTTTTTTATAAAATCCTTATAGTTTCCAAGAAAAAAAATATTGAAGTTTCATTAGTTTCAACCTTTACATCTCTGGACTACTGTAGTTTCTAGCCAGGCGATTTCAAATATCCGATTACTTATCGCATTAACTTTTTTGTGGTGCAAGTATTTACATTAGTTTTTCAAATATCAAAAATGGCTTACGTATAGCAAACTCGCAGTTGGTGTGTATCGTTTTAATTTATGGTGAAGTGAAAATACTTTAGCAGAACGATTTCCCGATAAACATGTGCCATGTTCAGCTACTTTTACAACGATGTGTAGTGAATGCCAGGGCGTCGACAGCTTTGTAGTAGTGTGGCGTATCATACACAAGGCTTAATTATATCCGTACCATGTACAGCGTGTCCAAGCATGAAGACCAAAGGATTGGACGAAAAGGATCAGTATCATGGCCGCCATGATCTCCTGACTTTAAATCATTTAGACTCAATGAAGTATATTGCACCGAAGTGGACACTATTAATGATTTACGTAAACGTATCATAACTGCTGCCAATAACTTACAAAACGGAAGATGCAAAAACCTTTGTGTTAGTTTGTAGAAACTGGGTAACTATTTTATTAATTAAAACCATAAATTAATTATATTAATAATTAATAGCAATAGCGGCAAAAGCATTTGAAGTTGCTTTATAAAAATAAGTGTTGTAGATTGTAATTTAGTTCTTTCCTTGGGAAGTTTGTCCATATCTAATTTTAGGCCAGTTTCTCTAATATGTAACTTTGCAAAAGTTCTTGAGATATTATTACACGATAATATCTACATTAGCATGGATTTACGAAAGGCCGATCGATGAACACCAATTTACTTTACATTACTCATCATGTATTTGATGTACCATTACGCAGACGATTTGAAGATTTTTACAAAACCATAGAAGACTGTCGGCGCCTTCAGAATAATTTATGTAATTTATCTAGATGGTGCACAATTGATAAACTACCTCTTAATGTTGCTAAATGCAATTTCATGTATTTTACAAGAAATTTGTCTCATGTTACTTTTGATTACGATATAGATGTTATAACCAGCCACGTTCCGAGATCTCGGTAAAGTAATTGATCCAAAATTGACGTTTTCATCGCATATTCAAACTATTGCTGGAGAAGCCCTTCGAACACTAGAATTCATTATACGTAACAGTATGAGTATGCGTCGCTTGTTCGGTGTCCCAATTATGATATTCATACTTTAGAAAATATACAAAGATTTTTGAAATTTTTGTATTTTAGGTCTCATGGTGTTTATCCACCTGCGACGTATTCGCATTGCGATTTACTCAATGAATTTGCATTTTTGTCACTCAATGCTAGACGTGAATACTTTTCGCAGATTTTTCTTTACAAAATATTCTGACTAAATTGATTCTATCAGTCCCAAGAGAGAATTCTAGACAAACTTTCACCTGGAGGTTGCACTGACGAATTTGCTACAAAATTCACCACTGCATTTTACATGTAGAATTCATAATAAGATCTGCAGTAACGTCTTTACACCAGCCTTAATCATCTAAAGTCATATTTCAATGGATTTCAATAGTTTATATCAACCAGTTTTTTGTTTCTTTTTTTATCTTGTTACAACCGCTACAACATAATATTATTATTTATATTTTCTCACATGCTGTACCCACCTGTTCTGTAATTAGGTGCAAACCTGCAGAACAGTGTATATAATAAATAAATAAATAAATTTCTTCCAATTTTTTGTTCTGTCGCCGATTATACGCCTTATCAGTTTTTACAGTGGACCAGTTTCCAGTGCCGTGCGGAAGGGTTTTTTAAACTGCTCTTTTTGATTTTATTTTTACAAAATTGTATTCGTATGAGTCTCCTGTGCATTCAAAAAAAATTTTTTAGATGAGTTCTGAATCACACTATATAACTTTATTCATATCACAAAAATATTATGATTATGATGACAAGAAAGGTAGATACTAGATTCACAGATGGAAACTTTTCGGATCATCTAGAAGCTAATAAAATTTGAAATAATACTGGTTAAGTTAATTAAATTAATTGTTTTAAATTACTTTTATAAATATGTTCTTGATTTATTTGCTTGTACATGCAAAAATGTATTGCCTTAGCCAAGGTCAGAACCCCTCTTTTAATAAATAATTGCAGCGCAGGTGTTCTGGCACTTTACAGATTGAAAGAATAAGGCCAGTACGTGTCTATAATTCATAATTTCATAGTAATTAGAGAACACATTTTTCGGTTCTGCATCTAGCAGGTCAACGTATTATACGCTTTAACGATTAATCACCTTCTTAACTGTAAGAAAGTTCTTAACTCAATTATCTGAAGTAATCGTGATTTCCGAAAATGTACCCCACTTATGAAGGTCAAATTCCATTTATAACAGCAATTAACGTAAAAATGATTTAATAACTTTAATGATTTAATTAGAACAAGAGAAAATACATTCAATTTGTTATATAAATAGAGTGTTTAACTTTATAATGGTTTGACCTAGATTTTGAGACAAGGTAAATTAAAAACAAGGAAGAGCTAATTAAAAACTAAAACATTAGATGTTGTAAAATTTAAATTTTAGGAACCCTATACGGGCTAATTCTCAGCCAAGTATTTAACCTACATTTGAAAAATTTGCAGCAAACAGTCACGGTTAGTCGTCAGCGGTGCCACCAGCCATATAACGGTTTCGAGCTTGTTAGCTCTCATCAATATGCTATAGGTTGGCGTACCTACAGTATGCGCCAAAAGTATGGAATAAATTCAATAAAAACGAAACAATTATTTTTTGGGAAATATCCTCCAACAGGTCGATTTTTAATTTTAAAAATATATATTTTAGCGTAAAATGCGATTTTCAAATGTCATTTGTTTTCGAGTAATGACGTCATCGATTTTTTTTTAAATGGCAACACCATATTTTTTTCCTTGATTCTGAAAGATCGTTTAATTCTCTATCAGACAGTACTAAAATTTTGCCCTCTTAGATAGGAAAGTTTTCGAGTAAATGACGATTGAATGTTAGAAAACGTAAATTTTATCCATAAAAAAGTAACAATTCTGAGGTATGTAAAATAAAATACAATTGATTAAATTTTATACTTAAATTAAATGTTCGAATTGCCATCCACCAACTTCTTGATAATGCGCAAGTCTGTGAAGAAATTCTTCTTGCACATTATGAATGATTTCTGGGGTAACTGCGTATTTCGTCCCAAATGCGATTTTTCTTCGAAGTTCTTTCTGCGAAGTTCTTCTAAATTACGTGGTTTATTAATGTACACTTTTGACTTCAAGTATCCCCATAAAGAATATTCAAGAGGTGTAAGATCTGGCGATCTTGCAGGCCATTCTATCGGTCCGCGTCTGCCGATCCACCTCCCAGGAAAACAGTTGTCCAAAAAATCTCGTACAGGGCGCGCATAGTGCGGATGTGCACAGTCTTGCTGAAACCATATGGTATCGTCAGGAATGTCAGGGTCATTATCGTTAGGAAACATTACTGCAAGGGCTGGAACAAGGTCATTTTCTAAAAACTCTAATATCTTTGTCCTGTAAGGGTTCCTTCAAAGAAGAAAGGCCCTACTATTCTGTCGTCAACTATTCCAGCCCACACATTTAATTTCTGAGGGTGTTGGGTATGTGCCTCTGCCATCCAATGAGGATTTTCCCGACTCCAATATCTGCAAGTTTGACGGTTTACTGTACCATTCAGACAAAATGTGGCCTCATTAGAAAAAAGTATTTGCCGGTGTAAATTTCTATTTCCTTGACATAAATCCATTAGAATTTCGCAAAAGTGTAAGCGGTGAACGAGATTATCTTTATTGAGTTCCTGAACAAGTTGAATTTTGTAGGGATGATATTTTTCCTTCCTCTAAATACGTAGCACTGTGCTCTGACTAGTGTCATTGTTTAATGCAACCAATCGTGAAGAATTATTAGGATTATCCACCATACTTATCAAAATGTTCTGTTTCTGATTTTCATTAATGCTTGGACGTCCAGGTTTTGGAATATTTACAACATTGCCAGTTTCTCTAAATTTAGACTCTAACTTACTGACTGTTGATTGGCTGATAGGGCGATCTGGATATTTTTCATTAAATAAATCGCAAACTTCCTGCTGCGTTCTAGTCATATTCCCACATCCGATAAGAATTATAATTTCAATTCTTTGAGTAACAGTTAAATGTGCCATAATACTTTAAATTGAATAATAATTTCTATATCGCTTACAATACTTATTAGAAACTCGGTGTGACAATGATACCTACGTGATCCATAAAAGAAATATGGAATTCGAAAAACTAAACTTGATAACGTTTTTGGTTTATTTTAATTGATTTACGTTTTCTAACATTCAATCGTCATTTACTCGAAAACTTTCCTAAGAGGGCAAAATTTTAGTTCTGTCTGATAGAGAATTAAACGATCTTTCAGAATCAAGGAAAAAAATATAGTGTTGCCATTTAAATAAAAATCGATGACGTCATTACTCGAAAACAAATGACATTTGAAAATCGCATTTTACGCTAAAATATGTGTTTTTTAAATTAAAAATCGACCTGTTCGAGCATTTTTCCCAAAAAATAATTGTTTCGTTTTTATTGAATTTATTCCATACTTTTGGCGCATGCTGTATGTCGTGCCAGCATTATCGATGACAATAGTACCCACAGTATAGTAGGTCGCTTCCTATTATGGCCTTACTCAGGCAGCATTGAATGGCCAGTGACCACTAGATGAGACACCTGCTACGTATCATGTATTCATATTTTATGTTATAATATATAAACTTTGGTTTTCAGTGTCAGTTTGTAAATATTTGCAGAAGAAAAGGTACTACTTTTTTGTTCGTAATAATCGATATTCCCACGTGCACTTTTCTCATCATTTCTGACAAAAGCAACAAAAGACAGTTCTAGGCTTAACTTTTTCATCTTCCCATAAAGTTACGGATAACTATCTTGAAGATAAAAGTATCGGAAAGTTTTAATTATAAGATTACGCCCAACTGACGTTTCATTTTATGTTACTAATAACGTACCCGTGTAAAGAAAAGAAAATTTTCTCTAAACGGCTAGAGATACAAAATAAGGTGCAGAGAGAAGAAATTGTGAGGATGCAATGAATCATATGAAACCAATTTTGTTTGCATAATTAAGCAGGCTGATATACTTTTTTGTAAAAAAAGTTACGGTAATATCCATAATCCCGCCACTGATACCTTACGTAAGCTTCATCTTTTATATTTTATACCTACCAACATATTACAAAAATAGGTCTTGAGATGTCATTGTTCTTTCATTTAAATTATTAGGTTTGACCTTAGAAAATTAAGCATATGACACAGATTAGGTGATGAGTCTGCTGATTTGTGTCTTGGATAAGCAATTGGATCAGATTTTATATTTGGATATAATACACTCCGCTAAACTACTCAATTCATCTAGCTATATATTTTCCAAATATACTTTAAATTCACTATCATCAAAGGACAGACTGATTCGTAGTAGTAATTTAACTTGGCGTAATTCATTTTTTCATCCCGTAGAATATTTGGTCTCAATTAGGTAACGGTTTTGAATTTGATATATCGAATTTCCTTAAATCTGGTATATTATAAAATCAATTTAACTGCTGCGTTAATGAATTTATACAATTGTCTCTGAGGTTGATGTTGTTGCATTAAGTACAGGCCTGGTATATGTATTATTATTGTGATTTGTAATATTGTGTATATTTGTTTGTGATGATATGTGTGATATGATTTTGTTGTGTATATAAAAATTTTTGATTTGGGCGCCAATGTTTTATTTTATTTTGTTTTATTTTATTTTTTATTAGTGTAGATTGTATTTATGTTATATGTGAAGTGTGTAAGTGAATAAATATAATGTTTTTGTCTTATAAATTTAATTTATGAATTTATTTTGCTAATAATTTTTTTACCTGTACTTTGATATACCTGGCTATGTTTTTCCTCTTTTCTCAGGAGTGGATTCTTGCAGAGTATCTAATACCTTTTTTTATTTTTAAATGTTCAAATATCTTTAACCACTCAGTACATAAAGACACAATTATTTTAAAAGATAGTACATTAACTTTTATTAAAAAACAGCAAAATGATAATTGCTCAATTAAATTAGAAAGCATTCAACCTAATGAATATTAAAGAATATTTTTACAGTTTAACATTTAACAAGTTTGATTTTCTTTGATATTGCTTCATGTGTTTTTCTTGTGTTTAAAATTATATGAATCTTTTTACTGCTCTTATGCAACTAGAAATACACACGAGTACAATGGAACTTGTCTAATTCTATTTAGATGTAAGTTCTGGATTTTGACGTCTTTAGCTTCTTTTTGTGCCTTACAACATTTAATGACTGGAATTTATTAGTATGAGCTTATTAAGTGATTGAAATCTAATAGAAGGTAAATAATTAACTGTTGTATATTGTTATTAATCGTTTAGAAATTACTTATTGTTATTCATCAATTTGTGTTCGATTTAGCTAGATAACCTTGTATACGTATACGTTATTTCTTACTTTTTTGTAGATGATTTTTCTATTGTTGTTGTCTGGAATTTCTCCTCTCTGGAGGATGTTGTATTCTCTGGATGCTTTTGATCCTCCGGCCTGGATATCCTATTGAATTCTGGACTTCTATTCTTGTTGAGATCTTGATGTGTATTTTGAGGTTAATTCCCTCTAAAGATGGATTTCTTCGACCTTTTGCAAAACCCCCAGGTCTGGTCTGGTCTGGTTATGGAGATGATTTCCAATAAATTCCTGAATGTGATATTGATCGATGTTGTCTTGAGTTACTTTAAGTTTTTAATTATACTGTTAAACTGGTAAGTATGGGTATTTTAAATTTTAATTAATTTTAACTATAAAAATATGAAATTTTCGGCTCTACCAAATTCACACCTCTTCTCGCTTCACAGTTTTCCCCGTAACTAATCAACAAATTATTGTTCCTAGGTAATTTTACCTTCTAGATTATTAGTAGTTTTGTTAGGGTCAATACACATGTAACATTTTAATTTTTTTAACAATTTTTACTAATTTTATACTTAAATATTCTTTAATTTGTCTTTTTAGAGTCCTGTCAGAGATGTTGAAATTTCTTTGAATAGCCATCTTTACATTTGACATTTCTAATTGTCATTATGTTTGATGTTTTAGTCTTGCGATATGCATATATGCTAAATCTTTGTTCTTTAAGCTTTGTTTTGATATGTCATTGTCTGGTTTTTGAATTCATTTTCTTTATGTACTGTATGTTTTTGTATCGTCATGTCCAAATTTGATAGATAAAAATTTAAATTGAATTTAATAATATTTGTAAAATTTTGTTATTTTAATATATTAATAGGCTTCTTTCGATATGTTTATTTAAGATAATTTCAACAATAATAATTTATCTATATTTTACATCAATAATAACTCTCTATTTTTGTTGCTTAAAATGAATTTCATAGTATTTAATTCTTATGCAATTTCTGTTTTATCACAGTATATATTCTTCCTCTTGGTTGTACATCTCTTGCTGATTTCCAAGTAGGTTGATGTAGGAATAATTAAAGTTTGATTTAGGAGTATGGGTAAGACTTGGAAATATTCATAAGTTTGTATTTGAAATATAGGAATTTTGAAGTTAATAATAAACTTTATAATATGTATGTATGTATATTTTGATTTAAATTTGGGACAATCGGCATCTCTACCTGTTCTCATTGTTTACATGTATAGTAGGTATATGGCGTTCCAAATAAAATCTTTCATTATCTTTCTATGTGGTTAATAATGAGAGTATAATTCCAAAATCAACAAAAAACATTGCCTCTCTTTTATGGCAATAAATAGTAAAGCAATATTTTAAAATTTGAATCCATATTTGCAGAACCTAGATTCACCATTGATATCAAATAAAAGAAAAATTACGTAATGTAATGCAAAAAATGCAGGGCAGCGTGATGCTGTAATGACAGTGCTAATTATACATTTTAATTATGAACGAATCCTCACGACTGTCGTGCCTTGCGCCAACTGTGCTATTGTACAACTACGTGATTTAGACAACAACTGTTGCGCCTAATTATATAACAAAGCACGGCCGTCGGAATTGGGACTATAAGCAAATTTTGTCTTGTAATGCCTTAAAGTTTGTGAAACTTGGAACTTTGAACTGTTGATCTACATTATTTAAGTTTACGCCTTCACTTAATTACTTTGGTTTATTGCATGAAATCTACAGAATGCACGAATTCCATTCGTGATTGATTGAGTAGTTGCGAATAACAAAATTATCGGATGGCCACAGAGACAGAACCCTATGTATAGATTTGTGTCTACCTATATTTTAAATAAATGTTGAAAATAATAAATACAGGTATATTATTTTTTTCTTTTACATGAACGATATTTTGAACTACAAATACGGTTCTCATTTTTGTATGCAGCAACTTGGGTGTCAAGAAAATTATTTAAAATAAGACCGCAAATCCTTTAGGTTTATACTGAAGCTGACATTACCTTGCGCAAGGAAAAGCATGCGGCCGGTGGCAATAAAAAATGAAGGACACAGAATTGAAAGGATTTCCGAAGAAAAAAAAAATAAAATATTACAGTACCTATTTTATATCCGCAAATTCAACTGCTTTTGCCGCTATTGTTATTATTAATGAATAACTCGTAAGTTATCGGCATCAACTATAATATGTAAATCATCAATAGTGTCCACTTCGGAGCGATGCACTTCATTTTGTAAATATCCCCACAAAGAGAGCTGTGGCGGCCATGGTACTGGTTATCTTCGTCCAATCCAGTACACCTTGAACTTTATTAAGGTACTCTTGAACGTTTTGTTGAAATTGAGAGGGAGCACTATCGTGCAAGAATTACATACAGAGTCGGATAGCTAAGGGCCCATCTTCCAGAAGTCCAGGTATATTATTTCGAAGGAACTCAAGTTGCTGAACCTCATCGATTCGATTTGGTAATATGAATGATCCAATCAAGCAATCATCGACATCCCTGTCCAAACATTTAAGGAAAAGCGTTACTGGAAATGATCCCATTGAATCGCGTGCGGTTTTTCAAAATCGCAAACGTATTATGAATGTGTAAAAATAGCTTTCTCTGTAACTAACACAGCAGTTATAAATCAGATTTTGATTTTGTTGCAGCAACCATTCACAAAATCTAATTCGTAGGGGATAATCCTTTGGTATGCTTAGTAAATGCTTAGACCTGAGCCTGTGTATAATACGCCATACTGTTGATTGGGACATTCCTTATATTTGTTGAGCGACTTATCTGGTACTTACTAGAGAATTATCTTTAAAATTTGTTCCTTAACTGCTGCAATATGCCGTGGACGCCCTGGACTTCCATGTCTTCCACGATTCGGTTGCAAATTTTCCATCTCACGCCCGCGTTGCATTACTGTGGTAAAAGTAGGCGCATTTGGAAAAATGTCACAAAAAATGCTGATAGAATGCATGCTGTTGACGCTATAGACTCACAGTAGACCCACTATGTAACGGTTGAAAATGCTGCAACTTAAATAAGTTCTCGAAAACTATTAGGATTTTACAAAAAAGAAATACAATGTTGACCCCATTTTTCATAACTATTTATAGGTTTGTATAGTAAAGAAACTACACTGCATAAAAATCCTTAGGCCAGTGACAAGCAGGTAAGCCTTCGTTTCTGTTGAAATTATATGTATTTTTCTGGCTGGCCTCTCCATAAAACCTTCACTAAATTCTTTTTCACCATAGTCTGCTAAATGCCTTGAATCTGCTTTATGTTTCGCAACTTCTGATTTTTATTTATTGATGTTCCATATAGGGACGACACACACAGCGGTTTTTGTCGTCTCGGGTTATTTACTAAGCGCTAGAGACGAAATAACTCATTGCAGCCAGCAGTTCCCAAAAATGTTTCTATTCAAACGTCATATATCATAGGTATTTATTATAAATTTGATTATTTAATGTCTATTGCTTTGCAAAAAGATCTATAGTTATATTCTGTACAGCAAAAGCTTTATTCACTCTTTATAAAGTATTTCCCTTATGTACGTTCCCACAATGTAGAGAGTATTTTATAGATTGATAATTCTAAAAATTATCATTACTATGAACTCTAAACTCTAAAATTACAGAAAAATATTGAATCGATTTAAATATCTGGTATGCACGTTGTATTAAAAAAAATATATGTCATTTCAAAAAATATATAAGATCTTAAAAATGTCTCCTATACTTTCACACTTTCAAAGAACTTACGAAGCATTTTATAACATAAATGTTTATTAGAACATATTTATATATATATATATATATATATAGCGGAAGAGGTTCACTTGACTGGTGCGTTAAGGAATGGACTTGTAAAATTAATTAACCCGGTATAGCAGTCACTAGGCAATAAAAAAGAAAACTCCTTATTTCTATTCAAGCTTTCGAAACCTTTGTTGCTTCTTCATCAGGAAACTACAAAAACGTACAATAATTATCAAAATGTAAAAGGATAAGTTAAAGAGACTTACGAAAAAGATTGAGATTAATAAAAGTGCAATGGAACCATCCATCAGAACAAAAAACATCATCACAATGTCACAACTTCTTACTTCATATGAAATATTAAAAGAAACTATTAAAAAACTGGCCACAACAGGTGGTCAAGGAAGTAAAGATAGATTAGAACAAACAAAAATTCTTAAACCAATGAAAAGAGTTAGATCTGCTGAAGGCTGACCAACCCCAACATAGAATAATTGAAAAATATACTATTGCCAACCTAACAATTTTGTTAGCAATACTACCAACATTGCATAGGAAAAGAACAGAACTAAGGAGGACCGTCCAAAACTCAATACCTTGCAAGACAGTGTACAAAAGGGGTACTGAAAAGAATTTTTTATCAAAAAACCCTACTGGATGTCGGCAAAGGACTGACCAATACCAACGTCACTATTATTGTTAAAATTATTATTGAGAGTAAGTAAAAAAGTATAGATCACACTGAGGCCATCAACATATTTTCTGGACTTATTAGAATTATTATCAGAATAAATATAAAACATTTCTAAAAAAACTTCTTTTGAACAAATTGTCTTCAGAATCCAAAATCCTGACGTCATCGTAAGAAAAAGAATGACCGTCATCAATTACATGTTTTGCAAGAGGATTTACCAACTATTACATCACTCTTGTGACTAACAATCCTGTCTCTAAGACATCTATCTGTCTGACATATATTTTTTGTTGCAAATGGAACATGGTATTGAATATACTACACCACTGCTCTGTAACAATGCAGTTTTATCTTTAGTACGAGAAAAAAGAGACGAAATGATAGTAACATTTCTAAATGCAAGTTGAATAGAATTAAATTTTGATTTTTTTTTAAATCTCTCACAAAGTGGAACTATATACGGTAAAGAGAAATATTTTATTTGATAAACAGAATAGAATTGATATGAGAATTATTAGAGTGGCTATGCAAATTATTAGAATTAGCAAGTGGAGGAATATTTAAATTTGGGGAATTATTGAGAGTGGGACGTTGAAAAAGAATTTTATGGACAAGTCCGGGTGGATACCTTTCAGAAAGGGTTTCAAGGTTCGTTCGTTGTAAAGAGTGCTGACTGGTGCGAAAGACACTGTCTTTCATAGCGACCATCACATTAATTTTGTGTTTGCGTACATGGTACGAATCATAGTGAATGAAACATCCTGAAGCGCCTCGTACACTAAGTACCATGACGTAATAACTGAAATGTCACTCCTTCTAATGACTTTACTGTCCAAGAGGGGAACAAAGGAATCATTTTTTTCCTCAACGGTGAATTTAAGGAAAAGGTCTAACTATTGAAAATTCTTAGTAACTCGTCCTTGCCATCCCTAGGGATGCTAAGAATTAAGTCATTCATATACTTCTTAACGAAAGGAACCTCGAAACTCAACCTGCTGAGGCAATCTCCCAACAAATCATCCATAACATATTGAGAAATAATCGGAGAAACTGGACTACCCATTGGCATAATCAGAATTTATTTATAAATGACAACTGAGAAACTGTGGCACAGAGCAATGGTCAACAATACGCTGGCAATGCTTTTCAACATATATCCTCCAGATTGGGTTTGCGTGGAAACACGTCACGTCACAAACAGAGTTTTCCTCGCGTTGCGGTCGATTCATAATTAGATCTATGGGAACTGCAATTCTGTGCCAAAAATCACGCTGGCTGTTGTTTTACTCGTGGTCTCATGAATTGCTGCTCGGTAAGCCAGTAAATATAGAGGAAGGCAGGTATCCCAGTTGATCTGCTTCTCGTTGACGGCCGTCCTCAGGAAGTTTTCAATGGTACGATTGAATCTTTCCACCATTCCATATGACTATGGGCGAAGAGGTATAGTTCTGGATTTGTGGATACCTAGCAGCCCACAGACATTCTGAAATATTCAGATTCGAAATTTCTCCCTTGGTCGGAATGGATCTCTCTAGGGACCCCATAACGGCATATCCAATTTTCAAATAAAGTTTCGGACTACGGTGACAGTTTCTTGATTAGGTAAGGGATATATTTCTGGCCACTTTCTGAGGTAGTCGATTACTATTGAAATAAAGCGATTTCCACTGCTACTACTAGGAAAAGGTTGCTATGTCAATAGCTATTTTTTCCAGCATTGGAGCTTAAACATTATACTGCTTCATCTGTCCGCGACTTCGAGTCCTGGGTCCCTTACTAGAGGCGCAGGTATCACAACGTCGGGACCATTCTTCCACATCGGACCGACTGCCAAGCCAGTAGAATCGTTCTCTAACTTTATTCAAAGTTTTGTTTATTCCAAAGTGTCCACCACCGACTCCACTGTGCAGTGCTTGAATAACTTCTGTAATTCTTTTCTGGGGCAGTACTGTTTGATAAATTTTTACTTTGCCGTCGGGACTCTGCCAGACTCTCGTTAATAGACCCTTCTCGATGGCTAAAGAATTCCATAGCGCCCAGTAGCTTTTTAGAGACGGTGATTTATCATAAATGTTCTGCCAGGTGGGTCTGTCCATGCTTTTTATCTTCCATTGGAAAATTGGTCAAAAATCCGGGTCTTCGCTTTGTTCTTTAGTGATGATTTTATTAACCCAATCATCTGGCCCTGGATGTTAATTATTCGGCAAAGAAATTCATCTTCTCTAATTTCTTGTCGCAGACAGTATTTACAGTTTGGAAGGCATGGTCTTCTGGATAGGGCATCAGAATTCCGATGGTTAGGTCCTTTCCGGTGTTGAATTCATACTCCTGCAACCGTTGAAGCCATCTTGCCACTTGGCCTTCCGCATTCTTGAACTGCAGTTGCCACTTCAAAGAAGCATGATCGGTCCTCAAAATGAACGGCTGGCCATAGAGATACTTATGAAAATGATCCACAGTTTTAACTATGGCAAGCAACTCTCTTCTGGTTACGCAGTAGTTCATTTCTTGCTTAGAGAGGACATTGCTAAAATAGGAAATCACTTTTTCGTACCTGTCTTCAATTTGTGATAATATCCCTCCAATTCCAGTATTACTAGCATCCGTGTCCACGATGAATGTCTTTCTCGGCTTCGGATATGACAGAATCGGAGAAGAACACAAGCTTCTTTTAATATCTGAAAATCTTGTTGACATTGTTCCGTCCAGATAAATGGCTGATTGTGTGAGTCGATATAAAGGTTTGGCAATGTCGGCAAAATTTTTCACAAACTTGCGATAGTAAGTGCAAAGTCCTAGGAAACTCCTTAATTCATGTTTGTCTTTCGGTACTGGCTATTTCCAGATGGTTTCAGTTTTCTCTGGGTCAGTCTTCACTCCATTAGACAAAATAATGTGTCCTAAATACTTGACTTCCTTTTGAGAGAGCATGCACTTCTTGGGACTTAGCTTGAGTCGGGCTTCTCTCAATTTTTGGAAAACTTCTTGGACATTCTTCAAATGATCTTCAAAGTGTTTTCCCAATATTAAGATATCATCATGGTAAACAAGACAAGTTTTCCATGTCATTCCTCGCAGAATGGTTTCCATAAGTCTTTCAAAGGTGGCTGGTGCATTGCAGAGGCGAAAGAGCATAACGTTGAAGTGCCACAAACCTGTACCAATGGAAAAGGCGGTCTCCTCTTTATCGTCTGGATGAAGTTGCACTTGCCAATAGCCACTTTTCAGATCTAATGTTGAAACCATTGGGATCCAGACAGTGTATCCAGGGTATCGTCTATCCTTGGTAGCGGATAACTGTTCTTCTTAGTGACGTCGTTTAATCTTCTGTAATCGACACAAAATCTGGTAGAGCCATCCTTCTTCTATACCAAAACAACCGGCGAAGTCCATGGACTCAATGACTCCCTGCTGCTGCATATCTCTCAACATCGTCATTACCTCTTCTTGCTTCGCTGAAGAAATCCGTCGTGGAGCTTGTTTAATTGGAGTGGTATCGCCGGTATTTATTCTGTGTTGCACAAGATTAGTCGTTCTGACATCATCCTCTGTTAATGAAAATACATCTTGATAACGCCTCAATAAATCTTCCTATTTTTGGACTTCATCGGGTTGTAATGGGGACTTGAATCGGTTAACTGAACACCGATGCAACTGTTTGATAAACTCCCAAATGTTCACCTTTCTTGGTCTGTTGCGGGTAGTCTTTCAGATTTAGCATTCTGACCAATACCAAAATGTTTTTCCTCTCTGTTAATGTCTTTCCAGTTAATATGCTCTTCCTAGAAATACTGCTTTCTGGCTCTACAATAACAGTTTATTAAGCGGCCGCAGGACTATTACAAACAGCTTCAATTAACACTTCTGAACCTGCTGTTCTATATTTGCAGACGCCTCAACAGTTCTAATAGGAAGGTTTCTGATTTCGGTAAACTGCATGATGATTTCTTCATCTTTAGTCTTCAATAATCTTCGAGGAAGGTCCAGCATAAAATTATGTTCAATCGTGAGATCAAGTCCAAGAATGACATCGTCAGTTATATCTGCTACTAAAATGTTGTGTTGGAAAGTGGTTTCCCCCAAGGTTATTCTAGCTAGATGGATGCCTTTCACTGTTATCACTTCACCATTTGCTGTCTCCAAGATGTAATTCCGGTCTGGCTTTGTATTTCAGTGAGGGACGATGGTCGATCTTACTATGGTGTGACTAGAGCCTGTATCAGAGACCATTTGACAATCTCGTCCGCATATACGCTCTGGTACTACCAAACTCATTCCATTATTTTGCAGACGGGTTACCTTGATCTTAACAGTTGGTGGGGCTTGGTATCACCTAACCAGCTTTCGCCCCCCCACTAGTTGGCGGTTTCCTGGCCCTGATTAGGTGTATTCTTAGGGCATCGATTCCTAAGATGCCCTTCAGCTCCACAAACCCTGCAAACCCTTCACAAATCCTTCGATGTTCATATCACCTCCTCGTTGTTCGACAGTCTGAAGCTTTACTTGTCTTGTTCTGCCGTGGTTGCTTCTAGAAACCTGCCGGGCGGCTTCTATTTCTAGCACCTGGGCCAGTGCTTCAGATATATTTTTATGTCTGGATAATCTTAACGCCTGACTGATCTAGAAATCTCGCAGACCATCGATAAAACTACTCACTGCTAGCTGTTGCGGTGGGGTAGGCTAGTTTCACCAAATGAACTACATCTGCCTCAAATTGTTGCAAATTTTCTTTGAGGCGTTGTCTTCGGCCTTTTAATTGTGTCTGATAAACATGTTGTAGATAAGCCTCGCCATACCTCATTTCTAAAGCACTCTTCATCGTTTATAAGTAAGTAAGCCTACAATATCTTCTTTATCTGAAATAATTAGGTAAAGATAATTCTAGTCCTTGCGTAACTGGGTTATTTATTATAAATTTAACCCCATAGTTCTTTGAAATTAAATAGATAATATGAAACATAAGTACAAGAAAATACAACTCATACAGGGTGAACCTTAAATAAGTACAAATATTTTAACTGCAGGTGTAGTTCGTCATATATATAAGTCTAGTGAAAGTCATTTTAAAAATTTCTAATACTTACGGAGATATTAATTTTTTTTAAATACCCACATTTTGAGGACCGCTGGCCAGGTAGACCACTGACTTAACCTAATAAAATAAACCATATGATTTACTGAAGGCGAGGTTGCCATATCTTCTCTAAGATAAATAATGTTTTAAAGTAAATTCAATTTTTGCCATTGTTTCTAGTTTAAAAACACTCGTTTTTAGCAATAAGTAAAGTAAAATTATCATAAACAATTAAAATATGAATTTTCTCAAGTTCGATACTGTCAGTTAAAGAGTTTAAGAGGTAACTTAAATTATCTCAGAAAAATATCCATAAACGTGCATAAAAGCTCACATACTTACTGAAACAACTATTTAAACAGTTATCCATATTTCAGTTAATACCATTGTACACTGTTATAAAGATTATCACAAATTATCCCCTTAAATTATTTTATGAAGAATAACAAAAAACACAACATCTTAGAGTTAATTTCCACCACATAACCTCAAACAACGTGTCAGTGCTAACCATTTCGTACCTCGTTGTTTCGTAGTGGGTGAAACAGATTATAAAAATAAACACAAAACATGAAATAACAAAATAACTAGCTTGATGTATGCGTTCAATATCAAGAGAAGGCAAATTAAAATATTTAAAAGCAAAGTTAATCAGATGCAAAAAGAAACTGATGTAGACACAGACAACAAGTAGGTGTCAGGAGCAGTAGGCTAATTATCCCGCACAAGCTCTAGGCTCTACGATTGATAGAGTTTATGTTGATGACCGGTGCACTAGTATGGTTCATGACAAAGAAATAAGCTGTGGCACAGGCAAGTGCAATCAAAACATGTAATATTTATGGAAAGGGATTTGATAATTTCAATACACGTAAGTTGAAAGTTAATACGGGATACTTTTGCATCTTCTGAAACCGAACTAAGCTAATAGCTTCTTTAAGTAATGCACCGCTTGATGCATCTGTTTTAAGAGTTGCCGCACTAACATATAAAACGTATTTAAGGCGTCTTATTATTTTCACGGACAGTGTTTTTCTCTTAAATGTCTTGTGTATTTAATTAAAATTTTCGTGAAATACAGAGTGATTAAATAAAATATAGCGCATTATTCAAACAGTGAAAAGGTTGACATGCTAAAAGCATATTTGTTAAGTAAGTAGTGTTAATCAGTGATAGTGATAAAAATAACGTATTGTGAGTAGAGAATCTGGTTTGTATTTTCAATTTATTGGAGAGAAATAGAAATGGTAAAGGGGAGGAGATGACCATTAATATTTTCATAAATAAAAATATTTCAATCATTCTTTGACATGTCTAAAAATTGTAGTGTAACACTGACAACGCTGTGGAATGCACATCCACCACTTCCGAAGCAGCGGTCCTCAACAAGTTTTCTATTGAAAAATCACGAAATTTATTTAAAATTTTACTTTTTTATTCCTAATTTTTTTGTAAAAAAAAACTCTTAATTATGTGTTCTACACAGTGAACTGTACTGCTGGTTAAAATATTTGTACTTATTTAAGGTTCACATGTCATTCAATGTAAAAAGTGAAAAATAATATGCAAGTTATAATTACCTACTAAGTACTGACATTTTCCCTTCGTCTTTCCTCTCAGTTTCCCATTAATCGTTGTACATACTTATATCATACTATCAAACTTTTTACTGTATGAATGTAATTTGTGGCGCACCTATATGGCTGGAAATTTTACTCAGATTTGATAAATGAGGGGTAGTTTTTGTAACAGCTATATTTTTGTTATACTGGAACTAAAGGAGGGAATCTATTAGATTTTTATTTGTGATTGTTTCCAGACTCTAAAACCTTTGTACCACTTGCCACTTGTTGTCGATACATTATTAATTATTTTCATTATTTGGAACTTTAGGTTAAGTTTTACATATCGTTCTGGTTTCGGGTTCTGCGTTCTGCGGCAACATTCAGAGCGTAGCAGCGAGATGATATGGAAGGACATTCGAGTAGAGTCAAGGGCATGTGACGTGTTCATAAATTTAGTTTCCTGCTCGTAGGAATTGTCCCCTATCGCTTTTATTATTTCCGAGAATAATCTTATTAACATTAAATGTTTCACATATTTTTAGAGTATTCATGCCGGATAAAACTCAGCGCAGGCGAGCAGCTAATAACCTCTAAATTCCATTTTTCTTTTAACAAAACCGTACGCACATTCAGTGTACTTCGTGGTGTTACGTATTTATAATAAAATTCCTACAAAAATACTCATACTTGCTTTGACAGTTTCTGTCACTTTACGTTTTAACGTCTATCCATGCGGTTGTTGTGTGTGTGTAAATTGGACTCAAAGCTATTCACATTTTGCATGGCAAAACAATGAAATTTGGGGACATATCATAGGAGTTTTTTTTTATAACAAAATAAAAACTTTTCGTGACTTTTTTTATCAGAATGTGTTCATAATTAAGAATATTTCAATTTAAATACAAATTTTACCGAGGTTGACTACCAAAAAATCGAAATTAAATCGATTTTCTCGAAAACTCAACACCATGTATAAAAACTAATGCCATCACCGAATTCTACGCGCCATCTAGTGCCTGTATACCAAATTTCGCCGTACTTACTGCAATAGTAGCTGCGATATTCGCACTGAAATCTTAGAGGGAACACCCTGTATATGAATGCTCGTTCATCACATAAAATATAAGAAATTATTTTTCGTCCTAGTGTCACAGAAAACTCAAAGGTCCAATCGAATTTTCAAAATACCCAGTGGCTCTCAAATTTGCGATTTCCAGAGCCTGACTGATCTCTTGTATCTTTTTCTGCAATCAAGTTGGCGTATTTGTAAGTACATAGCAAATTTGTAAAGATATACATACATTTTTGCAGATTTATAAGAAACACAACCTTTCAAATCGAAACAAAACATATTAATTTTTCATATATGATAGTATTAAGATATCAAATATAATAACTGTTCCAATGTTCTGGTTACATATTATTAATTTCAAATGTTGAAGTACGTTGTAAAAAACTAAGTTCCGTTTTTGGGACATTCGTGATTTTCTTTTTTTTTAAATTGAACATTAAGTAAATGAAAAAAATAGGAAATAAGGAAAAATTATCTTGTTTGTGAGCGTATTCGGCCTTTTTACATAACAATAATTTACTACCATTTTATGGCATCTATAATTTATCAATATAATATCATATCCTGCGTATGCTATAAAAAAATGCGCATAAGCTTTTCTCTTAAAATTGGAGGTTTTTCTGTGTCCCAGTGCTTTCAGCTTATAATAAATATCCACAAAAATGTTTCGCCTCACCTCCAGGTAGGAACCTAGAAAACAAAGTGCTGTTATGGAGACATGTTGATATACACACTTACGTCAATCATTGATTAAAAAATTCGATAAGATACAGAAGAAGCCAGATACCAAGATTAGTTTATATTAGTTTAGCTTAATGATTTTTATGATATCAGAGTAGGGATCTCAAAAGGATATATAATCTTAGACAAATTATTGATAAACATGGGACGTTTTTAAATACCTATATGATTCATTTGCTACAATATTTTTAACCATTTTGTTAATCTGTACTGAACACCTATTTTCATAGTGTTTGACAGGAGCATTCCTCTGCAATATTTATTTAGTAAATATCAGACATTAACGTAGAAGAATGGACATGTTCGCCAGATGCTGATATTTAAATTGCATATATTTACGAGTAACCTAAAAGGTAAAATGTTTGACATTAAAAATTATACAGGGTGTCCCATATAAAACTTTCCACCTGAATATTTTAAAGAAATTCAAAAAACACATCGATTTTTAATTTGAGGGGGACTTACATCATTACTACTACTTATTTTGTAGCTGCCACCCCTTCTTAGATCGGGGTATCAACATTGACATTATTTCAAATGGCACTATAGGGCGTGTGATACATCGTTTGAAAGCTCTTGATTATAAATCCGTTAAAAAAGTAAAAAATCATTATTCGTTTTCAAGAAAAAAACATTGAAATATACATTTTTGGAATTTTGTATTTTTGGGCGAGTGATAAAAATCATTATTCGTTTTCAAGAAGAAAAACTATGAAATATAATTTTTTGGAATTTTGTATTTTACATTTGAAATTGTTTATAATAGATGCTCAAATTGTGCACCTCCTTACATTTGCAAAAACCTCTGGAGATAAATTCCGACATTCGTTTACGTTGTCTTAAATCTTCATGATTTTAGGGTTCACTTGCAAAAGTCACTGATTTGAGATGTCCCTTGAGAAAAAAAGTCGTTTGGACTCAAATCGGGAGACCGAACTGGCCATTATATAGTCCCACGTCTACATATCCATCGTCCTGGAAAATTCTGATCCAGGCAGGACCGAACTTGTCGCGCAAACTGGAGTGAAGCTGCGTCTTGTTGAAACGTCACAATATTTTCATCTAGCTGATCTTCTCTTCTCCAGAATTTCTGTGATTAATAAACGTAAATAGCTGGCTCCGGTTAAAGTGCCATCTAAAAATATGGACCAACTATGTCATTACCCAATATTTCTGCCCAGATGTTCAGCTTTTCTGGATACTGAGTGTGCGATTCCCTAACACAATGAGGGTTTTCAGCCTACCATTAACGAATATTGTCCCTATTCATTGTACCATTGAGAAAAAACTTACACTCATCACTGAAGCAGATATTGTAAAGTATGTTTTGATTTTCTGTAATTCTTTTAGACATATCACAAAATTCTATTGTTCGATTCGAATTATCCTCGTTCAAACAATGCACGAGATATATTTTGTACGGATGCCATTTCTTTTTTTGCAAAATCCGATGAACGTTCTACTTAGAGATCCCTGTAGTACCTACGCTCTAACGATCGCACGGATTGGTGTGGATTCATTGCCAGTCTGCCCAAAATTCCTACTTCCATTAATTCGTTAGGAGGATTGTTTTTCTCAAGATTTGCTACGGACCCAGTTTCTTGAAATTTTTTAACAATCTGGCTCGCGTACGTATGACTTGTTTAGTGATCAGGATGCAAGTCACTGAAAACTCGAGCAGTTTTTCTAGTACATTCATTTTATTTTCCATAAAGAAAAAATATTTCAACTTTTTCAAGCAACGAATAAACCATAATGAAAAATTGATAAAAATAAAAAATGCAAAATTACAAAAATTTATATTTAACTGCTTTTTCCTTGAAAACGAATAATAATTTTATTTTTTTTTACGGATTCATAGTCAGTATTAAAAGAGCTATCAAACGATGTATCACACGCCCTATAGTGTCATTTGAAATGGCAATCTACGAAGGGGTGGTAACCACAAAATAAGTAATGATGTAAGTCGTTGTCTCCCTCAAATTAAAAACGAAATATTCAGGTGGAAAGTTTTATATGGGACACCCTGTATATTTCTATGTACCCTTGAAAAATTTGTAAAGGGAACAAGAGCCATTAAAGGCCGTATATCCAGTATCAGAACAGGTTCAAAAGCAAATAATTAGGAGCAATATTTTATACGTGACTTAGGACATTTATAAATATAAAAGGAAGTTACTACTTAAGTATTAAATTATATAACTTTTATCTGTCTAAAGATATAAAATTCAAGCTGTTTTAATTATTGCTTATGTAGAATGCCGGGACAATATCCGATGAAGAAAATAATTGTAGCTGAGAATCCAATTTAGATTTCATTAATCTTATACGTTTCTAATAGAAATCATTACGCCTATGCAATTAATTATAATTCTAAATTGTTCTATTAATGCTTTAAATCAATTAATCTAGCAAAGCTAGAATACTGTAACTTCTATAAATCAAAAGCTGTAATTGATGTAAACCTATATTAGAAAATATACGAGATACACCTCCCACTAAGACCTATTACACAGAAGCAGGAATTTTATTGGCTGTTCACTTACTTCCTGATTCATTATGTTTTTTCTGATTGCATAGTTAATTTCCAGGAGTGAAATATATCACTATTTTTTTGCCACAATGTCAATAATTAATCATCTTCTAGCTGACAATAAACGATAATATCAGATCTAACTGTGAAAAAAATAAAGCAATAAGTAGCAAAACTTCTTAGATACCTAATTTTTGTTCCATTTTCTTCCCATTTTATATCATCTGTAATATATGAAAAATAAATTAATTAAATGAATAACAATTATCATTATTATCAATACAATTTTAAGTCTAGAATCAGCAAGATTGAAAAATGAATTGAATAAATGATTTATTACATCCTAAATATAGTTACGTATTCATTTTATACTAATTCTATTCGTAATTGTAATTATATTTATACAGTGTGTTCGGAAATAATGCATAAACATTACGGGGGGTTATCTACACTTTTACACGAAAAATTAATACTACAAAGTGTTACAACATTTTTTCGGAAACTCAAAATTAGATGAGTTACAGGGTGTCAAAAATTTCTTGTAAAATCATTTTTAAGAATGTTTAAACAAAAATGTTCTGTCCTTATTTGAAGGTAAAGGACAGTTCATATCCTTTGGCTTTAGAGGATATGCGTCACTTTAAGAACGTCAGTACAAAGGAACACCAGTGATATGTGTACAAAATTATAAAAAAATTGGTCTCAGGAAAACTTAATAATTTTTTTGACTCCCGGTAACCCCGTTAATTTAAGTTTTTGAAAACATGTTATAAAGCTTTGTGGCATTAATTTTTCGTGTAGAAGCACCTCCAAGAATATTGACGCATCATTTCCAGACAGGGTGTATATGAAAATATGAAAAGCGCATGACCTAAGTTTAAGACAATTTGTCAGTAAATCTTTTTTATTTAAATATGATAAAGAAATATATTTATTTGTGAAAATTATGATACATTGTGAATGAAAGTCATGAATTCTACATATCAAAATAATAAGAAAAGAATTACATGTTGTTATACGATTTTCATTTGTTTTCAAGTTATGATGTACATTTCAACAAACAAATAATTTATTAATTAAAACCCCACCATTGACCCCTAAACAGTTTCTGCTTCATTGACGAAGGGAGTCTATAGCTCTCCTGATTGCTGCATGTCTTGATGATATATTGAATTAGTGCCCTGAAAACGAATGAAGCTCGCATAACAATATTTGAGTGTTTTTTATTATTTTGACATGCATAATCTAATCCGGGAGTTTGGTGTGTTATTCTCGTCCAACATTCTATGTATATTTAAAGACAAACAGAGCATTGATTAAAAAACAAAAGAAGCAAATATATTTAGTATTATTAACTCTAAAAAAAAAATTAGTATATATCTCAATAATTATATATTCAGTAACAGCAATACAATAGTTATAGTTATTTAATTAAGATAATTAAATTTTAGAGTAGCTGCTACTTCAGTTATAATCTGCTATGTTCTTTCAGGGGTTCAAGCCGTAGCCTATCTACCTGGTCGCCATCATTTACAGAATTTATGTGCATTTTCCTAACCTTAGCTGGTAATCATTTGACAGGCGAACCAATCAGAACTATTGAATCCGTCCAAATATTGCTACTACAACTACTACGGAAAAACCACTCCTCAGAAAACAGTGTTCTTCTGAGCTGTCCCGTAGTAGCATCTGCAGCTGGTTGCATCCAATATTTCGTTGCTCTCCTCCTTAGCAGAGATACCACTAAAGATGCCGATAATCTTTACTTGTGTCTTCGTTAAGACATCGCTGTGCGGCCAAATGCGGGCATAGTGATGCCACTACTGCCACGGAACAACCTAAATATTCTGGAACCATAAAGAATAAGTTTCAGTTTTCTATTAAATTCAAAAGAGGAAGCAATATCCACACTAAAACTGTCATTAATAGTACTATCAATCCTGTCGAAGCAAATTTTAGAATACCGTAAGTTAAGAATATTAAAAATGTAAAAATTTAATTTTATGCAAAAGTGCACTACATAGTCTTCTCTTTCATTTTTAATGGGTCTATCTGGAGTTTTGTGTGTTTTGTATGCTCTATGGAAGATAATGAATAATTTGCCGAATTTTAAGAAATTGCACGTAGAATGTGCTGGGGTAGCTTACGCCGCAGTGGGAGTTTTGCGAGAAGCGAGGAGATGCCATGTGCACAGGTAACCTCAGTTCTATAAAGAACTATTTTGTGTTTAGGTGTAGGTTTTTTCCTCCTACCATTATGTGTTAGCTATTGGACTTTTGATGTGGGAATTTGTATAGCCTATTAGTTTCAGGAGAACCAGGCAAATTTGTTTCATGTAGGAGAGGTTCCTGATATTTTATTCTGGGTCTGTTGCGACAGAGCTTGGTACAAAATTGGTGGAGGTACGAGCCTACGAGCTTTGAACGATATAATAGAGATCCCTTTTATTCCAGCCGAGGTATTTGATAGCTGGGTCCTGTGATATAGTATAGGGAGCAGCGAGCTGCTACCTGGTTGCAACCAGGAAGCCTCATACACTAGTATGGACCTCTTATAATAGTGTCCCTGAAATATACAGGGTGTCTCATAATTAGTTGCCAACTCTGAACAGGCCGATTCTATGATCAAAACTAAGTAAAAAAGTTCATATGAACATGGGTCCGGAAATGCTTCCTAAGGGCACAGGGACCCATTGAAGAGGGAGGAATGGAAATCCTTTTTTTGCAACACCTCTCAATCTCGTTGTGATAAATGAATGAAATTTGGTATACACAGCTAAATTTTGATGGACTAATCCATTTATTTCCACAAGATCCATTGGGGTGGGTACGGGGGCCCTTGGTATTTTGCGTGTGTAACTTTTTCATCTTTGACTTTTTAACAAATTGGACAGCAAATTCCGTTTTCCCGAACTGTTTTACGTTAAAAAGGTCCTCTTGTTTTAAATTGTTATCTTTAACGGTTTCTGAGAAAATCGCTCTTGAATTAATCCCACTTTGGTCAATTTCATAGTAATTTAAACAAAATTTTCAAGGTATTCTTATGTCAAAGTATTGTCAACCCGATTGCCAATTTAATAGTTCTAAGCGAAAAAAATGGAAGAGTTTACGGGACAAGAGTTAGTTGATATGATATTTATTTACGGCTTTTGCGATGGTAATGCTGCAGCGGCAGAACTCGAGTACGGGAGAAGGTTCCTAACCGAAGGCTGCCATCAAGGAGGACATTCCCTACGATATTCCGCAATTTAACTGCAACCGCCACTTTTCGAAAGGCACCGGGTCAAGGACGTCCTGGGATTAACAGGGAACCAGAGGTCCTTGACGCTATTGAACTAGATCCTACGAACTACATATCTTAAAGATTTCCTTAACAGAATTGATTAGATGTGCTACTAACATTTTAGGTTGGAAAAATATTAAAGCGACAAGGTCTACATGCCTATCACTATCGACGTGTATATGCCTTAATACCAGACGATTTTGCGCCACGTATGCAATTTTGTCGCTGGATTTTGTCGCTGGACAACGAGCAAGCTTCGAAAATTTTGTGGTGTGAAGAAGCTAAGTACTTTTACCCGAAATGGAAAATTAAATTTTCATAATTCTCATTACTGGGAAGAAGGGAACCCACATGTTGTTCGGAGAACAAACTTCCATTAACCGTTTTCCATAAATTTATGGGCGGGAATAATTCGCGGCACTCTGATTGGACCTATTGAAATTCCACAACGTCTCAATTCAAATCTTTATTTAAACTTACTTCAAGAAAATCTTCCCCAAATTCTCGATTATCTGCCTCTAAATTTACGACGTAACATGTTTTTTCAACACGATGGAGCCCCGGCACATAGTAATCGCAATGTTCTAAATTTCCTAAACGAAAATTTCGCTGGACGGTGGTAGGGAGGCACGGACCGGTAGCTTGGCCGCCTCGTTCTCCCGACCTAACCCCGCTGGACTTCTTTTTCTGGAGATATCTAAATCAAAAAGTTTACACCACCGAAGTCGATACCCGTGAGGTATTGCTGCAGCGTATCAATGATGCAACCAATGAAATTCGTCAAAACCGTTTTAGCGTCTTAATAGCTTCGAGAAGTGTTACACGTAGGGCAAGACTTTGTATCAGAGAAGGTGGGGGGTTTTTTGAACAGTTTTTAAAATAGCTTGTTGTCTGTTATCAACATTAAGTTTCCATCTTATGATCCCATCGAACAGTGACGGTTGCAGCTAAATTGCGGAATACAGTGAGGAATGTCCTTCTTGATGTCAGCCTTCTGTTTGGAAACCTTCTGCCGTACTCGCGTTCTGCCGCGCAGTATTACCATCGCAAAAGCCATAAACAAATCATCATATCATAATTGTTCTACATCAATAATGTGTATTACTGATTACGTATTAAATTATTATTATTATTTTTTGTTTAAGTTACTATGAAATTGGCCAAAGTGGGATTAATTCAAGAGCGATTTTCTCAGAAACCGTTGAAGATAATAATTTGAAACAAAAGTACCTTTTTAAACAGAATTTGTTCTCGTACTCGCGTTCTGCCGCTGTAGCATTACCATCGCAAAAGTCATAAATAAATATCATATCAACTAACTCTTGTCCCGTACACTCTTCCAATTTTTTCGCTTAGAACTAATAAATTGGCAATCGGGTTTCTTCGGGGTAAGATCAAAGTTACACACGCAAAATACCAAGTGCCCCCCCATACACACCCCTATGGATCTTGGAAATAAATGGATTAGTCCATCAAATTGCTCATCAAAATTTAGCTGTGTATACCAAATTTCATTCATTTATCACAACGCGATTGAGAGATATTGCAAAAAAATTATTTCCATTCCTCCCTCTTCAATGGGTCCCTGTGCCCTTAGGAAGCATTTCCGGACCCATGTTCATATGAACTTTTTTACTTAGTTTTGATCATAGAATAGACCTGTTCAGGATTGGCAGCTAATTATGAGACACCCTGTATACTATGTCCACATAATTTTTTCCAATAATTAAATTTTGAAGTCTTTGAAGTAGAAAATGATATCCTTGGTGACCACTTTCAATAAAAAAAACTATTAAATCTATCTTCACCGCCACCATTTATTTTTTAACATAATGTAAAGCATGTCACATACAAACGCATAAACTTCTTTCTGACACAAGTAGTAAACAAAATCCTACAAGTATCTGAGGGAAAGAGAAACGAGATAGACACAAAGTCGAGTTTCTAGCAGGGATATTAGAAATTCTGCTCACCACAATTCAAATTCAAATAAAAGTAGAGACAAGAATGTGGAGGTTATATCTTGATATCATAAATTTTCAATGCGCTCATGTAAAAACATACTACATAAATACTTAACAACTTCCTCGTGAAGAAATGTAGTGCACAGAATGAAACGTTTACCATAAAACAGAACAAAGTTTGTAAAAACCGATAAAAAACGTTCACGCAAACCTTTGTGAATGTCAAATGAAATAGGAGGTTGCGGTTTCGTTATCGATTGTTCGTAAATATCAATATTATTATTAAAGATGCGGTTTGCCGCGAAACTTTTTGCAGGTATGCATTAAAACAACGTTTTCACGGATGATGTTAACGATTATTATTTTTGTAATAAACTGAAATGCCGTTACCGATAAAGAACATGTTTCAGGTTATCCATCTGTAACTTTTTGTCGCGTTATTTTACAAGTGAACTTCAGAATCTTTACCTATTTAAATAAGATTTTGCGATCATTATTTACATATTTCTGCACTATTTACTGTGCGCAAACTAATTTCTGTCAAAATATAGAACTGTGCAGAGTGATTCAGTCATAATGTTATTAATTCGAAACATATTCGAAAAGTCTAATGAAGACAGAAAATCTAACAAAATTAGCTTTCAAAAGATAATTTTTTTATGACGCGTTCGGGTGTTGAAGCAAAACTGCGTTGCCACGTTAAAACCACATAGGTATACAGGGTGATACAAAACTTATCTTAAAGAATTTGGGAATAAATGCGTCATGAAAAATGGAGTCAATATCGTAAAAAAAATATTGTAAAATCCTTATAGTTTCGAGTATTTACATTAGTTTTTCAAATATCAAAAATGACTTATTTCTATAGCAACTCGCAGTAGATGGATATCGTTTTAATTTATAGCGAAGTGAAAATGCTTTAGCAGAACAATTTCCCGATAGCCATGAGCCAAATGCAACTTTTACAACGGTGTGCAGTGAGTGCAAGTGTAGCAAAGACGCTGACGTGACACAGGAAATTTGTAAACGAATCGTGAAAGAGATGGAGGTCCAGAGCGTCCGCAGCCTATTGTAGCAGTGTGGTGTACCATACACTATCAATTATATCCGTACCATGTACAGGGTGCCCAAGCATTAATACCAAGGGATTGGATGAGAAGGATCGGTACCATGGCCGTCATGATCTCCTGGCTTTAAATCGTTTGGACTTATTTTTGTGGAGATATTTAAAAAATGAAGTATATTGTACCGAGTGGATACTATTGATGATTTACTCAAAAAAAATAGCGGTAAAAGCTGTATAGAAAATGTCTAAAATGTAATGTATTTCTTTCCTTGGGAATTTTTTAAAATTTTTTGTACGGTCGCCGATTATACGCCTTATCAGGTTTTACAGTGGACCAGATTCCATTTCTGGGCGAAAGGCTTTTTTTAATTAATTTTTTTAAACAGCTTTTTTTGATTTTATTTTTACAAAATTGTATTTGTAAATCTCCTTTATATTCAATTTTTTTTAGGAGCATGTTCATTAAAATTCAGTACTAAAACGATATAAATGTTCTAGTATTAATATAAAATTTCATTTAGTATATTTTTGTCTTTAAAAATCTTTGCCAAGTTATGAAGTAAAATTCACTAATCCGCATACCAGGATTTTGAAAATTTATGGACATGTCCTCATAGTTCAAAGGCTCCGAAAAAATGTATACAGTAAATGAGTTTTGATAAAATATACTAAATTTTTGTCATCTCTTCGTGATGTGTCGTAATCGCATTTGATTATGAATGTGAGATTTACCATTTTCATGTTTTTTATTTTCTCATTTAAGTGCATTAGAATCAGATCCATTACTTCCGTTTTCCTTTAGGATTTCTCGTCAGTACCGAAAAACACGCACACACACGGAAAGAAAACAAGTATTTTTTGGAAACAGCTGTAAACCCCATTATTCCTTAAATTTATCTTTATTAAAATGTCTTTTATAAATTTTCTCAAGACTCTATTCAGCAACTTCAATGTTTAAATTGTTGAAATCGGGTCAAGGTCGACCACGCTCTTCCACTATTAATTATTCTTCCTGATGAAAAGTTTGTGAAAATTAGTTTCACCCAGCTTGAATTTAATTATTATTATTTAGTTTATTTTAAATAGTAAATTTTATTAATAATTATAAACTACACTGGTGACACAAACAAACAACAACAAATACATGAATCGCACCTTTCTAAACAATGTGAAGATGGTAACTAGAGAGAAGGGGGAAAGTCGGACCGCGCTGTTCAAGATACAGTTCATCAGGCTTTTGATGGCGTAGGAAAATGGACACGAACGAACTTTGGCTTATACGGAAATTTGAACTGCGAGTATTTTAACTAGTGTTGGGCAAAAACCGAGTTATTTCAGTAACCGAATGCTGAGTATTTAAGTGATTTCAAAAACTGATTGACACTCGAATGATGGTCACTTGAGTCTCTCAGAAGCTGTACATATTATTATTGCTATAGTTAATATGTAAATGCTTTATTTTAAATACATACTTTTGGCATGGGTATATTTATACTCGTATATTTAAAACAATACACATCTTAGACAACAACATATGCAGTTGCATTATATAAATAAGTATACAGTTAGGTATGTGAAGAGATGGCAGCAGAACTGCCATTCACATAAGCAGAACAGATTTTTCTCTCCCTTTTTCTAAAAAATTATGTATGTGGTACTTCTACGTATCGGTTAAAGGATTATGAGGTTATGGGTGTTATTGGGTAATTGACTTGTGAGGTTGTCGGATTAAACTAATCTGAGGATATTAAACAAAATCCGGGTTCGTATTCAGTAACATCATAATCATAAACGTATGCATGTTATATAAACAAGTTTAAATAATTTTTTACTGTATTAGAAAGGTTTTTTAAGCTAATATAAATCAAATCTCCTACAATTCCTATCAATGAAGTCATATGTATGTTCTCTAATACCAAACATCTAGGTATGCTAATGAACAATTCCACAGACAAAGCTCAATAATTCAATAATTATCTAAAATAAAAATTAATCTAGCTAAATTTACTAACCTGGTTAAATAAAAACATTCTATAAATATCTAAGTACACTTCTGAAAGTAAATTAACAACCTAAAAATATATAAAACAACGATTACATAAAGGGTAAAAATTTTAATTTATTGGTATAATAATTTTTATAGTTCTATATTTGACTTAAAGGAGGCCACCTGAAGAAGTAATCCTAAAAATGCAGAAATAGGTCAGATCTCATCTATTGTGGTTGAATTTTCGAATTCCCAAAGTTTGAAAAGTGAACTTAGATATTTATAGAATGTTTTTATTAAACCAGGTTAATAAATTTAGCTAGATTGATTTTCATTTTAGATAATTATTGAATAGAGCTTTGTCTGTGGAATTGTTCATTAGCATACCTAGATGTTTGGTATCAGAGAGCATACATATGACTTCATTGATAGGAATTGTAGGAGATTTGATTTATATTAGCTTGGAAAACCTTTCTAATACAATACAAAAATATTACAAAAGCTAATAATAAAGAATATATGGGTAGATATTGTGGGTGTAATTCAACGCTGGTTAGGGTTTTAGTCCACAGAGTAGTTAGTTTCACACAATATTGTTAATACTTAAAAATATATATTATTGTGATTTGTAAGTGTGCGTGTGTGATTAAGATGTTATATGATTTTTGTTATGTGTGTTTTATTGGGCGCCAATGTTTTATTTATTGAAATAATGTAAAATTGTATTTACGTTAAATTATATATGTGATTTCTAAATGTGAATAAATATAATTTTGTTTTATGATTTTAAATTTATGATTTTATTTAGCTAATATTGTTTTACCTGTATTTTGCTATACCGTGGCTATATTTTTCTCTTATCTCAGAAGTAGATTCTAGCAGAGTAGCTAACATTATAAAATGTTCGAATCTTTTACCACTCAGTACATATAAAAACAATTCTTTTAAAGAACAGTACATTAACTTTTATTCAAAACAAAAAAAAATTATAAATTCTCAATTGAACTATAACATTCAACACAATGAATATTTAAAGAATATTTTCTTACAATTTAACAAGATTTAATTAATTATAAATTACCACGTGTATACTTCATTTGATTTCTATGAATTTCTATAAAGCTATTTACCATTAGGCAACTAGAAATACACACGAGTGTAATAAATTTTGCGTATTCTACATAGGTTCTATTTTAAAATGGCCGTCTTTAATGTCTAATTGTTTCATACAACAGTTAATTCTTGGATTTTGTAGAGTTTAAGCTTTTAATATAATTGAAATGTAAGGTAAGTTATGAAATGTTATATGTTGTTATTTATCAGTTTTGAAGTTGAGTATTGATCAATTTTCATTCGATCTAGCTAGATATCGTTTTGTATACGTATACGTTAAATTTCTTACTCCTTTTATAGACGATATTTCTAATTGCTGCTTGGAATTGATCCTTTCTGGATGATGTAGTAGTCTCTGGATGCTGTTGATACTCCGGACTGGATATTCTGTTGAATTCTGGAATTTTATACCTGATGATGTCTTGCTGTATATTTTGGAGGTTATTTCCCTCTGGATATTGATTTGGATTTGGACCTTTTGCAAACCCCTAGGTATGGTTATGGAGATGATTTCCACCAAATTTCTTAAATATCGTCTTGATAGATGTTGACTTGAGTTACTTTACTTTTATAATGATACTGTGAAACTGGTAAGCATGAATTTATACTTTTAATCAAATTTTAACTAATTTAAATGTAACTTTTCTGCTCCACCAAACTTGTGCCTCGTTTCGTTTCACAATTTTCTTCGTAACTAGTCAATAAACTTTTGTTTCTAGGTAATTTTACCCTCTAGATTCTTAGTAGTTTTTCTTAAGGCCTATACACATGTAACACTTTTAATTTAAATTATTCTTTTCGAAACACTGTTCACTACACTAATTGCCTTTTACAATCTTATAACATGTTACAAATATATGACAGTTTTTAATTAATTTTATAATAAAATATTCTTTAATTTATGTTTTTCTAGCGTCCTGTCAGAGATGTTGAATTTTCATTGTATCTTTACATTTGACATTTTTATTTGTCATTATGTTCAATATTGGAATTTTTATTTTATTTTACAAATATTTTATTTGACTAAGGTTTTCGTCTTACGATATGCATACATCATAAATCTTGGCTCTTTAAGCTTTCTTTTGATATGTCAATGTCTTGGTTTAGAACTCATTTTCTTTATGTACTATGTGTTTCTGTATTGTCATGTCCAATTTAAATAAATATAAATTTAAATTAAATTTGTAAAATTTTGTCCTTTTATAATAAGAATATGTTTCTTACAATATGTTTATATTATATAATTTCAATAATAACAATTTCTATATATTTTACACCTATAATAATAACATTTCAATAATAATTCTTTGTATTAGTTGTTTAAATTGAATTTCATAGCATTTTATTTTTATGTAATTTCTATTTTATCACAATATATATAAAACAAACAAGTTTAAATAATTCAGAAGACTCTACGCAAGTTGTAAAACTTATATTCTGCCATTTGTAACAGATAATCACTTCATTTCACTCCACATGTCAAATACAAGACACTGGTATCTTCATAATAAAACAAACAGCAAAGTTACAAATCTTATATATTCTCTCTAAAATCAACCCATAACTGTTTTATAAAGCGTGTAGTACCGTCTCTACAGTTCACTTGTTTATTACAAAGGTGCAAAAAGAAAGAGAAAGATAACGAAAATCTAAATGGTACGCATGTGCATTGAAACGAATTCCGGTATTCTCTGGAAATACCTAAGTGAGGTGTCAGTTACACTAAGTGCGCTCTAATTTGCTATAAATAAGGGCTCACTACTCCCAACTGGACCAATTTCAAGAAAGTACATTCACTTACTCTAGCAAAGCAGCCACTTGGTGCAGATCGACTAAAATATAATCCTAACTGAGTTGTCCAATACGGACCTCTATTTATTGTGGAAGCAAACACGTTTCAGGAAAACCAAGTTACTTGAGGCAACAAGATTTTTTTATAGTTATAGCAAAAATGTTACCAACTGAAGCTAAAATATTCTAGCAGAGCCCCACACGCGGGCGATTTCTTTCGGTGTATAAATAAACATGTTTTCAATCAATTTTTCCGAAAACGGTGAAGATTATTTATATCGATCCATAGTACCTTTTTGTGTTTTAAGATAATCCTTAGTAAACGTAATATTTTAGGCGGTATGCGGTATTATGCCGCATCCACACTCTCGGCGAGACAGTCCGAGACCAGTCGAGTACGAGAGTGTGGACCGGTCTCGTCGAGTATCGCGCTCGCTATAGCCCTCTCGCCTGCTCTCGCCGAGATGTCCCGCCGAGAGTGTGGATTTGGCAGTCTCTTTTATAAGTACATACAGTATGCGTCAAAAGTATGGAATAAATTCAATAAAAACGAAACAATTATTTTTTGAGAAAAATCCTCGAACAGGTCGATTTTTAATTTAAAAAATACATATTTTAGCGTAAAATGCGATTTTCAAATGTCATTTGTTTTCGAGTAGTGACGTCATCGATTTTTATTTTAAATGGCAACACCATATTTTTTTCCTTGATTCTGAAAGATCGTTTAATTCTCTATCAGACAGTACTAAAATTTTGCCCTCTTACATAGGAAAGTTTTCGAGTAAATGACGATTGAATGTTAGAAAACGTAAATCAATTAAAATAAAGCAAAAACGTTATCAAGTTTAGTTTTTCGAATTCCATAGTTCTTTTATGGATCACGTAGGTGAAAATCTTTGCAATGTGTCATTGTCACACCGACTTTCTAATAAGTATTGTAAGCGACATAGAAATTATTATTCAATTTAAAGTATTATGGCACATTTAACTGTTACTCAAAAAATTGAAATTTTAATTCTTATCGGGTGCGGGAATATGACTAGAACTCAGCAGGAAGTTTGCGATTTATTTAATGAAAAATATCCAGATCGCCCTATCAGCCAATCAACAGTCAGTAAGGTAGAGTCTAAATTTAAAGAAACTGGCAATGTTGTAAATATTCCAAAACCTGGACGTCCAAGCACTAATGAAAATCAGAAACAGAACATTTTGATAAGTATGGTGGATAATCCTCATAATTCTTCACGATTGGTTGCATTAAACAATGACATTAGTCAGAGCACAGTGCTACCTATCTTGGGGAAGGAAAAATATCATCCCTACAAAATTCAACTTGTACTAGAACTCAATGAAGATGATCCCGATCGCCGCTTACACTTTTGCGAAATTCTAATCGATTTATGTCAAGGAAATAGAAATTTACACCGGCAAATACTTTTTTCAGATGAGGCCACATTTTGCCTGAATGGACAGTAAACCGTCAAATTTGCAGATATTGGAGTCGGGAAAATCCTCATTGGAGGGCAGAGGCACATACCCAACACCCTCAGAAATTAAATGTGTGGGCTCTAATAGTTGACGACAGAATAGTAGGGCCTTTCTTCTTTGAAGGAACCCTTACAGGACAAAGATATTTAGAGTTTCTAGAAAATGACCTTGTTCCAGCCCTTGCAGTAATTTTTCCTAACGATAATGACCCTGACATTCCTGACGATACCATATGGTTTTAGCAAGACGGTGCACCTCCGCACTATGCGCGCCCTGTACGAGATTTTTTGGACAACTATTTTCCTAGGAGGTGGATCGGCAGACGCGGACCGATAGAATGGCCTGCAAGATCGCCAGATCTTACACCTCTTGACTATTTTTTATGGGGATACTTGAAGTCAAAAGTGTACATTAATAAACCACGTAATTTAGAAGAACTCAAAATCGCATTCGGGACGAAATACGCAGAGTTACCCCAGAAATCATTCATAATGTGCAAGAAGAATTTCTTCACAGACTTGCGCATTGTCAAGAAGTTGGTGGATGGCAATTCGAACATTTAATTTAAGTATAAAATTTAATCAATTGTATTTTATTTTACATACCTCAGAATTGTTACTTTTTTATAGATAAAATTTACGTTTTCTGACATTCAATCGTCATTTACTCGAAAACTTTCCTATATAAGAGGGCCAAATTTTAGTACTGTCTGATAGAGAATTAAACGATCTTTCAGAATCAAGGAAAAAAATATGGTGTTGCCATTTAAAAAAAATCGATGACGTCATTACTCGAAAACAAATGACATTTGAAAATCGCATTTTACGCTAAAATATGTATTTTTTAAATTAAAGACCGACCTGTTTGAGGATTTTTCCCAAAAAATAATTGTTTCGTTTTTATTGAATTTATTCCATACTTTTGGCGCATACTGTGTAAACTACTGTAATAGCAGCAGCTATGACTGTTTGAAGTGAAAATTTCTTAATGGTATTGATATTTGTATAGGAATGGTTAAAAAACAGTTTTTAAAAACATTTAAATACAATGAAACGATTGTCCTCTTTGTTAATGAATGTATCCATAGATATTTGGATAATATAGATTATTACCTACCCATTGGTATGGCATCAAGGTATATGAATTTCCATAAATATTTGATACATATATTACCCAATATGTATATGTGAAGAAAACATCGATTCGATTTGTTACTACAAAAATTTTTTGAAAAAAATTTTTATTTTTAGATAACAAACACATTAACATTTTTAATTATTCTTGGCGGTGGTAGTTATCTGAATTAAAGATTATTTCAGCCTAGAAAGAAATAACATTATATTGAAAAAGAACCTTCCGCTACAAAGAGATATTTATATTTCTAAATATTAATCTAGATGGAAATATATAAAATTATTAATTTTAAATTTCTTATGTACCTACTTAAATCTAGCATATTATTTCTATACTACACTCGTATAGAAATAATTTAAATCAGATTTTCATTATGGAAGTAATTATATACATAGGTAATAATTATAATGCAACATTGCTGTTATCAAATTTTTAATCTAATATGCTGGAATGTATCCATGTTCATGGTGTTTCATATTAGATGCGATAATCTTAGAGGGTATAAAGATGTGCAATATGGAAACTAGTTATGGAATAACCCAGTGGGTACACAAACCTTTAAAAAACATGTAAAAGTGGTTGAAAACCAAAGATTGAAACAATAAAAAAATGTCGCGCGAGTTATTATTAACTAAAGAAGAAATAATATTAATAAATACTAAGCTAGTTACAGACGGTAAGCGATAATATAATATATATTTATTTCTTTGTAATGAGATATATTACAGCCAACTAAACCGCATAGATATAAATATACAGGGTGGCCAGATGAAAACAAAACAGAGCCATTTTCAGGAACTGCATCAAGATTGTAGAAAAACTCTCAGACCCGTCGATTTTAGCATTCTTTGCTGGTATGTTTGACTCCGCCACTTTCACTCCCAAGCAAGAGTAAGCATCACCCCTAAATATTTAAATGGCATTGGGGGTGGTGTAATTTTTATTTTGAAAGTTCTTACAATTCTTTTTACAACAGACTTTAAATTTTATAATTCCGCCCAATATTTAATAAAAATGTTGATTTTAAAGTTGAAACTTATGTACAAACGATTAGTTACGGTAGAAATGTCACTCATTCGAGTTAAGTACACTAATGGTATAAATTTAATATTTCTTGCGTTACATTGGTTTTTCGCGATTTGCTATCACTTTCGTAAAAAAAAACACAACGAACGTAAAATTAGTGCATTCCAAATTTATTTTCTAGTATTATTTGGAAGCATTGGTTGGTAGTTTATTTAAATGTGTTTTTGAAAATTAAACACATTCCATTGCGGAAAGGGGTTATTCCATTGCGGAAAGGGTAGATATCATTTCGCTTAACTTTATGAACAATAAATGTGCGAATAGAACAGCCCAGCTATTTAATGAACAACATCAAGATCAACATGTCAGGAGGAGGTATGTTCTAGAGTTAGTAAAAAAAAATCAAGAGACAGGGAACGTAGCCAATAAAAAACGAGAAATTGAAAAAACTCTAGTTAATGAAGCTAGAGAAGTTGCAGTTTTGGACAAGTTCATCTTCATCCTACATTAAGTACGAAGGAGCTGGCATCTGTGTCTGGTATCAATCGAACTAGCATACAAACCATTTTGAAGAAGAATAAATTCCATCCATACAAAATACATTTAGTCCAGGAACTTCATGGGGATGTTTATGACCGCCGTTTGCAATTTTGCGAAATAATGAGTGAGCGAGCAGGGAACGATCCACAGTTCCTTTTTAACATCTGTTTTTCTGATGAATGCAGTTTTTTGTTGAACGGACGGTAAATCGTCACAATTGCTGTTATTGGTCAGATTCAAACCCAAGAGTTTTTCACGAGGTGCATACACAGCAACCGGAAAAATTAAATGTGTGAGCTGGAATTTTCGGTGACCAACTAGTGGGTCCTTCTTTTTCTATCTGGTAATTTGGCTGGCCATATGTATTTGCAATTACTGGAAGACGCTATTGACTCTGCCTTGACTTATATTATTGAAAATGTTTCAGAGTACGATGAAGATCATTTGATATTTCAACATGACGGTGCTCCTTCGCATTATGCGTTAATTGTCCGTCAGTATTTGGACCAACGTTTTCCACGGAATTGGATTAGGAGAAGAGGCAGCATTGAGTGGCTTCCACGATTACCGGATTTATCGCCCCTTCATTATTTTGTTAGGATACCTAAAAAGTAAAATCTATAAAACACAGCCGCGTCGCTGCAAGATTTGCGTCAAAGAATCGTCGACAAATGCCGTCAAATCACTCCGGAAATGCTTCAGAATGTGCGCGAACGTTTCGAACAAAATCTTTATTCTTGTATGGAAGCGGGCGGTCATCAATGAGAATATTTAATCAACTAAGTAGTAAGTACTCGTAAGCAACTAAACATAATTTAAGTGTTTGGAGGAATTATAAAATTTAAGGTATGTTATAAAGAGAATTGTAAGAGCTTTCAAAATAAATATTACTCCACCTCCAATGTCATTTAAATATTTTGGGGTGATGCTTACCCTTGCTTGGGGGTGAAAGTGGCGGAGTCAAAAATACCAGCAGAGAATGTCCCCTTTTAATCTAAAATGGACGGGTTTGAGCGTTTTTCTACAATCTTGACGCACTTCCTGAAAATGGCTCTGTTTCGTTTTCATTTGGCCGCTCTGTATATTATAGCATTAGTGCGTAACATTCTATGCAATTTAATCACAAGCGATATTTTTGTAATATATCAGATATATATTATAGCTCACCGTGTAACTAGCTTTAATCTATATTACTTTCATTATACAGGGTGATTCGGAACTTATTTAAAAAAATTAGGGAATATACGTCAAGAAAATACCGTAAAGAAAATTTTTGTAAAATACTTATAGTTTCTGAGCAAAAATTGTTGAAGTTGTAGTATTTTCAACCTTTCCATCGCTGGGTTACTGTAGTCTCTAGGTGATTCCGAATATTCAAATCCAATAATTTTTTGTAGTTATTAATATTTTGTTGTGAAGCTAGTCTTTACATTAGTTTTTCAAGTGTTAAAAGTGACTTACGTCTATAGCAACTTGGAGTTGGTGGATATCGTTTTAATTTATGACGATGTGAAAATGCTTTAGCAGAACGATTTTCTGGTAAACATGTGCCAAATGCAGTTACTTTTACCGCGGAGTGCAGTGAGTGCAAGTGAAGTGCAAGTCGAGGAAAATTGAAAACCGAATCGTGGAAGATGGAGCGTCCACGGCGTATTGCAGCAGTGTGACGTATCATACACGAGGCTCAATTATATCCGTAGTGTATAGCGTATCCAAGGATTAATACCAAGGGATTGGACGAGGAGGACCAGTACCATGGTCACCACGATCTCCTGACTTTAAATCATTTGAACTTCTTTTTGTGGAGATATTTAAAAAATGTGTATCGCATCGGAGTGAATACCTACTAAGTATTGATTGATATACGCAAACGTATCATAGTTGCTGCCAATAATTTACGAGTTTATCAGGGTTTACAGTTGACCAGTTTCCAGCAGGGACCCGGACCGTACCGTTTCTGGACAGAAAACCGGACCAGAACCGTAATTTTTTTGTGGACCGGAACCGAAACTGAACACATATGTCATGTTTTAGTTTATTCCTGGTGTCGAACCCGAACCGGAAAAAATTAAACGGTTTTTTTGGGTTAATTTCAGTATTTCTTAAGCGGGCTTTACACTAACAATTTATTGACGAAGAAATTTATGAATGAATTCATCAATTTCTTCAAGGTCGCACTTTGCTTTTACACTTGTTCAGGGGGTCTATTCTTGAACGTTCATAGAGCAATACGTATGCAAATTAGGTATTTTTATCCTTCTTCTTACAACGGTAAATAAGAGAGACAGATCCATGTAATTCGCATAAGGATCACTCTTCGAAAGTCAAGAATAGACCCCAGGGCTTTGTCAATAAGTTTCTTAACAATTTTGCTGTCAGATATCACCCCTACCAATGTAAAAGTAATTTTAACTTTTGACGTTATATCACTTCATCTAAAATATTTCATTGCCATACTTGTGAAGTAACTTAATAAATTATTGTACTCAAGTTTTGCTAGTAGAATTTTACATAGGCATAATTAAATGAAAAAAAATCAAAAGCAATCAGAGGAATTTCACTATTATTGTAATTATATTACATCACAAGGGAAAACCGATAAGAACCGTTTGGACCGAAAAAGCTGGTCAGAACCGGACCGAAATATTGTCAACAAAGAGGATCTTAGAGAGATACTTTACAGCTGGGCATATATTTTAATTATTTTAAATTAATAATTTTAGCGTATATACGAATATCAAATTATTTTATTGAATCAAAAGTATAAACATGTTTACAATCGATAGTGTGTCAATGTTACACAAGTGAAATTCAAAACAATTAAAAGTGTCCAGTTGCAAAGGTTACTATCAAACCACACTATGCCTATCCTTCTTGCTCTCTCTAAGAACCAAGCGATAGACTTACTGGTTGTTCCCATTGTTTCAATAGATAGTATAATTCTGACGGAGTCAGCATTTTCCGAATGTGTATAAATACTATTGAAACTGGGCCAAAGCCAGCCAGTCCATGACCAGAGCCAGTCCATGACCAGAGCCAGTCCATGACCAAAGCCAGTCCATGACCAGAGCCAGTCCATGACCAGAGCCAGTCCATGACCAGAGCCAGTCCATGGCCAAAGGTCGGCGGTCAGCCGTTGGCTGGCTCTGATTTCTAGAAGAGATACTCCCCAGCACAAAAGTCCAATTTATTGTAAGTATGGTTGTTGTTATGGTTTTAATAAATATGTATTTTTATTAAAAGGTTGAGTTTCTTTACCTCTCGCAGGAGCCAAGCGAGTACCCCAAGAATACAAGAGAGGTATTATTTCTATATGTTTATAGGTGGTGCAGGACAGTCACACTTTTTCCGTGACATTCGAGGGAAGCCCTAGACTTCCCTACTAGATAATCACTCACGCTTTGTGACAATATAGTGGACCGTAACCGAACCGAAACCGAAATGGTACTTTTCTTACGAAACCGTAACCGGACCGGTACCGTTATTACATTTAGGTCCGGGTCCCTGGTTTCCAGTGCTGTGCAGAATTGTATTCTCAAATCATTTTCGAACGGCGGATAATCGTATTTGTAAGAGGCCCCTGTATATTCAAAACAGTTTTTAGGGAAGTTCTGGATCAACACGTATACTTAATTTTATTTTAAATTATAATTGGCGAAATTAAGGGAATACTGGTATCCGACGTAAATACGGTCTTGTCTACGACTGATAAAAGTACACGCTTTCGATGATTTTATACCGTATTTTATTCTCTTACTGTAGTTTATTTCATTGATTTAAGATTTTAGTGGTGCTTAATTTGATTTATGGGATGTCACCAGGTTGAGAGTAATGACGTTATAGGTATTTATTTTTTAATGAATGGTATATTTTTATGGCGTCTTTGGATGGATGAATGGATATAAAATGTTTTCAGTGTTCTGCACTTAATACCTCTACGTTTAACAGTTCTTAATATATCAGAACTTTTTGAACAAAATCAAGAGTAACGTTAATACAAATTAATTGTAAAAACTGTAAGTTGTAAAAGACCTAAACTTTATTTAAAGTAAAGACTACTCAAGGTGTTGTCCATCAACTTTTTCCAACAAAAAAAGACATATATACTTTTTCTTTAACACCTTATATATGTATCAGTACATTTTTGTGCATGCCGTGCTTCACTGTATCGGCATCTTCATTGGTAAATTCAGAAAAGCTTCGCTGCACCATATCTAAAATTAGAAACACCGTACTCACTGTCCACATTTTGCTCAAAAAAACCAGAAAGCTCCTTTTTTACACATGAACAAAATAAAAAATTAACAAGTGACACTGTACAAAGTGCAGGTAATTTCTCAGAATAAAATTTCTAAAAATTAGAAATGTCACATGAACAGTACTTTAAAATTACATTAAATATTGCTAAATTAAATAAAATTTACGCCAGATATATGAAATTTGTTACATGAAAGTAAAATTCAGATAAAAATTTTTATTATTTCCTATCAAATATAGGTTTTACTTATGAACATTACTGTATTTTGGTATTATTCCTATACGGGAATAGGAAATATGTTCCCTCCTCGTTGGTCAACTGAGTGCGCTTCCAATTACAAAGGACAGACAGACACATGCATTAGGTATGGGCATAGTGCTCTGTGTTGTGTGTAAGTTTTTATAGCAAATAATAACAATAATAAAGTGATGATAATAGTTCTTATGTTATTGCCACCCAGTTTCAAATGTTATCTTTTGAATGCAAAGATGTTATTACTTATTTGCAAGGCTTGACAAGCAGTGCAAATGCAAATGGCTAACACTGGCAGTACCTACCCTGCTTTCTCAGTGCTGTTTTCACCCAGTTACATTGTAAAATTTATTTGAAATTCTGTTGTCACTCTGTTGAAAGTTTTTATAGCATTTGCTTTATTCTTGTCATGTTATAGTTCATTGGTAGGTCTGTTCTTGTGATAATTATGTAACTGACATAAGCCTTATCGAGTATTTTATACTGAAGTATATATAATATTCTATTTTTTAAAGTACAAAAATAAATATTTTTTAAACATTCATTTTCAATATGATGGTTTACATTCTGCCCCATATATTCACTATGTTTGTACGCCATATATTTTCCTTTTTGTAGGTATTATTAGTTCATATCAATTCATCTTCTTGTATTTTTTCAGTAAAAAATAAGAAATAGCAATATTTTACTTGTATATTGAAAATTATGTAAGTTAATTTACTAATTATTGACCATTAATTGTAGCAAAATGGGAACAGAGAAGTTCATTCAGACCAGGGAACTAAAAGTGCTGCCTGTAAATCTAATAAAGAGAACAATAAGAGTTTGGATGCGGCATTAGACTTACAAAGTAGCATAGTGTTATTAGATTACGGATTTAAAAATCGCTTTCAAAAATTGATCTCGATAAAAAAAAATATGTGGCATAGTTTGCAAATATGTCTTTTAGAAAACATTTGAAACGACATATTTGAGCTTCATTATTTTTCACTCTACTCTAATAAATCTATAAATAAGAATACCCCATATGTAACTAGCTATAAAATACATATGCTTATAATATGAAACGGCATTTACAGTATACAAGTACTAGAATCCTATCGCTGCGTACTTTGGCGGAAACTCGGAAATATAAAAACATTTTTCTACAAAACTGTTAAAAGTGGGCTTTTTAATTGTCATTTTTGATGTTAAAAATAATAAAAAGTAAATCAAAGTTTATTTAAATTTTGTTTTGAAAATTAATAAAACGTTTTAACAACCACATGAACAACTTTTTATTTTAAATAAGTACAAACCAACATTTTAACTAGTTATTACTATTAACATTTATAGTAAAATTAGAATAATTTGAAATTGTAATTCCCTGCGGAGTCATCATACTTAAGTTGGTTTTACTGTCAACATGTGTGACACATCTATTTTCTGTAGAAATACTACTGGTAGTATTGGTGGTCTTGCTAGTAGTTGCAGCAGTAGTAAGTATTTGGCACGCAATTTCCTTCTTTTGTTCCAGTGAATTTTCAATGTAGCCTTCAGCTACCGTCGAAGATTTCCATCCTCCATGTCTCTTGATGGTAGTAAGATTTGCACCAGAATCTGCTAACAATGTCGCCGATGAACGACAAAAACAGTGTCCGGTGTATAGTTGAGGATTTGGTAGATTCAAGAACTCTGCAATGTCGGCAGGCATTTCACCAAACATGTTAATTCCGACTGGATTCTTCATATATTTAAGAAAAAGTCGTCTATGGTCAGCGTTGGGTGGCCGGAGTGTCATATACTTTCTAAAAAAGTTTAAATAGAATTCACCAACAACACTGAAAGTCCGAGGCACTTTCGTTTTAGTATCTGGTATGGTCACAACAACCGAAGTGCCCAAATATTCAATATTGTCGATGGTCATCTGACACAATTCCTCCCGGCGAATGCTAAAATAGGCTGAGGCACCATCGTGCATGAACCATAAATTTTGCCTGAGCAGAAGAGGAATTTCTGCAAAAGTAGCAGGTAACTCTTCCTGTAGGATGTGATGATAAGATTCCCATTTAATCGTAATGGGAGGAAATATGGACCAATTAAATAATCATTAAGTACTCTAAGCCACACGCTTACTGAAAACTGATGTTGAAAATGACCTTGAAAAAATCCATGTGGATTTTCGTCAGCTCATAAGTGATTATGAAAATTTCGTGTAAAATTTCTTGAAAAACTTGTCTCGTCAGTAAACAAAACACCATTTAAAAAATTAGGATTTTGAAAGTTACGTGAAAAATCCATTGGCAAAAAACTAGACACGGTAGTCTCGAGGTAGTAGCGCCTACCTGCTGCTTTTTTAGAATTTTAAATACGGTGAAGTTGCTTACATTCAATATGTTGATAATTTTTCGAGTGCTACTTTCGGGTGACTTTGAAACTATATCGAGAACTGCTTCTTCCAGATGCACCGTTCGTACTTTCCGAGGGCGCTCACAGTCAGCAGTTTGTTTCATAAATGTACCATTCTCGCGCAAACGTTGGTGAAGGCGAGCAAATATTGTGTGATGAGGTATCCTATGTTCTTGATACAGCTCAGCATACAGTCGTCGAGCTTGCAGAGCATTTCCATTACTTCGACCATACGCAAAATGCATATCTGCCATTTCCGCATTTGTAAAATTTTCCATTTTTTTTAAGACAAAAATTATTCAATAATTAACATTAATTATGTAGAAAATAAATAATGAAATAAAAATGCTAATTTTGACGAGATTGATTATTTAGAAATATTGACAGCAACCTACTAGATAATGTATCAAAAGAAATTAAAAATACAGAACTTGCAATAAAATATGTTTTATTTTTTCCTCAAAAACGGTGCATCCTACGAAAAAAATTGTAGAGACACACATTTATCCCTCCAAAGCGTGGTTCAAATTTCTTTAAAACTAATTAATTAATAAAAATAAAAAACTAAAATTTGAACACTCTTTATTTCGGAAACAAAGCATATTTCGACCTACGATTATATTAACTTCTTTTCACAAAATAACTTCGGCAACCACCCTCGAAAATATTTCGCACTTGTTTACAAACACCCTGTAGAACGTCTTGGAATACCACTGCCATCCTAAAAGCGATTCCAACCGTAGTAGCCGTAATACTAAAAACAGTACATGGGTAGGCTCACAAATCCGAGCCACAGCTTAAATAACGCCTAGCCCTACAACAACAAAGACAGGCCAATATAAGGATGCTAGGGATGTGCACATTAATTACGCTACTTGCCTACGTCACGAAATAACAACTCGGAAAATCATTATAGGTGATAATCTGATAATATTAATCATTTCTTAAATAATTAACTTAGTTTCAGGAATAGAATAAAGAGAGTGTAATTATAATCAGTACATCTAGTATTGAAATAACGAACTAGTAAACTAGTAAAAAGGCATTGCCTACTTAGGTAATAAAAATTAGTAATCAAATAAGTAGGCTATACAAAAAAAACAAAGAATTTACCAGGTTAGCTGTCGTTAGTTTTACGCAAGGATTTTATTGTTTTGAATAGAAAACGTGCCTTTGCTTAAAATAGTTTAAACAATAGTTGCGTATAATTGTACTGTTGTTGAAACATATCATCACATGCTGGTGTGTATTTTCAAAGTTTTGAAATTGCACATATCACGAATCTGCATTTCATATATTTTATAAAAGAATGCAAAAACGAAAATGGATATTTTCTATTTTGAAGCATTGTACTTTCCCTTCACTTTGGGAAAAGGCTTATGTGTGTCCAATTTTTAAAAAAGGTAATCAGAATGAGGTCTTAATATTTCCAAGTGCAAATCTATGTCTTTCACTCGCAAGATTAATTTTGTTGCATATGAATATTCTATTGACGGCTACATCATTAGTCGTGTTGAGCTATATAAAGATTTAGGGATTACCTTTGACATTAAATTTACTTTTATCGAACATATTAATAATATTGTATCTAGTGCTTTCCGGACTTATGGTTTTACATACCGCAATTGTAGAGATTTTACAAACGTTGAAAACTTTATATTGTACCCTGATCAGGTCTAAACTCGAATAGGGTTCCATAATATGGTACCCGATTTATAATACGCATCAGCACCGGCTGGAATCAGTTCAAAGAAGATTTTTAAAACTTCTTGCATATCGACAAGATGGCGTTTATCTATTTCAGGGTTGTAATCACACTAACCTATTGAATCGTTTCGGATTAGAGTCGTTGGATTTACGTCGTAACGTATCTCTTATTCGTTTTCTGTATAATCTTTTAATCAACAGAGTTGATTGCCTCATACTATTGAGTAATGTTTACTTTCGTATACCACGTGGGTACACGAGGCAACAAAGTTTGTTTTACTGTGATTCCCCTAGAACTAATATACTAGCAAAATCTCCTATTTACTTAATGTGTAATTTGTATAATAAAATTGCTAAGGATTGTGATATTTTTAATGGCAGTTTAAAGTCTCTGTGTTATTGTGTTTCTCACTTAGCGTAACTTATACATTTTTTGTGTGTTATATGATTTTGTCTCTTTATTAGTGTATATTATATGTATTTATTTTAATTTCTTATTACCACTTAGTTATGTTTATTACTTATTCCTGTAATTGGGTGTTCCTGTTGGAATAATAAAGATTATTATTATTATTATTATTATTATTATTATTATTATTATTATTATTATTATTATTAATTATATTATGACTACAATTTTAAGAATAATAGGTACCTACTTTATGCTTCCATAATGAAGTGATTTATAGACTTATAATATAATTTTTCGCAAAAATTTTGCAGATAGCTACGCCCGAGGAGGAAACCACTGGGGTATTTTACTGTACAAGCTGTAGGTAATTAAAGGTATTTTTTGGGTATTTGTGTGTATTTATGGGCATTTTTTCGGTATTTTCAGGTAAGTACTCAGGGAACTATCAAGGTAATAATGGGTATTTATTGGGTATTACGAAGGTAATTAATGGGTATTTTCGGAGAAAATTTGTATTTTCCCGCCAATTTTTGAATACAATGGCGATGGCGCATGCGTTGTGACGATGGCACAGTTTAAATATAAGTAAACAACTGACCGACGCAACGGCAAATATAAAAATTATTGAAATTATATACAAAAATATTTTCTAGATATATTAAATAGTCTGTAAAATTAGAATTAGCAGGAAGGAAGCAAAATTGTACTAAGGTAAGTTGATTTAAATAACACAATTTTTTTAAGAAAGCTAGCCTTAAAGTATGGCCCATTCTTTACTGAACTCCCTGTATTTATTTGAAGTTCTAAAGACATAGGTATTTGCAAATAGTTATATGACACATTTATTATACAATATTGAATGTTATTTTTACGCAACATAATTCTATTTCTGGCTGCATTAAAATATGTTTCACTTGATACAGCAGTAGATAAGTAACTTCATCATTTTTGTTCGAATTATAAAAGTAAACAGCTAATAATATTACAAACTAAGCTTAATATTTTTTGGCAGTACCTACTTTTTTAGATTAATTACGCAATAAATTAAAGTTCAATTAACTATCGAAACTTCCCCACATTCGATACAGGATATAGGTAAAAGTAATTTATACCACATATAATTTGCAACTATTATACAGTATGCGCCAAAAGTATGGAATAAATTCAATAAAAACGAAACAATTATTTTTTGGGAAAAATCCTCGAACAGGTCGATTTTTAATTTAAAAAATACATATTTTAGCGTAAAATGCGATTTTCAAATGTCATTTGTTTTCTATTTTTTTTTAAATGGCAACACCATATTTTTTTTCTTGATTCTGAAAGATCGTTTAATTCTCTATCAGACAGTATTAAAATTTTGCCCTCTTACATAGGAAAGTTTTCGAGTACATAACGATTGAATGTTAGAAAACGTAAATCAATTAAAATAAAGCAAAAACATTATCAAGTTTAGTTTTTCGAATTCCATAGTTCTTTTATGGATCCCGTAGGTGAAAATCTTTGCAAAGTCTCATTGTCACACCGACTTTCTAATAAGTATTGTAAGCGACATAGAAATTATTATTCAATTTAAAGTATTATGGCACATTTAACTGTTACTCAAAGAATTGAAATTTTAATTCTTATCGGATGCGGGAATATGACTAGAACTCAGCAGGAAGTTTGCGATTTATTTAATGAAAAATATCCAGATCGCCCTATCAGCCAATCAACAGTCCGTAAGGTAGAGTCAAAATTTAGAGAAACTGGCAATGTTGTAAATATTCCAAAACCTGGACGTCCAAGCATTAATGAAAATCAGAAACAGAACATTTTGATAAGTATGGTGGATAATCCTCATAATTCTTCACGATTGGTTGCATTAAACAATGACACTAGTCAGAGCACAGTGCTACGTATCTTGAGGAAGGAAAAATATCATCCCTACAAAATTCAACTTGTGCAGGAAGTCAATGAAGATGATCTCGATCGCCGCTTACACTTTTGCGAAATTCTAATGGATTTATGTCAAGGAAATAGAAATTTACACCGGCAAATACTTTTTTGAGATGAGGCCACATTTTGTCTGAATGGTAGAATAAACCGTCAAACTTGCAGATATTGGAGGCCGGAAAATCCTCATTGGATGGCAGAGGCACATACCCAACACCCTCAGAAATTAAATGTGTGGGCTGGAATAGTTGACGACAGAATAGTAGGACCTTTCTTCTTTGAAGGAACCCTTACAGAACAAAGATATTTAGAGTTTCTAGAAAATGACCTTGCTCCAGCCCTTGCAGTAATTTTTCCTAACGATAATGACCCTGACATTCCTGACGATACCATATGGTTTCAGCGAGACGGTGCACCTCCGCACTATGCGCGCCCTGTGCGAAATTTTTTGGACAACTGTAATGTTGACTAGTGGCACGAGCGGTGTTAACAGCAGTGTAAAGTTAGCCATATGTTTAAAATCACCATGGCCACACTGAAAATCCAGAATAGTTTGTTTGCAGTTGTACATCTTCTATGGTATAGTCAACGTTGCCTAGCAACGTTGTTGTTATTTAAAAGTAGTTCAGTAATCTGTGTGTGGAACTTTACAGGTTAATTTTGGATGTGATATATTGGGTTTACTGTAAGTTTTGTTCAACTCCACCAGATATAACTTATGTTGAAAAAAGAGGGAATTTGTTACATAAAGTAATATAACAGTGTAGTAAATATAGTAAGGGGCATAAATAGTAATGATAACTGTCATTTGTCAGTTCTAACAGGGTTGATTGGAATATCTTGTGAATCTGGACGGTTTACAGACGTCAAGAATTTTTCGACAAAGCATAAAAACAAGTAGGTATTGTTCAGTTTTCACAAAATTCTTAATTTTTCTTAAAGTTACAGCATTATGAATTTACAAAAATAAAATTTAAGTATTACATTAAATTTTAAATAAGGATAACTGTGAAATCAACTTTGTGAAATATAAAAAACACTTCATTGCATTTATCTACAACCATTGTGTAAATCTTACCAAAATTTTTGTATAAGCATACAAATTATAACATTGTACTGACTCAAGCTTTATTTTCAAAATAAGACCACTCAAATTTTCATTAACTGCATTGCATATATAGATCTTTTTCAACTTGATGTTATTTACAGTTTCATACTCTATGTTCTTTCCGTTGCAACTGTTATCATTACCATTTGTAGAGCGATAATTGAATATTTCAAGTCATATACGTAATAGTTTGAAATGCCTTCCATTTCTTTTTTAGATGTCGGACATTTTAAATGTAAAACTAAGAATAAACTATTACATTCAAAAAGGATAATAATATTTGTTAATAGACCTATATTTTTATGAATAAATGTAAACATAATTGTAATTTTGTTTTTTTATTTGCAAGAGAATGAAACCTATCCATTGCTATAGATTTCAAAATTTTATTGTAGAGTCAAATGATAAAGCCGGTCTTAACAAACAATGAAATTCTTAATCTGATCATGGACCATTGGCTACACATTTGTAAAGACATATGATCAACATGGGCGCTATTAGCGACATTAGTTACAACTAATAGTATTCTCTATTTCAAGTTTCCTATCTTTTTTTTTATTTATATATATTTAATCAGTGGTTTTGCATAATTTTATTTGAAGTTGAAATTACATTAATCCTTTAAGCATTTATAGGAATGTATACCTACCTCCATTTGTAATATGATTTTTTCCGAAATAATTGTCACCTTTCTTCCGCAGATTTATTTAAAATCTCTTCTGAAATTTGCATAACACAAAACAATGCAAAAATTATGTTATTTTATTTGAAAATGACAAGTAAATGATTGCCAACTAATATTTTTATAATATAATTATAACATTTATTACATTTTAAATAGGATTATAAAAACAGATTGAAAAAAAAATATACAAGAAATGTCCGTTAGGTCGTTTATATTAAAAACAACTCGTACTGTAATAAATTACCTACCCGACTTATAACGTAAATTACTATACTATTCTCGGCATATACATTCTCCTTTTTTATTGCAGTCTCCTTTCTTCTTTTTAAACATACAGCGCAATGCACATGATGCATGATTTATTTTAAATCCATGAAAACTGGAACTGAGTACATCACAAGCGAATCTCTTTGCTAGGGCAACATCTGAAATATAAAAATGATTCATGTACAGGATCTTTTATAAGTAATTCTTTCTCAAGTGATTTAATGAAGCAACGGTGACATAATATTTTTTCTGGGTAGTTTATTTTTTGAGATCGCAAGAGCGCAATAGAAGGAAGGAACAAAATATTAAAAAAGCAAATGGCAACTCACCGGAATCAGCCACTGCAATTTTGTTAAAATTTCACATAGTTATTACCTATTTTTCCTTCTGTGATTATTTATAAAATGATGTTATCTACCTAAACTACATTTTAAATCAAAAGTGCTTTTATGAAACTCTAAATGAAGATTAAACTTTTAATGGTTTGGGTGTATATTTTTTTTTCCAGAAACATTTCACTATGATATCCCTTTAAATATATATTGTCAGGACTTCCAAGTCTGAGATGCTAGATACTTTTTCCAGCATATTGTTAGTAATATTGTAATTAAATTGTAAAATTTTATGTTTTTAGAAAATGTTTTTGATTTTTTTGAAGAGACAGTTACTCTGGCATGTAGAATGTGTGTTGTTAAATCGTCCTGAATAAAGTCATTTATTGTGTGGAAATTCTAAATAAGTCGTTGACAAACAATAAGAATAAAATAGGTCCCAAATGGGGTCCCTTGAGGAACTTCTAAAGTGACTTATTTTAGAAATGTAACCTTGAATGACAATATACTGATTCCGATTTAATAGATAGCTTCTTAATCGTTGCAGTAAATGATCTCCAATGCCGTAATACTCCTTAATTTTAAGTATATTAAGTATGTGATGATTTACTCGATCGAAGGCTATTTGGGAAATCTGTATAGACTGAAATCCACTTTCCCTAATGAACTAGTAATAAAACCTGGAGAAACACAATAAATTTGATTGATCTTTACCCTGACAAAATCCATGGGTTCAGGTTTTTATTTAAGTACTTGGAAACCCTGCGTGATAAAACAACAATAATTTTAGGTTGTAGTGGATACCTTAGGTTTATTCAGTCAGTTTAAATATTCCCAATGTCACTAGAAGCGTAGAAACTTTGTGACACTCTTCTTTTATTTAAAATAGAAATGGTATGCCACTGTCTTAGTTATAAAAACTATAAGATACTTTAAGTTTCGATTATTTTGAACATATCATTTATCTATGATTTTTTTTAAATACAATGTATACAAGTAATTGTTGATTTAAAATCTCCGCATTTCGTAGTTTGTGTATCAAAAGCTGAAGAATACCTGATAATGCACTCTTAAAATTTTGCAGATGGCCATAATTTATCATTTTGAGTAATTTTTTCAAGTAACATTTTGCTGTATTTCTAGCGGAAAAAACGCTTGACTTGAAACCAAAGCAATTTTTCCAAGATCCATAGAATATTTGAAATAGAATTGTTTCGAAAACGGTTACTCCTAACGATTTTAACAAAGTATACCTTTTTCACATAAAGAAGGTAAAAGAATCGATTGTTTTAATAGTCAGATAAGACAAAGTTATGCCATTTCAAAAAAGCATGATACGCCATATGTGGCGCCCTCTACTAGTAGCGTCAAAGTTAGAAACAAATTTGAATTTTTTGCCCCCAAAAAAACCCAAAATGTATCCAAATATATAAGTTTAGCTATATCGCATTATTTTGTCGTCAGATACCTACTTTTGCATATGGTGCATTAATTTCGAGACACCCTGTATTACTGAAGCATAATAGGTGACACCGCGCGCAACTTATGAAATGCGTGATATTTTACAATTATGTATCAAAATACGATGCATTTTATAGAAAATTTTAAAGAACAATTATTTCTTCAAAGTAATGAAACGCCTCTGGTGATAATGGGAATATTTAAACAAACTGAATAATTAGATTAAAGATATCCTATTACTCAGTATATTTCAAACTTTGTGGATGCTAACGTACAGGTTGATATTGCCTATACAGATTTCACAAAGGCGTTTGATAGACTAGATCACGGTATGCTCATCGATAAGCTAAATTAGTTCGGTATGTCGTCAACTTTACTTAAATTTTTTAACTTTTATTTACATAGAAGAAAACAGTATGTAGAGTTGAGTGGACGGAAATCCGTGGAAATTTCTGCAACTTCTGGAGTTCCTTAAGGCTGCATACTAGGCGCCCTCTTATTTATAATATTTATTAATTGCTGATTTGGATGTACACTATTTGCTGTTTGCAGATGATATGAAACTTTATCGGAAAATAGAATCTACAACTAATTGCTTAAAAGTTCAGAGTAGCTTAAATAAACTCCATGGATGGTGTCTTAATAACAAACTTCCGCTGAATATAGATAAGTGCCATATTGTTTCCAATCATCGAAGAGATCATGTCTTTGAATTCGATTATAAACTGGATGAATCAAGTCTTACTCGTACTGAATACTTTTGCGAAAGAAAGTGGTATCTTCGGCTTTTAAAAATTTAAGTTTTGTCTTAAGAAACTCGCGAGGCTTCACCAATCAGCATGTTTTGCTTTCTCTTTTTAACACTTTTATAAAGTCTAAACTTGAATATGGTAGTTTATTTTGGTATTCAGGTTATAACATCTACAACCAGTGCATTGAAAATGTACAGATAAGATTTTTGAAATTTCTCTCTTATAAGCTGGATGGCAACTAACCTCCCATAAGTGTACCTCAGAATGATCTTCTCAGAAGATTTTCCCTATTTAGTTTGGTCGATTGTCGTAGCAAGCAATCTGTGTTATTTTTATATAAAATTATGTACAAATATGACTGTCCCAAGATTTTGTCACATCTGAACATTCTTGTGCCCAGAATTGAAGCATGTTCTAAAATAGAATTTTACCTTCCGATCCCGCGTACGAATTTATTAAAATTTTCGCCAATTTTTATTATGTACATCAACTAATAATCTGCAGAATGGCATTGATATATTTGCTTGTACTGAAAATGATATTAGACGGGTGTTTTCTTAACATTGTATAGCTTAACTAACTTTAACGCTTTACTGAGTGTCTTAATTTAACATGAACTTTCAATCCCGTTTTTTTTTTGTTTGCTTTACTGTGTGTTGCTATATATTTTGTTATCTATTTTTAACTTAATCTAATTTAACTGTTTTGTTTTCTCAACCTGTAATTGGCCTTCTTGGCTGTTGATTGTTGTACCAAATAAATAAATAAATTAATTAATTAATTTTAACCTACAACAATTGCTGTTTTATCACGAAAGGTTTCCAAGTAAATAAAACATATAATAATTTTTAAATGGTCAACTTTTAGATATAGGTATATTTGGCTATATCTCATTTATTTTTACTGTACAATCGCCCCTTCCAAGGATGCCAGTAATACTGGAGACACCCTTGTTTATGTCATCATTCAGAAAATATTATTAAAGCGCAATAGACTTCACCACGCACAAACTGCGAAATGTTAAATTAGACTATTTAACTGGATAGGTATATTTAAACTGACACCCATTTTGCCGGACCCTGTATATAACATACAAGGGGTAAACCACTAGGGAAGTAGGTGTACACAACGAGGGAAGTAATAGGGAAGTACGGGGAAGTAAAGGAAGTACGGGAGAAGTAAAGGAAGTACAGCGGAAGTTTGAGGAAGTACGGGGGAAGTATGGGGAAGTACAAGGGGAAGTATGGGGAAGTCAGAATTAAATATGAGGAAGTAACGAATAAATGTGATTTTGCACGATGATGTCGCTAATAATGTAGTTGCTTATACATAAACTTATAGCCATTTGCACATAATTTTTTTATACTGGTTTCCTACGGTGAATAAAAATTATTCCTATAGAACGAATAATTGAATAAAAAAATATTACTTTGTGATGAGTGTGTGTGCTGCACGCTTAGCATGAAAGAAAGATAGTATATTTTTGTCTTAAGGCTCAATTACATTAGACGAGTTTACTAGGCTACTAGCCAACAAGTTTAGAAGCGGCCGAGGCAGCTAGTGCGATAGTAATGACACACAAAACTTTCCACTCGCTGAGTAGCAAACTGACTAGCGAATAAACCTACTACTGTCAATACGTTGTTGTTGTTTGTTTTTTTTTACAGTTTTTTGGGTTTTTAGCGTTGAGAAATGAAGTAAAACGCAAATAATATTATGGAATTTCTAAACGTCTACCAGCAGTACCCGTTATCATGTCTTTCTATCCATGGTTTCACCCACACTTTTCTTTGCCTCAATTTCGGCTTTTCTTCTTAACTCGTTTATAATACCATGATCTAAAATAAAGACTCCCGCGAGAAATAGTTCTGTCGACATTTTGTAGACATTAAAACCAGGAACCGCCGGGATACTCTACAACTAGTTCACTAGCAACTATGATGACACACAGTTAATTTACTAGCTAACAAGCCCTACACGCCAGCGAGTAAAGTAGCCCGGTTTTCAACTTTTCTCGCAGATTATCTGCAATTTGCTAGTTAGCTAGTGAACAGTGTAATCACACTGTGCTAGTTTACTAGCAGCTAGTGAAATTGTCGGTAGTAGCTAGTAAATTACCTCAATGTAATCGAGCCTTTATATGTATTTATCTATGTGGTACCTACCTATTGTAATCTATAACAGGTACAATCTACAACTCGCTGTCATTTACATAAGGAAAGCATGGTTTAGATAGTAGTACCTCTTCAGGCGAGGAAGGAAATAAAATTATTCCAGTTGATAAGTCAACAGATGTAACAGGAATATTCTAATATCTCGGGCTGTATTAGTCTGATTCGCTCGATATTTTCGTTGTTGAGTTAGTCTGTTGTCACTTGCCATAAAGGTTACATGTGTTTTGGTATTTTTTTAAAGAACGAACCGAGAATTTACATTTTGCTATAAGAACGGAATAAAGTCCAATAATATTTTAGAAATGTTAAATGTTACTCTTGATGAGTCTCCTATAAGCAAAACAAGAGTTTACGAGTGGTACAAGCATTTCCAAAAAGCTGTGAAAACATTAAAGATGACGAGCACCCTAGACGCCCCAGCACATCAACAACTGACCAAAATTGAATTTGAAACACAAACAACTGCGAATGGAGTCGCTAATGAAATAAAAAACGATGCAGAACTACTGAAACGTGTTTTAGTGGTGCATAACGTGTTATAACACTTTATTTCATTCTTATTGTCAAATTGAATGCAAATTTTCTGTTTTTTTAAGTCACCGATCGTACCAAAACACATGTGTAATCTTTGTGACAGGTGACAACAGACTAAACATCCGATATGGTTAATGATGTACTTTTCACTCCCGAACATTGTCTAATACGCCTATAGTCTCTAAGCGACTATACTTACTACTTATTATTATTAAATCACTGATAATGCTAGTAAAAAATTCTTCTTACAAATGAATTTACACAAATATCGAGACTGTTAATAATAATTATTACCAATATACAATCCTATTTGTTATTCTAATTAATTAGTTTTTCTTCCTAAAATTTATTATTGTGATGACAAGTACTATGCAGTTTTCTACGACGAAACATATTGTACAGGGAAGTTTGTTTGTAGGTTGTTTGTTTGTAAAAGTAGATAGAGACCCTTAAATTACAATTTTTGCATCAAAATTTAGATGAATTTTAATTGACAAAAACAGCAAACATTGCAGTAGTTATTAAAAAATATATATTTTACGGCCCCATAAAGTTGATTGGAAATAGTCTTTTTCAAATCAGTATGAATGACTGCTTAAAAATGAAAAGAACAAATATAAACAAAATACAAAAGATAAGTGATATATATAAACGTGTTACGTTTCTAAAAAAGTATTCGTTAAAAGTATATTGTTTTTATGTTTTAAATAATGACAAATAAATATACCTATTTTTGTTTTTCTTGGTTTACAATAATTATTATTTAAATGTTTATTTTTTTCGAGTTTGCAAGTGTTGTGAAAACAAACGTCTCCACAAAAGATTGTATATCTGTGTATAATACTGAGAAAATGAGTAGTATGGGGAAGTTTGAGGAAGAGTGGGGGAAGTACGTGGAAGTAGAGGGAAATACGGGGTAGTATAGGGATATACGAGGAAGTATAACGACTTAAAAGGAAGTATAAGGAATTATTTAACGAAAGGGGAAGTATGGTGTACAAAATTTGAGTCAGTGGTTTACCCCTCGATAACATATTTTCAGTCTAAATAAAAATAATAATTTATGGAATACTGTAATTCTTATAAAATTTAGTACTATTTAGATTTAGTATTATTAAATTTAGTAGACAGTATTTGGTACTCTTACTCGCATATGAGCCTGGATCTTCCAAAACAGCAGGAAGAGCACTGTGAACAGTAAGAAGGATAAATGACAAAATAATATTAACCAAAATAAATTTCATAGCTGTATGCATATATTTTTAGGGACTACAAGAAAATGTCCGTAATTTCAGTAGGCCTGTTTATATAGTTGATTACTAGAGCTTTAATTTTTTACTGGATAATGTAATGGTACTTAAAATATATTAGCATACTCACGTATAATTATGAAAACAAGTGTCGTAGACATGACTTTAAAAGTAAAGAAATGTTTCATTCATGAACAGATAATTAACAGGTTCGGTTTAATAATAACATTGTGAGTAAACGTAATTCTTTACTCAATAAGTAAATAATGTTATTAGATACACATACATAGTTATTACCTATAAATAAATATTTTCTTGGTCTATATAGAAAACAAAGTATTTACCAAATAGGTACATTTTGTTTTTAATTTAAGTTATATGTTTTTGTCAATTTTACTTTGTTTTATAATAAAACACGTACTTCTCTCTAATAAGATTTACATTGTACAATAATGAAGTTAGAAACTTTAAAATAACGTATTGTATTTCTTTTACATTTAATACAGGATTATGCAGGAGATATAAAATAATTTCATCAAAACGAAACACGGAATTTGTTGATTAAAATAAGTATTGCAAGTGTTTATATACTAGGTGTTCAAAATGACGTAGAGTCAATCTATACCGAAACATATAGTGCAAAGCACAAACATACGTGTGCGGCGCACATGTGTATCGCTGCGATTGGAAATAAAAATTTATTATTCCTATGCTACTAAGTGTGCGTTGACCATATTCGGATAATTTATTTGTTATTTAATATAAAACACCCCCACGGTACCCAAATAGTTTACCTGGCCGTCTGTCACCCTTAAAATTTATATTTTGCAATTTCGTGGATGGCAAAGTAAAACATTCATAATTCCTATGCTAGTAAGTGAGCGTTGATCACATTTGGATAATTTCTTATTTATTGAATGCAAAACACCCCCACGCTACCCAAATAGTTTGCCTGCCCGTCTGTCATCCTTAAAAATTATATTTTGCAATTCTGTGGCTGGAAAATTATAAAATTCATATTTCCTATGCTAGTAAGTGTGCGTTGATCATATTTGGACAATTTATTATATATTGAATGCAAAAGGATGACAGACGGGCAGGCAAACTATTTGGGTACCGTGGGGGTGTTTTGCATTCAATAAATAATAAATTGTGCAAATATGATCAACGCACACTTACTAGCATAGGAATTATGACTTTTTTACTTTGCCATCGTTAGAAATATAAAATATAATTATTAAGGGCGACAGACCGGCAGACAAACTATTTAGCTACCGGGGGGCTGTTTTGCATTCAATAAATAATAAATTACCTGAATATGATCAACGCACACTTACTAGCACAGGAATTATGAATTTTTAACTTTGCCATCCACGTAATTGCAAAATATAATTTTTAAGAGTGGCAGACGGGTAGGCAAACTATTTTGGTATTAGGAGGGTGTTTTATATTAAATAACTAACAAGTTGTCTAAGTATTATCAACGCACACTTACTAGCATAGGAATTATGAATTTTTTACTTTGCCATCCACAAAATTGCAAAATATAATTTTTAAGGGTGACAGACCGGCAGGCAAACTATTTGGGTACGGTGGGGGTGTTTTGCATTTAATATATAATAAATTGTCCAAATATGATAAACGCACACTTACTAGCACAGGAATTATGCATTTTTAACTTTGCCATCCACGTAATTGCAAAATATAATTTTTAAGGATGGCAGACGGGCAGGCAAACTATTTCGGTATTAGGAGGGTGTTTTATATTATAACTAACAAGTTGTCTAAATATTATCAATGCACACTTAGTAGCATAGGAATTATGAATTTTTTACTTTGCCATCCACGAAATTGCAAAATATAATTTTTAATTGTGACAGACGGACAGGCAAACTATTTGGGTACCGTGGGGATGTTTTATATGCAATAACTAATAAATTACTCGAACATGATCAACGCACACTTATTAGCATAGGAATTATGAATGTTTTACTTTGCCATCCACGAAATTGCAAAATATAATTTTTAAGGGTGACAGACCGGCAGGCAAACTATTTGGGTACGGTGGGGGGTGTTTTTCATTCAATATTTAATAAATTTTCCAAATATGATCAACGCACACTTACTAGCATAGGAAATATGAATTTTATAATTTTCCAGTCACAGAATTGCAAAATATAATTTTTAAGGATGACAGACAGGAAGGCAAACTATTTGGGTACCGTGGGGGTGTTTTGCATTCAATAAATAAGAAATTATCCAAATGTGATCAACGCACACTTACTAGCATAGGAATTATGAATGTTTTACTTTGCCATCCACGAAATAGCAAAATATAAATTTTAAGGGTGACAGACGGCCAGGTAAATTATTTGGGTACCGTGGGGGTGTTTTATATTCAATAACAAACAAATCACCCGAATATGGTCAACGCACACTTAGTAGCATAGGAATTATGAATTTTTTATTTTGCCATCCACGAAATTGTAAAATATAATTTTAAAGGGTGACAGACGGGCAGGCAAACTATTTGGGTACCGTGGGGGTGTTTTATATGCAATAACTAATAAATTACCCGAATATGATCAACGCACACTTACTAGCATAGGAATTATGAATTTTTTACTTTGCCATCCACGAAATTGCAAAATATAATTTTTAAGGGTGGCAGACGGGCAGGCAAACTATTTCGGTATTAGGAGGGTGTTTTATATTAAATAACTAACAAGTCTAAATATTATCAACGCACACTTAGTAGCATAGGAATTATGAATTTTTTACTTTGCCATCCACGAAATTGCAAAATATAATTTTTAAGGGTGACAGACCGGCAGGCAAACTATTTGGGTACGGTGGGGGTGTTTTTCATTCAATATATAATAAATTTTCCAAATATGATCAACGCACACTTACTAGCATAGCAAATATGAATTTTATAATTTTCCAGTCACAGAATTGCAAAATATAATTTTTAAGGATGACAGACGGGCAGGCAAACTATTTGGGGACCGTGGGGGTGTTTTGCATTCAATAAATAATAAATTGTCCAAATGTGGTCAACGCGCACTTACTAGCATAGGAATTATGAATGTTTTACTTTGCCATCCACGAAATTGCAAAATATAAATTTTAAAGGTGACAGACGGCGAGGTAAACTATTTGGGTACCGTGGGGGTGTTTTATATTCAATAAATTTTCCGAATATGGGCAACGCACGCTTAGTAGCATAGGAATAATTAATTTTTATTTCCAATCGCAGCGATACACATGTACGCCGCACACGTATGTTTGTGCTTTGCACTATATGTTTCGGTATAGATTAACTCTACGCCAGCATCTGTGGATGGGAATGTGTGGATAGCTTCACTCAAACTACAATTTTCACTATTTAAATTGGAATTAGATATACTTCATTATGCAGGTACGTTGAAAATTAAGTTTTAGAATTTATACAATTTTGATGTTATTACCAAATTGACATGTTACATTTGCAGTTCGATTTCTCTATCAATCAAGAAAACTCTGCCCTGTTTTATTCGACTCGATCTTTTATCATTTTCTAGATAAACGCATATTTAATGATTTATGTAACAATAATTTTTTAATAATGAAAATAGTATTTCCCGACAAAAAAATAACTGAATAATATTAAGGAACGTTTTTAATATGAGCATCTCGAGTTTCTATACATTTTCTAAAATTGTCTAAACATTTCCGTTGGACACAAATGAACATGTTCATTCTTATTTTTTTTTTTTTGCCTGGAAACAGGTAGGTACTAACTTTATTAATAAATTATTATTACATACATCATTAAATATACCTACTTTTGTCTCGAAAATAGTAAAAGATATCGATTCAAACAAGGTATAGCTTTCTTGCAGTAAATTGATAGGTAGAAAATTAAATGTCAAATTTGCTATTTATTTAATGGTTTAGTTCTGCAAGAGGACGCATCCAAAGAGTATGCATGCGTAGTCGTTAGCGCCATATGTAAGGCAGCTCTTACTACAACCTCTGTGTCCTTAGTTTTTCTAGAAATGTCATTACTTGGTTGACATTTTTAAGTGCATATTAAAATTTATTGAATAGAACACAGTAAAAAAATGTGTAAAAAATGTATTTAAATATAATGAGAAAAAATAATTAAATTAAAAATAATTCAGTAACACGAAGTAGCAAAGTTACATCTAGTGGCCAATCATTACTCCATGCCGGACGAGCAAGCGACAAACAGGAATCGTAGTACACTGCACCATTGAATTCTAGCGACCTCTATCGCGATTCGGTGATTACGATATGTTGCCAAACACGGAATTCCAGGAAACAACTACTCTGTGGGTCAAAGCTCCGTCCAGCAATGAATTACACCTGGAAAACCTATAGCAAACAGCTAAAGTTATTTATCAACAGCCTACCAGACTTATACCGGCTTCGACCTAAGGTTATTCGTCGGTTACCTCACCTATGCCATACTAATGAAAGTTAATAAGCTTGAGGCTGGTATATGTCTGATGGGCTGCTGACGAGTGACTTTAGCTGTTTTCCAAGTGTAATTCAATGCTGGTCGGGTCATTAGCCCGCAGAGTAGTTGTTTCCTGGAATACCGTGTTTGCATCATAACATAATTTAGTTGATGTCTGAGTAGAAATTTTATTAGCACTTTATTGGTGAGTGGAAAAAATAACTAAAAACTAATGTTGAAAATTTAAAGTAGATTTTATTACGAATACATCAGCACTTCGAAATAAATCGCCAAATTTGATTTAATCAATACCATTATTATTGCAATAGATTGTAGTAAAACGAATAAGAGAGAAAGCGGTATAACCAACAAATTTTTAAGTACAGAACTCTTTCAAAATACGTATTTTTTAAAATTTAACTATAGATATAAATATTGTTATAATATAAACGTAAATGGTTCTGTATATAAGATTATTCACTTTTGTTTATAAGTATGTGCAAATAATTGTTTAAACGTGGGATTAGAATATCAAAATAATGTGTGTCTTACAAACGCTTTTTTAAATTTATTATTTTATTTGAAGAGAGTTTAAATAGTAAAAGTAGGTAAACGAAACAACAAGGATTTTATTTTTGATATTAGTTTTGTTCTACGTGTTTTATTTTTCGAAATTTCTGTATCTAAAGAAACCGATAAATTAGATCATTTTACGGTGAGGAATACGGTAAAGTTACATATGCATACTCTTTGAGAATGTGTGATCCATAAGAGTACGTATATGGTTTTGACTTCTGCGAGTAGAAATTTTATTAAATCTTTATTGGTGAGTGAAACAACTAAGCACTAATATTAAAAGTAGATTTTATTATGAATACGTCAGCAGTTCAAAATAAATCGTAAAATTAATTTTGTTCGATAACTCAAAATAATTGAAGAAATAAATGGACTGTATTCAAAAATAAAAATAAATATTTATCGATTTAATTATATTGTCTATGTCCATTAAGAAAAACAGCTTACCTTTGAACTTGGATGTGGAAAATCTATGCCGGCCGTCCTTGTGGTCGGCAATGCTCTCTAGCACTTCTTTCTAATAAAGTCCCTTTTTAGCGATAACGGGGAAAACGGACACCGTAAAGATTAACATATAATTATGTTTTAACTGCGAGAGTAGTTTCATTTTCAAAAACGTGGTGAAGCGGACTACTTCTTAGCCCATTTTTTATTTCCTTGTTCTCAGGCATGCGCATTCCAGTGGACAAAGTTGTACAGCAAAAAACATAAAAAGTATTTTTTCTGATAAAATTATAAATGCTATTGAGGGTTTTAGTTGCTTAAGAATGGTCTATTGTCTACTGAAATAAACAAACAACAAATTCACAAACCTGCTCACTATCATTAATCAAGGTAAGCTGATACCAATTTACGTTAGCAAACACGTGACAACATGAAACAAAGACAACAAATAAAAAATAATAAAATAAAAAAATGTATTTCCAAGCTTAAAAAAATTCTTACATACGTTAAAAACAGTTTTCTCTAAAATGGTGTATTTTAGCGATATGCAACAAGTATACCTTTTTTAAAGCCAATCGAAGCTTGTTTCAAAAGAACTAACGATTTTGCAAAAATGTCTATCAACAATTGTAAAAAAAGGAAATAAAAAAGTAATTTTCAGGTTTCTAACTACAATTCTACTAAGGTAAGTTGATTAAAATCCCATTATTTTTGGAAGAAAGCTAGCCTTAAAGTATGGCTCATTCTTTACTGAACTCCCTGTATATTTACTTGAAGTTATAACACTAGTGATGTCCCCTTTATATTTATATTTTTGCTTGATAAATAACTTCCAATTCATAACTTAGTTATTAAGAATTCGTAATATTAACCTTAGATAAAATTAATGTGTAGTCAGCTTTTTACAGTTCTTATAAATTATAATATTTTAACCTTGCTAGTTAGTTATGACATGTTCTTTGAGCCGTAATCTTGTACTTTCTTAAATAAAATATTTGTGCTATTAATCGGATTATTAATTTCATAAATAAAACTGGCGACGAGGATAGGATACAGTATCGTTTGAACCTCTGAAAAAAGTTGAGTGATTCGAATAAATTTTTTAAAGTTGAAGACTCTGTGCCCGCGAAACAGAAAAGTGATAGACTGTCAATTAGTGCAAAGGTGACCACTAATCAGAAGCTGATCTTCGAAGACAAGAAATCACGGCCGAGGCTATTCTACCAGCTGAAGAATTGTTGAGGAGAATATACGAGGCAACACAAAAGTAAGTCAAGCATTATTTCCTCTCTGAACCTTGTTATAACTCAAAACCTATTCTCTCTGAAAAATTCTTTTGAGAACAATAGGCTCGCTATTCATTGTGAATACGTAGGTTAAGAAAAAATCTCATCAAATCAAATTCAACTCGGTCAAATCAATCTTAGTTTTAAGTGTTAGTTAGAATCTAGTCACATACAGTTTGGATCTTATTTTTTACTTTTATCTTTCAAAATTTCGAATATATAAAATTTAGTAAACTCTTTGAGCAATTTAAAAATGTCTAAATCAAATAAAATGGCTACAAGTAGAGAATCAAATGCTCCACACGTGGATTATCAACTGTTCCCTAAATACGATGGAAATCCTTTTGGATTAAATACATTTATTAGTTCATGTGACAATTTAATAAATAATTTCTTTCATGCAGACAGGGAAGCACTAAATTCGTTCATACATCAAGTTATTTTAGGAAAATTAGTAGGCAAAGCTCAAATGCTAGCAGGCTCTCGCATAGAAATTCAAAATTGGTTGCAAATAAGAGATATTTTAAGATTAAATTTTGGTGACCAAAGAGATATAAAATGCTTAGAGCATGATTTACTAAATCTAAAAATTTCTAAAAATGAAAATTATCATAGTTTTGGTTTAAGATGTCAAGAATTGCGTAGTTTATTAATTAGTAAATTAATACATTCAAAAAAGACACACAGTGAAAAGGAATTTTATGCTAAGCATTATGAACAATTGGCATTAGATACATTTACTAGATCTTTAAATCCTATGTTACAATTTATGATTAGAGTCCAACAAGTTGATACATAACAAACTGCTATAAGCAAAATTCATGAAGAAAATTTTTCTAATTATAGTAAATCTTTTCAAAATTCAAATATTGCAGGTAGATCAGATTACCAAAAACCAATAATACCATCACCACAAATTAAACAACCACAATATAATTTTATGCCACGACAAACTGTAGGTTATAGTCCAAATTTTTCTCAAATTCCAAATCAATTTAAAAATCAAAATTTCCCATTTCAAACGTAAAAACCAAATTTCCCGTCGCAACCAATTAATATACAACCTAGACAAATGCCCCAACAAAAATTCCATACAACCACAACCGACGCAAAATGTTTTTAAACCTACGAATGTAACCTCTTCGTATAAACCAACACCAATGTCAACAGCATCCAAAGCAACTGTACCAGGACCCTACAACCATTTCCAGTCTACAGGACCAAAAAATTGGATCTCTGAAGAATTACACAACGTGGAAGACATGACCTCCCAAGAAGAATATTATCAAGACCAACAATTTGAAGAAATGAACCAATTTCCTTATGAAGAATATGACCAGTCAGTTCAAGAACAATATACCAAGGAAGCTCAAGAAGACGATATAAAGTCTACCCTATCCTACCCTATCGAAATAAATGCCCTTATACAAGCCTGTCCTTTACCTTATATCGTTATCCAAAATCCCCCCATGAAATTGTTAATCGATACCGGTTGCGCATCATCAATTATTCGTCCATCTTTAATAGAAAAATATTATCCCTCTTGTATTTATTTTGATAAAACTGAATCAAAAACTTGTGTTGGAACAGCAAATGCACTTTGCAAAGCTGATATCCCAATTTTCAATGAATTCATTTCTGATTAATTCATAAAAGTAATTCTCCATAATTTTCATGAATATTACGATGGTCTAATAGGTTTTAATGATTTGCAAAATTTACAATTATCAATTAATTTTTCTGAACAATCTTTATGCAATCCTAATAAATCAATAAATATTCCAATTTATTATAGAAATACAAATGATACTACTAAACGTTATTCAATAAATGCCCATGAAGTTTTAATTAAAGAAATTCCCGTTGACGCAAACCCAATTGATTTAAATACTAATCCCGGAGACAAAATTACAGACATAGACGATTTTATATCAGAAATAGGCGATCAAACTGGAGACAGACTAATTGACACTCCAACAATCGAACAAATATTTGAAGAAATTGAAATAGACCAACCACCTCCACAAGTTCCACAAGATTACTTAGAAACACAACATAGCGCTAATGAAAATCCTATACAAGAAATACCCTACACAGGAAATTGTTTTAACCAATATAATCACCAAATTATTATTCAGGAATCAAATAATACCATTATTAACTCATCAACATTCGAAAATCCATTTAAAACAAAAATCAGACATCTAGCAACTTTTAGAACGACAGCATCCGACGATGACGTTACTAAACTACTAAAATCTTTAATTTCTCTCAAATTCACTTACTGTTTATATTTCAAAACACCAAAGATAGAAAATAAAATTATTCGCATTTTTCAACAAAATTTCACTAATTTAAAATTATGTATTTCTCGAAAACTACTTGAAGATGTAAAAAATAATGAGGAGCAAAATGAAAAACTTAAATATTATCATGAAGGTAAAACCAGTCATAGAGGCATCACTGAAGTTAACACCTCACTTCTTAAACCATATTATTGGCCAAATTTAGTTAATAATGTTACAAACTGTATCAATTCATGTAAAATATGTTAAAAAGCAAAATATGAAAGACATCCTCAACGTATTAAATTGCAAATAACACCAACTCCCAAAAGACCATTTGAAATAAATCATATGGATTTGTTTTTCGCAGAATCAAAAATATTTTTAACAATATTAGATCCTTTCTCAAAATTAGGTCAAGCATATAATATTAAAACTAAAAATTCAATCGATACTTACGAAGCTTTATTAACTTTTATTTCTCACTATGGTATTCCGAATAAAATAATAACAGATAACGGCAAAGAATTTAACAATAACCTTTTTAAAGAATTTTGTTATTTACATTAAATTGATTTTCACATTACTACACCAAAAAATTCAAATTCCAACGCACCTGTAGAACGTTTTCATTCTACACTTTTAGACTTAATACGTTGTACTAAATTAGAATATCGTAATAAAAATCTGACTCAGATTATGAAGTTAGCAATTATAGGTTATAATAATGCCATTCATTCAGTGACAAAATTAACACCATTTGAAATTGTATTTGTTAACGGAAGAAAAATTCCATTCGATATTAATAGAACAACAAATTTCTAACAATAAAGACAAAACAATCACTAAACTAAACGAAAAACGTGACGAACCAGTAAAATGCCAGACTGATGATACTGTTTATCTAAAGACAAAAGACAAATTTACCTCAAAAACTAAGCGTATATTCAAAAAACACAAATTGTTGCTGACAAAGACCATTTAGCGACAACAAAATTAGGAACTTATCATGAAAACCTAGAAAGAAACTAAAAGATTCTTCTCCATCACAGGTTCCAGACGAAGATGACTTTGAAGACTATATTACTGCTTACCGTATTCAACTTGTCCCTGAAACTGAACCAGGCGAACAGCCCCACGTTCCAGACAATAACGAACCCCATCTTACGCATCCAACTAGGACCGGTGAAACAAATTAAATCGACCCATAAATTTGTATATCAAATAGACATTTCATTAATTTCAGATTATCTGATAAAATTATATCAATCTTTTGAAAACCTTAAGCAAACAACAACCGATGAGTCTTTTTCTCAAGTGAATTATACATTAAGTAAAGTTGTTCAAAAATTAGATCCTTTAATGCTAAGTAAAAATAGTAAAAGAGGTTTAATAGATGGCATAGGCAAAATATCCAAATATCTCTTCGGAACTCTAACAGAAGATGATAAATTAGAAATAATGAATCAGTTAAAAACTTTAAATAAAAACCAACATAATATTGCAACTCAAATGGATTTGCTGTCCGTTTTACAACCACTTTTGAAAGCTTTTAACGAAACAGTTTCAACTTTGTATACTAACCAAAATAAAATTGCAACTGACAAAAAATTTAAAAGATGACTTTCGATTGGAAAATATTAGGTTTGTTGGACAACAAATTATTAATAATTGCAACACTCTTTTAACCCTTATTGATAAAATATATATTGCAATTTCGTTTTCCGCATTTAGAACAGTTTATAATCCTACTATAACTTTTAATGAAATAAAATTTATGAAAAATACACTTTTCCGACTCTACGATAAGTCTGAGTTACTAAATCTAGAAAGCGACGCTTCACATTTTAAGTTAATGCAACAAGACGTTTTCTTTAAATATCCAAAATTTAATTTTGTAATTACTTTACCATTGTTCTCGAATGAAAATATATTCCTATATAAACTTTATCCAATTCCACAAAACAACCATACCTTAATTCCTCCCAAACCTTTAATAATGCTTGGCGAAGGAAATCAAAAATATCTTGAAAAAGAGTGTCCGTTGGTAGAACAGTATTACATATGCAATGAAAAGCCAGATTCAAGAAGACTGCATTGCCACAACTATCCAAGGTCGACAACTCTCTAATTGCCAATTCAGAAAAATCAACATCATACAAACCATAACAACACAAGTTGCCTCAAATCAAATACTTCTGATTCCTCAAAAAGATGTCAATATCAGATTCCAATGTGACACTAATGGAGCTGAGAGGAGAAGTTCTGCAACGCTGATCACTATTACCACCCCATGTCAAATTTGGATTAATGAGAAGTTGTTTCTGTTATCTACCGATCCAACAACAAATGTAGGAACAGGGATCCTACTACCACCCTTGCCTAATGAAATCGATGCCTCAAATAACACATCACATAATCTAATATTGAATGCAATCCATTTCGAAGATATAAATAGAATCATTGAATCCAGCCATCACATGTCATCAATTGACCATATCGAGCCACTTCCTGAGAATCAGTCCAATTCATTATAGATTGTCTTAACCATTATTATCATCATTACCTGCCTTCTGTGCATGCTGTCATAAGAAGATCCAGTCCATTATTTTGAGGATTCCTGAGAGAAGAAGAAATTCCCAGAATCCTGTCGAAGACGTCCCACCGGTACCATTAGGTCCCTATGGTCCGTTCTAAATGGGGAGGAGTGATGTCCCCTGTATATTTATATTTTTGCTTGATAAATAACTTCCAGTTCATAACTTAGTTATTAAGAATTCTTAATATCAACCTTAGATAAAATTAATGTGTAGTCGGCTTTTTGCAATATTTTAACCTTTCTAGTTAGTTATGACATATTCTTTGAGCCGTAATCTTGTACTTTCTTAAATAAAATATTTGTGCTATTAATCGGATTATTAATTTCATAAATAAAACTCACTGTTTCGCATCCTTAATGCATATATTAGGTTTGTTTTGAGATAAGTATTTACAAATAGTACAGGACACATTTATTATACAACATTGAATGTTATTTTTATAACAACATAACTCTTTTTGTGGCTGCATTAAAATATGTTTCATTGGATACAGCAGTAGATAAGTAACTTCATTACTTTTGTTGGAATTATAAAAATAAACAACTAATAATATTATAAACTAAGCTTAATTTGTTGGCAGTACCTTCTTTTTTTAGATTAATTACTATAGTTCAATTAACTACCAAAAAATGTACCTGCAGGTGCGAATATTATCCTACCTAAAGAAGTCATCCCAACTTCTCTACATTCAATACGGGATATAGGTAAAAGTAATTTATACTACATATAGTTTGCAACTATTATATATTTTATATACAAAACACATACATTTTTCGAGATAAAAAGCTCCATGAGAGAGATTTTAAACTTATTTAATCATTTAGATTATGAAAATTTAGAATTATGATAGATTGAAAAAAGAATAACATATTTATCAGTAATGTAATATTAATCATATTTAAAATACTACTACTAAACTAATAATTACAGTACTAAAATATTTTATTTCATCATCCATTTCTCGGAGTAATTTGCGGCCGGCAATGTTTCATTACGGTATCTGATACCTAAGTGTATGTTGCCTTGCAATACTATTTAATGTTTTGCTTAATTTTATTTAAGTTGAAATTATATTAATCCTTTAAGCATTTTTAGGAATGTTTGGTTGGCTACCTCCATTTCTAATATAATTTTTTCAGATTAATTGTTACGTTTCTTTCACAGATTTATTTAAAATCTCCTTTGAAATTTGCATAATACGAAACAATGAAAAAATTGATATTTTATTTGAAAATGACAAGCAAATGATTGCCAACTAATATTTTTGTAATATAATTATAACATTATTACATTTTAAATAGGATTATAAAGACAGTATGAAAAAAATATACGAAACACATGCGTTAGGTCTTATTACAACAATCGTTTATATTAAAAACAACTCGTACTGTAATAAATCACCTACCGGACTGATAACGTAAATTACTGTATTAATCTCGGCACACACATTGTCCATTTTCATTACAGTATCCTCCTTTCTTTCCTGAAGAAATACACTCCAATGCACATGTTGCATGGTTTATTTTTAAACCAAAAATTTCGAAATTGAATACATCACAAATTACTTGGGCGACATCTGAAATATAAAAATGATTCATGTACAGGACATTTTATAAGTAATCAGGAATAAAATATTAGAAAAGCCAATAGCAGCTCACCGGAATCTGCTAAAGGCCACTGCAATTTTGTTAAAATCTCACATAGTTATTACCTATTCTCTCTTGTGTGAGTATTTATAAAATGACGTTTTTTATCTAAACTACATTTTAAATCGAAATATCAAAAGATCATATTTTATTCAACTCTAAATGAAGATTAAACTTTTAATGATTTGAAAGCTGGCAGATTTTTTTTTTTTCAGGAATATTTACTCTGTATTTTTGGGTACTATCAAGGTAATAATGGGTATTTACTGGATATTTAATGGATATTACGAAGGTAATTAATGGGTATTTTTGGAGAAATTTAGCATTTTTAAATACAATGGCGATCGCGCATGCGTTATGACGATGGCACAGTTATAACTGACCAATGGCAAATATAAAAATTATTAAAAATAAATACAAAAATATTTTCTAGATATTAAATAGTCTGTAAAATTTTTCGGAGGCACTGTTAAACCACTATGTGACCCTTTACTGTCTTCATAAGCCTTTAGTTTAGAACATAATATAGGGTGATTCGAATTAGATACAATCTATTGCAAAAGTAATGACACTTCCTTAAATCATTTATTTGACTACTGTATATTCTGTGTAGAAATTTCAATACATTTTTGTGGGTGAGTGGAACAACTAAGAACTAATATTTAAAATTGAAAGTAGATTTAATTACGAATTCAGTTCGAGCTAAACGAGAACTAAATCGCCAATTCGCTTTAAACAGTGCAATTATTATTGCAATATATTGTACAGTACAGTACCCTATATAAACAAGTATCATATGAATGTTTTATAAGGCATTTAAGCAAAAAATATCCACTCACATACTAGCATAATATATTTACATATTATAGGTACGATACGGCGTGTTAACGATACGTTTGGTCAAACTTCACCGACATATTCTATTGATGAAAAATATGTGATCAAAAATGAATAAAAGTCTATAATAAAAATTAAAATATTGCTAAATTAGGTTTTATCATATTCATATTCTATTTAGTAAAACAGAAGCCTTTTTATGTAAACAACAATTATCTAATTCTAGTGATAGATGACGAAAAATAAGCTAGGCCTAAAATTGAATTCTCCCTTTATACCATCCATTTATACTTGTCCATGATAGAATTTTTTTGTACTTTGTACTGGAGACACCGATGGTACCCAGTAGTCGTGTACCTGATGAGTATTTGGGATCCGGACAGAATATTATGATTTCATAGGTGAGGATGAAGTTTGTTTTTAATTAGCTTGAAGGGGGTATAGTGTAGGTATTGGCATACTTCTTGGGTGCGCCAATGGGTTTATGATACAGTTTATGTAATCCAAAATGTTATTTCCAGATGTATTCAGATCGAGTTGAGGGATCGATCTTAGTATCAATTCCAAGATCAATTGCAATATGATAATCTGCAATATCCTACCAACTTGGGCACGAGTTTAGATATGTTTACTTATACTGAATAAGGATTAGAAACTAATTTTCCCTTAAAAAGTTATATATTATTTACGTAGATATGTAGATGGAATAATTTCTAAAGAAATATGAGACAGTTTTGGAAAATTAAAGGTACCTATATTAAGTGAACTCGTTGGTCATTTAATGTATTTTTCTTTTCTTAGATATCTGGGTATTTAAGGGTATATTTGGGTACTATTCGGTATTTCTGGGTATTTAACGATATGTTTAGGTAGGTACCTAAGGATATTATTGGGTAATAGTCATAGGTATTTTTTGGGCATTTGGACGTAATTCGTGATTTTTGGGTATTTTTGAGCTATTTGCTTATTTGATGAGGTATTTTTTTTGGGAAAATAAGGTATTTACAGGTAATATTTTTAAAAAATGGTATTTCATTGTACAAATTTCAAGCAGTGGTTTACCCCTCGATAACACATTACTGAAAGTTTACATACTTTTTACGTCGTTGATGAATAATAAGAATAAAATTGGTCCCAGATGTGAACCTTGAGCAACTTCTGAAGTGACTTGTCTTTTTATAGAAATGTAACTTTCAATGACAATATGCTGGTCCGATTTAATAGATGGCTTCTAAACCGTTGTAGTAAATGACATCCAATGCGTAATACTCTAATTTTAAAAGATTGAACACTTTTTGGAAATCTGTATAGACTGAATTCACTCTAATATACTAGTAATAAAATTTGAGTAAAACAATAAATATAACTGACGTATATCCTGACAAAATCCATGTGTTCAGGTATTATGCCTTGTGAGAAAGGAAATAAAATTGGTTACAATTGTTTCATAAACTAGCTAAAGTTAAAATACCACTTTATAGAACGGCAATTCTCAACGATACTTTTATCACCATATTTAAAAATTGGTATTGTACAGGAAGTCATAGGTATTACTGGCATCCTTGGAAAGGATGATTATCTAATCAAAATAAATGAAATTTATCCAATTATACCTATATTTAAAAGTTCACCGTTTCCGAAATACTGGCTGTCAACGATTTCGAAATTTTTATTATATTTTTTTTAGTTGGATATCTTTCGTAATAAAACAATAATAATTCTAGGTGTAATGGGATCTTTGGCCCAATTATTCAATATGTATAAATATTCCCATTATTATCAGTGGCGTAGAAATTCTGTGTACCCTAAAAAAATGTAAAGTAACTAATTAGGGATCTGCATATTCAGACATGTTTGTATCAAAAGCTAAAGAAAACTTGAAAACTCACTCTAATAATGACGCGACAGTGTTAAAGTAATTTTTCACAAGTATAATAATCTCAATCTAAATAAAAATAATAATTTATGAAATAATACTAAATGAATTATAAGAATTATTATAGTAAGTTTAGTAGAAAGTATTTGGTACCCTTACCCGCATATAAGCCTTGTTCTTTCAAAACAACAGGAGGAGCACTGTGAACAGTAAGAATGATGAATGACAAAATGATGTTAACCAAAATAAATTTCATAGCTGTATGTATATATTTTTAGGGACATTAGGGACTAGAAGAAAATGTCTGTAATTTCAGTGTACTTGTTTATATAGTTGATCGCTAGAGCTTTAATTTTTTGCGAGATAATGTAATGGTACTTAAAATATATTAACATACTCACGTATAATTATGAAAACAAGTGTCGCAGACGTGTCTTTGAAAGTTAAGAATTTTTTTTATGAACAGGTAATTAACAGGTTTGGTTCAATAATAACATTGTAAACGTAATTCTTTACTCAATAAATAAATAATTATTTAATTGAAGAAAATCCGATCACAAGTACCAGAAAAATTGCTCACAACTTCAACATACCTCACTCGGCGGTTTGGAGAATTTTGAAAAGACAACTTTTGTATCTCTACCATATCCAAAGAGTTATTGCCAAGAGATTTTCCGCCAAGATTGGCTTTTTGTAGATGGATGCAAGACAAAATAGCTCAAAATCCTCAGTTTGGAGCCGAAGTTATGTTTACCGATGAAGCATCTTTCTCGAGAGATGGTATTTTCAATTTTCACAATAACCACATATGAGCTGAAGAAAATCCATATGAAATTGCAGAAGGCAATCATCAGCAACAATTTTTCGTGAATATTTGGGCTGGCATCGTCGGTGATCATTTGATAGGCTCACATTTTTTACCGAGCAGATTAAACGGTGCAGATTATCGACAATTTTTAGAAGAAGTACTGCCGGAACTGCTGGAAGATGTACCGCTTCAAGTAAGACAAAACATGTACTTTATGCATGAAGAAGCTCACTTTAGTTTGGTTGCTCCCCACCCTTGGCCCCTGCGATCTCCCGAACTTAATTGTATAGAATTTTTCTTTTGGGGCCATCTCAAAACCTTAGTCTACGCTACTCCAGCTGAAAATGTTGATCAATTAAGAGAACGCATTGTTGCATCTTGCGACATAATTCGGAACACCCCGTAAATTTTCTTGCGTGTTAGACAGTCAATGCGTCGAAGAATTACTGCGTGCATTGAAGCTAACGGAGGACATTTCCAACATTTAATTTAACTGTGTACGATTTTTTTTTAAACTTTGCAACTATGAAGATAATGTTTGGTTTTGTTACTTGTTCTAACGATTAAATAAATTTTGATTAATTAGTAAAACAAATTTATTTAAAAAAATTGACGAAGTTTTTCAACATAAAAGTATATTTTTCTCGAAAACGGTCAACTATAGAGCTTATTACCAAGAGTACATTTTTTGTGTATAAAACATTGACGGTTCAAATGGGCGTCCCAAAACCGTACTTTTTCCAGTGGCGGAGAAGTTGGGAAGAAAAACACCCACTTCCCTTTCAAAACCAATTAAGACTTTGAAAAAAAAAATTTCTCGCACAGAACATAGCTTATTATCAGTAGTAAATGCTTACAAAAACTTTTTTCTGTACGATAAACGGTTCCGGAGATATTCGCAACAAACGAAATTTATTTTACAATTTCAACACCCTGTATCTCCAAAATTATGCATTTTAAAGGGTAAGTTAATACAAATTTTTTTCAAAATTTTGGACGAGCTATCACATCCTGAAGTCCTGCGCATATATGATGAAACATCCTGTATAGTTATTACCTACAAATAAATATTTTCTTGATCTATATAGAAAACAAAGTACTTACGTGATACGTACATTTTATTGTTAATTCAAGTTATATTTTTTTTATCTGTAATAAGATTTACGTTGGACAATAATGAAATAGCTCGAAACCGGTATATGTCTCGTAGGCTACTGACGAATAACTTTAGCTGTTTGCAATAGGTTTTCTAAGTGTAATTCAATGCTGGTTGGGGCATTAGTTAGTAGTAGTTGTTTAGCCTTCCATTGGTGATTGCAAAAAATAACTAAAAACTAATTTTGAAAATTTAAAGTTGATTGCATTACGTATATGTCAGCACTTCGAAATAAATCGCCAAATTTGTTTTAATGAATACCGTTATTATTGCAATAAATTGTACTTACCGCCTCCCCCTTTGTCGGTAAAACAACAAAGAATGTCCCTACTTGAGGAAATGAAAAAGTGGCAACTCTAGTAACTCCGTGTACTTACGTTCTCATTTTTTAAGTTATATTTAAAATGGAAAAATATAAAAGAGTGAAATACAATTAAAATTGACTTCTTATTGTGCCGTTATTTTTATCAGTTGTCATGGTACTTCATTGCTCCGTACTCTTAAAGCCACATATGCGTACTCTATGAGAACATGTGATCCTAAGAGTACGTACATACTTTTCCAATAATAATGACACTCTCATAACAGTTATTGAACTTCTGGAAGTTCTGAGTAAATTCTATGCGCCAAAAGTATGGAATAAATTCAATAAAAACGAAACAATTATTTTTTGGGAAAAATCCTGGAACAGGTCGATTTTTAATTTATTTACATATTTTAGCGTAAAATGCGATTTTCAAATGTCATTTGTTTTCGAGTAATGATGTAATGAAAATTTTAGTACTGTTTGATAGAGAATTAAACGATCTTTCAGAATCAAGGAAAAGAATATGGTGATGCCATTTAAAAAAAATCGATGACATCATTACTCGAAAACAAATGACATTTGAAAATCGCATTGTACGCTAAAATATGTATTTTTTAAATTAAAAATCGACCTGTTCGAGGATTTTTCCAAAAAAATAATTGTTTCGTTTTTATTGAATTTATTCCATACTTTTGGCCCATACAGTATTATATTATGCAGACTTAACTTTGGGTAGAGGTCTATATATTAATCTTAGCAAAATACAAGTTTGTAATATCAATGTTAATATCAACTTCGAATAAATTTTTGTTACATTGAAAATATCAAAACATTAATTTGTTAGTTTTTTCTTTCATTATCTAAATCTTAAGGCCCATCTCGTCTATCATGAGGTTTATTCAGTGGCGCAGCTACCCATGGGTTGGTTTGAAATACTTTGTTCACAACCGTCCTCCTCCCCTATGACAAATTTTTGGCTACACCACTAGGTTTATTATGTTCTCGTTCCTTATTCTGCCGGTAAGTATACTTAAAGAGCCAAATTGCAAAACACAGTTACAAAATAATAATTATTTATTTTTAGAACAATTTCTCACATAAATTAAAACAATAAATAACATCAAAATCACATTATTTGTAAATATTTAACGACAAATGCAAACTCGTTTAGAATTGCAGTATCCTCCAGTTCTTCTTTTAAACAAACAGTGAATTCCACATGCAGCATGGTTTAGTTTGACACCTTTTGCTTCAACACTAAGGACATCACAAGTAAATCTTTTTACCCGATAGTGAGCTGAAACAGGAATAAATGTATTAAAAACTACAAATAGTTCTAACATAGTCAAATTCATAATTCAATTTCGTTTCAAAATAACTAAGCATTTTCAAAAAATCTCTTTCATTAAAAAAATCTGAAAGGAATAATATAGTGATATAGACACTAAGAACGCCCTGTACATTTAATTAAAAAATCAATTGGATATTCGTGCTTATCTTTTATCTTAAACAAAAAAAAAACACCTTTTCCAAAATTTCAATATAATTACCCAACTAATAAGAAAATTATCGTAAATAAATGGAATAAAATATTACTTTCTTAGATCTATACACCGTATTTCTCGCCGTAAAATTATCAAATTTGTGATGTTCTTTAGGTACAGAAATCTCGAAAAATTAAACACAGAGCAAAAGTAATATCGAATATAAAATTATTGATGTTTTGTTTATCCACTTTTACTATTTAAATTCTCCTCAAATAATATAACTTTTAAAATGCATTTGTATGACACATATTATTTTGCAATTCTAACCCCACATTTTAACAGTTATTTTCACAAACTTATAAACAAATATGAACAACATTATATAATAATAATAATAATAATACATTTATTTTCAACAGGTAAAAAACCCAATTACAGAAAATTTAGAAACAAGAAAAACTACTAAGAAATATTGTGTACATGCATATCATATTAACTAAATTGATGTGGATAAATAATAAAAAAAGAAAATTAGGACACAGACAAGGTAACAAACTTTTTATATATTGACAAAATATGACCAACGCTATCTTGATGAATATCGCATGAAAAACAGATCTTATTAAATAGACTGCACATAAGCGGTGATCTAAGCAATACATTGCTCCTACATGGTTTATTGAAAAACATTTGTTGCTGACAAGTTTCTAATCTTGGTACAAAATATAAAATCTGCTCCACTAACAAAGGGCAGTCAGCTTCATCATGCAATAATTTGTATAAAAACTTTAAAGCAGCAGAGTTGCATCTTACGTGCAGTGAGTCAATGTTAAACATAATGAGAAGAGTGTAATAATCAAAACCTCTCTCAGGGTAGTGACTATTATATTTAAAAAATATATGTTTCAAACACTTGCGTTGTACTGACTCAATACTACAAATAGCATTCTGATACAATGGCGACCATATGATAGCACAATACTCTAACTTACTTCTGATAAATGTGACATATAATAATTTTAACGTATTTATATTAGAAAAACAATTCCAATTTCTAACAAAAAAACCTAATGTTTTGGATGTAGAAGCAATAACTTGGGTAATGTGGTCAGAAAAAGTAAATTTTGAATCAAAGATCACTCCTAAATCCTTAAATTTCACTGTTTTGTCCAAAATATTACCATTTAACGAATAATGAAACACTAGTGGGTTTTGTTTCCTATGAAATGAAAGCAGTTTACATTTAGATATATTGATATTTAAAAAATTTTCACTGCACCACTGATTAATTGTGTTTAAAACATTCTGTAGGCACATGCAGTCGTTTATGCTATTAATTTCATTATAAATTTTCAGATCGTCAGCAAAGAGTAAGTGGTGCGAGTTTAACGATAGAGATAAATCATTGATAAATACCAAGAATAAGAGTGGTCTAAGATTTGACCCTTGCGGGACACCAGATGTGGCTAAATATTCATCAGACCTGAATCCATCATTTTCCACAAATTGTCGCCTACACATTAAATAAGACTTTATCAAAGATAACATATTAGATGAAAATCCCAACAGGAATCTAATTTCGTTAACAACAGGAAATGATCAACATGATCAAATGCTTTTTGGATATCTGTATATATGACATCAACCTGCCCCTGTTTGTCAAGAGTGTTAGATATATACTGAGTGATACATGTTAAATTAGTAACAGTCGATCTATTTTCCATAAACCCATGTTGGAAGGGGGATATTACTCGATTTATTGAATTGTAGACATTGTCGTAAATTATAATATGCAGAACCATGTAAGTTTATGTTATAACAATATTTACATCTACAGTTGAATTTAAAAAATACGTATCTTGAAAGATTTCTATACCTAAAAATTTGTTAGTTTTCGCTTCAGACGTTATATATTTGTTTTACTTCGGTACCTTTTAATATTCGCAGTGACATGAGATAACATTCCTGTTATTTGCTAAACTCTATATTATTGTTCTTAAATGTCTAACATTATTTGTATTTGTAAAAATACTATTTCATATGGCGCCTTTAAGGAAGTAAAGTTGTACCAAGTCATTATTTTTGCCAATGAAGCTATCCTTGAAGTATGGCTCATTAGTTACTGAATACCCGGTATAATATCAATAATTACATAATTTGATTAGAATTTTAGGAAATATTTTCAATTGTTTCCGGTTTACTTCTGAAGAGAAGAGTGATGCTTCTTGAAACGCCAAGAAGCTTAATCAGATTACGTGGTAACCAGTCCAGAATTGTTTAATCAAATATTTATAACTAATTAAAATACCTTAAAGTAGCTACTACACTAAAAATAACACATATCAATTAATTTTGCGCTAGCATAATAATTTAATTCCATCCAAACATATTTACTAAAACTTACTTTAACATTTTCAGACTTGTATTATAAAATATGGAAAACATGATTAAACTCTTACATCCTGTAGGTAGGTATACAGGGTGTTTCATAATATATGCGCAGGACTTCAGGATGTCATAGCTCGTCTAAAAATTTAAAAAAAAAGTTTGTATTGACTTACCCTCTAAAATGCACAATTTTCGAGATACAGGGTGTATCTAATTACTTTTACTAATTAAACTATTTACTATTAAACTATTTACTAATTAAACAAAATTTATTTAATTGTTAGAACAAGTAACAAAACCAAACGTTAACTTCTTAGTTGCAAAATTAAAAAAAAATCCTACACAGTTAAATTAAATGTTGGAAATATCCTCTGTTAGCTTCAATGCACGCAGCAATTCTTCGACGCATTGACTGTCTAACACGCAAGGAAATTTCCGGAGTGTTCCGAATTATGTCGCAAGATGCAACAATGCGTTCTCTTAATTGATCAACATTTTCAACTGGAGTAGCGTAGGCTAGGGTTTTGAATTTGGCCCCAAAAGAAAAAATCTAAACAATTAAGTTCGGGAGATTGCGGGGGCCAAGGGTGGGAACCTCCTCGGCCGATCCAACGGTCTTGGTATTCGTCGTCCAAGTATTGGCGAGCAACCAAACTAAAGTGGGCCGGAGCTCCATCATGCATAAAGTACATGTTTTGTCTTACTTGAAGCGGTACATCTTCCAGCAGTTCCGGCAGTACTCTTTCTAGAAATGGTCGATAATCTGCATCGTTTAATCTGTTCGGTAAAAAATGTGGGCCTATCAAATACGATGCCAGCCCAAACATTCACGGAAAATTGTTGCTGATGATTGCCTTCTGCAGTTTCATGTGGATTTTCTTCAGCCCATATGTGGTTATTGTGAAAATTGAAAATACCATCTCTCGAGAAAGATGCTTCATCGGTAAACATAACTTCGGCTCCAAACTGAGGATTTTGAACTATTTTGTCTTGCATCCATTTACAAAAAGCCAATCTTGGCGGAAAATCTCTTGGCAATCAGGCTTGTACTCTTTGGATATAGTAGGGATACAAAAGTTGTCTTTTCAAAATTCTCCAAACCGTCGAGTGAGGTATGTTTAAGTTGTGAGCAATTTTTCTGGTACTTGTGATCGGATTTTCTTCAATTTCGTTGAGGGCAGCCTCTTCTACTTGGGCATTTGCAGCTTCCATACCGCCCATTATCAGAAGTATTATTTTTAAAACTTTCATTTTCCCATAATCGTTGGTGAATGCGTTGAAACAAGTTATGATGTGGTACTTGGCGATCACGATGTCTTTCTTGATACAACCGCGTTGCTTCTGCCAAATTACCGCTCGCCATTCCATAAAGGTAATGCATTTCGCACATTTCAGCGTTCAACTAATTGTTATTTTAACAGAAGGTAGCTTTTGTTTTAAAATTTAAAGCCTACTTGATAAAAAAATTATAATACATTTAGTACAATAAAAATTTTATTTCAAAAAATTGACCAACATAAAAGTAGATTTTTCTCGAAAACGATCAACTTTAGAGCTTATGACCAAGAGTACATTTCTTGTGTAGAAAACATTGGCGGTTTAAAACCGTACTTTCTCCAGTGGCGTAGAAGTTGGGGAGAAAGCTATTTTTTATACGATAAACGGTTCCGGGGATATTCGCAAAAAACGAAATTTTTTTACAATTTCAACACCCTATATTTCGGAAATTGTGCATTTTAGGGTTAATACAAACTTTTTTCAAATTTTTGGACGAGCTATCAAATCCTGAAGTCCTGCGCATACATTATGAAACACCCTGTATAATAAAAAATATTAAAGCAATAATTTAACCTAGTAAAATTATACAATACAAAATTCAAAAATTTGATTGGAGGACTAATTTAAAAAGAAATTTACTATCACTAATCGTACCTGCATCTTGCTCCACAGGATCTTCCTCAAAGTCAGCTGGTGCGGTGTACACGGTAAATACAACGAGCGTCAAAACGAAAGTGAATGTAATGAGAAACTTCATTGTTGCAACTAGTTTTGACTGAATTGGAATCAACATTACTTATTACGCACCACTGTTTTTTATAGTTTGGTGATGGACGCGGTACTTTTCATTCTAACACAGAAGAATCTTTGTTAGTTCCCAGGGAATTCCCTTTTCCTTATATTTTGGTACTTCATAATTTTATTATATGTTTTCTGTTTAACGGTCAGTCTTATCCTAATGAACGTGACCTCGAGTGTAACGTTTTGTAGAGATAAAAGTTATTTCACATAACAAATGACAGAGCGATAAATATTTTTGATAAATAATATAGTAAACAAGTCCACTTTCTTGAAATGATGGTGAAATGAAATAAAGATATTAAAATTAACCTTTCATCACATCTGCAAATTTTTATAAAAATAAAAAATTAATTGTTTGGGAAAATCCAAAAGAAAAATCAATATTTATCTGAACACATGAGACGGTCTGTGACACACCGCCGAAAAGGCTAGCGGACGAGTATTAGTGATTATGTTAGGTTTTTATGTAAGCCTGCCTTTACTGACGTTTGCGTAAAGTTGAATTCTTTGTCCTTTTTCGTTTTGTAGTTTTTTAAATTATAATTAAGGTAAGGAGATATACTAATAGCATTTTCAATTGGCCTGCACTTTTGCACTCAGTGTGAACTGAGAATAGCTTCATTTTTATTTATTAAATAAATAAAAATTAAGTTATTCTTAGTCAAAATTTTTCTGAAAGCAAGTTGTTGGTATATAAACAAAGGACCCAATATTGATCCCTGAGGTACACCCCTCTCTATTAGGATTATGTCAGACTACATGAGAATACCAGTACTGTCTGTTTCTATAACACACTGCTTTCTATTCTATAGATATGATTCTATTAACTCCAATACAACACCTCGAATGCCATACATTTGAATCTTTTTTTTCAAATGCCTTAGATAAGTCTAAGCATACAGCCATGCTACAATTTTTTTCATGTAAAAATCGTGTAATTTAACACAAAGCCTCATATACAGGGTGTTGGGGAAAATGTGGGAAGTCTTTTGGGTGCAGATAGAACATGAACAAATAAGATGACAAGTTCCAATATTTTTTTTTCTACAAGTCCTCTCTACGGAGATGTGTGTTACTGAAGGACGCTGCTGGAGATCGGTTTTTTTTAATAAGTTTTAAAGTATTTAATATAATTTTAATGTGATGGGCACTATTAAGGACCTCTTAAAATAGTGTCCTGGAAACATATTTAGCTTTTTTAGTTTATCAGGAGCAAGGTTATGCTTTAAATTTTTAACAGCCTTTATGATACTTTAAAATAATAAATCTGGGTAGCTTCAACTTTAGACTAGTAATAGGTACTTTTGTTTATTGCCGATAATTATTTGAGGGGTGGTCAAACGTCGACCGGTATCAATATCTCACAAGCCAACATTCTTTCACCCTACCATACTCGCAGAGAGGGTACCAATCCTCCACGAATATAGCTGACGGTGCCGGTCGCGAGATTCCATCCGATAATGTACTGGCCACATCGATTCAAGTATACTAACCGCACTGCATTAATTTTGTGCAAGATTTAGTATTTCAAATAAAATTCGAAAAAATATACCCAAATTACCTTTAGGAGGCTTATATATGCATACAATTATTTATTTTAATTCATGATATACAGCAAATGAACACAAGGTCATATACTTCCCCCGATACAATCTCATTCATTATAAATATACAGGAACCACTGTTCTTAATATTTTCTCTGGTTGCATATAGATGCAACATTATATCTATATATTAATAATATTCTGTAGAAATATAGTCGCTTATTCTACAAAAGATTCTAGATTCTGGAATTTTGAGAGGGTCTTAGAAGCCACAGAACTTAGGCCCTATTGGGCCCCTTCTGCTTCGTCTACCTGAACCGTTAACCAACCTAATAAAGATAAAAAGGTGGTGACGTTGCCCAGGGGGACCCTGATGTAGGTCATAGAAGGTCATCGCTCTCCCAACACGGATTCTCTTGTTGAAGAGACTAGTGTTCACTTACAGAGTGCATGAAGCACGGTCTTGTCTTCCTGTTCGCAACCCCTACAAAGAGGTGTTTCACACTTCCTCATATAATACCGGTGCTTCCTTAGCCAACAGTATCCAGTTTAATGTCACTAGACGAAGATTCGTCCTGGTCATAGCCGGGTATTTTTTGGCTGTATCCTTGCTGTGGTACTGTAGCAACTCCTTAGCAAATTGACAGCTATTTGTTTCATCCCACCGTCTTTTGAATTCTTTGTGGAAGTTCTCTTTGATAATTTCAACGAAAACTGATGGAGGGACCAGGTCCAAAAATATTGAGACCCGATGCACTCCTGGCCAGCTTATCTCGTGTCCCTTTACCCAGCATACAGATATGCTGTTGTCGGTTGAGGCCAGGTCCAGTGCTTGATGGTACTCCCATGCTGATCTAGTTGTTATCTAATGATTACATAAGATCAGCAGTGATTCTTTACTATCTGTGTAGATTCTGGTTTTGCCCGTTATATGCCTACGAACAATTTCCTATGCGGCTATGGCTATATCTACTAGTTCCGTTTGTACTATGGTAGCATGCTTATCCATTGCCCACTGATATTGAATGTCCAGTGATCTGGAGTAGATTTTACATGCTGCACCTTCCTGTCTCTTTGATCCGTCCGTGTTGATGTGACAAATACTGTCAGCGTCTGCCTGCAGAAGAGGCATCTTTCTGACGACCCCCATTCTACAGGGACTTCTAACCTCTCCACAACATAAAAGATTCTGCAAAAAACTGTAAAGTATATTTAAAGAAAACGTTCAAGTGACCACTCAGTTTTACTGTAAACGCTTCCGCATAACTTGTATATTTCGATTTAGAATGAATATGAAACTTAATCTTGTAGTTTTATTATTATTATTTCTTATTTATTTATACACTAAACTACTTTATAAGCATCTTATATTGATTTCAAAAATTGCATTTTAGTTCTTCTAGAGAAAATTATGAGGACTCAGCCATTGGTTATGTTCAAGTTCATGTTCAATTTATGTCATTGAGTAAAGAGGACTATTCTTTACTCAACGGTTGTGTTCAGTACGCCAGATCGTCACTGTTCCGCAGTGTGACGTCACAACGCTAATGTCGTTGCAAATACCTTTCGCTAGCCTCGTTAGTTTAGGTGTTTTTATTTTTAGATTATGTTGAACAAACAAATTTTTTAGACATTTTAATAGTACATGGCCTTGGAACTATCATTTTTTATTTTAATTAAAAAGTAGTGAACACACGCATTCTTTTTCACGTACAGAGTGAAACCGCTCTTGTAACAGATAAAAAAGGCTTTGTCAGATTCACAGAAATGACAAAATATTTTAAAAATTTCAGAAGAAAAAATTCAGAAAGTATGTAAAAACTTCATGTTCTAGGCTTATCACTATACACATAGTTCTGAAAATGTTGATATACCGAAATACATTCAGTGATGCAATTTGGGCGATATGATTTATGCTAGTTTTCCTTATTTAATAGGTTCAATATGAACACAGATAAATTATTTCGCTAATTTATCTGTGCAATGAATTGCTGACAATTAAAATAAGTAATGCACATATTTCTCGCATTCTTTACGATACTGGCTTATAAGAAATCTTAAATAAATCATAAAATAACATAGTTTACTTTTATGAAACGTAATAAAATCTTCTATGCAACAAACCTCTCGACGATGCTGCTTGTTTTATAGCTTTGCTTAATTAAATTGTACTTTTTTGATCTCATACAAACATGGGACGGACATTATGAACAAAGGGACATAAAATGCATGGATGTATGGCAGTTTTCTTCCTTACATAAATATAGTAATCGGGTACTGGCAAAAATAAATTGCTTAATTAAATTGTCCTACTGTTTTGTCATAAAAAGGTTATTTATTTTCTCCTGGTGCTATTGGTCCTTGATGGAGTACAGAACTTTTTATTCTTAAAGAGACACTGTTAATTATGGGAAATTCTTCATGTGCTTAATGATTGTTCTTGCCACATTAAATAAATGAGAAATCACTTCATATTGACTGCATTTATCGCGTAGCCTTTCGATTGGATTTAGCATTAATATTAGCAAACATAAATTTAATTTTTGTTTAGTACAGGTCTCAGTTTCATCTAATGAGAAACATATACTGCGTGTTTTCTAAATTTAAATCGATTTCAATGTTAATTTGTAAATTATTTCAACGTAATAACATTAAAATTGTATTATGTGTCCGTCCTATATTCGAATAGGCAATCTAAATTATACAGTATGCGCCAAAAGTATGGAATAAATTCAATAAAAACGAAACAATTATTTTTTTGGAAAAATCCTGGAACAGGTCGATTTTTAATTTAAAAAATACATATTTTAGCGTAAAATGCGATTTTCAAATGTCATTTGTTTTCGAGTAATGACGTCATCGATTTTTTTTAAATGGCATCACCATATTCTTTTCCTTGATTCTGAAAGATCGTTTAATTCTCTATCAAACAGTACTAAAATTTTGCCCTCTTACATAGGAAAGTTTTCGAGTAAATGACGATTGAATGTTAGAAAACGTAAATTTTATCCATAAAAAAGTAACAATTCTGAGGTATGTAAAATAAAATACAATTGATTAAATTTTATACTTAAATTAAATGTTCGAATTGCCATCCACCAACTTCTTGACAATGCGCAAGTCTGTGAAGAAATTCTTCATGCACATTATGAATGATTTCTGGGGTAACTCTACGTATTTCGTCCCGAATGCTTTTTTGAAGTTTTTCTAAATTACGTGGTTTATTAATGTACACTTTTGACTTCAAGTATCCCCATAAAAAAATAGTCAAGAGGTATAAGATCTGGCGATCTTGCAGGTCATTCTATCGGTCCCCTTCTGCCGATCCACCTCCCAGGAAAACAGTTGTCCAAAAAATCTCGTACAGGGCGCGCATAGTGCGGAGGTGCACCGTCTTGCTGAAACCATATAGTATCGTCAGGAATGTCAGGGTCATTGTCGTTAGGAAAAATTACTGCAAGGGCTGGAACAAGGTCATTTTCTAGAAACTCTATCTTTGTCCTGTAAGAGTTCCTTCAAAGAAGAAAGGCCTTACTATTCTGTCGTCAACTATTCCAGCCCACACATTTAATTTCTGAGGGTGTTGGGTATGTGCCTCTGCCATTCAATGAGGATTTTCCCGACTCCAATATCTGCAAGTTTGACGGTTTACTGTACCATTCAGACAAAATGTGGCCTCATCTGAAAAAAGTATATGCCGGTGTAAATTTCTATTTCCTTGACATAAATCCATTAGAATTTCTCAAAAGTGTAAGCGGCGATTGGGATCATCTTCATTGAGTTCCTGCACAAGTTGAATATTGTAGGGATTATATTTTTCCTTCCTGAAGATACGTAGCACTGTGCTCTGACTAGAGTCATTGTTTAATGCAACCAATCGTGAAGAATTATGAGGATTATCCACCATACTTATCAAAATGTTCTGTTTCTGATTTTCATTAATGCTAGGACGTCCAGGTTTTGGAATATTTACAACATTGCCAGTTTCTCTAAATTTAAACTCTACCTTACTGACTGTTGATTGGCTGATAGGGCGATCTGGATATTTTTCATTAAATAAATCGCAAACTTCCTGCTGAGTTCTAGTCATATTCCCGCATCCGATAAGAATTAAAATTTTAATTCTTTGAGTAACAGTTAAATGTGCCATAATACTTTAAATTGAATAATAATTTCTATGTCGCTTACAATACTTATTAGAAAGGTGTGACAATGACACTTTGCAAAGATTTTCACCTACGTGATCCATAAAAGAACTATGGAATTCGAAAAACTAAACTTGATAACGTTTTTGCTTTATTTTAATTGATTTACGTTTTCTAACATTCAATCGTCATTTACTCGAAAACTTTCCTATGTAAGAGGGCAAAATTTTAGTACTGTCTGATAGAGAATTAAACGATCTTTCAGAATTAAGGAAAAAAATATGGCGTTGCCATTTAAAAAAAATCGATGACGTCATTACTCGAAAACAAATGGCATTTGAAAATCGCATTTTACGCTAAAATATGTATTTTTTAAATTAAAAATCGATAGGATTTTTCCCAAAAAATAATTGTTTCGTTTTTATTGAATTTATTCCATACTTTTGGCGCATACTGTATAAGCCCTGTTCGCACAGTTGGAAACCGTTTCCATTCATCCGACGCATGCGAGTTTATTTATAATTCTGCAGAAGCTTGAAAATGCATTGTTTAGGTTGAAATATGCGTGCACCTGACGATTAGAAACTGATTTGTGTGTTGCGCGAACAAAGCTATGATCAATTATACCTACAGGATGTCCGGCGCACAAAAATTTAGGGTGTGATACTACTAAAAAAAGTAATGTCAAGTCATTTTTTCGAAAAGATATCCAATATTAACGGAGTAACCTCAAATTATTTTTTTTTCATTTGTTTTTCGGCTATAACTTTTTTAATACTGTAACGATTTTTTTCAAATGTGGCACACTTATTTCTTTCATAGAGACTCAGATTCAGGAAAAATATTTCTAAAAAAAAAACAAGCTTTTGCGAGAAAATCAACATATAAATTTTTTGGACATACTGATTCATTTCTTTTAGGATTAAGCAAGGTATACTTTGAAAACAATTGAATGATAACTGTAACATAGCTTTGGCCGTAATATCAAAGCTTATATGCTTTGCTCATAGATGATAATAGCAGAAGCGCAACCTTTTATGAGAAAATAACTGATTTATTCTAACTTTGGTAGAACAATTTCCGGGCTGGTCGCCACATTGTCAATTTAGCTTCCTTACTTTTCCAGAGACATATGATAAGATTAATGTAAAGTTTCAAAGTTACTTCTGAGGAAGATAATGGTATGTCAAACGTCATAAATTATTCACTGTGGAAATTTCATTTAAACAACTATTTTTGTATTTTCGTTAATTTTCTTATACCAACGTGGTACAGTGCAGACTTGATAATCCGGACTAATTAAAACCAGTCTGATTCGGATTACCGAAAAATCCGGATTACTGCAACTCACGACTGATATGTAATAAAATTCTATTTTAGGACTTATTTTTATTTATGGAACACAGCTTGTATAAAACGAAATATAAATTCATCTTAATTTCATAAAATAAACACTTAAACTTTAAAAAGCACAACATAAACTCATAAATACGTATGTTTGTACATTAACGAAGGAAGTCCGTAATTTTTGTTTGCCTGATATTTTTTAGGCGGTGATGCGCGAAGTCCCGTGCGCCGGGTTTCTGGGTCTGGATTACCGAAACATCAAAAATCCGGATTACAGAATATACAGTGTTTGAAATAATGAGTCCGGATTACCGAAGAATCCGAATTATAGAGGATCCGGAATATCAAGTCTACACTGTATTTGGCTGATAAATTATACAGAAAAGGTCTTCGCAATTTATTACTGAATGTTCTGATAGGAGATAAATTGACGCAGTATTTACAGATTTCACAAAAGAATTTGATCAAGTGTCATTATAGGTCTGTTCTCACAACAATCAGGGACTAGTATGAAACTGTCAGAAATGTTCGTTTAACTACTTCTTGAGTTACATGCACCGTAAACACATTCACAACATAATTGGTCGCATATTTCTAACAGTTTGAAACCGATCCCCGACTCTTGTGAGAACAGACCTTATATGTCTAAGGTGTCCCAAGGTGTGAGAATGTAATGTAGTCGCTATGGAGACTTTCTTGAGAGCAGGTTGTGTTTTGTGTATGAGAATTTTATAAAATAAATTCAGCTCTTGGAATTTTACCTAATCAAGAAGACAATTTCGGTCAATCAAGTGTCGGTCAATGGTCGAGTGATTTAAGGCGTCAGTTCTTGATTCCATGTGACCAGACCTCTGTGGGATCGATTTCCACGGCTGGTAGATTGTAGGATTCGCTCAGCTATATTTGTGGCGAGAATTGGCACCTTCTCTGCGGGTATGGTTAGAGTGGAAGAATGTTGGCTTGGGTCAATGTGAGAGATTGATACCGCTCGATGTTTGACCCCTAATGAGGTTTTCCAGGTTTCCCTCATTCCTGCGCTGATTGATGGTTAGGGTATCCAGTTCGTTCCTGGGCGCAAATGTGGCCTGCTAAATAATAATATGCCGTCCCTCTCCCGCATAAGTCTCCGACTTCTGGGTTAATCCCCGTAATTAGAATGAGGGGTAGATATTATTACTATTTAAATTTTACCTTAAAGCTTACGGTGGGCGCTCTATCAAACGATATATAGTCTTGGCTCAGTAACTCCTTAACGGATAATGATAAAAATATGCGGTTTTTTAATAGACTATAAATATTATTTTACGTCGACGCTGTTTTTTGAAATTTTGAAATAGTGTAAAATTCATTTTTTTAAATGGATTTTGCACTTTTTCAAAATTTCAAAAAAACAGTGTCGATGTAAAATAATATTTGTAATATAATAAAAAACCGCATATTTTTATCATTTTCCGTTGAAGAGTTACTGAGCAAAAACTGAAAAAATATTTCGTAGCAATAAAATGCTGCCACCATGCTGGGGCTTTCAAAAAGAGACGATCACATTAGATGCGAGATGTCCAACTGAGAGAAGTGATTAAAGATCACGGTGAACGCTATATTAAACGCGACATAGTTTTCGTTCAGTAACTCCTCAACGGAAAATGATAAAAATATGCGGTATTTTTTAATAGACTACAAATGTTACTTTACATCGATGTTTTTTGAAATTTTGAAAAATTGTTAAATATTTTTTTTTTAATAAATTTATCAGTCGATGTAAAATAATATTTGTAGTCTATTAAAAATAGATTATATATGTATATATATGATGTACTGGCACATGTGACGGATTTTATAAAAGACTAAGAGAAATGATTACGTATTGTAGTTTAATAGCTTTATTATAATTACGACTTTGTTAAATCCTTTGATATAATATTCTATGTATCTACCTAATAAATAATAGGACAACAGCTAATACATTGCTTAAATATCAAAAATGTGGAATACAAACAGGTAGTTGAGATTTATGGAATATATAAAAAACGTTATTGAAATGTGGTTTTCTTTATTTAATTTTATTTTTGTCACATAATAAACTATTGTTTACATGGCATTGACGCTTTACCACTCAGATTTAATAAATAATAACATACATTTGTTGTAAATCCAAAAATGTGCCAAACGCATTTTATTCTACAAATGAAATAATCTTTTTCTCTCATATTTAGTGATATTAGTAGAGATGAGACCAATATCACGTAGAAGTTTTTATATTTTAGTGTAAATGGAACAAAACAAAATTAAGCATAATTACTGGAACTATTTTGTATACCGCTAGGAAATTTGTTATTAATTTTGATAAAAGTGATGTTTTTTTGTTAGAAAATGTTATACAGTGTCGTTTCGATGGGGTAACGCATTCTTGTCAACTGTTTTATTGTTGATTTTTTAATAAAACATCATTCTTGATTTAAAAAAAAAATATTGTTTGTCTTGAGGAATTAGGAGCTGCATTGGCATTACCTATCGTCAAATCTTTGATTTTCTAATTTTGAGAGCGATATCATAAATGTGCTTATCTAACATAATGATAATATATACATATACAATAAAAATATTTTTGTCTATATGAAAAATATAGATGTTTCTAATAATGTTCCGAATAAATGCATTGCCCTATTTCTGAAAACATAATTCTGCATCGCAAGTATAAGCTTAGCTTGCTCACGGAGCATAAGCATATACAAAATTCAATTTCTTGAAAATCGTAACATGTAGCGAAGTAAACTTTTTTTTTAATTTTTTTATACTTTTGACTACATTTGCCCCGATATAACTATAGATCTAGTTTCAATAATTAATGTAGCTCTCCGCATAGTGAAGTTTTTAATGCACAAATTTGCTGGTGCCGACTTTGGAATAAATTTTTTCGAAAAGTTTAAGTTATCCAAAATTCGTGTATACCACTAGAAGCGCTGAAGTTTTTTATATATATTGTGAAAATATCATGATCATAAGTTAAATCGTTGATTTATAAACCGACAATTTAATTTTATAAAGTTGGGTCCTACTGAAAAAAGTCCATTTCGGATGCCCAAATTGTCCCGTTACAAGATGGTAAAGGTTTAATTTAAGTAGTTATTTCTTTATTTTAAGAAAACGGCATAATTGAGAGCCGATTTTATTCTACTAAAAGAGTTACGATCCCTTTATTTCAGTGTATCTTCGTTTTGTCTCCATCCCAAATGAATTAACCCTGTGGCCGTTGAGCACCACATATTTCAGCGTTTTGTCACAACACGTCAACTTAGTCTTACTCTGTGCAAAGATATATCTGGTTTTAACAAAACTTGATCACGTGTTTCACCGTTAGCCTTAATTGTTCGTTCTTTCTTCAGGTGTACCACAGGACTCTTACCTAACCCATTTTTGTTTATATTTTTTATTGATGATCTCTTTGATGTTGTCTTATACAGTGCTTTCGAAAAGTAACGAATAAATTCATTATTTTCGAAATTGATAAGTTATCGAAGAAATCGATTTTGTTTTTAAAAAAGACACTCTTTGACATACGACCCATATTTGTGATGTCATCGTGTTCGAGATATGACGTCATCGACAATTTTTTTTAAATAGCAACCCCCAATTTTGACCATGCCATTTGAAAGAGCGTGTCACTCTACATACATACATCATGAAAAATTATGGTGTTACATAACAAAAATTTCATGAAAATGTGTGAAGATTTTAAAATAGAATTTTTACAATACTGTGCACCTCCCCATTATGTAACACCTGCCCGTGCTTATTTAGTTGAGCTGTTCCCGAATCGTTGGATAGGGAGAGGGGGCCAATTGAGTGGGCAGCCAGATCGCCTGATTTGACACCCCTAGATTATTTCTTGTGGAGATATTTAAAAGATTTAAAAGCAAGAACTTCTCACGAGATACATCGTATACCTCCTGAAGTTATTAATAATGTCTAGAAAGAATTTATTAATCGTTTTGGAATGACACGCTCTTTCAAATGGCATGGTCAAAATTGAGGGTTGCTATTTAAAAAACCTGTCGATGACGTAATATCTTGAACAACGATGTGGGTCGTATGTCAAAAAGTGCGTTTTTTAAAAACAAAATCGACGTGCCAGGGGATGTTTTCGAAAACTTCTCAATTTCAAAAATAATGAATTTATTCGTTAATTTTTGAAAGCACTGTATAAATAAATGTCGTAGAACGATATCCTGCAATAAACTGTCTCTCTCTGGTTAGTCGCATTTACAGCGCTTTACATATTGATCGTATGACCGTACGCCTATTTGGTGTGAATGTAGAAGATTCTATCTCCAATTTCCTTCTTTGGTAAAATAAATTTTATTACTTACTCTATTAATTATATAGGGTAGCCACGTTGGATTCTTTAAGGATTTATAGATGTTACGTTTGACAAACTTTTCATTTTTGTTGTCAGTAATAAACGCATGCAAATATATGATTTTATTTATCTACCGTAACTAGGAATGCATCGTTATTTTAGATGCAATTTTTAATTTGTTTTTGCATTTTTACAAGACGAATATTAGTCACCTACAGGTTTTAATAATACAAATCTTCTAAATCATTGCGATTTAAAAGCAGAGGAAGTGCCATTATACCGAATATTGTACTGGTTCACTACTTATATAATTGTTTAAGTTGTAAAAGTCATTTCTTAAGAACGCCGTATTCTTGAAATAGTTTTTCTACAAATACACGTAATTATAGAGTTTAGCAAGTAACAAGAATGTTATCTCATGCCACCTGCGAATATTCAAAGGTATCGAAGTAAAATCAATATATAACTTCAGAAAGCGATCTATCCAGCAAATTTTTAGGTACTGAAATCTTTCAAAATACGTATTTTGTTTAAATTCAACTGGAGATGTAAACATGTTATAACATGTACTTACATAGTTCTGCATATAAGATTATTCACTTTTGTTTATAAGTATGTGAAAATAATTGTTAAGATGTGGAGTTAGAATAGCGAAATAATATGTGTCATACAAATACATTTTAAAAGTTATTATATTATTTGAGGAGAATTTAAATAGTAAAAGTGGATAAACAAAACATCAGTAATTTTATTTTTGATATTACTTTTGCTCTACGTGTTTTCCAGATTCCAGTACCTAAAAAACACCATAAATTTGATCATTTTACGGCGAGAAATACGGCGAAATTAAGTAAAATTTATATTATCAGTTATTCTGTAATTGAGATTCTCTTGTTAGAGTAATAAATAATAATTATTGTAGATTATGCTATAATTTCTTTGTACTCAATTATATCCAAAACTATTTTCTAATACTGAATTTCCTTGTTTAAAACTGATTAAGATTTAAACGAGTATTCCATTACTTGGAATAGAAGTTTATGTTCTATAAGTTGCAATATTAAAATAAAAAAGGTAATTAGACTGTAGTAAAGCCCCGTAAAAATACTTTAGATTCTTTCTATTGATTAATTCATCGTCTAAATCGCATCAGTCTACTGTAGTTACAGTGGCTCTATACATCACAGCGGCGACAATACAGATTTTTTAATGCAAAATAGCGGTGCGATTGTTAAGTAAATCGTTAGTGTGACACATGTCACACGCTTTAGATTTGGCCTTTAACTAATGTGGACATTATTGTAAGCGCACTGAATGGTCAATTTTGACATTTCAGGCAAAATGGAGAATCAGTAAAAAAGTTGCTGTACTATTGTCGCTAATGTGTTGGATAGAGCACTTTAACTGTATTGTGAGTTTAGCGACGTTAGTGTTACTATTTGGAATCACAAATGTCAGAGTTGGTAATGTCAGAATTTGACATTTGTTATTGACACTGCAATAGTTTAGGTACCTCTTAATAAAGGGTAAATACTTATCTAATTTGCTTTATAAAAAAATTGTGTATACAAAGGAGAAAAATTTTAAGGGGTGGTTCCTTGTTGAAAATAAAAAGTAGTTTGTTATATAAACGTTGGGTCACAAGTCAACCATGAGGGAGATATTGCGTTGCAAAGATGGCGGAAAAAAGATTGTTTTTATTGTTTTTCTCGGAAATGAAAAGCGTGGGAATGGTAAACTTTTGTAGAAGTGTTACCATCATCAAAAGACACTTATGACATATTTTTTCACTTTTTGAAAATAATTAGAAAGGGTTGAAATAAACTACCCCTTTCAGTTTTTTTATCTATACTTTCAAAAAACTTTCTTAACGACAGAGAAAAAAATAAATTAGGTTAAGCCGATTCATTTAGAAACTTTTTTCTCTCTTATATTTTTTTGATAAAATTTCGGCGTTAAAAAATAAAATGTAACGTATTGCACGTCGGGAAGAGGCAGTTTTACTACACCCATTATTAGGAAAAACTAGTTGGCTGCTGTCAATTTCCGAATGTTTCCATTGTTGCTTTGACAGATAGCAAATGGTTTGTACTATTTTAACATTTTGTGGGTGGTTTACAGGATAATTTGCCTTTCGTTGTTTGATGCGTTTGATTGCGGAGTACGTTGGGATTCAATACTAAGTTAATACAACAAAAATGGTTATTTTCACAAATACAGAAATGACAGACATGCACTTTATGTACGGCCGGCCCAATGGAAATTTCTTATATGCTTGTCGCCTTTATGCAGAAGCGTATCCTAATCGTAGAATTCCTCATCACAGTATATTTGCTAAGCTTCATCGAAGGCTGTGTGAATCCGGAAAATTCAAAATAAGAAGTTTTGATACAGGCCGACACCGGAGAGTACAAACCATTTGCTATATGTCAAAGCAACAATGGAAACATCCGGAAATTGACAGCAGCCAACTAGAGTTTTTCCTAATAATGGGTGTACTGAAACTGCCTCTTCCCGACGTGCAATACTTAACATTTAATTTTTTAACGCCAAAACAGTTAATTTATCAAAAAAATATAAGAGAGAAAAAAGTTTCTAAATGAGTTGGCTTAACCTAATTTATTTTTTTCTATGTCGTTAAGGAAGTTTTTTGAAAGTATAGTTAAAAAAACTGAAAGGGGTAGTTTATTTCAACCATTTCCAATTATTTTCAAAAAGTGAAAAAATATGTCACAAGTGTCTCGATGATGGTAACACTTCCACAAAATTTTACCATTCCCACGCTTTTCATTTCCGAGAAAAACAAAAACACTCTTTTTTCCGCCATCTTTGCAACGCGATATCTTCCTAATGGTTGACTTGTGACCCAACATTTATATAACAAACTACCTTTTATTTTCAACAAGGAATCACCCCCTGAAATTTTTCGCCTTTGTTTTGAAACACCCTATATTTAATCTACTATTTTAATACTAAAATTACGCTACTGATAGTAATAATGGACCGTTGAAACACAATAAAATATTATTTTAAGATTAATTAATAAATAAAAATTGATAATGTATTTATTATTGGAAAGATCTCTGTTATTTTTCATGTTCCTTCCAAACCCGTTTTTCGCCTTTGTTTTGAAACACCCTGTATTTAATCTACTATTTTAATACTAAAATTACGCTACTGATAGTAATAATGGACCGTTGAAACACAATAAAATATTATTTTAAGATTAATTAATAAATTAAAATTGATAATGTATTTATTATTGGAAAGATCTCTGTTATTTTTCATGTTCCTTCCAAACCCGTCATATGAAAATGAATGAATGAATATTAGAATTATTCCTCAAAATTTTAACACATTGTACCACGAAAAAGTAGAGAAGAAAAGTCTTATAGAAAGGTGTTATAAGAAATGCCCCTGTTATTTTACCATGTTCCATCTTTTACTCACTCACGTTATGAACGAAAATCCGGTGACACTCTGAATAAATCGCAAATAGCCTCTGCTGGACATAATAACTAGCCTAGCTTTACCATCATTTTTCACATTCCCAATCATAGGAGGCTGCCATGCACGTGTTCTTGTAGACTCTGATCTAGGCAGCGTGAGAACTCGAGACTTGCGATCCCATTCGCAAAAATACCGTATTAAGACGTGCATAGCCTTCTCAATATACCGGAAAACCTAATTACGAAACTGTTCATTCCCATAATTTTTAGTTTGTGCTTATTATAATAAACAAATCGCTCCCTATTTTTCTTTCTGGCTCACTAAGCATTCCTCGAGTTAAATGAGCTAGTAGAAATTTAATGAAAATATACTGAACTAAACTCCATAGGTACTTATTCTATAAATAGTTATATTTATCGTTGATTATTTAATATTTTAACTATATGTTAATTTCATTATATATATGGAATCTTTCGAAAATTTCGAATGGATAGCGGCCATTGATAACAAATATAATGGGGTATGATTTTGAAAATATATCTATGCAGAAGGAATAATATATTATTTTAATCGTAGTGACGCTTATCTTATACAATCTCGTGAAAAAATAAGTCTTAAAATGGTATTTAAAATTTCTGTTTGGCCACACTCTCAGAAAACGGTGGCCGTGACAGCGAAGACCTGTGACGTCAGATGACGTTCGCACGTGTAATAAAACATTGTGCTTTGTATCTGTATACGATTTCCATTTTCGGACAACGCGGTACATACGTTTAGAAGAGTTAATTTGTATATTATTAGACGTTATTGTGTTAAATAGACATTTGTATTTAATAAAGTTGCAAAATAGACTCGTAAACTGAGCACAAAAAGTGCATTTCACCGGGCAAATGAAAGAAGTATTGCATTATGCCATTATGTACGAATACAGCACCTAATAAAAAATATGTCACTGTGCCAAAAAATTAAAAGAAAAATGTGGTGTAGGGCGCTGAAGCGCGACGAAAGGAAAACGTTAAATTATCCAGCATTGCAACATTGTTTGATTTTAAAGACCATTTTAATGTAAGTTTAATTGGAAATAGATAAGTACGTAGGTTAAAGTTCATCGATAAAATTAAATTGTAAAGTTGTAAAGTCAATTAGACTTTTCTATTAAGCGTCCAAAATGTATACAGGGCATTTAAAAAATTGATGGTAAAGCAAACTTCATTTATTATATTCAGGTTTTCATTCAGCTAAAAAGAACACGTTTGCATAAAAAATATTTTAGTAAAATGTTCATCCCTTAGGAGATACAATACATATAATAGTCAAATTTTACACAAATTTACTACTGCATGTGTAATTTCTCAACAATTTTTCCTATATCTACCCCTTGGAAGGAGTTCAAAGAAGTATTAACTATGTCATTTCTACTACAACTTATTTGTTTGACAAAAATTCAGTATTCGTTGCTACAACTTATTTGTTTGACAAAAATTCAGTATTCGTAAATACGTATCAGATTATTCATTTTAAAACTTTTACCTCTTTTATTTTTTTTGCTTTAGAACTAACCGTTTATTAACAAAAAAAAAATTCATTATTATTTGATTACAACGCGATTGCGATTAAGAAATATTAAAGTGGGCTGCTGTCATACTTATTTCTGTCATTAGATCTTTTTTGACTTTGTGAGTGCTTTCTTAGTTGGCAATTTAAAATTTTTATTTTTTATGATAACTTGGAAAGAATTATGAAAATTTTGACTATTAACAGATTCTCTTCCGGTGGCAGTTTCGATAACATGTTGTCCATGCCAGTGTTTTTTTTTCTACAAAATTTGAAATTTGAGTTGTAAGTAAGTAAGTAAGTAAGTAAGTTGTAATAGCGAATTTGCTGACTGGACTATAATTTTAAGTTCGACGGCATTTTCCGTCAGTGGCACTGCACGTCTAACCACAGTTTATTATACAGTTCGTCGAGTGAAGGTTCCAGAGGGTGTGGCTCAATCGCGGCTAAATGCGCAATGAACACCAATGAAATTCGTATGTACACGACGAAATTCTATTTCTTGACAAATCACCGTGCCCCTTGAGCGCGCAAATGTGCGCGGCTAAATGCGCAATCGTCTTTTGGTCGTCTAAAAAAACGAAATCTGGGACCTCGACATCAAAGGAACCGACGTGAAGACGCCGGACTGTATAATAGACTGTGGTCTAACTAAATTGAAAGCTATACGACAATGACAGTATTTTACGTCGCAAATCTTGTCTGTCTAAGTTCTCAGTGAATTACTTTGAAAATTTGGATTCGGGGATTATCTGAGACAAGAAAAACGAATTTGTACTTAACTTTGTTCTAAACGCTAGTAGCCGCTACAAAATGTAGGTATTCTTGGTGGTGGAACATTTTTCTCATTGAATGTATCAAAGTAGAATAATATTATTCTCTTAGCTTTTGTACACAAATATAAGTACATACTACTTTCAAATCGCTAAATTTAACCGTTTTCAATTTATTTGCTATTTTTCCATTGTATCTAATTTAATTTTGAAGATAAGAGTATGTAAAATTATCTTATTTATATTAAATTTCAAGTTTCGACTTATTTAGTAAGTTATGTGATACTAAATAAAATGTAAAATTTGTATTAGGTATATTAAAACCGACGATCAAAATTAAATTACAACAAACAGAAAGTGATTAAATTTAGCGACAAAAAATTAGTATGATAATAATTTTCATTTAAAACATTGATACATACAGTGAGAAAAATGTTATGACCAATTTTTATCCGCGTGTACATTTTGTAGCGCCTTTTAGCGTTTAGAATAAAATATGGATTTGTATTCCAAAGCAATTCACTGAAAACATTCTAAAAATTTGAAGAATTTTTAATTCAAAACTTTCAAAGAGATCTTGTGTCTTCTGGACTAAAATAAGTTGAGTAAATTGCACTATTTTGTCGCCTGCAGGAACCTGCTTATTCACCTCATCTGCATCATCTGCCTCATCTGGATACCAAGTGTCGCTTTCGTCTCCGTCGAACAACTATGTTCTGAAAATTACAAGAACCCTTCATCTGTATGGTAATGGATTATTCGGGTTCTTTTTGAGGTTGAGTATCAGCCTTGCCAGTTTTCCAGTCTTATTCTAATAAAAAAAGAGAGGAAATTCGAGCCGTGCAAACCTATCTCTTAAACCCTTTTCCGAATACCTGCATAAACTGCCGTACTTGCACAAAGTACTCATGTACATGCACACGACCTGATTTTTTCAGGGTGGATGAAGGGCTGTCTCCAACCAAAAAATTACACTAGAGACCCTTGTACGTTTTTTGCAATAGGGGTGCTTTCTTATTTATTTTGTTTTTGGATTTTTTTGTCCAACTTGTAGGTACATAATAATATTAATATATTAACTTTTTTACATATTTGACGCTTCACCGTCCATTAAATGAAAAAAAAAGGATATTTATTTATTATGATTCAGTAAAGATACAAACAAAAGGCTTAGGAACTGGTCTTTGGAGGATTTTTAGAGGACTGTCTCCTGAATGGATACCAAAAAAAGGATAGTCTACCCCTTCGCTGATTTGCGCAATAAGGGTGGTGGTATGTGTGGTAAGGAAATGCGTTCAATTAACAATTCACAGCACTGGAAACACAAAGTTACTTGGATGTTACATCACATTGGTTCAAACTGGCATACCTCAAAATACCTATTTAATTTGAACATCTCTATTAAATATGTTTAAATGTTTTTAAAACAATAGACCCTCCGGAACAGAAGTAATGACTTTTATTAAGTAAATGTACACAAAATATTTTAGAGATGACACAATAATAATAAACCACCCCTATTGCGCAAAAAACGAAGGGGTTGGACTGAGCTTTTTTGGATGGACTCAGAAGACAGTGCTTGAAGAAACCTGCAAAAACCAGTTGGTCAGCCTTTTGTTGTATCTTTACTGAACCATAATAAGTATAGTAAAGAAAAGCAAAATAGCAAAAAACCACAAAAGTGTCGAGAGTGATTTTTTGGTTGAAGACAGCCTTTCAGTCACTCTGAAAAAATCAGCTGTGTTATAAAACCTTTTCATTGTGCCTATGTAAATCACCGTTCGTCAAATACAGTGCTGACGTAAATAACCCAGCTATAAATGACACGAGAGAAGGAACGGAAAATTCCGCCAGCAGCACCAGAGTGATAGCAACTCCGACGGATTTATGTGATCATATTATTATGTTGCGAGTCTTTTTTTTTATGTTGGAAATACTGTGCCGCAGCAAAAATAAAAGTCACGAAAGATCTAATGACATAAATTAGTATAACTGAGTTGTAATGCGGTTATTTTTTGGTTAAACGGTTAGTAGCAAAAAAGTAAGAGAGTAGGGGATGCTTATTTCAATCCTTTCCAAGGGGCAGAAATTTTCAAAAAATTGTTGAGAAGTTTCACATGCATTAGTAGAAAAATTAAATTACAACGACTATTACATATTTTTTTGGAAACTTCCAAGCGTTGCATCTCCCAAGATTTGGCAAAAATTTCAAATGAGACAGGACTATTAAATGAATTTTATAAGTGCAAAGCCATGTTACAATGACGTCATCCATAAGTTTGCAGCTTTAAAAAATCCACGAATGGACTATCTATAAAAAATAAATCAGTTTGTCACTTTTTTAATACAAAATAATAAATTCGCTGCAAAATATTCCGCTTCACTAATTATTAATGTAAACGAACCGCCACTGGGGTATACAATTGATCACCCTGTATATCCAGATAAATAGACATTGTTGATTTGTGGTATTTTTTATATGTAGTTGTTCACCATTCCTTTTATGCAAGAGATATTTAACTATTTCTATCGTAATGATAATGAAATCGACATCAACAAATTCTAATTACTTATAATTAATAAAATTCTCTAAGTAAACAGAAACACGCGATCTATCAGTACTGTGGCATCACCCATTCTGAAACGTACAAGTTTATGTAACGGTGTAATAAAAACCGTTAATAAAATAATCCAAGCAAATTTCTATTGTGGAATAACTACACATATTTAATAGTCCCATAGAGAGAAAAATCATAGACTGTACGAGGTCAAGAGGTTTAAAACCGATCACCTCTTGTCAAGTAGCGAAAAGTCCTCACAGGAGGAGGTCTGCCTGAGATAGAACCAATAATAATAAGGTATCTTCGCATCCATCTTTATCTTGCCAAAGGTAACCATACAAATACCATGGCCACCGATGTGAGTCAGAAGAAAAATTTATGCAATAAAACGAGGAATCCGAGGGTCATTATTATTTGCCTTACATCGCTTCAAATTAATATACACTTTGTTAAAAATTACGTATGCCTGTTTTACATAATTGTTTGTCAAAATTAATAACGCAGTTATACATCAAACCATTTCTTATAATTTATATGATGTTCCTAAAAACATATGTTAATAAGATATTTAATAATAATTGATTCCTTTGTACAATACCAGAAAGCAATGAAACAAATATAAATTAAAACCATGCATCACGTAACACTGCGCATTTAACACTGCAACATTAATAATTAATGTCTCAATTAATATCATTATTGAAATAAGAACACAGTACAGGGTGATGGTACACAGAGCAAGAGTGGATTTCTTTTATTCAATAAAATAATGTGAGTTAGATAGATTTGCCTAAAACCAAAAGTTGATACTAACCGGCATAAAATAAGCTAAAGTTAAAATTATTCTTATAATTTTTTCGCATAGGGTCAAACGGGGTAAAAGTGAAACATCAAATTATTTGAGCAAAGAATATTATAAAGCAGTTTCATGTGTTACACATTTCTAAGGAGTTTGTACAATAAAATAAGTTAAAAGTTTTTTGTGTCAAACTTTAATTTATGGATTTCGTTTTTTTTACACTTATTGACTACTAGCAACTAAATGACGCTAAGTATTCCTCCAAGTTTTAAAGATAATAGTGAATTTGTACTATATCGATAAAGACCTGGGGTAATAATGCAACAGCCATAGAGAAAATGTTAAACAGTTGTTGGGAAAGTTTTAAAAAATACATTTTAAAGCAACTTTTCTAAAATAAGTATTCTGTAACGTAACTAATAAATAAAAATTTCTGTAAAAAAAGACAAACTATATTTAGAAGAGCACACTGTAAAAAATAATTACAGTTAAAATAGATGGCAATTTATTTACCACTCATTATTGCTGTAATTCTCTTACCTATTGTGACTTTACAAATAAAATGTAAAATTACGTTGTAAATTTATTTTGTGGTGTGATTTTAGGTTTTGCAATTGTAATATTACTTTGTGATTTTACAATACAAAAAGTATTTTTACAATGTAACTTCCACAATTACTTGTAAAAATACAAAGTAGCTTTACAGGCAGTTGTATAGTTACATTGTAATAATACATTTTATATTATGACTACAATGTATTTTTTTTATTTATTGTACAGGATGGTCCAATTTGAGCACTTAGGTATAGAAGGTTTCTTCTATTTTCCGAAAGTACAGAAAAAAGTAGCCAAGATATTTAGATCTTAATTTTTGAGAAAAGTTGAATAGCGAGAATCAGATTTCAATATTTTGATTTGTTTAAGAGATACCTACATGATATTTTTAAATTTTGGTCATTTTTTGTGGTAACTTTTCTACTTATTATATTAATATTTATACATTGTAAAGAGATTTTTTCTCTATGTGTAGTATCTAGTGGCTTGAGGAATATTTTTTTATAACTTCTAGTTTTCCGCATACAAACATATATATGTTTTAATGAAACATTATACGTAATATGGGGCATCATAGAAAAGACCTAAAATTAAAAAAAATGCTATATAAAAACTAATCAAGATATCGAAATGAAATTTTCGTTATTCAATTTTTCTCAAAAATATTCCCGTGACATTTGGACTATCTTTTCGGAGAATAAAAGAAACCGCCTAAAAGTGTCGAAACTGACCTAACCCGTACACAGAACATTTTGTTTACAACATTCGAATTCACTAACAGTACTTTGACATGCCTAGATACCTAAAAAAAAATCTGAATAGCAATTCATTTATAACTAATAGATTAATATGCCTACATGAGAAAAATTTAAATATCGTAAGGAATTAACGATTGGTACTTACCTTAAGCAACATATCAGGCTTTTCCGTGAGTTTCTCAATAGCATCACTGTATCAGAATGTTATTTTAAAAGAAAAATGTACTCATATTAAGTAACCTAATTAACATGAATGCCAATTGCTTCTAATATTAACAAATACCCTTAATAGTAATTCTGAATTTTTGATATGATATCCCCAGTGATGTCAAACATTTTTGGAATTTATGACTCATTTAGTTGAAAATAATACTTATTTCTATTATAGCCCCGATGTATACCTTAAAATCAGCAGAATAATCCTTTTTAAATTTATAATCAAAATTTTTGGACAAATTGTGTAAAAAACATTTGTTACACAAAACCACACTTTTCCTAACTGATTATATAAATAGCTATTTTGTACTCCGATTACGGCTCAGTTAGCTAATTAGTAGTTACAGCTTTATTACATCTTCAATATATTAACTGCCATTTGCTTATTTTTTAGCTTAGAAATACATGTACATACAGGTACTGAAGTAATAAAATATTATGGTTTTACGGCAATTTTTTATTAAAATTTGGTACCTACACATTTAGGTTATTTGTACAAAACAGAACACTTAACTTTATACAAGACATATAACAATGTAAAAATATATTCGTACAACTAAAGTTAACATTTTATAATATACAAACGAAATCTATGATCTTATACTAACTATTACAAAGTAATATTAATTATATAAATGTGCATAGATAGTAAGTAGATACCCAGAACTTAAATCATGCTAATCCTCCCCTGTTCTTCAAATATGTATAAAATATAATTCTAATAGAAAATAATATATTTTTATATATTATGCAAGATGAACAAAACAACAGTGGGGTCCCCGATTGTTGTAGATGCAATGTTTCTTTGTTTCAATAATTATGTATAACTTACATACCTATTACTTCTTAATTGAGGTTATGTTTAAACAAGCACTAGACAAAACTATTTATAGTACTAAAAACACTCACTTATCACTCTAGATATATTTATATTGCTAGTCACTACTCACTAAAATAATTATGTAAGTACCTAGGTCCTAGGTACATGCTGCATTCATCGAAATGAAGCAAGAAATAATGAAGGCGTCACCACCCAACGTTCTCAACGGTTAGGTTATGTTAGCGCGTTTTAAAATTAGTAGTATCTTCACATACACATTAGGCATATTTTTACAGTCAATTATATAGTAAATTTGGTATGTTCAGTAATTTTACAATGTAAAAATGGATTTCACATTATTAATTGTAAATGTATTACAATATATTCGATAAATGTACAAATTATATTATAATTACATAGAAAGTTTACGGTTTTATTGTATATTGGCTGTTTTCTTGTAAAATTACAAGTGTCAGTGTATTATCATCATTATTTTTAGAATTATTTTAAGACAATTATAAGGATATTCGTACAAAGTACATTTGTAAAGTTACTGGCCTTTTTTTCAGTGCAAGATAGAAGTACAGTACAGATTTTTTTTAATAATGGTTTTAAAACTACGATAAAAATTAATGAATAATAAAAGTGTCAAAAGATATATCTTCTTCATTGTAAAATTCGAGAAAGGGGATTTCTGCTCATATGTTGACATTTACAAGCAAAGGTAACTCATGATTACATTTAACATTACCTATATAAACTGCATACTAATATTATTAGTTTTTAATTCATTTAATTTGAAAAAATATGTTTAAATTATAATGATATTTTTTCCCGGAGACATTTTTACCCATACAACCTAAGCAACGAAGGGGTTATAGCGTGCATTGAAGGGGGGAAATTATTTCCTTACATAAGGTTATCTGGCAAAGAGGATCCTCAGTTTCTGCAACTAACATAGAAATATAAGGCAGAAGATGTACCACTATTTTTGGTGGATATAGCAGTTGTCCCAACAGCATTAAGTCGGTAGAACAGGAAAAACGCTATCGACCAAAAATGTGTGGCGACCTCAACTTCAATCTGGAAACTGAAATTTCAGTGAGTTAAAAATAATACTGACATATTGATTGTAAGCGCAGCTATTGACCAGTCCGTAAGTGAAATAACCAATGTGGCTGTTATAGGGGAATACTTCGACCTCACTGCTTATAGCAAAAACTTCAGGTGACCATAGCATCCTATTGAAAAATCAGAGGAAGTATAAGGATATTTTATTCTTATACTCATTCAATGGCTGCAATTTGTACTACCTCAACATTCCGGAAGAATGAACTTGATTTTGTAAAAACCAAAATCATCCTGATATAAAAAAAGCAACTGAAGTGTTCCACAAATCCTCTTCCTCGCATGCTGACGTTGAGAAAGCTGGGCAAATATGCATCCTGAAATGGTACATTGTCCCTGATGAGATAAGTTCACTGAATACTCAGTTACGATCAATTTTTGAAATCGGCATCGAATATAAGACGAGATCTTGCATCACTTCCATACAGCGAGAGGACAACGAAATAGCACGCATTACACACATTCCACCAGGTTGCTCTCGATTATGCCAAAATTATTAGGGTTATTATTTAAACAGCGTCTGCATTTTAAACGAAGAAAACTTAGAGCCCATTCCCACATCTCTATCGGAGACTGATGACGAAGACAAGGGTGATTCGCAATTCGTGTTACGATTGGTATTGATTGTGCAACCAGAAGCAGGAACCTCCCGACCCAAGAGAAACAGACCCAGTTGAGTTTGTTTTAAGATTTTTCATTTGCTACGTTTTCTCCTTAGTTTTTATAAAATAAAGATAAAATTTATACGTTAGTTACACATTCGCCTTCTCCTTAGATTTAAAATTTTGACAGTTAGCTTGAAAATTAATAAACTTTTGCGTATTTATGTATGAATGTACAATATATTGGCTCGTAAACTTTGTCATAATGAAGATAACGAGTTTTCTGGAATTTTAGGGAGTTCTCTTGAAAAATCATTAGGTACTTTTAATTAAAATATTCAAATTACCCCATGGGAGATAAATTAACATATTTGTATATACGTACAGAATTGTTCGCTGCAATGCAATGTTTTCGAGTTATAAGCGAAAAACTAGAACGAGGTACATTTCAACCCCTCACATTTTTAATGATAATGATAATGATAATGATAATGATAATGATAATGATAATGATAATGATAATGATAATGATAATGATAATGATAATGATAATGATAATGATAATGATAATGATAATGATAATGATAATGATAATGATAATGATAATGATAATGATAATGATAATGATAATGATAATGATAATGATAATGATAATGATAATGATAATGATAATGATAATGATAATGATAATGATAATGATAATGATAATGATAATGATAATGATAATGATAATGATAATGATAATGATAATGATAATGATAATGATAATGATAATGATAATGATAATGATAATGATAATGATAATGATAATGATAATGATAATGATAATGATAATGATAATGATAATGATAATGATAATGATAATGATAATGATAATGATAATGATAATGATAATGATAATGATAATGATAACGATAATTATAACGATAACGATAACGATAACGATAATGATAATGATGATGTGCCACTATGTATATCTATTTTAAATAAGTAGTCTTCTTTCCTCATATCTTTACGTAAAAATGGCTTATCTTCTGAATGTTGCTACGAGCAACCGTTTCCAAGACATTTGACTTCAAAGCTTCTTCCTTTTAAATAAAGTATGTAGTTTTTCGAAATAGGCTTTAAAACGCAAATGATAAGCTTTTAAAGTAGTTTATGTTAAATATTACTCTGCTGACACTATTATTACGTGGATTTTAAAAATCTCTGCAAAATGCCATTTTATTTTGAGACATAGAGATGCGAAATATGGTATATCTGCGTATATGTGAAAGAAAATTTTATTGATCACGGGGCTTCTACTCTAGATTAGGGGAAACTAGAGCATTTAGAACCAAACACGATGTTGGTCGTTCAAGAACCATTGCTCCGAACCAAGAATAAGAAATATTGGTTATGGTTGCTGAAGTAACTAACGTGTACTAAGAATTTATAAACAGGAAAAGCTTCATCCATACCATTTTATGTCTATTGAAATTCTTCTAGAAGCAGACCTTCCAGCCAGACTAGAACCCACTCGTTTTATGCGAGCCAGACAAGACGCCGATCGAATGTTTTGAGTAAAATATTGTTACAGATATGTACAGATTAAGCACTATTTAGGTAACGAAGTGTATTTAATTTTTCAAATAAGCACGTGTGGGATATAGAAAATCCTCATTAGTAACTGATCGACACTTAGTTTAGTTTCTCGGCAATAACTGTACACAGACCAGAATAAAATCTTACAACAAAATACTTTTGAATGGATACTCTGCATGGATGTATATTTATGTAAATAAAAAAGATCAAATGCATGATTTGATTGAGGAAAATAGTTAGTAAAAAGTAATGCAAATAAAAATTCAGAGGAAATATTTGGTTTAATCGACAGGCTCCTGGGGGAGGGTTTCAGACGCCCTGGAACCCTCCCCCTTAAATACGCCACTGATGACAACAATGGAGAAGGTCGAAAGTTGACATAAACACATCTGAAAAATACAGATATCGCCTGATTAACTTCATCATAGTCTTTTGCATTTTCCTCGAAAACGGTGCAGTATTATTAACAAATTTATTAAGAGCAGCGTTTACACCACATCACCAAAAATGTACCTGTATTCAATATTTATTTTTTTTAAATTATCTTTGTATCTTAAAATTAAGTGGCTCTAGGACATACGTTTATTATGCAAACCCAACTTATTTTTAATGTTTTATTAGCTCTAGCAATATTGCCTTGCCTTTTTAAAACACCCTGTATATGCCGCATACAATTTTGCAGAGTAAAAAATTATTAAAAATCAAAGAATTTTTTTTGTTAGAACATTATTCATCTCTTATAATCTATAAAAGTTATCTTTAGACAATAATAGTTTTTGATATGAATATGTGAAAAGAGCATATACATTCGTAATATACAAATTTTTGTATTATATTTATTATCTATATATCCTATCCTGAAAATGAAAATAGTTATTTAGCACATGGCCAGTATGTAAATATATTATAGGTATAATATACTCCTTTTCTTTTCTTATTTTATTTTTATTTATTTATTTTTGGTAGAACGATTTACTTTTCCTATTCAAAATTGTGCTGCACAAAGAGTAAGTATTGAGAATAGATATAGGACATGGTTAACAAATATTATTGTTATAGTTTTCGAAAGATCTAACGGAATATTGAAAAATCTAGGTGTACCATTTATATAAATAATAAGATTTCTAATTTAAATTTATTCAAATTTATCACCTTTACAAATACACTGTAAGTGTTAAATGCAGTTTTAGTTGGTATTCTTAGGTAGCTTTTATAGTAATTTGCTATAGAAAATGTTCATATTCAATGCTTAAAAATAATAAAACAGTTACAGTTAAATACAGGTGCAAAAATGCGTCGTTTTTTGTTTAATCCAAATTATTGAAAAAACTACCTACATTTAGATATAGAAAACTTGAAACAAACATGAAAATATTTCAAATTGAAGATGGAATAAAACAAATGTCAATAATATAATTGATACAATTTTTTTAAGTACCTTGTATATAAGAAAATATTTTTTAATTGTGCCCCGTTAGTGTACTTGTCATCCTGTAGAATTTGGAGTAAAAGTTGCTGACACCCTATACAGTTAAAGTAATAATGTGCCAAGAATGCAAACCTCTGCCATCTAGTATTGTGTAGCTAAAACAACCTGTCTAAATATGCATGAATCCCGTCGGATCTACACGTCCACTATCGGGTGTGTGGAGAAATTGTAGCGATATCATAACATTTATTTTTAGGTTTAGTGTTTGTAGGTTAGGCCTGTTAAATAAAGAATGTAGTGTTAATAAACTTTTCATTATTGAATTTACCAGTACGTTGTATAGATCTAACATAAGGTAAGATATTTCTATACCTATGTGACTTGCTTACATTGTATTTATTATATGAACTACTAAATCTAAATACCTATATTCATTCATAAGGGATCTTGCCCACCACAAAACAAAACACACGAAAGGTGTTCTTTTCATATTCTAGTTCATACTCATGATATTTATGATCTGAACTGAAATACATTACCTAGTGTATTTCCTTCATATACCTACTCATATTTATAAATTAATAAGTTTATTTTAAAGTACTGAACGTAACAAATAATAATGCATAATCACAACAAATACAATTAAATAATAAAGCGCATATTATTATTATTTATTGCAGACTTTATTACCACACAGAATGCACGTAAATTAATAGGACAGTAACATTTTGAGTTAAAATTTAACAAGCTTCCAGAAAAATGAATTTGAAGTATTGGCAGCATTAATTAAAAAAAATGACGTGGACAATTTGTTTCATTTTTTACAGAACACGTGTAACCATCACGTGAAGGTATGAGAGAAAACATGTGATCAGTGAATTCGAATGCAAACAAAATTATCTAAAGAACAAATTTTTTTGTTAAGTCAGTATTTTTAAGAAATTTCCTAACATAAGTGTGTCCACGGATGGAGTTGACAGGAGGAGAAATTTTTTTGTTTTTTGACTTTATCGAAAAATGTAACTCTTCATAAAAATGTCTGCTTCTCAAAAAGATGAGAGTGCCATAGAAAAGCCTTAGATCAGATATACAGGGTGCTTAAAATAACATGAAAATACTCAAGAGAGAAATACCATTATTTATTATTTTACACAACATTTTTATAAAACATATCTGTTTATAACTTGAAATAGAGTCCTAATACAAATTTTAAAATCATAATTTCAATTTTGACTATTTCTTCTCATATTTGCTCTTTTAATATCATGTGGCAGATCATTTGAATAAATCCTTTGTTTTAGAAAAAAGTCAAGAGGCGTAAGGTCAGGTGGTCTAGCAGGATAATGGGCCAAATCTTCCTATCCATCTTTCACCATTGTCTGAGCAAGGCTGTAAAATGAGCAGAACAGTAGCTCTATTGCCAAAACAGGTTATTGTGTACTTCTAGCTCTCAAGTATTTAAAAATGGTAAACCAAATATTTCCAAAATGTTTTGGCAACAGGACGGCTCTCCTGCCCAGAGGAAGATTTGGCCCAAAACAAAACATTTATTCAAGTGGTTTGCCACATGATAGGGAAGTATTAAAAGAGCACATACGCCAAGGAATACATGAACTGAATGAGCCGCTAACTATTCGAAAAATTTATTAAGTTAGCGGAAAAATGTGTTGAGGTGGGAGATAGAGGTAGAGTAAATGTTAAAAATTAAATTTTGATTTTAAAATTTGTATTAGGACCCTATTTGAAGTTATAAACAGAGTTGTTTTATAAAAATGTTACAATAATAAATAATGGTCCTTCTCTTGAGTATTTTCTTGTTTTCTTAATTTATAAGCACCCTGTATATCTGATCTAAGACGTTTCTATGGCACTCTCATTTTTTGAGAAGCAGAACTTTTTATAAAGAGTGACATTTTTCGATAAAGTCAAAAACAAAAGAGTTTCTCCTTCTGACAACTCCATCCGTGGACACACTGTATATTTCGAACATCCGATATAATAAAATTTTCTACAGACATATGTATGATAGTTGAAGTACTTAGTAATTTTGAAGTTCTATTTATAATTTGACCTATAAAATTCTGACAGTCAAGGTAGGCCGCAAACCAAACTGATCAATAAATAAAATGTTGATAATCTCTTGTTTTCGTTAGGTTTTGTTATTATTTATTGTTATTCAAACTTTGAACAAATATAAATTGGAATGAGGATTAGAAAAACAAATCACTTCTATTTTGTGTGGTTGTTAGAAGAATTAGATTTATGTTTCTAATAATTTCTAGGATTCTGTTCTGTTAGTTGGGGATAGTACGTGAAGAAGTGTGAGTAAATTTATTTTAATAATATTAACAATGTATTACCAACAAAGCTGCTTCACTCGTGTTAGCAATTTTTTTAAAAATTATTTCAAATTCAAAATATTTCATCTAGTAAAATATGTCCATTTTTACTTTGACATTTTGCATTTTGATGAACTTAGTTTAAGATACAGTGTTAAAAAACATTTTTCATGGTTCACCATTGGCATCTCTATTACCATAAAATATACAGGGTGGCTCAAATTAGATGCCCCTTTTGATGGCCATTAAGATAAACCTAACAGATCCAAGATATCTGCTGCCGTTGGTCGTTGCTGATTGTTATCTAAGCTGTGCTGAAATATTGTGAAAAAGTGAAAATAGAGATTTTAGAAAATGCCATCTAGCATCATTATTTCTCAACATAAAGAGTTGAAATTTGGTAGAGGGAGATAAGAATATACGAGAAATCGACTTTCGTCGAAAGAAAATTTCTACGGCCACTAATTTAGGTTATACAATATCCAATTATTTTTTTCCTTATGGATCTTGGCAGCAACAGATGTAAAATAAAATTACTAACACGTTAATATACAGGGTGTTTATTAATTGAATGCCGATACTTAAGAGTGTGAATCCTTCGGTCATTTTAAGAAGAAAACTTAATATCATCATATGTCCTAAACCTCTTAATTTTTGAGCTACAGGGTGTTACAGTTTTAAGAAAAAAATTACTTTTTTATTATAATTTTCTTATCACTCCAGATATTTTTATGAAATTTTGTACACACCTATTAATCATTAAGGAACATTGTTTGATGTAAAAAATGTTTTAAAATCTTTGCCAATGACGTCCGTACGAGGTTTGAACTAAACATTTTTGAAGAAAGAAATGGTACGCCACTGTCTTTTCTAAAAACTAAAATTATTTTTAAAATCTCCATTTATTTTACAATAAATTCGGTCCCTAGACTTACTCTCGTACGACGCACCATTTTCACGTAATAAAATTAAAATCAAAAAAGTTTTTCCCCAAGTTCATTGAGACTGCTTTTGATATTTTGTTGCCATTTTGTAGACACCCACCATGCGTGGAAACACTTTTGGTGGGGCAACAATTATATTTCTACTTTCACAAATGACGTTCATGTAGGTATGATATTGAACATTTGAATAGAAAGAACGGTAAGCTCATTAAATACTGCCTTAAAGCAATTGAAATAAAAATTAATAGGTTGGGTAAAGTGTCATCACTTTTGACGCTTCTTTTCGCAATAAAGTTGACATTGATTTTTTATTATTAAAAAATTATTATTAGAGTAGGTAGTAGGTAAAATTTCATAAAAAATGGTAAATTTTACAATCGGTGAATTAGCTGACATGTATTTTACTTATGGGGTTGCCGACGGAAATGCATACAAAGCCAGGAGGATATACCAAGAGCGGTATCCAAATCGCGTACTTCCCGATCCGAGAACATTTTCTGGGATTCATAAACGTCTTCACGAAACCGGAAATTTAAAAGTAGACCACAGTGCTAAAGGAGTCCCTGAAACAGTAAGAACACCGGAACTTGAAGAAGGAATTTTACATGAAATTGAGGAGAACCCCGAAACTAGCACGAGGAAAATCGCGGCAACATTTAATGTTTCACATGTACTTGTTTGGAAAATTCTTATCGAAAATTTGTTATATCCATATCACATTCAAAGAGTCCAGGCATTACTCTCTAGAGATTTCCCGTTGCGCATTAATTTCTGTGAGTGGTTTCTTCAAAAGCTGCTGGAAAATCCGTTAGTACATTCTTTTTACCGATGAAGCTAGTTTCTCTCGAAACTCAATACGAAATTTCCGTAATAACCATTTGTGGGTGGATGAAAACCCTTTTGCAATTATTGAATCAAATCATCAAGAACAGTTTTCATTAATTGTTTGGGCTGGTATTATTAACGATTATTTGATAGGCCCATTTTTTCTCCCAAGAAGATTAGATGGACAATCGTATTTACACTTTTTTGAAGAAGATCTGCCGCCAATGGTTCCTCCCAAAGACCTTCCTCTTTTATTAAGAAACCAGATGTGGCTATAATGCACGATGGTGCGCCTTCACATTTTAGCTTACGGGTGCGTGAATTTTTAAATCACAACTATCGCCGCGGAGGAACGCAGTCATGGCCGCCCAGATATCCCGACCTTAATAGTTTAGACTACTTATTCTGGGGTCATCTGAAAAACTTAGTGTACGTAGTGCCGATTCAAGACGAAGAAGAATTACGAAATCGTATAATAGTATGCTGCCAAACCATAACAGACACCCCAGGAATTTTTGAAAATGTACGTCAGTCTATGCGAAGAAGAGTAGATGCTTGCATACGTGTGGGTGGAGGACACTTTCAACAACTACTGGAAATACATAATTTGGTCTCTTTATTTTGTTTGTATTTTCTTGTCTTGTCGTTTCGTTTTAGGTTTAAGATTTTGAATTTGAATCGTTTTACTAAATAAATCGCAATTTTTAAAATAAAATTTTAAAAAATCAAAGGCGTACGGTTTTTTTCTATCCAAACATTTAATATTATGCCTACGTGGAGGTCACTGGTTAAAGTAGAAAATTTTGCCCTAAAAAAAAGTGTTTCCACGCATGGTGTCTACAAAATGGCAACAAAATATCAAAAGCAGTCTCAATGAACTTGGGGAAAAAACTTTTTTGGTTTTAATTTTTTTACGTGAAAATGGTGCGTCGTACGAGAGTAAGTCTAGGGACCAAATTTGCTGTAAAATAAATGGAGATTTTAAAAATAAGTTTAGTTTTTAGAAAAAGCAGTGGCGTACCATTTTTTCTTCAAAAATGTTTAGTTCAAACCTCGTACGGACGTCATTGGCAAAGATTTTAAAACATTTTTTACATCAAACAATGCTCCTTAATGATTAATAGATGTGTATAAAATTTCATAAAAATATCTGGAGTGATAAGAAAATTATAATAAAAAAGCAAATTTTTTCTTAAAACTGTAACAACACCCTGTAGCTCAAAAATTAAGAGGTTCAGGACATATGTTGATATTAAGTTTTCTTCTTAAAATGGCCGAAGGATTCACACCCTGTATAACACTACTATTTCATTTGAAAAATAACCCATAAAATTAAAAAATACAGTCATTTCATTTCAAAAAATTTTGTTCTTGACGTAAAACAAAAATCAACACACATTTTGACAGATACGACATTTGCTAAATTTGTTTTTGTTGTTGGATGCCTTACTTTTCAGAAGTATTTAAATACTTTGAAGTTTTTTGGAAATGAAGAATGCAGTGATAATCTTCCATTAAATTATAAGTATTATAAATTTAGAAATGTTTCAGTAAATTGGCGCGGAGCTACATAATTCTGCAATGGTGTTCCAATATTTAAATCGACGCTTTCCAATATCTTCTATCTGTTGCCCAAAAGGCACAACTTTCTTGTAATTTGAACAACTCTCTATATTTTGCGGTTTTCGAGATACCAATGGTGAGTCATGTAAAATGGACCAATTATGTCCAAAATTTAGGTAAAAGTTCCTTAAATTGATATAGAAATGTGTTAACTACTAGCTCAGCGGATATACTAAGAGATGATGTTATTAAGAACCCCATAATTTTGCCACCATTGACTATTTTGGAAATAAAATTCTAAGGTAAAAGATCTTTTCTACTTTATTCCAAAAAAACAAAGACCTATTAAGAAATTCTTATTTGTATTATTATCTAAAATAATCTTATCACACATTTCGAAAAAATTATTGCCATATAAATTGTAGTTCTTTTGGAAATTGTACCACTTACTTTACTTTATTGTATTAAAATTATTTTTCAAACAAAAAAATTCTAAACATATTTCCTGTCAAATAACTCCTTTCTTAACTTTAGTTATACTTATTTGTGATTGTTTTTAATTAGTTTTTCGAATCAGGAGAAATACATTTTTTTGTTTAAAATTATTAGAAAATAAATGCAAAGCACCAAAATATTCTGGTACTTTTAGTGCCAGTGCCTCCCAGTATTTTCACACATTGGTAGTTTCGTGCTTATTCGACAATGACTAGAAACTCAATATTGGATCGGTAGTTTACTAACTGAAAATCATCTAATACTGTCTTGTGCGGATCCAATAAGTCTCGTTCACCCGACTTAAACTGTACATATAATTTTGCTTGAGGAATTCTGAAAGAGAAAATACATAGGACGCCAGTACAAAATCAAGACAAAGAATTCGGGTAAATTGTAATATTATTGAACTTAATAATGCCGTCATATGGGATGGTCTTCATTTCGAACATTTGTAGTACTTAGTTACTTGAAACTTACTTTTTAACAAATTTTAAATTATTCAATTTTATCATATTAATATTGAAATAGGATATATTTAATTTGTTGTTGGTTATAATAATTAATGTAAATAATCTGTTCAGTATTTTTACAAATGACTTCGAAAACTAATATATTTTAGTTCTACAGCAGTGCCATAGAGCATTGTAGGATAGTGACAATGAAGAAGACACAGTAATATATATCGTAATCTGAAAATGCAATAATTTGTTTGCATAGGTGAATCTAAATTTATTAATACTTTCACGAAATAACTCAATAGTGTATTTTTTAATGTAAAATAGGCCACACTGCCCAGTTCCACGCCACTGGTCTGTATAGTACAACTACAACTGAAAGACTTTCATTCATCTTCATCAACATTATTGAACTTATGCTTAAGCGCTTATATTTCGGACATCCTGTATTTCAGTATGAATTAAATTTACTTTATATGAATTTTATATTATCTGCCAAGGAAACCAAAGAAATATCAAACTTATTGGACAGCTTAATAAATCAAAACAAACACCTACAAATTTCTGGACTGTATACCATGTTCCTTCTGGTAGCTTGACGCTTCGAGAGGCATGTCGCTCTCTTCTTCAGAAGGAATTCTGAAACTGGAGATTAGGTCCTTCGTTCGGTTTTTATGTAGTCCCTTGAACTGTCCCATAATATTCTGGTTCAATGAAGTGAGGCATTTTGGTTTCTAATTTTTACGTCTTTTCAAAATTCCTCGTAAATCTTGGCCTTCATTTCTGTTAAAATTTGTATCGGTTTTTCTGTAGTTTTATAGCTTACCTGTAGAGTCTTGACCATAACCTTCTTTCTTTCACTAGAATCTTCTTTCTATCTATGGTCTATAAACCATATTCGTTCTGTGTTCTGCAACTGCCGATTTCTCAACGTTATTGACTTTTGTGCCCTTTTAACCTTGTACTCACATGTCTACTCACATGAGACAGTGCACACAACGGACTATATAAACAACGAAGGTGTGCCTAGTCCCCAGAGGGCCCAATCTCCAGTTTCAGAATTCCTTCTGAAGAACGACATGACTCTCGAGACGTCAAACTACCAGAACCACCGACGTGGTGGATGCCACCGGAAAATTTTAAGGTCGCTATAATCAATGGAACAGAAAAAGTTTCTTCTTGTATACGGCATATTCAAAAGCAGGACGGATTATTTTGAAATGTGTCTCTTTGTAAATTACTAATTTTCTGATACTTTTATCAATTTATAAATTTATATGCGATGTAGACAAGCTACATCTAGCGGCCATTTGTTACTCCATGCTGGACTGACAGTCACATACACGAAGCGTTCTACAACATAGTAGAAACTATTGAAATCTAGCAACCTATATCGATATGTTGCAAACAGGAAATAACTTAATAACAATAGTTTCTACTGCGATGTAGAACGTTTCGTGTCTGTAACTTGTCAGACCGGCATGGAGTAGCGAATTGCCGCTAGATGTAGCTTATCTACATTGCATTGATTCCTTCTGCCAGGTTAGACAGACTTAAACAGTTAGGGTTAGTCATCGGTTACCGCACCTATGCTACACTGATGAGATCTAGTAAGCTGGAAACCAGTATATGTCTGATGGGCTGCTGACGAGTGACTTTAGCTGTTTGCTATAGGTTTTCCAGGTGTAATTCAATGCTGGTCGCGTCATTAGTTCACAGAGTAGTTGTTTGTTTCCTGGAATTCCGTGTTTGCAACTTATTTATAAATTTTTATTTAAATTTGGATTATACTTATATATAAAAAGAACAATAAAGGGAGTTAAAGATTTATGTACGTCACTACATTTCTCTTATAGAGAATATTCTTTATGAAGGGCTTTCAAATTCTGTAATTACCTGACATTTTCTCTAAATTCCGTAAGCTCAATTTCCCTCCATACGCCTTGTAATAATGGTACTGCTACAATATACTTAATTCTTTGTTTCCCCTATTTGGAGAATATATTTTTAAATTTTTTTCACATTTGCCTCTTTGCTGTATTATCTCAATTTTCAGTTTTAGCTTTTCCTATAAAACATGGACCCGAAACATAATAATAAATCCAAAATCATAATCTTGGGTCTTCTGGTGCATATTTTACTCCTGCTAGCAATATTCGATGTGTATTTCTCCAGCCCACTGGATCATGGTATGGCACCACAAAAATCTATGGATAACCCACCAGCCAAGAGACTAGTCCTCTTTGTAGCTGATGGATTGCGTGCTGAAGCAGTATATCGGAAAGACGAAGAAATTCGAATACCATTTCTTTCCCAAATGAAAAGAACTGGATCATGGGGTGTAGCACACACAAGAGTACCTACGGAATCAAGGCCTGGTCATGTAGCAATTTTGGCGGGAATATACGAAGATCCGAGTGCGATTTTGAAAGGTTGGAAAGCAAATCCAGTTTACTTTGACTCAGTTATCAGTGAAAGTTCTAATGCATGGTGCTGGGGCAGTCCTGATATAGTCAATCTATTTAATAGGGATAGTTCTCCTACAGTGCATTTGTATACGTATAGTTCGGAAATGGAGGACTTTGGTAAAAACAATACCGAACTTCTGGATACGTGGGTGTATAATAAAGTTGAACATTTTTTAAAAGATAAAGTTGAAACATGTAGTGGTCAAGACTGTGATAAATATTATAGTGAAGGAAATTTGTATTTCTTACACCTTCTCGGAATTGATACAGCAGGTCATGGATATAAGCCGCATTCCAATGAATATGTAAGTAATATAAAACTGGTAGATGAAATTTCCAAGAATATTACTGAACTCTTCAAAACAATATTTAAAGACGATTCTACTGCATTTATTTTCACCGCTGATCATGGCATGACTGATTGGGGATCCCATGGGTCAGGATCAAGGCATGAGACTGAGGTACCCGTAATAGCATGGGGTGCTGGCATTAAAAAAAACGAAGGAAGGCAGGATCTCAATCAAATTGACATAGCTCCCCTACTGTCTTCATTAATTGGCATTAATATACCAGTTAATTCCCTAGGAATATTACCAACTAATTATTTAGATATGAACGATTCAGATATATCAAAAGTTTTATTATCTAATACCTTACAGTTGTTAAAAATATTTAATGTTAAAAGACTTAGAACAGAAAATAATGCAATTATTTATATACCTTTTAAAGGCCTCACAACTCGTTCTATAGACGCAAAATTAGTTGATCTTGGTAAATTAGAGAATAGCCAGCAATATAAACGCCTGATGAAAGAATGTATGGACTTTATGCATATATTAATTGAGGGCATCAATTATTATCACAACTATTATCAGTATCCCATTCTTATTTCAGTTAGCTTTGGTTTTCTGGAATGGATAGTATTTCTTTCAGTTTCTGTACATTTTTATGATAACCCAAACACAACCCCCAAAGTTTTCACTCCTACATTATTTATCACATCTATTTCAATCGTAATGCTTTTGTGCTTCAAACAAAAATTTCCTTTAACTTATTACCTCTATTTTATTTTTCCCTTTATAATGTTTTATATGATAGGAGATTTAAGGATTCGAAGCATCTTTACAAATGTATATAATGTCACATTGAAGGAAGTCGTTACAAATCTTATATTTTATTTAATTGGAATTGAGTTGTTAATATATGGGTTTTTTGATAGACTAGCTTTCACGATTTTAATGCTTTTGGTTGGAGTATGGGTATTTCTATCAGATTCTTTAAAACGGAGTACAAATAAGAAAGAAAAATTTGTATGGGTGACATGTAGCTTCATTTTGGCAATATTTCCTTCACTGCCTGTTATGAAAACAGAATTTAATGTATCTCTTTATGTATGTGGCACCCTTGGATGGATTTTCTTATTTAGAGAAATGTATCTAAATAAAATAAAAACGTACTACTCTGGGGAAGTTGTTTCACCCCGATATAAACCGTTTTATATACAATTTTTTTGTTTAATTTTGGCAGCTTTTTACGTCCTCTTGTTAGAAAATGAAGTCGTTTCTAGTAATTCAAACATCAAATATATTTCATGGTTGATTCTGGTGGTACCAATACTTGTCATACCTTTAACAAGCACATTTATAGCGGTTAGATTGATTGCTACATTTTTCGCATTTGCTCCATTTTATTTACTAGTGTCTCCAAACTATGAGGTACTCTTTTCTGTTTTCTATGTGGCATTACTGTGTACTTGGTTGCTAATAGAGTCGAAATCGTTCCAATTTGGAAATGTCTCCAATATTGTCTACTACGTAAAGTTCGAGAATTATAAAAGTAAAAATAAAATTAACTCTGACGTTTTCAGGAGAGCTTTTTTGTTTATGGTATTCATATTTCTTGGTTTTTTTGGAACAGGAAACATTGCAAGTTTAAATTCTTTCGATCCTATGTGGGTAAGAGCATTTTTAACTGTGTTTAGCCCTTTTAAAATGACAGGGCTAATTCTTTTGAAATTAATGGTACCATTTATATTTACCTGTTGCATTTTTAGAGCTATCAATTCTGTAGGAAAAGAAAATGTACTTAATACTTTTTGTATTATTTTGATTTTCTCAGATCTTATGGTCCTTCAGTTTCTGTATTTGATTACAAACGTTGGATCCTGGTTAGATATAGGAACTAGTTTATCACATTTTATTATTATGGAAACCTTTGTCACCATATTGCTCCTTCTGTATGGGTTAGCCCATGTGTTAACGACAGTAACTTATTAATTATTACCCTTCCAATTGTGACGACTTCTAATTACCTATATAGTATTTTTTTATTGTGATAGTAGATTACCGCAGATACCTAGAGACTAATTCCAAAATTTTTTTTAAAAGTGTGTCAATATTAAATTATTTTTTGGGTTATTTTGTAAAAATAAGTTCTTTAATTAGAAAAATTAATGAGAAGTGAACATTATAACCTGTATTAACTTTTATTAATAATTAGTACAGTTCATATTTCAATAATCATTTAAATAAAAACCAAAAAATAACAATATATATTTTCCGAAAAACATTATGGGTACTGATAATATTGTAAGAATTGATCATTGAAAACTTATGACTCAGTGAAAGTTACAATATATTAATTTAATTATACATGACCAATGATATCTTGTACATACATATTATTATTTAGGTGCTGTTTTCTTCTTTCAGAAATTTGTAATATATTTTAAAATAAATGTCTCTAAACTATTGTACATTTCATTGCCTTTTTTTAAATTGTCATAATTTTTTCCCTATCAAAATACAAGGTGCTCAATATGTACCTATGGAATAATGCTTAGTTATAACTTTTTAAGAACATGCTGTATAAAGAATTAAACAGGGAATGCTATTTTAAGCTCATGAAACTATAAATATGGGTCTGCATAGCTGAAGCATTGATTGATTGGAGTAATAACAGATTTTCTTCCATAATACATATCTACTAAATCAACCACTTCTTTAGTTATTATTATTCTCAAATTATGCTGATATATCAATTAAAATAAGAAAAAAAAAATTTAAATAGTATAAGTGTTTCTTAAGTAGAGCTCAATAATCCAGGGGCGTACTCTGTGGCCAAGAATAAGGGTTTATTTGTTATACACTGAGCTCGTAAAGTTTATAAAATGTCACTTTTTTGAACCAACAACTATTTTTTTGTTTTGTTTGTTTTTGAGTTATGACGTCATCAGCAATTTTTTTTAATGTCAACCCATATTTTTTTCCACGGATTTCGATAGAGCACATTTTTCTGAGTACGAATATGTCAAAAACGTATGACCTTGATGATGGAAGTTTTCGAAATATTCGGTTCTAAAGTTTCAAGAATATACCATGTACAAGATATCGGGTGGGTCAAGATTTTTAAAAGCTTATCGAACATTTTAAGATATTTTAGGAGTAATTTTTAATTGTTTTTCATTGTTGTTTCATTGCGAATTCTATCCTTTAATTCTTCAATGGTATTTGGTCTATTGAAATAGACTTTGTTCTTTAAATAGCCCTATAAAAAGCTAGAGGAGTGAGGTCCGGAGATATAGGGGGCCATTCGATAGTTCCCCTTCGACCAATCCAATGGTTAGCAAATACTAAATTTAAGTAATAGTAGTTAAGTAATCGCGAACGATCATTGCAAAATGAGGTGGTGCACCGTCTTGTTGGTACCATATCGTGTTATTGGGCAGATGGGGATCTACATCATTTGGGTAAAGCACCGCAGGGACTAAATCGTCTCTAAAAAAATTCAAAATATTTGACGCCTTCAATGAAAAATGGACCCAAAATATGATTACCGACAAGGCCAGCCCAAATGTTAACTTTTTGTAGAAACTGACTATGAGTTTCCATTTTCCAGTGTGGATTTTCAGGAGACCAGTATCTACAGTTTTGCCGGTTTACTGTGTTGTCAAGATAAAAGGTAGCCACATCAGAAAAAACAATATTGCGTAAGAATCCGTTGTCATCAACGCGTTGCAACACGATTTCACAAAACTCTAATCTACGGTCTGGATCATTTCGTTTAATTCTTGGACCAAAATCATTTTATAAGGATGCCATTTGTACAAATTTCAAAAAATTTAAGACGGGGCTTTGAACTATTCCCTTGTTTGCCGCCACTTGGCGGGTGACTAAATGGGGATTTTCTTGAAGCTATAGTAGAACATTCAATTTAAAGTCTTTTTGTACTGGTGACGGGTCGTTCTAGGGCGATCTCTCGCATGACCCATTTCTAAAAACTTTTGCTCTATTTTAGTAACGGTGGATTGTGTAATTGGTTATCTGTTAGGATATTTGTTGTTAAATAAGCGGCAAACCTCTACTTGTGTGCTAGCTCTGCCCCCGTAACCGATCATTATCAAAATTTCGATTCTTTCCCTTTCACTCAAACGACGGATCATTTTGAAATAAAATGAATTCTGATAGAATAATGATTAATCAACTTAAAATAATACACAAACTTGTGAGGACGAACTTCCAAATTCTGACAACTGTCAAAACTGTAATTTTTCTAGCGCTTCATTGATAAATGATTAGTATTTTGTCATCGTTTGTATAATGCATTCTTGAAACTTTGGAACTGAATATCTCGAAAATTTCTCGAATCTTGAAGGTCATACGTTTTTGACATATTCCTACTCAGAAAAATGTGCTCTATCGAAATTCGTGGAAAAAAATATGGATTGCCATTTAAAAAAAATGCCGATGACGTCATAATTTAAAAACAAACAAAAAGTCGGTGGTTTAAAACAGTTACATTTTATAAAATAAAGTTGACGTGTCCGAGGATTTCCTGTCAAAACTCTTCAATAACGATTTATCGAATTTATTCCAAACTGTCTTACGACAGCCATTGTTCAGCTACATTGTCAAAAATTTTGAAAAAATTAATTTTTAATTTCTAAACCAAATGAGATAGTTTTACCAAATTTAGTGTGTATATTTAGAATGACAGTAGGTATGAAACAAAAAAATTACTAACTTTAGAAACTTACCAATGGCGAATGTGTGGGTACTATCAATCATTATTTGTCAAAAAAATATATATCACGTTGTATAAGACTACAAATAAAATGCCATTGTATTATTTTCTCTTTTTGTTTTTTTACACTTTTTTGTATTCCAAATCGATTAACAACAAAATTGATTCATTTGATCAAGTGCATCTTTATTGATACTCATTACATTACTTAAAATAATAACAATATAATTAATTAACAATGGAATTACTTTACTACGATTTACTCGTATTATAACAAATGCAGTTCAAACACGTGCAAAAATTCCAGGAGTAGCTCTTATCACATCACAACCAGCTATAATTTGTTAACGTACATGCTCCTCAGATTCAATGTGAACCTTGTAAACTAATCTCTTGAGATGTCCCCAAACAAAAAAATCAATAGGGTTCATATCGGGTGATTTAGGTAGCCAAAATTGACATCATCAGGTAAAACGTTTTTAAGAAAATGTCTGTAGGAGTCACCAGTTAATGTTCTTGGTAAAATATAAGGCCCAACAAGAAAATTTCCAATAATACCCACCATACATTCAAAGAAACCCCAAATCGAGATGCCATTATGGCATTAGGGTCTTCATCAGACCAAACGTGTTTATTGTGGAAGTTCATTATAGCATCTCTGGATTTAGCTTCATTGGTAAGGTAAGCGAGCAGAATAATCTTGAGGCAGTAAGGCTGCTTCAGAACGAACGAAACTTATTTATAATTCACATTACATTTACAGCGATCTTCCCAGGACTGGTATTTGGGTCTTCTTCAATTTCGTGTAGAATAGTTTCTTTTAAACCAGGTGTTCTAATACTCAAAGATCTTCCAGGAATTGTGCCTTTCTGAAATGATCCTAACTCCGAAAAACGTTGAAAAATATTTCTGAATTTTGTTGGATTTGGAGTTGGATGATTTGGAAACTTTCCATATAAATTCGACTAACCTCAGTACCATTTCCATCTGCAAAACCATAAATGTAAACCATATTGGCCGTTTCAGCATTTGAATATGCATAAACCATTATTAAAACTTGATGTTTTTAAAAAATATATGCTTAATTTGACAGTACACAATATTAAATGACGGCTTCTTATTGTATCACTAAAATATGTTTAAGAAACTGTGTAAATGCACTTGATCAAATAAACCAATTTTGTTGTTAATCGATTTAGAATACAAAAAAGTGTAAATAAATAAAAAGTTAAGATAATATAATAACCATATGATGACGTATTTGAAATATTATAGTCATAAGACCCCACATTTATATAACAAAGAAAAAACCTATTTTGGGTCACAGAATACGCCTCTTATTGTTGACCTCTTCTTAAGAAACACCCTGTATTTAACCATCGTTTTACTATTTACTGAGTTCATGGGCTGCATGCTTGGAAATCAGCCACTACATGCAATTTATTTTCTCTATAAGCTTCATTTAAAAGCCAAATAACAATTAAATTTAGTTTTATCTAAGTTCACTCTAACCGCAATGAAATAGCTATTTTATAGAAGTCAATCTGCATTTTGGTTTGTTATTAAATATTTAAACTTTCCCATTCTTTATATTTTCTCACATGAAAATAACTTTTTTTGTTCATCATCTTTTCCATAAAGCTAAGGCTAAATAATCTCAATTATAAGGAGAAATAAAAGAAAAAGCAAAAACTGCCATGGCAGGAAGAGTATAGCTGTTGATACAAAACTCGGGGCAGCGTCATTCTGTAACGGTACATAGCTGCAAATAAATCGGTATCCAAATGCCATTGTATCTGAAATCGTGTACCTCCGAATGGGAAATTAATTCAAGAGAACAGCTCTGGGCGCGCATTTCCGAGTTCGTATTTCAAATTATCACTAGATCTGACAACAGTAACACCTGCTCGGCGTGCTAGGTGCAATACATGGATACTCCCAATGCGCCCCGTTTCAGCCACATTCACACTTTCAGCTTGTAAGTAACGTTTTGCACTTCGCGTATCGTGATGCTCGCTGGTTGCTCGCTACTCTTCTTCCCTTTCTTCCTACACATACAAGCAATCGACTTATTCTAATTTGTATAGTGTGGTGTAAGGACGGAATGTTTGTAATCACGACTCCCGTAATAAACGATTTTTTGCATATGTACATTTTTTTAGTTTTGGAATATAGTATAGTTAATAATAATAGTAGCTTTATTGACCAATAGAAAACTCATTTATAGGGCAAAATTAGAAAAAAGTAAATAATAGTAGAGTGTAATATACAGGGTGAACCTTAAATAAGTACAAATATTTTAACTGCTGGTGTAGTTCGTCATATAGATCAGTCTAGTGAAAGCCATTATTAAAAAATTCTAATATTTAAGGAGATATTAATTTAAAAAAAATACCCACATTTTGAGGACCGCTCTCATAACCAACATAATGAACCATATGATTTGTTGCGAGGTTGCCATATCTCCTCTAATATAAATATTAAGTTCCCTTTAACGTAATAGTAAAGTAATACGGTTAAATTCTATTTTAAAAATACTTGTTTAAAGCATAAGTACAGTAAAGTTGTGTATGTAGTATGATACGCAGTATTATTAACATAAATTTTAACTGATCAACTGACCTTACTATAAACGATTAAAAATGAATTTCCGCAAGTTAAATACATACTACCATAAAGTATTTAGGAAGCTATTACGTGATATTACTATGTTCAATGTTCAAAAATTATACATAAACGTGCACGCCAGCTTACCTGTCTGTTAAAAAATTAACTATTTAATCAGTAATCCACATTTCACAAGTTAAATGTCATTGTACACTGTTAGAAAGAGACACAAGACACAATTTCCTTAAGTTATTTTATGAAGCATAACGAAAAACTATGATTTTCACACAGCATATTAAATTTAATTTTCGCCACATAACCCCCAATGAGTCAGTATTAACCATTTCGAACCCAGAACCATAAAGTGACTTCGCACTTTAATCAGTGAAACAAATTTTAAAAATAAAGGTACACACAATATTAAATAACAAAATAGCAGCTTGACGTATGCGTTTAATATCAAGAAAAGCAAAGACATTTGTGTAACACTGGCAACACTGTGAACCACATGTTCAATCTGCAGTGCTATGACTCATAAATGTATGAAAGACAGCGGTCCTCAACAAGTTTTCTACAGAAAAATTACAAAATTTATTTAAAATTTCACTTTTTTATCTCTGATTTTTTTGTAAAAAAAATAATTAATTATGTGTTTTACACAGTGAACTATACTGCTGGTTAAAATATTTGTAATTTAAGGTTTACCCTGTACATACATATACACAAGAAATTGTTTAAAAGAAGAACAAATAGAGAGAAAAAATACAGATGTAAACCTAACACTACAAAAAAAAAGAAATACAAAAAAGATGTAGAATAGAGCAGATACGTACAATTCAAATTGAAACAGGTTATATATGGTAGAAGACTAGTTAAGCAACTCGGAATCTAAATGTTCCATAGCAATCATAACAAGTTGTTTCAAACTACAGTTATAATACAAGAAAAGTGTAATAAAAACAAATTTTACTCAAATGCTTCTAAATATAAAATGGTTAGTTTCACGAAAAAACAGTTTTCGCATAAATATGACTATATCATTAATAACATTGTACTTCCTCGCTGCACATCGGTTGGAGATTTGGGAATAACTCGATCAGCAACTGTCATATAACCCAAACAGAGCCATGGAGTGTTTTGGATTCATTGTTAGGAATTGTGAGACATTTAATGATACCAATACGATAAAGAATTTAAACTATTATAAGTACTAAGTAGTTTATATTTCTCATATTCAAACATTAGAGAATGTGCAAAAAAAATTTCTTAAGTATTTAGCTTTGAAAGGTGACGGTCAGTACCCAGTAAGAGGAGTAGATTATAATTATTTGATAAATAGGTTTAATATCGAATCGTTAGAAGTAAGGAAAAAATGTAATTTTTTCAAATTTGTACACAATCTTCTGCAAAATGAAATTGATTGTTCTTAACTTTTAGCACAAGTTTCATTTAACGTACCTATACTACATACCAGACATAATATTTTATTTAATACTTTTGGGGCAAGAACTAACATTATCTTAAGATGGCCATTTTATACTATGTGTAAAGACCTTAACAGCATTGCTCATTTATGCGATATTCACAATTGTAAACTGAATGATACTATAAAATTGTTATCATGGACGCGAAATTCGTGGATATTCGCGCGAATTTCGTCTTGTTGTAACAAGCGTTTTGACGTTTACTATCAAAAATTCATTGGTTTGTCAGTGCATCATAGATTTAATGTCGATCTCTACACGTAAATTATCAATGCTAATACAGAGAAGTTTGTAAAAATAACAAAATCTGTTTTTTAATGGTAGATGGATAATATTGGATATCTGACCGTTTTCAATTAGGATCGACTTTTCTTAATAACGATTGTCGATATTATAAAAAATAAGGGTACTTTACTCTTGAGCAAAATTTACATTTTTCGACATACCTCGTATATGACTGCAAAAAGTTGAAATCTGATTACTTCATTTTGGGTTTTAGGCAATCTAGAATTTTTTATCAAGAATAACTTTTTTTCATAAAATCAATAATAAAATAATTGGACTCACTGTGTATATACAGGGTGATTTTAAATAAAGTAGCAAAAATGAGACCACATATTCCTTAGGTGAAAATAAACCGATTTAACCTAATCTCAAGTCGCTTAATAAAAAAGATACAGGGTGTCAAAGTTAAAATTTTATTTTCGATATTTTCGACCAGGGGTTTTTGCGGGTGAGAAATTCAAATTTGTTTCTAATTTTGACGTCACTAGTAGAGGGCGCCACCTAGCAGAACTTTTTTGCTGCTTAGTGTATCCATCTGACTATTGAAACAATCGATTCTCCGACCTGTTATATCTGAAAAAAATATACCTTGTTGAAGTCGTTAGGAGTAACAGTTTTCGAAATAATCCTATTTGAATTATTCAGTGCACCGATTGAAAAATGTTATCGTTTCAGGTAAGTTGACTTTTTTACTGAAAATATAGCAAAATGTTATTTGAAAAAGTTATTCAGAACGGTAAATTATGGAGATGTGCAAAATTTCACAAAGATCGGCCTGCTTTGATAAAATCTTTGTGTGCTTTGTTGAAAAAAAAAATAGTTTTATCAAATCTGGCCGATCTTCTTGAAATTTTGCACGTCTTCATTCTGAACAACTTTTTCAAGTAATATTTTGCTGTATCTTCAGCAGAAAAGGCACTTTACCTCAAACCAAAATAGTTTTTACTCGTTTTTACATTTCAAATAGGATTATTTCAAAAATGGTTACTCCTAACGACTTTAGTAAGGTATACGTTTTCAAATAAAAGAGGTAGGAGAATCAATTATTTCTATAGTCAGATGGATACACTAAGCTGCAAAAAAGTTCTGCCATTTAAAAGAAACATGATGTGCCATAGGTGGCGCCCTCTACTAGTGACGTCAAAATTAGTAACAAATTTGAATTTCTCACCCGCAAAAACTCTTGGTTTACAAATCTTAAGTAAATATTTGGATTTTTTAAGAAGTTATCTCCAAATATCGAAAGTAAAATTTTAAATTTGACACCCTGTATCTTTTTTATTAAGCGACTTGGGATATAGGTATATTAGGTTAAATCGGTTTATTTTCACCTAAGGAATATGTGGTCTCATTTTTTCTAATTTATTTAAAATCACCCTGTATATATATATATATATATATATATATATATATATATATATATATATATATATATATATATATATATATATATATATATATATATATATATACATTTAAACTAAAATTTTGAAGTCAAGAAAAAGGAACACTCTTTTTTCTGTTCAAGCTTTCGAACTTTATTAGTTCTTCATCAGGGTCTAAAGTATAAGATTGTAAAGAAACCAACCATTAGAGAAACTGACGTTATTACAATAAAGCCCATATACACCAAGAATAAAAACAGCAATAACATTGTTCTTTTACATATAAACAAAACATTGGTGCAGTTTTAATCAAAACAATTTAAAATTTATTTAAAACATTATACTATGTTTCCATATTTGGAATTAAAAAATCAAGTTATGTTCGAAAAAAGAGGATTACTTGACCATTTGAGTAGTATTTGAAAATCCAGGGCCGTGTGTATATGAAATATGTTTATTTTTAGGAAGCAAAAAATAGGAATGTATAAAAATAAATGTTGTTATTAATGATAATACCTAATAGATATCAGACAGTGTTGTTCAAGTCAGTACAATTGTACTAAATTCAGTACACTTGAGAGCGTGAATGCACGATAGTACCCCTTTATAAAATTTAATACAATTATCGTATCACAAACAACAGATTCAGGAACAATATCACAGTATCACGACAGATCTGTTGGACCGTAACCACAGAGTACTTATTTCATATATCTACCTATACCCTACTTATTCTGTGGTATGTGATTTTCTTGGTTTTGTTTTTTTTTAATGGATAAACAATGTCTGAACCATTGTCGGCTAAAACGCAGCAGCCGTGCTTTTTCAAGGCGACGCAATTTAGCAGACGATGGCTAAACCATCGTCTGGTAAATTGCGTCACCTTAAAATCTGTCGAATCACCTGAATTTCAATATAGAATTCTGTAATGTGGCAACACCAACGTCAGTATTTGGAAACATACATATCATTCCATAAATGTCAGAATTTGATATTTGATATTGACACTATAATAGCTTACCTTTTAATAGAACTTACGTATTTAATTCGGTTTGCAAGAATGTACGTATTTTTTATTTACTATTTTAAAACATTAAAATACGCGGCACTGATACCGTTCCAATACTTCACACAAAGCTTTCGTGTCTAAATATTTTACATTTATTATAAAACTGGATACATACATATTAATAATGGACTGCATTGCATTTTCACCTTCAAACGCACAATACTTATTATTTTAGATTGTATTAATTTATAATTTAAAAAAAAGAGGTAAACAGAAACGTACACCTTAATAGATATTTGACATTTGTCATAATTTCTATGAAACAATTGACGACTATGTCTGACTACGTCATTTGTGCTGTAGAGTGCTGCCACGTGAAGTGAGTCACTGCAAACGGGCAAAGGAACAGACTAGAAAAACATGGCAGTTGCTATTTAGCCGACGATGGCTGAACTAACTGAAATGAAACACGTGCAAAAGTAACCTGCACCATAAGATGACTTTAAGTATTTTAATTTATTTTGTATTGATATTTAGTGATAGACCCTGTATTTTAAAAATGTAAGGCAAAAATAAAATCCATGACAAATTTCAAAACTAAATAAATGAAACACATAAATTTTGAAGCAATAAGAAGATACCAACATGGGAAAAATTCACGTTTCGCGAAGAACCCAGTAAAACAGGTTATATATCTAAATTACGAAAAAGAAGAATAGAAAATTTTAGTACCATCTAATGTCAATTTAGTACAATTTTCCCCTGCAACCTAGTACAATTATTTTTATTCTCAGAACAACACTGATATCAGATAATCGCTACAGAATTTTATATTCGTTCTTCGTTCCGTCGTTGCAAACTGCCAAAACAACATTTTTACTCATTACAAGTCCATCAGGCAGAATACCATCACGCGGTGTTCACCGACCAAATTATCGAGATTAAATTAGAGTACCCTTTTGCATCTCCGCGTTTGATTGAATTATATTACCCAAAGTTTTTAAAATATAAAACCTTAAATCATCCCGTGTATCTTCGATAATCTGCATCTGAACCGAAATTTATTCTGATATAATATAATCGACCATTTTGGAATTATTTAAAAAATGCATATTATATTTAGCAATGCAATTCATAAACCTGTAATCTTTTATCTAAACATTTTCAGACCCATATTGATAGAAAACTTATTGCTTAAAATTACATTACATCTTCTTAGTGGTATCGTATTATAGAGACACTCTGTTTAATCAGTGTCACACAAAATAACAAATAAATTTAGCAAAATCTATCATTTTCTTTAGTTTAGTTAGGCGGTAGTGAAAAAATTAACATTGTGTTTTTCTCAAAATAATTGCTATTCAAGATATGTTCTGAATTAAAATGGTAGTATTTTAAAATCTCAGTTTAAGGGAATGTAAAATTAAATCAGTAAATATTCATAAAGATGATAGCTGAGAGTATAAATTTTGACATTTGTGCATATGAAGTGGTTTTACTTAAAATTTTATAATTTACTTACATGGCGATCAACATTTGCTGGTGTAGATCAGCCTATTTTGTAGGAGTAAATTTACGTTTACGTGCAATGCAGTTGAGAATCAAGCATAGGAGATGGACGCAAACAAATTCCGAACTGTAGGTACCTACTATATATAAACTGTCAAATTAAAATCAAGCAAACACAGGTAATTAGATTCTTAAATAAGTTTTCACAAAATGGAACAAAGTGATCTATTGTACACTATGCATTAGTTTGAATTAAATTTACTTTTAAACTTCAAACATTTTTTAACAAATATACTTCTAAATTATTATACATTTGAAACATACACATAGTCCAGATCTAATAATGCGAAAAAAATCACAAAACATCTGTTTTATGAAAAATATTTACAACTCATAACTATACCAACAGAAAATAGAAAAAATAGATACATAATATTGTTACAACATCCAACTGATATAATTACTTTTAACGACGTCATTATATGACACATTTAGCATCTTCATTTGGATTCCATTATGGCCTTCTTAATAACACAGTACCATTATGAATTCATAATAATACGCAAAATTTAAAGTAAAAAATAAACAAAAATAAGGTAGTCACCACTTTTACTCCGTATTATTAACTAAAAAATTCAACAACATTTATTTATTGTACACATTAATTAAAACTGCTGAACAATTTGTTAAATTAATTCCAGCAGATAAATGGGCTGTATTTTTACAAAGTAAGCAAAGTCCACTTTCTTCTTATTTTCTTTGGAATCTTCTATATAGTTTTCTGCCACTGTGTTAGAGCGTCAACCACCATGCCTCTTAACAGTTAATAAATCGACTCCTGAATCTGCAAGCAACGACGCAGATCATCTACAAAACCAGTGTCCAATATGTTTTTGAGGATTTTGAAGATCCAATAACAATGCTATATCACATGGCATTTTCCCAAAAGTATTAATGCCAACTGTATGCTTGATGCATCTGTACCCCACAAAAAATCGAGTATGATCTGTGTTGCTTGGTCTCATTGCTATATATCTGATCATTCTATCGTCAGTTTTCAGCAAAAATTGTGTTATGTTTTCTTTTGTTAAAATCTTAGATCTCTTTGACCTTAATCCTTCCGATTTTCTTTTTAGAAACGTAATTAAATGGACGTACTTTCTAATATCCGTATTTGTTTTTATTGATATAACTGAACGTAGCATAGAATAATATACCCAAAGCGACAAAGGGTTGTTATGTTTTGAAAGATGTTCGAAATATGCTAGAAGAACCCTTTCATTGTTGCTATTCTTGATCTCTTTACACCAATCTTTAAGTTTTGCATAACTCTGCTCGTACGTGGGTCTTGATTTTTCAGGAAGTAGGGAATCGACAACGCCTTGCGCAATGGAAGCCAATAATAAGTTGTCAAAGTCAAATTTAAAACAATTAATAACTGTTGTTATCATGCCATCATCAAATAAGAGCACCTAATAATAATTGTGAATTTCAATTTATAAAAACGTTTCTGATATTTTAGGATAAATCGAATCTGCAAATAAAATATATTTGGGCCGTCGTAAATTAAATTTACTAAATCACTTGGCTAAAGCCTCGTGATTTAACGTTAGTGTTCATATCGAACTAGTATCAATAATAACTATAAGACAAGGTTCTTCGAAGGTACAAAGAATCGGGCAGTCAGGAGAACTTGGATAGCTTTAAGTTACTTAGATCCCAAATTAAATCAGAAATAAGTATTTGTCATTCAAATTATATCATTTGTATTGAAAATCAATTGAAAGACAATCCAAAAAAGTTTTGGTAATTTGTTCAAAGTAAAAAGATAAACTCATCTATTCTTGGCATAATGTGTTACGCTAACGAAACAATAAAGAAGCCCAAGATATTACAGAATGCTTTGCTAAATATTTTTTTTAATCTTTCAGTGACCCAGTTCACAATGTCCATGTTACTGAATACAATGACAATTTAAACCTTAACGTAATCAGCATAACCGAGACTGAGGTATTAACTGCACTAAACTTAAACCTAATACGACCATGGGAACTGATAACATCCCGGCTTTCCTAATTAAAGATTGCGCTTCTGTCTTTACTGGCCCGTTAACTCTAATCTTCAATTTGATACTTAAAACTTCCTGCTTTCCCAGTGTATGGAAATTGTCAAAAATTACACCTGTATTTAGGAATATAGTTACTAATTACAGGCCGATTACTTTAATTGCTAATTTTGGTAAAATTTTTGAAACTGTGATGTATGCTTCTATCTCCAGACATGTATCGAATTCTATTACTGTCGATCAACATGGTTTTATGTCAATAAGGTCTAGACTGACTAATCTTCTTAGCAATACTCAGTTCATAAATGAATCTCTCGATCGCCAAAGCCAAGTTGACGTAATTTGCACTAACTTCTCCAAAGCATTCGATCGACTAGACCATAATATCTTACTGAAGAAATTAGTTCATTTTGGACTATCCGCTAGATTAATATTATTATTTCGATCTTATTTACAGAATAGATATCAATTTGTTAATATTCAAGGTTATAGGTCTGGTGAGGTTTTTCAGAAACCAGGTGTTCCACAGGGCTCAGTTTTGGGGCCACTTTTCTTTAATTTATTTATTAATGACATTGGCTTGAACATACATGTCAATATTCTTATGTATGTGGATGATGTAAAAGTGATTATGGAAATCAAATCTATTGCGGATTGTCAGTACCTTCAAATAGCCTTGCAATCAATAATTACTTGGTGTATAAATAATAGCCTGCATTTAAATCCAGATAAATACAATGTTGTATCCTTTCATAGAAAGTTAAAGCCGGTTTTGTATGATTATAAAATTGGAGATTCAATTTTGCACCGTCCGAGCACGATTAAAGATCTTGGTGTTATTTTTTATCACAAACTAAGTTTTAATAAACATATTGAGACAATTACTTCTTTGTCATATAATAATACGCAACTCAAAAAGTTTTCATTATATTACTACAATGCGTCTGCTGTTTATAACTTTTGTAAGATCTCGGTTGGAATATGCCTCTACAGTTTGGAATCCTATTTATAATATATACATATCTGCAATTGAAAAGGTTCAAAGAAGCTTTTTGAAGTCCGCCTCATTTATAATTGATGGAACTTATCCTCCTATTGGCTTTTCACATGAACTGTTGTTAAAGCGTTTTTCTCTGTCAACCTTTCAATCTAGGAGGAGCTGCACTCAGTTATAATTCTGTACAACCTCGTAAACAATAAATTAGATACCGTTGCACTTCACAATCAAATCAAATATAGGGTACCAAGACTTTCTTCCCGATGCTCTAATATCTTTAAAATGTCTACCCCCCGATCAAACTTATTGATAGCTTCCCCACTTTACCAAATGATCCATAATTATTGTAAAATTGAGAGCAAGGTTGACATATTTTGTTGCACTATTTTTCAAATTAAATCGGTATTCCCATAATTAATAGGGTTTTTCTTGTTTAATTATTACGTGTGTTTTCATAAATCATTTTTGTTGTGTTTTGTTGATTGTAGTTGGTACTGTTATTTATATTTTTAAATTTTATGTTGTTTTCAACTAATTTAGTCACTGTGTTACATATCAATGTTACTGTAAATATTTGTTTTTCTGTGTAACCTACCCTGTAATTGGGCTTTTGCCTGTTGGGTTTGTATTTAAATAAATAAATAAATATAATACATAAGTTAGCCACTCAAATTATTTTCACCGGTTCTAGAACGTTTTTTTTCCAAATAAGGAATTAAATGTTTCTCTCTTACGTCAGAGAAATTTAAAAAAACTTTTATGTATTCAGAAAATTATAAGAGGATATAATTTTAAATCTGAAAACAACTTAAATCATAGATAAAGATATTATTTCTTTCTCTATGGTCAAAATGTATGTTCATTACTTTCGGTTTTAAGAAGTAAGTATTGGCTAAGAATGTGTGTTTAAAAGAAAATCGACAGTACCACTTCGATTTGTCGATCCTAAAGTATTTGTCGGAAATCGGAACAAATCATCTTTAGACCACTGAAATGTACGATGTGGAGCAGACAAAAGGAGGCACATGAAACTCAGCAAATAAATCTTTCATTGGTTATGTATGTAGGTGCGAGAGAGACAATCATCTGCACGTATGATATGAATTGTGTTCTTAATTTCCCATTATTTTGTTTGTAAACATGTCATCGGCGTACATTGTGGTTAACTAGTACATTCTTTTATCTTGTATCTCGTTAGTGTTATTCTTTGTGTATTTTTGTGGGTGTTATTGTTGGAACATGTCATGTTTTATAAGGGACTGTAAAATTAACCAGCATATAGCACCAAATAATTCTTCGTATCCAGAATTCAATTTTATTTCAATTCACAATCAGATAAATATGCCGCTGATCATGAGTAATCCCATTCACGCAGCTTTTCGAGCATTCCAGTCATCATAATATAAAATTACATTTCAGTGCTTTAGACTCATAGTGTATGCAACCAACTATACGAGTATAATTTTATGGTCACATATTTCCAATCGCTATATTATGTTCCATGACGTTGCTATACATACGACCTTTTGCAATTATTATAAACCGTTTGAGAACCAAATTAAAATTAAGTAACAAACTTGAATCGAAAATATCCAAAAAAATTAGAGCCCCGATGTGGGGAAAAATGGTCAAAAATGCATTTGATATTGTAGTGTTTCATCTTACGGAATAATGACTTTTATTAACCATAAAAAAGTGAAAGGTTCTTAAAAATTAGTACATAGTGCTAGTAGGAATATTTTGGTTGTATATTTTCCATTTTGTACAAATAAAATTAATTACAAAACATAGAATTTTAATCTGTTATTTTTCTTTCTTTGCCTTAATACCAGTCTTCACAAGGTATTAATAAACTATTGTCGTCTGCAAATATAATCATATATTAAATAAGTAAAATCAACTTAAGAACTCGTGCTGCTAAAATTGTAGATAACAGATCAGGTTTATCTTTGTTCATGTAACAGTATTACTACAAATACTATTTACTTTCCCAGCAGTGCTATATGTGAGAATTGCGAGATGAAAATAGCAATTATTGGTGGTGGTGCCGCAGGTCTTGCAGCTTTAAAACATAGCATAGAGGAGGGACATGATTGTATTGCGTATGAAAAATCTGGAAATGTTGGAGGAACTTGGAACTACACCGACAATGTAGGAGTCGACGATTATGGACTGCCAATTCATTCTTCTATGTACTACGGGTTGAGGTAAATTCAATTAATTTATTTTATTATCAATATCAGATGACAAACTCAAAATATTAAAATACCTACTTTTTTAGATATTAAATTCTATATAGCTACTATTATTATATAGATTATTATTTAATTAAATATATCTAATTAATTAATTTATGTGCAGTAAAATATACAGAGTGCCCCGTTTAAACTTAAAAAAACTTACGGGTAATTTGTTGATTTTTACTTTCTTCTTTATTTATTTATAAAGCACTGATAAATACAGAAATAAAAGTATTTTGCCTACACAGGCATAAACTTATATTATTATTATTATTTTTTTTTTTTTGAAAAATTTTATTGAAACCATGGCAATGCCATTTGAATGTAATATTCTGTTAATATACTAGTTGTGGGCAAAAAAACTTCACTCCATTTTTCTCAAAAAAGGTATATTTTACCGAATTTCGACAAGTAGGTGTACACATTTTTTTTTGTAATATGCTTTAGGGTTTTGAAAATCATTTGAAAATGTAAGAAATTTTGACTTTTAAACATATTTTTTTCCAATTGTACCCTTCAAACTACCCGTATATCCGCAACTAATTTTCAGAATAAAACGGTTTACACATTATTCACACAAATTTTGTCATTTTTATCTTTAGCGGATCTAGAGATTAATTAAGGAAAACTCTTTTGAAAGTAACAACTTTAACATCCTATGACTCGGAAACGCAAAGTTAAAGAAAAAACCGTTATATAAACTACTCCCTCCCCTTTTTTCTTGAGGAATTTATCCCTGTTTGCAAGAAACTTTTAGATTTTTTAGAGGTATAAAATCTAGCCTGATTTTTATTAAAATGTAACAAAATCGCATATTTGAGTAGATACATAAATACGTAGGTGTAGGAAAATTTTTACTTAAATCGCCAATTAATTACTAATCATCTAATTAGGAATATTACTTTTTATTTTATCATATTGTTAAAATTTTTATCATATTGTTTTGCTTTATTTTTTATACTCCTATTATTAAGCGGTGATTTTTAATCTATACACATAAATTTAACTGCATATTTTAGACCTCAAAAAAATACAAAAAGACTATATAAACATGTATCCTAAAACGTTTCGTTTTCGACGTACAGGGTGTATAACGTTAATTCTTGATAACGACTTAGAGATAAATTAATGAAATTTGGCACAACCCCATAACTTTTTGAAAAATCTATAAAGAAATGAGTTTTTATAGCAAAAATGAAAACTCTGAGGATTTATATATAAAAAGGTACTTTTGTTGAAATTTGATGTCGGCAACAGTTTTCGAGAAAAATGGATTTTAATATCTGGACGTGTGCTAAAGAAAGGGAACAATTTTGACTACGCGGTGTACATAAGCACGAAGCTTTCTACATCGCAGAAGAAACCATTGGAGACTAACTTACCTCTATCACGATTAGACGATAAAGATATGTTGCAAACACGGAGTTCCAGGAAACAACTACTTTGTGGGTAATACCCCGATCAGCATTGAATTACATCTGAAAAACCTGTAGTAAAAAGCTAACGTCAGCAGCCTACCAGACATATACCGGTTTCGAATTTATTAGATTTTATCAGTATGCTATAAGTGAGGTATCTCACGAATAACCCTAGCTGTTTACGTCTGTCTAACCCGACAGAAGGAACTATGTGCACGCGGTGTAGACAAGTCAGATAACGAAGCATTCTACATCGCAGAAGAAACCATGGAAAGCTAGCTACCTCTATCGCGATTAAGCGATAACGGTATATTGCAAATATAAAAATATGTTGCAAGGATATGTTGTCGAATCGCGATAGAAGTCGCTAGCTTTCAGTTTTCATCCTGTTTTACTGCAGGACCGCAGTAGATTTATTAAATACTTACATATTATACAGGGTGAACCTTAAATAAGTACATATATTGTAACCATCAGTACAGTTCACTGTGTAGAACACATATTTCATAGTCTTTTTACAAAAAAAAAATCAGGAATAAAAAAAGTCATTTTAAATAAATTTCATGATTTTTAATAGAAAACTTGTTGCGAACCGCTGATCCGGGAGTCATGATGGATGTGAATTCCACAGCGTTGCCAGTGTTATACTATTTTTTAGACATGTCAAAGAATGATTGAAATATGTTTATTTATGAAAATATTAATGGTTATCTCCTCCCCTTTGCCATTTCTGTACCTCGCCAATAAATTGAAAATATTAACCAGATTCTCTACTCACAATCATAGTATATCCAAAATTTGTTTATTATCCATTTTTACTACACTCCAACTGATTTATCACAATATCTTGTCGTTATCACTATCACTGATTATCGCTACTTAACAAATATGCTTTTAGCATGTCAACATTTTCACTGTTTGAATAATGCGCCATATTTTATTTAATCGAACTGTATTTCATGAAAAATATTAATTAAATACACAAGACAGTTAAGAGAAAAACACTGTCCGTGAAAACAATAAGACGATTTAAATACATTTTATACGTTAGTGCCGCAACTCTTAAAACATATGCGTCAAGCGGTGCATTACTTAAAGAAACCATTAGCTTAGTTCGGTTTCAGAAGATGCAAAAGTATCTCATATTAACTTTCAATTTACGTGTATTGAAATTATCAAATCCCTTTCTACTAATATTACGTTTTGCTTGCACTTGCCTTTGCCACAGCTTATTCCTTTGTCCTGAAGCATACTAATGCACCGGTATCACTATCAACATCAACATAGCCTCTATCCTCATCAATCCTAGCGGATGAGGTTTGTGCGGGCAATTCGTCTATTGCTCCTGACACCTACCTGTTATCTGTGCCTACGACATCAATTTCTTTTTGCATGCGATTGACGCTGCTTTTAAATATTTTACTTTGCCTTCTCTTAATATTGAACGCTTACATCAAGCTAGTTATCTTGTTATTTCATGTTTTGTGTTTATTTTTAAAATCTGTTTCACCCACTACGAAATTACGAGGTACGAAATAGTTAGCACTGACACATTGTTTGAGGTTATGTGGTGGAAATTAACTCTGAAATGTGTGAAAATCATAATTTTTTGTTATTCTTTGTAGAATAATTGAAGGGAATAATCTGTGAAAATCTTTCTAACGGTTTACAAGGGTATTAACTTGAATTTGGGTGAAATAAATCTGTTTAAATAGTTGGTTTGATAAGTAGATGAGCTTTTATGTACGTTTATGGATATTTTACTTGAAATAATTTAAGTAACTTCTTAAAAACTTTAACTGACAGTATCGCACTTGACGAAATTCATATTTTAATCGTTTATGATAATTTTACTTATTGCTAAAACAAGTGTTTTTAAATTAGAAACAATGGTAAAAATTGAATTTACGTTAAAAAATTATTTATCTTACAGAAGATATGGCAACCTCGCCTTCAATAAATCATATGGTTTATTTTATTAGGTTACGTCAGTGGTCTATCTGGTCAGCGGTCCTCAAAATGCGGGTATTTTAAAAAAAAATAATATCTCCGTAAATATTTGAAATTTTTAAAAATGACTTTCGCTAGACTTATCTATAAGACAAACTACACCTGCAGTTAAAATATTTGTACTTATTTAAGAACCACCCTATATAAGCAAACATTCATAATTCGAATTGAAAAGGTAATTATATTTTGTTTATTTGACTGTTGACTGTTTTTAGGACTAATTTACCAAAAGAGTTAATGCAATATGAAAATTTTCCATATAAAGAATCAAAAAGATCAATTTTGTTTCAAGATGAAGTTTTGACCTATATTAATAGTTATGCTGCTGCCTTTAACCTACTTCCTCATGTAAAGGTAGATACAATAGTATAGACATAAATTTCTAAAAATAATTGTCAATTTCAAGGTTGATTTTATGGCGTTATTATTTCTTGGGATTATTTAAAAGATGCAGTTAAAATGCACCAGTTAAAAAATGAAAACACTTTAAACGCAGTAATAAGTATATGTACCATTTTTATCATCTTTAATAATCAACTTTGAAATTAGGACGAATTTTTAGTGTTAACGATAATTTTAAAGTAGTTATTTTTAGTTCTTTAAACATGTAACAGAAGTAGCCCCTCTTCCTGATGACAAATGGATAATTAAAATCAAGGATTTGAAAACGGGTGTTATTGAAATTAAACAATATGACGCTATTATTGTATGTGTTGGAAATTATTCCGTCCCGAAGAGCCCAATAATTGAAGGTTTGGATAAGTTTAAAGGGAAAACGATCCATAGTCATATTTATCGAAAATCAGACCCATTTAAGAATAAAAGAGTACTTGTAATAGGTGGTGGACCTTCTGGTGTTGACATTTCCAGAATAGTTGCGGAAGTAGCTGACAAAGTAAGTTATATTTTAAAATTTTATTATTTCGAGACAACTGAAATGATTATTTTTTCTTCATACATTGCGCTTGGTGCTGAACCGTCTTCAATTTGACAAATGACTCTTGATTTTCTGTTTAATAAAACGAGTCTTCATTTTTACACGCAACCTTCACTGAAATTCCAAAACTGGAGTTAACATTATCTAATGAATGTAGAAACACATGGTAAATGCCTTATCTAACATTGTCTTTTGAAATGTTTTTCAGGGTATCTCTACAAGGTCTGTAGAAAACACTAGCACAAATTCCTAAGGCTAAAATATGAGAATCTAGCTCAATTTACCTTGGTCCAAAAGTTGATAGTTTCCAAAATACAAACTTAGTATTTTTTTTTTTTTTTTTGTAAATATTTTAATAATAGTTTGATTCGCACGAAAGCAGTTGATACTCGAGATGAGAAATTGATATTCTTTCTAAAATTTTCGAAAAAATTTTATATAATCAAGTGTATAATTATTTCACAAATAGCGATCTTTTGCCTCAGACAAAGTGTGGTTTCAGAAAGGGAAGTGGCACTTCGACTGCTCTAGTTACTGTCACAGACGACTTAATAAAAGCTCAAGACTTGGGATTAGTTAGTGTTGTGGCTTTATTGGATTTTTCTAAGGCTTTCTATACAATAAACCATAAACTTCTGTGTTCTAAACTTAAATATTATGCATTTGACGATGATTCACTCACACTTATTAATTTTTATTTACATGGTAGATCTCAGCGTGTACTTAATACTCAGCGTTAATAATATTTTCTCTTCCAGTTTAGAAATTCTTTCTGGCGTTCCTCAAGGTTCGATTTTGGGCCCCTTGCTTTTTATAATATATACTGCTGGAATATTAGAATCAGTTAAACAGTGTAAACTACAAGCATACGCTGATGATACACAACTGTATTTTCACTTCAATGTTGAAGAATCTCGGCAGGCAAATGATATCATAAACTCTGAGTTATAAACTATTAAACAGTTATCAGAGGAACATGGTTTAAAATTGAATTCTAATAAATCTAAAATTATGTTTTCTGGTAGTAAGAATAAGGTACAAATTTAAAATCAAAATTTTAATATTTTGATTGATGGTGTTCCAGTTCTCACCTGTGACCATGCAAGAAATTTTGGAGTAATTCTTGACAGTAATTTGCGTTTTAATCAACATGTTAAAACTTTACTGCAGAAAGCTTATTCCTCTTTTAGATTGATTTACAGTAGTCGTCACGTTCTTAATAAAAAACTTAAAATTATGTTATGTGAGTCACTTATTCTATCCCATTTTAATTACTCTGATTATGTGTATGGCCTATGTCTTACTCAACATGAGAAAAGCAGAATTCAGAAAGTGCAAAATTCGTGTTGTCTCATTTATGGCCTAAGAACATATGATCATATTTTTCACAAAATCGATGAGATCAAGTGGCTTAACATGGAGAATCGTATGCGTCACCATCTCTGCAGTTTTTCATCTCATCATTCACTCATAACAAATTTTATTAAGCGTGGTAATGTTCATTTCAGAGATATTAGATTCAAAAATAAATTCACTATGTCCCATCACAGAAGTGCTTTTTTTAGAAGATGTTTCACTTATAATGCCATCAAATTGTTTAATTCTCTTCCTGATGAATTTAAAAGATTTAGTATTAACAAATTCAAATTTAAAACTAAACAATATCTGTTAAGTAGGCAGCAAATGTTGTAATTTTATAGTCTGTTAATGTGGTTTTCTTACTCTCTACTTATTTGTTCTTACATTTGTGTATATGTATGTATGTATGTATGTATGTATACTTATTTTTAGTATTACTGCGCTTTTCCCTTTTTAGCGGCGTTCTTTTTAGTATTTTTTAGTATTTTAATTTTCTTGATGTTGCTTGCTTGTGGTTGAGTTGAGTAGCTTTAGCTAGACTTCGCCATGAGATAAGTGATATAACAACCAACATTTTTGCTGATTGATTCCGTTAGATTGTATTTTTATGTTTAAATATTAATAAAGTCGATTTATTATTATTAATATTATTATTATTATATGATTACAGTTTGGGTGTACCAGCAGCACTTTGCCTGCATCTAAAGCTTTATTATTGTATACGTATAATAAAATTTAAATGTTTTATTGCATACTAAAACTCATTGTAGCAAGGCGTTAATAAGTACCATCACTAGTTACAAAAGAGTATTTCCACACGATTCAATCTGACAAACCTTTACCCATTTAATTTTAAAATTTATCATTTAATACACCTCTTAGAGACACCCTGTATATGATATAGATATCTTTGACACAGCCGTTTTACAAATAAATATAAGTTAACTGCAAAGCAATTTTATATTATAGATATGAGAAAAAAATTGGAATTTGAAAATTCGAAAATAGTAGGAAAAGTACATACTTGGCTCATGTTACTATGACACGGGTTGATGGAATCTTAAATGCACCTGGTAAACTTATAATTGGTTTAAGATCTTCCGCGTTTTTCACTGTTTCAATGTTAAAACAATATCATAATTTAATTTATGGCATTCCGAACTCTTATGCCTTGGCCTAGGTAACTAATTGCCGTCAGTTACAGATTTATTTAATATGCACTTTCCTAGCCTTAGCTGGAAATATTCGACATGCTGTTATTCTTGGACTTTATGGCGACGGATCCACTATCAGAACCTGTTCCTGCATATATTGATTTCGGTACCTGTTGTTGGTGAGTATGGTCGGAACAACTCCTCAGATGATGATGGTCCTCTAAAACGTTCTACAGTAGCCTTTGTAATTGGCTTCAATGATGAATCCCCAAAAAGCAAGGGAAGTGTATATCAATTCTGTAATTAATTGCAGCGACAAGTCACTGGTAACAACCCAAACAATCATAGCACACCATTAATATAATTTCTTCTAAAACAATTTATGGTGGCTGCTGTCTGTCAAGTGTCATGTGTAAAGGCTTGATTTCCTCGAACAATCTGCAACGGAGAACCGACAATTTATCCGTCGCGATATGATTACTTTTTAACGTGAGGATCCGTCCGAACTTGTAGAATTTGGTTATAGCACGACTCAAAAGACTACAATTAAAGTAATTTTGATTAATAAAATATGAGTGAAAATTTTTCTACAGAAGATGATGAAGCCTTAATAGCCGCCATTATGTATACCTAGTCAACGGTACAAAAAATAAGATGTCCGCTGACATATTTGGAGGTTTATAAGTCTCAACTACCATCTCTTCTTCTACTTCGTTCAACAATAAAATTAAAACAAATTGATTGGAGTCCATTCTTTCAATTTTTGCAAAACATAAATATGCAGATTTACGGATGAGAAGAAACTTCGATCTACCCATTTCTAGTAAAGCATTTCTCCGTGAGATATTGTTCGAGAAAATCAAGGCTTCAGGCAGGTTTTCTAAGGATATAAGCTAACTAACTTCACAAGTGATATCAGTTGAAAATAATTTTGAGATTTGGCAAGCCTATTTCCAATAAAACTATTATACTTCTTTAGTATAAGTACCATTACCGTCAGTGGTGAACCAAAGATATTAAATATGACTACAACTTAATGGTTCCTTGTTAGAAATACTTCAGGCCTTCAAATACCTTCATCATTAGAAATTATTACACGCTCTATAAAATTGCTTTATATATCTCTTGTCAGAGCAAAATTGGAATACGCATAGATCGTCTGATTTTGTTTTTCTAATGCCGCGTCCAGATCGAGATTCCAACGCAAACCAAGACATGTGGCAAAGATTTGATAGCGTTGGCTTGGCGTTGGCGTTCGGTGGCGTTTGCTACTCGAGCGGTACTTTAAAGGAATGTTTGATTTGGTCTAGACAGGATTTGTAGCTGTTTTTAGTTGTTCTAGTATTCAGTGTGTTTGAAATTGATGAGAAGTAGACTTGTGCTTTAATAATAACAATAATTAAATATTTGCCACTGTACAACTTCTATTTTTAAATGGCGCTGTCATCCATCAATGCCTAGGTTGCTGCTTCTTCTTCTCTGTATATTAAAGTATGCATTATAAATCATGTAATCAACAACAAATCGTCTTCATAGTTCGACATTTTAATGATCTAGCACCGACCGTTTCTCAACACTGTTGAATTCAAAGATTTTTAAAGTCGGTTGTATTTAGACTTGATGTTGTCCTGAAAGAGGATTTGTTCTTTCATTTGTGTATATGTATGTATGTATGTATGTATACTTATTTTTAGTATTACTGCGCTTTTCCCTTTTTAGCGGCGTTCTTGTTAGTATTTTTTAGTATTTTAATTTTCTTGATGTTGCTTGCTTGTGGTTGAGTTGAGTAGCTTTAGCTAGACTTCACCATGAGATAAGTGATATAACAACCAACATTTTTGCTGATTGATTCCGTTAGATTGTATTTTTATGTTTAAATATTAATAAAGTCGATTTATTATTATTAATATTATTATTATATGATTACAGTTTGAGTGTACCAGCAGCACTTTGCCTGCATCTAAAACTTTATTATTGTATACGTATAATAAAATTTATATGTTTTATTGCATACTAAAACTCATTGTAGCAAGGCGTTAATAAGTACCATCACTAGTTACAAAAGATTATTGCCACACGATTCAATCTGACAAACCTTTACCCATTTAATTTTAAAATTTATCATTTAATACACCTCTTAGAGACACCCTGTATATGATATTGATATCTTTGACACAGCCGTTTTACAAATAAATATAAGTTAACTGCAAAGCAATTTTATATTATAGATATGAGAAAAAAATTGGAATTTGAAAATTCGAAAATAGTAGGAAAAGTACATACTTGGCTCATGTTACTATGACACGCGTTGATGGAATCTTAAATGCACCTGGTAAACTTATAATTGATTTAAGATCTTCCGCGTTTTTCACTGTTTCAATATTAAAACAATATCATAATTTAATTTATGGCATTCCGAACTCTTATACCTTGGCCTAGGTAACTAATTGCCGTCAGTTACAGATTTATTTAATATGCACTTTCCTAGCCTTAGCTGGAAATATTCGACTTGCTGTTATCCTTGGACTTTATGGCGACGGATCCACTATCAGAACCCGCTCCTCCATATATTGATTTCGCTACCTGTTGTTGGTGACTATGGTCGGAACCACTCCTCAGATAATGATGGTCCTCTAAAACGCTCTACAGTAGCCTTTGTAATTGGCTTCAATGATGAATCCGCAAAAAGTAAAAGCAAGGGAAGTGCATATCAATTCTGTAATTAATTGCAGCGACAAGTCACTGGTAACAACCCAAACAATCATAGCACACCATTAATATAATTTCTCCTAAAACAATTTATGGTGGCTAATATAATTTCTCCTAAAACAATTTATGGTGGCTGCTGTCTGTCAAGTGTCATGTGTAAAGGCTTGATTTCCTCGAACAATCTGCAACGGAGAACCGACAATTTATCCGTCGCGTCGCGATATGACTACTTTTTAACGTGAGGATCCGTCCGGACTTGTAGAATTTGGTTATAGCACAGCTCAAAAGACTACAATTAAAATAATTTTGATTAATAAAATATGGGTGAAAAATTTTCACTCGATCTACTCATTTCTAGTAAACCATTTCTCCTTGAGAGATTGCTCGAGAAACCCAAGGCTTAAGGCAGGTTTTCTAAGGATATAAGCTAACTAACTTCACAAGTGATATCAGTTGAAAATAATTTTGAGATTTGGCAAGCCCATTTCCAATAAAACTGTTGTTCTTCTTTAGTATAAGTACCATTACCGTCAGTAGTGGACGAAAGATATTAAATATGACTAGAACTTAACGGTTCCTTGTTACAAATACCTCAGACCTTCAAATACCTTCATCGTTAGAAATTATTATACGCTCTATGAAATTGCTTTATATATCTTTTGTCAGAGCAAAATTGGAATACGCATATATCGTCTGATTTCGTTTTTCTAATGCCGCGTCCAGATCGAGATTCCAACGCAAACCAAGACATGTGGCAAAGATTTGATAGCGTTGGCTTGGCGTTGGCGTTCGGTTGCGTTTGCTACTCGAGCGGTACTTTAAAGGAATGTTTGATTTGGTATGGACAGGATTTGTAGCTGTTTTTAGTTGTTCTAGTATTCAGTGTGTTTGAAATTGATGAGAAGTAGACTTGTGCTTTAATAATAACAATAATTAATAATTTGCCACTGTACAACTTCTATTTTTAAATGGCGCTGTCATCCAACAATGCCTAGGTTGCTGCTTCTTCTTCTCTGTATATTAAAGTATGCATTATAAATCATGTAATTAGCAACACAATTAACCGTACATTGTTGCTAAATAAATTAATCAAAGTAGAGAAGTATACTCTCCTCTTGTTGTAATAACATATTTAAGTTATCTGCTACAGGAATCAATATCATGAAAGCCTCTCCTTTGTATCAAATGATTGCTAGGTATAGTAATGTGGAGGTCAATACGAATTGTCACGGGTTTCCTACCCCGACTTTTGCTTTTACCAGAAAAAACAGACAGTTAATTTTTACTGATAATTATTAACACTCTGTAGACTACTGGATACTAATTACAACTCAACTAAACACTATTTAATTAATCACTATCTAAATCGTTTTAATTGGTCTCTCCGAAATATCAAAATAACAACTCTCTAATTCAAGACTGACTGACTCGGCCGTTTATTCTTCTTTTATAGACCAATCGAATATTCCAGGTATTTTCTAGCATCTCTAGATCCATTTCTCGAACGATTCTCGTCGATTCTCCATATTTCAGTCGCGCCTCGATCACGGCATTATTTTGTTTAATTACCAGCAACGCATAGGGGCGATCGGGGCAATCTAGCGTTTCGTGATACCACAGTCGGCGAATTGGGTGCAAGCGGGGCAAATTCTGTAACAGAATGTATATTTTATTATTATAGTGATACATATTTAAATATTTTTTTGTCCACTATATTGTTTTTTAATATTAATTACCATGTTTGATGTTTCTTTATATTTAATCTTTTGTGTGTTTGTAGGAAATGGTACCTATGTTTGTATTATTATCATTTTTGTTTTGTCTTTGTATCCTGTAACTGAGCGTCAGCTTGTTGCATAATATGTAGAAATAAATAAATAAAAAAATAATAAATAGGCAAAACCAATTAGTTCGCTCTAAAATTTTAACAGTTAGAAACATGTAGTTATATAAAAGTTGTTCCTATCTATTGATTCAAATATAAAATAAATTTATGCAAAATTTTAAGTTATCCTGATTTTAAATCAGGTAGTAGATTCCATCTTTGAAGGACTGCATAACCTTTAGGAATTATTTGAGGAAAACTGTTGTATTTTTATTTATTCTGAGGAAAGAAGTCTTGAAAGTTTATCGCTACATTGCATATTCATTGCCTTTTATTGCTTTTATTTTCTACTATAGTTACATTTTAGGTTTACATCAGTATCAGGTCTGGAAGCGATTCGCATGATAAGTTTTCAGAGAAAGTTATAATTAAACCAGACATTTTGAAGTTTACGGAAAACACTGTTATATTTGGGGACAAGTCTGAGGAAAATATAGATGACATAATATTTTGTACAGGTATGCAAGAAATGAAAAAAATTAATTTGCTTTATGTAGATGAAATGAAAATGAAAAATAAACTTAGATATCCTATCAATAACATGCAAGCTCGATACTGGAATATATTGTTTTGTTACTATATTTAGCAGTCAAATGTAATTAGCATTGAGGTATTTGGTATATTATAATAAAACTTATCGCCGACTCATTAAAAGAACTTTTTATTTTATTTACTTAGATGATATTAAAAGGATATTAAAAGTATATGCTCATAGAAGTTAGAAATAGTGTCTCTTCACTGAGCCAATTTTACAAGTTTCCTCCAGGGTAGAAAACAGTTTATAGGCTGTCAAGTTATTTAGAATAGTCATTAACACTTGATATAAATTGAAAGTATTTTTGACGAAATTTGATACCTACAAGACAACTTGGTACAATTAATTCACTGCCTCTAAATGAGTAGTCATGTTTTCTAACGGGTTTATTCGAAAAGTTAAAGGTAATGATTCAGCTTCAGTAAACCTAAACTTGTTATAGTTTGGTCTGACGCTAATACGAACCCTGAATAGGTTTCAATTTTTTCTATTAAACGCCATCAACATTTTTTTTAATAAAATTAAAAATAAATAAAATATTTTCATATAACATTATAAAGAATTTAAATATAATATGAATTTGGAGATATTTATGTTAAAAAATTAATTGATGAATACAAACTCCAATGTTTGTTGTATAAGTTCATCATACGATACCATTCTCATATTAAGTTCCACAATGCAAATTAGCAGCAACAATTATCAATTACTGTTTTAGGTTACAGGTATTGCTATCCATTTCTATCTTCTAACTGTGACATACAAATAGAAGATAATTGGGTAAAATATTTATATAAGCAGATTATAAATATTGCTCATCCCAGCATGGCATTCATTGGTGTACCATTTCGAGTGACTCCTTTCCCAATATTTGGAATTCAGGTAAATATGTAAAATTGCAGAATGTTGATATGAAATTAATATAAGCGGAAGAAGTAGTTTTCACATTCAAAGTTTGGACAATTTTTAATCTAAAATCGACTGTTTCGAATTTATAAACTCGAGGTTTTGTCCCTGATGTAAATTTGCCATACCCATATCAATATTTAAGAACGATTTCTCGTATAATCAATAATGTGACATTATAAGAGTTTATAAATAGTAAAAAATCAATTGTTAAGTCATTTTAACTTTTATGGTTGTATTATTCATTTTGGTTCTAGTATTTCAAATACGGAAGAGTTGACCTCAAGAGTAGTAGTACAGGATCCGAACTAAGGTCATGCTGCACTCTTCTGATTACCGAATGAAAATTATTTTTTAACAAAGATAAAATATGTAAAACAAATATATTGCAAATGGGTTGCCTGATGAAATATATTGCGCTCACGTGCTTACCAACGAATTTAATACCAATCGAAAGTAAAAAGCATGAGGAACATGCAAAAGTTAGGTTACCTCAGAGATAAATTGATTATCTGTAGTTGTCTACTTTTTGCTGGTCACTATATCTGGTTGCCCGATATAAAGAGGTGAGGTGATACTAGCAATTTGTACTCATCTACTTGCTGATTGAAATATATATTAAAATAAAAATAATTTTATTGCGAACACGATGGTATAAGGTTGCTTGCGAAAAATTGTTCATGAATCACGGTTGCCAGACTTTGAAATTTAAAAATTGGAGCAAGCGGAGAAACATTGCGCGTAATGTAATAATAGTATAATTACTTTAAATATAAAAATGTCTTTTAAATATTAACATATAAAAATATCTATCAAAATAATATGTGACTGACATATATTCAGTTTAAAATTTTTATCTAATTTATTAAGAGAACAACAGTAACCTCAGAAAATTATTTAACATTTTTTTTCAATTACTAAATTCAGAATCCGATTCATCAATTAGATGATTATTCTCAAATTCTGAGGATTTGTCATCTTCATCTTTTTTATGTTATGAGTATTAAAATATTGTGTAATGTTTCCAGTAAAAAGTTTACTAAACTAGTCGTGGACTAAGTATAGTATTCTACTTGCATATAATGGTTAATATTCACTCGGGTGATTTACAGTCATTATTATCATCGTAGAAAAATGTAAGGTGTTCCGAATTTAAGGAGCAATATTTCTCCAGACTATTCTTTTTCTTTATATAAACGTAGGTCAAAAAATTCTTCCTAAGAAAGTTATAGCCATTTAAAGGAGTCACACTGATGATGATTTTTTTTCAAATATCTCGGAGATACATTTATGAAATTTGGTAAGTGTCTTATCCCTTGTGAGCTCTGACTGCTGCTATACTCGCGGCAAGAATTCAGACGACTTACGTCATACGAACAAATGAATAATTCATATTTTCATCAAAATATTTAAGAAACTGCAACTGAAAGTAATAAAACTATATACTACACTAAATGTTTACATTATACAATATTGCACTAAATTGCAAAAAATGGTTGTTTTTAACTCGACCAAATATCGAAAATTGCGTTGACAATAAAAACAATTGCGTAACGTCAGGCATGACGTAAGACGTCTGAATTCTTACCGTGAGTATATAAACGAAATTTGTAAATATTTATCACATACGTTCCGACCTGATAGTGAAGTAATATGTACCTACCATAGCTTTTTTGTGCTTTGCCTTTTTCTACTTTGATAGATGTTTTTATGTTTAAGACATTTTTATATTCAAAGTAATTATACTATTATTACACTACGCGCAATGTTTCTTCGCTTGCTCCAATTTTTAAATTTAAAAGTCTGACATCCGTGATTCATGAACAATTTTTCACAAGCAAACTTATACCACTGTGCCCGCAATAAAATTATCTTTATTTTAATATATATTTCAATGGGCAAGCAGAGTACAAATTGGTAGTATCACCTCACCTCTTTATACCGGGCAACCCGGTAATAGTAACCAGTAAAAAGTAGGCAACCTAACTTTTGCATGTTACTCATACTTTGTACTTTCTAGTGGTATTAAATTCGTTGTGTAAGCAAGTGAGCGCAATGTTGAAATTAATGAATTACGGTGTTTTTAATTAAGGGTAGCCATGAACATATTTCATTATGCAATCCATTTGTGACATATTTGTTTACATCTTATCTTTGATAAATAGTTATGAAATGCCTAATTTTGTGTAACGCGTGAGATTTTTGCGGAACGAACGAAGTGAGTTTCGCAAAAACTCACAACATGTTAATGAGACAGTTTTACTTGCATATTTTGAGGTTAAGAAAGATCTAAAAGTTTCCACATTATGGACACTTTACTCAATGTTAAGGTCTGAACTAAATCTGAAAAGGAATATTGATATTAAAAAATATACAAATTTGGTAGCAAATATTAAAAGGCAAGCGGACGGGTACAGGCTAAAAAGTCAAAAGTTTTTATTAAAGAAGATTTTGCCAAATTTTTAGTGGAAGCTGATGACAAAGAATACTTAATGGCTAAGGTTGCAATGATAATTGGAATGGCAGGAGCATGCAGAAAAGCAGAATTAACATTTCTTCCAGTTGAAAATGTTATAGACGAAGGAAGCCATTTTCGTGTTGATATCCCACCTTCAAAAACAAAAGTTATACGGCAGTTTACAATTACCACTGGAGACATTGAAAATACGAATCTTGTTGAAATATTAAGAAAATATATTAAGTTGCGTCCCCAGGTCCTTAAACACAACAGATTTTTTGTAAAATATGCGAATGGAAAATGTACCAGGAATCCTGTGGGAATTAACACATTTAGCAGTCTGCCAAAAGTTATTGCACAATTTCTTAGTCTTTCAAATCCTGTTCTATATACTGGCCACTGCTTCAGAAGAAGTTCTGCCACTTTCCTAGCAGACAGTGGCGCTGATATTTTAAAATTAAAGAGGCACGGAGGTTGGAAATCTAGCTCTGTTGCGGAGGTATATGTTGAAAATTCCATGAATAATAAAAAACTTATAGCGCAAGAAATATTTGGTGAAACATCTAATGCAATGTGCGCCGCTTCCCAAATAACAGCAAGTTCGAGCAATGAAAAAAATATGTCGTCGGGAATTAATTTGAATAATTGCAATAATTGTGTTATCAATATTTATAATAATTAATTAATTTATAATTTATGTTTTTAACTTGTATTATAACAGTTTAATAAATAGAATAATTCTTTTTGTCACTAATTTTGAAATACATTTTTCGTCACCAATTGCATAAAATTTTACTTTATGCAACTAGTTACAAAAAGTAAGACGTTTCATAATGTCAATCAGTTTTAAAAAGTGTCACTTTATATGTCAAAATTAGAAAATAATACTTTTGATCCGGTAAACAGATGGGCGCAGGAGGACCTTAGTTCGGATCTTAGACTATACCTTTTCTTATTTACAAAAATACTTACCTGTCATGCAATATTTGAAGTATTAGAAATAAACAAGTTGTCATATATGAATTTTATGTTAGCATTATTGACTTTTAGGTAAGATTAAACAAACATTTTGTAATTTTTTTTTAATTACCTACCATATAAAGAAACTTTTACTCATAGAAACTCTTCATTTTATTTTGACGAGTATTATCAGTCTTCGATATTCTTTCTATTAATCAATAATTACTTACCTGTCATGCAATATTTGAAATATTAGAAATAAACGATATGTCATATATGAATTTTATTTTAGCATTACTAACTTTTAGGTAATATTTAACAAACAACTTTGTTAATTTTTTTTAATTACCTTCCATATAAGAAACTTTTACTTATAGAAACTTTTCATTATTTTATTTTGACAAGTATTTTCAGCCTTCGAAATTTGTTATACTATTCATTCTATTGATTTATTTTTTTTCAGGTGAGGTTTTTCCTCAAATATTTGAAACGGGAATTCGTGATCAGTAAAGAGCAAATGCGGCAAGATTTAGATCAATATATGCAAAAGAAGAAAGATGAAGGACAACCTACTCACTATGCTCATTTCCTGGGTCTCAAACAGGGTTGGTATATGGACGATCTCGCTGACACAGCTAACATTAAAAAAGTACCTCCAGTAATTCAGACACTCTATGCGCATTTCCATTCTCTAGGAAAGAAGAAATTTAAAATGTCTTTTAAAGTGTTAAATGATAACGAATTCCAAGAAACTGAATTAAGCTAATGTTTTATGTTTTTGTTATTTTATAACTAATAAAATTTATAATGGAATGTATAAAACAATAAAAATAACTATAAATAAGTCATTAATGAATTTAGCAAACTAGACTTGTTACAATTTTTTAAAATTATATTTTACATTTTTTATTGAAGTCTACAGAGTATTTGTTAATAAATAATCCATATGTCAAGAGTATAGTAGAAGATAGATGAATTTAACTCTAAACTTGCTCTCAATAAAAACGCAACTACAGTTGTCACTTACAGAGTGCATTTTAATGTAATTAAACTTTTCTGTAATTTAAATCCATTTACTCTGTTTGAAAGTCATATTAAGCCTCTAAATGATGTTTCGTGGAACTACATTTAAAGGATTCTACCTCGTCAGACGAAATTCCAGTGGAATTCAAGTAAATCTATAAAAAAATTTAATAGATCCATCAGTTTAACAAAATGAATGAATAATAATCATTCATTTTGTCAAACCCCTCATTCTAATCACGAGGATTAGCTCAGAAGTGGGAGACTTGTGCGGAGGAGGGAACGGCATATTATTATTAACCCGGTCGCATTTGCACCCTTGAATGACTTACGTTGGTAGGCCCTAACCACCATTCAGTGCAGAAATGAGGGAAACCTAGAAAACCTCATTAATTAGGCCAAACGTCGACCGGTATCAGTCGCTCACACTGACCCAAATCAACATTCTTCCACCCTACCATACCCGCAGAGAGAGTGCCAATCCTCTCCACGAATATAGCTTATATACGGTCTACCGTGGAATTCGATCCCTTAAACCGCTCGACTACTGACCGATAAGTTTCATTATATTACCTACCTAGATTACCTCCACAAATTTGGTTGTCCATATAGCTAACTAACAACTGCAATAGAAAGATGAAATCTGTCTTTTTTTTTTGCTTGGAACTATACGTTATAGCGACATTAACAAATATACTTTTTATATCATTTTAAATGTAGCAATATTTTTATAAACAGGCAACGAAGTTACTATTTTTTTATATTATTATTGAAAATTTTTGTTGTACAAATAAAAAATTCTTTGACAAAATTTAATTGGAATTAAACAACTTGCATCGTAAAGTCTATTGGTACCAAGGTACTGTAATAAAAAATCCTTAAAACATCAACAATTTTCACTCACAAGTTAGTTAACTACACAAAAATCGAAGAAAAAAAGTAGTGGCGCGTTTTTTAGTAGATATACAACCTTAAGTCGCGTACCACTTGTAACAGAACTTCGTTACATAATTGCGTCTCAAACAAGGTCAAAGTAGGTTAGGTTAGGTTAGTTAACTACACAAAAATAGAAGAAAAAAAAGCAGTGGCGCGTTTTTAGTAGATATACTACCTTAAGCCGCGTACCACTTGTAACAGAACTTCGATGCATAATTGCGTCGCAAACATGGTCAAAGTAGGTTGTAGTACACGTGACTTGTCGAAAAAATTCTCTCAAAACAGAACTTCGTTACCCATTACCCATTCACACTCTGCGTAACCGCATACCGTATCATCTTGTAGTGTGATACGGAAGTACCGATAAGTGTTGGGAACAGTACAAACCTCGATGCGAACATCCATATTCACTGTGATGTGACGCGACGAGGTTACAGGGATCTCGTCCTCACAATCGTGTTGACGTTACGCGACGACGTTCTGTTACAAGGGAGTACGTGGCATTATAAAGTTATTTATTTCAGTGTTTAGATACAGAAAGTTGCGTTTGTGTGGTGCAGACGTCATGAGTGATTAAATTATGAGTTTTGACAATAATACTCCCAGTGTGTAAAGGTCTGTTCCTACAGGAGTCAGGAACTAGTTTGAAACTGTCAGAAATGTTCGTCCAACTACTTCTTGAATTGGATGCACTGAAAACACATTCAGAACATATATGGTCGAATATTTAAACAGAACAGTTTGAAACCAATCCCTGACTAATGTACGAGCAGACATCACTTAGTTTAACGGGAGTTTATCCAGCGGCGGAATATCATTTAAAAAATAGTTTGGGTCATATTTATTAATGTGATGTTAAATTGTTTTTTTCAATTTTTTTCTTGAAGTAGTATGTAATAAATGAGATAATCTCACACTCACAAAATATATGACTCTAGACATACGACATCTGACAGTTAAGTTCGTGAATTTGCCACAATACATTTATGTTATAGCACTGTATTAACAGGTTCGTCATTTTTTTTATTTTACTGTTTTACTTGTGAGTATTTCACAGCAATACTTGTGTCAAGGTAGGTACGACCATCAGTTACTGAGTATCATGTCGTCGCGAGAATAAATTATTCTTACGCATTTTTATACCAGGTATGGAAGGGCATTTCTCAAATTTTGTTGATATACTTGCAGGTTTATCTTCTACTAGATCAGGTCGAAAAAGCTTTGTTCTTTTAAAATAAAACGGATCAGCTTAAAATAATATCATATATTTTCACTGGTACAAATTAAGGAAACCCTTCTACAAAATATTTACAAACAGATAAATAATTATTATAAAATTACTGTATAATGAATTAAATATTAAATATAGTACAGATTAACAATACAACCTATTTTACTTTGACGTAAGTCTCATTATCTACAATTTTATACCGATCTTCTCTGAAGTTGAGAAGGTCATCATACAACCTCTTGACACTTATATCTCTCAGCTTAACTAGGACGGGGGCAATTGGTATAGTATTGGCGTCCGCGGCCAGGTCATTGTAGTACGCTTCTTGATACTGACCCATCATATGGGCCTGCCGCTTGCTGTACCCTTTTGCCCATCGACTTTGCATTTCCTGTTCAGTGTGCATTCGCATCTCATCCGATGATGGCAGTCGCATCGAACCATTGAGGGATTGACAGAAGTAACGAGCCTGGAAAAAATTATAATAAAGTTAATTTATTTTCGTATACGTAGAGTAACGGCGATATTTTGAACTTTCAGATCTGTTTGTTTTCATCCAAGTCAACGGAAAAAGTAATCATTTTTGCTAAAACGCTTCTTAAAGGAACTATTAAAGTACTAGGGAACTTCAAAGAATGAATGGTGAAGTAGATATTACAAAATATATTTTAAATCAAGAGTACATGTATTTGCATATCTACACATACTATAATTTTCTAATTTCCACTTCTACACTTTTATATGTTTATTAGACATTTATCACTTCTATAATTAAATTTAGTTCGTTTCTAAGTTTAAGTATAACCTGTAGAAGTGCAACAGCACGATTAACAATATTGTCAATATCAGATATTACGATCATGAGAATGACACATCTAAAACTTATCAAGAGGCCAAGGAGTATTGAAACGTTTGGAAGCATGGGGTGTAACCAGTTGCAGAAACTTTTACGGGACGTCTCAGAAAATCACTGTTCCCTAGGGTTAGGACCATAGCAGCTATAGTTTCAATAATACGAACCGAAACGAATGTAGGGATGTTAGGGAATTGATAACGGATCCACCTTCGCCCGAGAATGACAAGAGTAAGTCAATGGTTCTCAGCTAAGACTAGAGAAGTATATTAGTTCTAAGATTGGTGGCGACCTAGACCAAAACATAAGACATAACCCGAATAGCTATAGTAGATAGGTAAATAAATGTTCTTTTGGCTATTGGTAGTATTTAATCATATCACATACTAAACTCAAAGTAGCTAGTTACAGCCATTCGATTATTTTGCTTCCTAGAGCGCCTAAGATACATATTTCGGATGAAGTCCATTATCGATAGTTTTCTACTATTAGAAAAAATCAACAAATTTTAAAATGTAGTTTCTAGTTGTGAAGCAGTAAAACGTGGTTGCATAACGGAGTGTTGTGATGATATTTATTTAGTTTTGCGATATTAATCAAAACCTATTTTTAAAGTCAATGTTCTCCAAACTTTGCATCTACGGGAATTATATCGTTTTATTATGTTTCGAAATAAAAACAAAGTACATTATTTCTCAATTTTCAAAATTTAGTTAACTCATCACACTCTATGACTTTAAGCCTTCGATTATGAAGTAGAAATTCTTAAACTGCAATATAAACACCATTTAAGTCATCATCTTTATTTGTCTAAAAGAATGGACCATTTACCGTATGCTAACGCAGCATTAGTAGGTACCGTAATTTAAAGATTTTTTAACAACGGTGGTAGTGACTTAAGCCTTGTCCTTATGGACGCGAATATTCCCTCGAATTTCGTAGATTTTGATTTAAATTATTAATGGCGGGAAAGTGTTAATTTTTTTTGAGAATAGCGTAATACCAGAATTTTCATCATTATGTGGGGTTAGTAAGTTTAATTTGAGCTTCTGAACAATCTACCTTTACACTCAATGACACTTTTATGATGAAAATTATAGCAAATATTACAGTTGTCAAAATCCGTTAAAAGTTGAGCCTTTCCCCGCCATTAAATAATTCGCGTGAATTTTCACCAATTTCAATTCAGCCACTGATTCTGTGTTATTGTTTAAATAGTTCATTTTCCGCCGCGAGTAACCATAGTAGTATTAAGTTTTTAATACTGCTCTGTTGTCTTAATTGAGAAAATCTTCATTCTGAAATACTGCCTGGATTAGATAATTTGCTGTGGTCATCAAATTGTAAATTTTTAATAAAAATATTATTATCATATTACTATACGTTTCACAATAAGTTCTATTAAACCAGACCATTATACATATATCATGGAAGTAGAAATTAGATTTTTCATAGATACGATCTTTTGCACTAATTCCGTTTGGAAAAAATAATATAAAGAAAACTTCAGAGCTAAATAAAGTTATAAAAGATGAGACGACTTTCCGTTTTAACATACGCATACACATACTAATTACTAAGCTGTGGATGTCGTAAACCGAAAAAAGTAAAAAATGTAGATACAATTTCTATTCTTAACAGGGTAGAATAAGATCCTGATAGTAATTAGAAATTTTTGTATTTCCATGACGTCGTTTACGATTACATAATATAACAAAAAATAATAACTAGATACACTGTGATATTAACAGTACAGATCGCGTGCATAACAAATTTGTACCTCACTCATTAGTAGCGTCGTACTTTAAAGATATTTTGGCGATGGTAGCGTATTATTGGAATTTAATACAGACAAAAATATTACACATGAGGCCCATATAGTTTAATGAAAGAAAAAGTTTACTATCTATTACTTCTATTATTATAAAAACTTTACCTGTAAATCAAACATCTGGAAGGCACATACGTTGAAAGGTATCCCAATGAAACACATCGTAGGTTTTTCAATGTGGATCATGTGCTTGTAAAGGGGCTGTATATAGTTATGATCTATGGTTACTCCACATGATTCATGTAGAAATGGGAAGCTGTACTTGTAACCCGTACAAAGTAATATTACGTCGAAACAACAACAAGAACCGTCTACGAATTCTACCATCTCGAAGTTGACGATGTGTTTGATGTCGGGCTTCTTCTCCACATTCTCAGGATACGCAGTTTTGCTTGCTTCTGGAGAGTGGTGGCTAAGTACGACCTACAATAAGAAAAAGCAATGTATTACATATATGTTTTCTGTTTATTTTATTATCAATGGCTTGTCATTTATTATTTCTGCTATGGCTCACATGCATCTGATGATAAATTGCAACGCTTATATGACAATATAAAAGAGTTAATGTTTTATCTAGGTATATAGTTCATTTAGTTACATGATTCAACGAATTCAACAGAATTGTGATTTTGATTTTCAATTTATTTTAATGCAACGTACTAAACTCTAAGCAGTCAAACACATCCAGTAAAAACTTTGATCGCTTAATGAAAATTGTCTATTGTTACATTATTACGCCCCACCCCCTCCCCTTTTAACAAATGCTGTCATATGAGATACATCCAATAAATATGTTATATATTATGTGACCAGTACGACGAGGCAGGTGAAGCAGTGCCTCAGTAAGTAAGTAATTTCGAGGCGTTAGATAATAAAAATAATAAGAATATTACAAAATTTAAAATTTTTATCTTGCATTATCAAGTACCCAAGATCGAAAATAATAGAGAGTGACTAATTCACAACACAGAGGTGAGTACGGAAGATACATGTGTTATGATTACCTAAGCGTGTCACTTGAGAAGAGTTAAAGCACACAAAATTATGAAAAATAAGTTGACGTCGGCTGAACCTAGCACATTAACAATTTAAATGTGTCATCCTCTCTACATATTAAAATGCCGTCTTTTTGGACGGCGATTGCCCACCACCACCCACTTACACCTACCTGATGAGTACTCCGCGGATATCACACTTAAGCCTTGTCCTCATGGCGGAAAAATCTCAACTTTTGACAATTGCAATATGAAAAACTGTCAAACACTACAAATATTATTGCCCCTTTCATTATTATTTGGTGTTAATAAATTTGTTTTGAGCTTTTGAAAATCTACTATGGCAGTTTCATGATGAAAATGGTAGATAATGTTATAGGTAGTTGACAAAATTTGTTACAAATATAGATTTTTCCACCATTAAATAAATCGCGCAAATATTTGCGAATTCCGCATTCAAAAGAACAAAAGGCCAATCAAAAAGCAGCAGCGTATGCGTAGCAGAAGCTGTGTAATCGGGTATGCTCTCAGATACGCGGCACACGATTTTGTAAGAAAAATATACGGGCTGCATGTATATTTCTTTGTGTCGACTGCTAGAAATTGTGAGCAGGTTTATAACATGAGTCACTCTCTAGATTTTTGGCTGTCAAGTTATAATATGCAATAATGTGTGCAGACAATCTTTAATACCCATATTATACGGTCGCTTCGTGATTCCTTTTCCGTCATTAATATATTATATTTAAAAATTTCAGTGCACTGTAATTCAAATTTTATTGTCGTTTCTCATTAGATTTAGTGAAGTTTCAGATGTGTGCATTGCTACTGTGTAATGTAAAATGGCAATGCTCAGGGCCTCAAGTATCATCGGCAGTGGCGCCATTGCTAAAGAATAGGAAAACGTGAGGAATATGTTAACGATATTAATTATTCAATAAATAGACGCGCTTTTTCAAAATTGACAAAAATGGATATTCCGATTTCAAAAATTGTCGCGAGATTTATTAATAATAAAATTATTCGTACAAGTAAATAAAATATTATTAACTGAGGATCTTCTAAAATAAGTAAAAACCTTAACTAGTAACAATATTTACAACAAATGTTAAAACTGGGTATCATTTTGAAGATGCAAAAACCTTAAACCGTAAACGAATGTATTTTGTACCTTCCACATAATCCTCAATGAAAAACTTGTCCTTACGGCATACATAGTGCAATATCACACTACACATTAATCGTAATAGAATGACCAACCCACCCACCAGACTTACAACCCCTATTTTTGCTCATATTTTTCAACAATCAGATTTTACGAGCACGTCCTAAGATAAGACGGATTTCTCCGGAAATGACTAGAAATGTATAAAGTTTTGTTTACTCTTTAGGACACTGTTCCGATTATTTATTAAAAAAAAAAGATTTCTGGGGAAACATTTCCTATGTTTGGAATGTAGGCATAAAATTATCATGATAATATGTTCAAAGATAATAGTATATACGAAAAATATAAACTACAATTACAAAAGAATTTAAAAAATGAATATAAATATAATAATTTTCTCATCTTAAAACCAGAAACTTAGGTACGAGTAGATACACTTAGTTACCTTGCGTAATATTTTTTAAATACTTACATATTTAGCAACGCGAGACACTTGTAATGTTAAGTCCAATCCTGATGGTCCAGCACCCACAACTAGAACCCTTTGATCCTTATAACACTCAGGTGATCTGAAGCTGTGACTGTGTTCAATTTTTCCATTGAAATTTTCTCGTCCAGGAATATTAGGCATCACGGGTTCGTTGTAGTGTCCATTACATATCATTACAGCATCGTAAGCATTCGTGATTTTTTCATTAGTTGGTTTGTCTATGTAGCTCAATTGCCACTTGTTGTTCTCAAGGGGATGTATATCGGTAACTATTGTGTTGAACTGAAATTGAAAACAATATTATTCAACAAATATAATTGTTGTGGTAAAACGGATGAAGGTACAACTGTTTGCAATAATAATGACACTTTAAAATGAATTTTGCGATTTCTTTTGAACTGCTGACGTATTTGTAATGAAATCTACTATCAACATTAGTAATTAGTTGTTTCACTTACCAATAGAAATTTAATGAAATTTATACTTAGAACTTCCAGAAGTTCAAAAACTATTTTGAAGAAATATTATTATTACAACAGCATGTACTTTAAAAATTGAATAACGAACACTGAGGGAAATATATTTTAACTATTAGTAAATATTGACTAGGTATTCCCAGCAAAATATCTGCATTAAATAGACTCCAGAAAAATTATGCTGCTTTCATAATAAAAATAATTTTGCTAAAGCAACCTACTAGCGGTTGAAAGGTTTTTTTTAGCTTTTGATTTATTGCTGCAATCCCATCTTTTTATTATATGTAGTAGCTTTTGCAATTTTTCACTCCAACAAAAAATTATATTGTTAGGTTGTCATCCTAGGATAACTAGTTCTATAGCAATACCAGCAAGTATTTCTTTCTATTTCAAATAGGTGACTTTAAAGCTACTACTAAATGATTTCCTTGCCATCACTAAGTGCACTTAAATTGGTCAAAGATCAACTTTGTCTTTACACTTTCATTTTACATTAAAAAAGTTACAAGTAAAATTAGTTTGGACAGAATCGGCCAACACTCGCTTTTCACTTTTAACTATTGTAATATAAAACAAAAGTTAACGTTGATTAGGTATGTATTTAATATTTTTTATATCATATTTTTTTACTTCACATAATGTATCACAAGATCTTGCTGGATATTATTACCTATATTTGGTAGGTACTAATACTTATTCCTTGTGAATAATATATTAATGAATATGAAAGATGGGTCAGTCCTTCCTGTTGTTATGTTGGACACAAAATGGCTATGTATTCGCGCGTTTGCGTAAATTAAGGAGGATTATTACGCACTAGCAAAATATCAAACTACTGTTATACAATTTTTATTTGGCGCAATTTGAAGCTAACTAGCCATAGGTAAATTATTTTTAATCGCTAATAAGTAGGCCTCAACTAAAGTCAGTTAGCTACAGTAATAAGCTATCGTTAGTTACCTTTAGTGAAAGAAATGAAATACAATATATACCTATTAAATGTAAGAAGGTGCTCTATTGTCTTAGCAAAACGTCGACTGCGGTAGTAAAATCATGTTAATAAAATAATTTTTATTATGCTTGGTACTTGATATTGCAAAATTAACAAGAAATATTCAAACTATAATGCAGATTATCTTAGCAAAACTTTTTTATTAGTTGACTTCCCTCACTGAAATTGGTTTGAAAACTCAGTTACTAATACTAATTAATTTTACATATTGTGAGCAAAATTAATCAAGCAATGAAATATAGTTGGTTTGATTAAAAGACTTAGTTTAAAATTTACATTATTTTCACATTTGGTATTAACAAGGAAGAAATTTCCAATAGGAAATTGTATCTAGACAAATCTTTATACGAACAATACCACTGATTATGTTATAATCGCTATTAACTGAACGTTCAGGTGTTTATAAGAAACTAGCCTATACACAACAACATAAACAATAGATAAATGTTAGGAAAACTACTATATTCAAGAATGTATTATATGTACTTAAGATTATGAAAAAATAAATTCAATTTTAACAGTACTGAAATAATATATGGACTATTTTGCTGATATGTCGGGTGTCAGTTTGAAAAAAGAAAGATTTAAATAAACAACCCCTTACACCAAATGGATCAGTTTTGAGGTTTATTTTTGATTTAACAGTGGCGGTCCGTGAGGGAGAACTCTGGACATCCCCAGTAATACTTACAGGCGACAACAGACTGAGAGTCTGATCCACAGAAAAACCCTTAGACCAAATTCGCGGATTAGGCCCTTCAAAAAATCCGTTAGTTTATGGCTAGCTAACTTGTTTATGTAAAGTTTTCATTTTTCACAGTGGCAAAAATAAGTAAAAATTCCACAAATAAATAATCACTTCTATACAGCCTTACAAACAAGCGCTATGTCTCGATATAATATAGTTGTTCTCTGGTTCTATTATTTATGTTATAATTTCATATAATTTTTATTATTTATATTTCAAATGATTTTTATTCTCAAGCGACACAGTGTTGTTAGAAATATTAAACACATTCTGGAATTTAAACTATTATTTGTTTTATTTACGTATTTTTTCGCACCTACTATCGATAACGACACAAAATTACTTTAAAAATTCTTATTCTTAATGAATTAGATAAATGCCCCTAAAGAGCGAACAAACTAAACACATCTTATTATAGGTTTGGTTCTGCAGTAGTTGGAAACGGTTTGAAACTATCAGAAATGTTCGTCCGGCACGCAACGTCAAAATCTTGGACCCTCCCCCCTCTTTTTTTTTGTGAAGAGCGTATGTTCGATAAACTGAGAACTTAGAAAATTATAAACCAGCAAAAGTGTGACATTTTTGACAAAATTTATTAAATCAAAAAGAAGTAACAAAGCAAGTCCTCTACTTGACTAATAGTCGATATGACCTCCGCCACATTCCAATAGCATATTGACACGTCTGTGCATTGAGATAATCAAGCGGTTAACGATGTCTTGCGGAACGACTAACTCATTTGCAGTCTGAGGGGGAGGAATTTGATTATGAATGGCTCTAGCAACGAAATCCCACATGTTTTCAATAGAATTTATGTCAGGAGTGATGGCTGGCCAATCTAATCTATTGATATGCCCTGCTTCGAGTGTCTCTTTAATCCTTCTTCGCGATGTGGTCGAGTATTGTCTTCCATCAAATTTTCAACTAATTCATTATGTAGGGGGTAGATAATGGGCGTAATAACTTGTTCGATGTATGCGAATTAATGTGGTGCGGCGGTTGAACATTATTCCACCCCAAAACATTACAGTACTCCCGTCATACGGAGCAACTTGACGGGGAAAATGAAGTCGCTGTTGACGACCTGGTTCCCTCCAGACTCTTCATCGATTGTCATCAGTAACCAGCTCAATTCTGGTTTCATCTGCAAATAACACCCACCGCCACTGGCGTAAAAGCCAACCCCTATACTCTCACGTCTGGAGACGGGCAGCATGATGCCTTGGAAGTAGAGTGGGAACCCGTAATGGCCTTCTAGCACGTGAATTTGCGCTGTAGAGTCGTTTTCGAATAGTAGGTGTTGATATAACACGGCGAAACGTACCTTGCAAGTGGGCCCTGAGAGCTGAAGCTGAAAATGTGCGATGTCTACGGGCATATTGCACCAAATACCGATCCTCCCTTTCATTAGATACTCGAAGATGTCCACTACGTGGTCTGTTTTCCACTGTATCAAATTCTTCATATCTGTGTACTATTCGTACAACAGAATAGGAATGCCCAACATGTTCGAAATCTGATGACTGGAATGTCCTGCATCATGTAAAGCAGTCATTCTTGCTCGGGTAAACGCAGAAATTTCACGTCCTGGCATTATAATGTACAAGTATTCAAAGGAACACTTGGCTGAATACACTGCTAAACTGAGCAGATTTGTAAAAATATTGATAATAAAGTAAAAGTTTATGGTCTGTAATTTTTTATTGTCTCTTTTGTTTCCTAAGTACATGTACTTTTTTACTACATTAAAAAAAACCACTAGGTTTTATCGAATCATTTTATATACAGGGGATCCAAGACTTTTAACATTCAATGGTAACGCGTTCTCAACTTAACTGGTCGAATATTTCTGGTAGTTACAAACCGTTTCCAACTGTTCCAAAAACAAACATAATGTTCTTCTCAAAAACATATAACATGCATAATTTGTAACGACGTACCTCTCTGTTATTTATAAGATTTATTTAATATTAAATTTTCATTGTTGCAGTTATTTTGCCATTTATAGAAGAAATATATATAAACAGATCTACCTTTACTAGTTCTTTCAGGTTGAAAAAGTCAGCATACAGGTTCAAGAAATCGAGAATTTCTGCTTGAGTTAAATAGGATTTCTTCTGTTCTGGTATGGGAAAATCAGGAAAACCCATGACTTCCTTTGGTAGATTTGTTCTGAAAAAATAATTTTCTACATTATTTTTCATTTTATATTACAAGGATATCAAAAGAGTTTGAACGATATGGCGATTATGTAGAAAAATAACATGATTATGTATGTACTCGGAACCTTTTATACATTTTTCATTTTCTCATTTCCTTCTTTATAACTGGTCGGCCCTTTCAATATTCGCCTTGTATTACAAAATAATAAGTAAACACTTTATTTTCTTACTTAGTCTACAAGTTTTATCGGAACAACTATAAGTTGTTTGCTCATATAGTATAAACATTTTTATGCAATTTTTTTTATCAAATACAAGTTATTAATTCATTAGCAGACAGTTGAAAATATGTTGCCCATTATTTAATTGATACGTTATCACGCCATTAAAATTATAAAAAATATATATTTTTTGTTAGTTTTGGTTCCGGGTTCAATTTTTAATTAGCAAATTATAGGGCACCTATACAGAATGATTATTAACTTATACACATAAAAATGGGAAATTATAGCTGATGACAAATAATGACATATAGTGAAAAAATGTATAGTAGAATATTTTTAGTTTAGTTTAGAAAAATGTATCAGGTAAAATGTTTTGTTCATAAAAACAGAGGTAAACATTTCCATGCATATAAGTATTTATTTTTTGCCAAAATGGTTTTTTTTCTTTAATTTAAAGCCAACTATGTTCCATGAATTTTTAATGTGATTCAGGTAACATGGGTTCAGATATTAAATTCCCTTCTTTTCGAAAACTATTGCCGACATCGAATTTCAACAAGAGAAATCCTTAAAGTTTTAATTGTTTTCTATGAAATTATCAAAAAAATAAACACAAAAAAGTTTGGATAATTTTGAAACATGCCCGTCTTGGTTAACCCGCCCCTGGACAAACTGTATTGTTTTTTTTAGATTTTCAAAAAGAACCTAAAAAGTTATGGGATTGTGCCAAATTACAATAATTTATCCCGTTTGGGAAATACTAATTAAAAACCGCCATCAAGAACCCTTTACGCCCTTTATGACGAAAACGATATGTTTTATACATCATATAGACTTTTCTTCTTGTTTTGAGAAATAGAAAGCGCAGTTAAATTTATCCGTATAGGTTAAGAATTACCCTGTGTTTATACAAAATGGTCGTTAAATATTTTTTAAAAATAAGTTCGATTCTATAGGTTATTTTAAAAGAAAACATAAGCATATGGATATAAAATAGTTTTCGAGATCATTGGTGTTAATTTCGAAAATAATGTATTAATGCAAAAATATTTAAAGTTGTAAGTTAGTAAAACTTAAGCCAGTCACTTAGCTACCCAAACGTAAGAATTCACTGCATTTGTATATAATGCTCATAGTAGTTAGTACTGTAGGATTACGTTAATTTTTAAACCGAAACCTAAAACATAGCAAATTGCAATTAAAAAAATTAAGACGATACAAGTAGAAGCTTATACTAAGCTTAATCTAAGTAAAATATTAAAAAACATTGGATGCAGTTGCTCTTTATTTATCCAAGTTAGTAACAATTAATGAATACAATATATATTTTTATAAAGAGCGCAATATACCAACTGCTTCAAAAATCTTTGTAGAGAAATTTTTTTTTCCAAGGCAAATGATATGTTCTTAGTTCTTAACATAGTGTTTAAAGCCATTTCTTTTTAGTATATGTATATGGTTTTTTTATTCGATGTTATTCAAAATGAATAAAAAATCAATGATATTTGATACTTGTTACCTATTATAAAAAGAAAATTATAAACAGTTGAGTTTTTTTGACTTATCTACGAAAGGTATTATTATTATTATTAAAAATTTATTGATAATAGAAAGCTGCGAATTTCTTTAATACTGTCGAACAGTATTTAGTATATCTATATTACCTGTATTTGTATGTTTTCCTTCATTTTACAGAATAACTTGTGCCCATGTGTCCTAACTATCAAATAAAGGATAGTTGAACAATAGAGAGTTATTGGAAATCCCTTTAATACTGCAGAACAGTATTAGGCACGACTTTATTTAAATACTGCTTACTTACCCTTCTATAGTTAGTTATTGGTTAATAATTTGACGGATGGGATTCCCTTATTCTTTTGTTTATATCTCTCAATTATTTCCATTTTAATGGTGAATGAGAATAGGAATAGAAGTTAATATTTTGAAAAAATGAAGATAATTATCTTTATTTCATTTTTCTTGAAATATGTGACGGAACTTATTTTCAAAAATGAAAAGCATTTTATTTTTACTTTAGATTAGAACGGGTATGACTGATTGCGGCCGAACGACCCAATCTATCAAATAAGGAATTGTTCAACGTTACCTTAAACATGCAGAAATATGGTCAAGCACTAACCTTATTACTGCTTCCTTAATAATACGAGTACTTCAACTATGCGCATGCTTATATAACAAAATAAAGGAATCTTAAATAATGCTTAACCTCACGACGCGCCCAATAAGTCTAATAAATAAATTCTTAAAGTTCAAGAAAAAATATCAGTATCAAAGTAATACAGATACATCAAAATCTTACGAAATATTTTCAATAACTATTTCGTGGGAATTATTTACATATAGATTAATTTGTAATTAACGAATTTATAGACAAATTAATGTTAATGACAAGTTAATATTTTCACAAAAATTTTATTACCACTTATTACATAAGTAGCTATTTAACTATTATCATAAACTTACGAAATCAGTACTTGTAGTGTGTAGTGATATTTATAATTTGATTTTCTTGAAAACTATAGCGATATCGTAACTTGAAAACTGGGATTATTACCACATTTATTGCGTCATTTGGAATACCATTAACTTATTTTTATCTTTCATATAGAATCATCATGTTACTTACATTATTATTATTGTTTTATACAAAATTTTATTATATTTTTTAATGTTGATTATTTAAGTATGTTGCAATTGTTGCAATCGACATCCTGGACACTAGAACTCTCCATACAAATAATTATATCTATGAAAAAATAAGTGGAATGTTTTCTTTCATATTTGTTTTTGCCATTGTATCTTTCTAAAAACTGAGCAAACAACTGACCTTAGAAAACGTGAACTTTGTTTGTGATTTATTTTTTCCACTAAATCCACAATTCTGATCTTTGACTTCATTTCATTGTGTCACCAGATTTATGTACAGTCCTTACTGATATGAATAAGCAATTATTTAGTTAACTTAAAGTTGGTAGAGTACGAATCTCTAGGATAAATAATAAAAAATGTGCGCACATAAATAAGTTGTTCTGGCCAGTTTCTCGAACTTTTCAAAAATATTAGTTAATAATAAACCATTAGAAAGTGAAATCACAAAATATAAGTACGATTGGCATTCTAGGTGGTGATAAATATAAATTATGGTTTCCTGTCTGGTAAAACAAGTTTCGAAAGCAAGATGTAATGAAATAGAAACATAATTTACATTTATCAATATTCTTATAATTACTATTAGTGTAATATTCTAAACAACTACACCAATAATAATTGCAACATTGTAGAACAATCCTTCTCATTAAATTATTTACTACTTATCTTAAACATATCGACGTAAAGCAGTAAAATTTTTATATTAAGGAAATGATTCTAAATACACGGTGTCCCACCGAAAATGCATTGATCGTGATCTGAGGAAAATATACTGATTTGAAAAATTTGAAAATTTGGCTACATGACAAGAGCGAACACAACTAAAGTATCAAAACTCTCCAGCACTTTCGGTGTAAACGGACACCTACTTCGTTATTTTAGATGGAACACCCTGTATATTATTGCATTTTTGGATTATACGGAAATTTATAGAGTTCAGTAGCTTTATAACATTTCCTGTAGCTAGAAGTTATTACATTTTGAGATATTATATAATATATAGGGTGATTCAGGCTTAAACTTGATAACTTCAGGAATCTATAGAACAGGTTAATATAATGTTTATTTGTGATATAAACTTATTTCCTAAAACGCATCTTTTCCGAGGTAGAGGGCGTTGAAGTAGGAATTTTTTTCTCGTTTTTCCCTTTTGAACCACTTATCCGATTTAAGTAAAATTCGGAACACAAACTTAAGTTTGAAATACCTACCCATCTTAGAAGTGTATTTTGTATGCTACCCCCCTCTCACTTTATTTCAAAACTACAAAAAAAATAATAATAATTTTAATAAAACATCTACACACCACTTTGACCTGATTAATTTCGAAACTTCTTCGTCTCCTGTTTTTTTCAACGTTTGGTTTTGTTTCTGGGATATTCAAAGAAATTGGTGACAGTGTAGCGCACCAGCCGCGTAAATTTCATTTAACTTTATAGCAACCCATGCAAACAAAACTCAGTGATTTGTGTAAACTGACGTTTGTGAAAATCATTGTCAAAAGTATTATTTAAAGAGCATTTTTAGTGCTAAGAAAATATGCCAAGAACGTTTACAAATGCTGAATATGCCGATATACATTATGTTTATGGTTTCTGTGACGGAAATTCCAACGCGTCAGTTCGAGAGTACCGAACACGCTTCCCTAATAGAAGAATTCCAAATGCACAAGTTTTTGTAGATGTACATCGTCGATTTTCGGAATATGGTTTGCGCCGCTACAATGATCATAATCGTAATGTACCGCCAAGAAATAATCAACGAATTTTTAATCTTTTTGATATCGATAGAACTTTAAGCACACGCCGAGCAGCTCGGCAACTCCATTTATCTCAATCAAAAGTATCTACTGAGAGTACTCAAATAAGATCATCAAAGGGCTTTCCATCTCCAACCAGTTCAAGGTTTGTTGCCAGGAGATGCGGAAAAACGTTTAAATTTTTGTAGATGGGTTTTAGATTCAACAGAAATTAATCCACAATTTCTGCATAAGGTTTTATGGACCGACGAATCTAATTTCACAAAAGCTGGAATTGTGAATTACCACAACATTCACGTTTGGAGTCAAGTCAATTCTCGATGTGTCAGACAATCTTCATTTCAGCAACAGTTTAGTGTAAATGTGTGGATAGGTGTTTTAAGTAATAACCTCTATGGGCCGCATATTTTGCCTCCTCGTTTAAATGGAGATTGATTTCATGAGTTTCTGCAAAACTCTCTCCCCGACGTGCTTGACAATGTCTTCTTAAATTTACTCCAACGGAACTGGATGCAGTTGGATGGTGCCCCTGCACATTACGGAAGGCAAGTACGGCAGTGGTTGGATGAGAATGATCCTCGTCGATGGATTGGACGGCAACCCAACAACCACCCAAATATGTGGATTCCTTGCGAAGGACCAGTGGCTTGACCCCCGCGCTCGCCAGATCTAAATCCTCTGGATTATTTCGTTTGGAGTCATCTAAAAGCAATTGTGTATGATACGCCAGTACATACCCGTGAGGAATTGTTCCAAAGGATAAGACATGCTTGTGATGACATAAAAACAATCCTGTTCAAATAGCAGCTGCGGTTAATACACTAGTTCGTTGATGCCAAAAATGTATTGAGGCTGGAGGAATGCACTTTGAACAATTATTGTATTTTTTTTAGTAGTTGATAAGTTTGTTGTAAATCTTGTAATAAGTAGTTGTCACTAAATTTATGTTTGAGGTTATTGGCATTTTTCCTTAACACTAAGAACACTTTAAATAATGCTTTTGACAATGATTTTCACAAACGTCCGTTTTTTTTTGAGAGCCGTCCGAAAATGTCCCCGGAAGGACCGCAGCCTATAGACTTATTGTGCATCTCTCGATGAGCACAAACATCCATGGTACTACAGTGGGATTCGAACCCACACCGACATAGCCGATACAGACTGGTTCCACGAGCGGTCGTCTCCCAGCCACCTCTGCTATCGCGGCGCTCAAAACGTCAGTACATATTAAGAAAAAAATTGATGCGTGCGAAAGTCTCCACAACTTTTTCCTGGAAATATATATAAAGTTTATTTTTTTATATTTATAGAACTTAGACGAATTATGGTGTATCCGTAAATTTAAAAATGTGATACCAAGTGATTTATATTTGCCGTTACATTTTGACAACTTCAGACAGCTATAACTATTTTATTTCAAATGGAACACTTTATGTTTTCACTATGTCCTGTGCTCATTGAAATTGCTTTAAAACCCGTATAAGTATTGTTAACGTTGGGATTACTAAATTTGGAGATATTTGTAAATTTTTAGGTACTATTTTGGTAGTTTTTGTCATATCTAAAATGTTATCAAATTTGCGACGAATATAATCTATAGGGACATGACACAACAGTATTTGACACATGCCAAGCCAATGTTGTTGTTTTTGAATTGTTTGTATCCATGGCAAATTTATTAACATTCTAGATATGACCAAAACTATCAACATAGTAGAAATTTTCAAATATCTCCAAATGTAGTAATATCAACACTAACAATGCTCATATGGGTTGAACGACTAATTCTATGTGCACAAGAGGAAAAATAGAATTTTCCATTTGCGATACGAGTAAAATAGTTATAGTTGTTTGAAGTTGTCAAAATGTAATGGCAAGAATGAAACATTTGGTGTAAATATATTCCATAATTTAGCATCATCGAAGTTCTTTACGAATGCCAAAAATCAACTTGATATCTATTCCCGGGAAAAAATGCGGACACCTCTGCGTACAATCTATTGCATCAATAATGAATAGAAATTTAATTAGAGATGTACTCGTGAGGGGATCAACTAAGAACTATTGTTGAAAGTTGAAAGTAGATTTCATTTGGAATACGTCAGTAGTTCGAAATAAATTGCCAAATTCATTTTATAGAGTGTCATTATTATTGCAATAGATTGTACCTTACGTCGTCAATTTTTTTGCTAACATATTAATATTACAAAATCTATAACACCTAACTATAGGGAATGTTACAAAGCAACCTTAAAATTTTCCAAATAATCAAAAAATCCAATAATATACATGGTGATCTATTTAAAATAATAAAATTGGTGTCGAGTTGTAGATATTTTAGTTGTCTTCGCCTCAACGATTTTGCCATGCTGCCATTTTTTTAAATTGTTTGAGTTAGTATTTTTGCAGATAACGATCGACGCAGGTCTCGATGGGACACCCTGTATAGTGTGGTTCATTGAACCAGGACACACCTTCAAAAAGAACATTTGAAACGTGTGATTGTAATGATTTTGATGTGTAGAGTAGTTCAAATTGTTTTAGAAGGGGGTGGCTACGGTGGTTCTGTCACATATAGAGCAAATGTGATGCCTCTTTTTTGGAGAAAATAACAATGGCGAAAACCGCACCTCTCTATCTCTTTTTGAGCTGAAGGGCGTTTGCAAAACTTACTGATACCAAAAAACGCCCGTATCTCACTTTTCGTCATTGTAATTTTCTCGAAAAAGGAGCCCAGGACTCGTTCATCAGTTTGATCTATCTATGACAGAACCATCTTTAACCTTCAAAAACATACCAAAACATACCATACCCTAGACTTATTAAACCTATTACGATGATTCAGCTGTTAATGCACAATCTACTATATTTTCTTCCAATCGATTTATTCGAAAATTACTTTAGGATTTTTTTTAATTAAAAATGTGGCAACGTGGCGTTCTACAGCATCAAAGAGTATCTGAAAATGTTAATCTACAATATTGCGCCTCTACTTACTTCACAAATTAAAATATTGATGTAAAAACAATTCTTTTACAATATCTAAACTAAAATCATTTATTACATGAAGAAAGAAACGAAAAGAATTGGAATTTTGAAATTTTCAAAAATAAACAAATAAAAACAACTCATTTATTCGGTATTCTATCACCATAAATTTTTCGAATAGCCTTAAAATATTTCCCTGTACCATTGATTAAAATTCTTTTATTCAATGTCTGTACTTTCCTAAGTTAATTCCAGTTGATTTCAGCATATGTTTACCTTGAAGGACATATATCAAAAAAAATATTTCTAAAGTAATATATGCGATATAATGTTATGCTAGTCGACAGCAATGAGCTTAAGAAGCCAGTGTCAGAGGAATATTCAGTTAAAAAAATTTTGGACAAAAAAATCAAATAAGTCACAACACAAAATAACTATTTATATATTTATTAAAAGTACAGCTGGTGGTAAAAGTACATTTATTTAAATATAACGCAACATTAGATTGACTATTCTTTTCTGCTATAGAAGATCTATTATCACGCATAGTATTTATAATATTATTGTAGTGTTCTTGGTCGATGTTTAAGCATGGTTTGTGGATTGATATGACCATAATTTTCAGCAATTGCTTTTGCACACAATTTTTTTTGCCAATTCGCTAACAGCAATCGATCTGTTCGAATGGTTTGTTATCTTTCTGTTCTTTATGTTCAGGTCAATAGCCTCAGCAAGCGATTTAGTCCATCCATTAATAGTATTTTTTCCAATAGGAATACTGTCGTACCGACCATCGATTTCCGTTTTCCAGTGTCGATTAGGTTTTAAGAACAACTGTGGTTAAGTAATATGTTCGCCTTGTTTTGATATCATTTTATGAAAAAGGTGTACAGGGCATATTTAACTTTCACTGTTGACAATCAACCATTTACTATTTATATAGCTTTTTGAACTGCCTTGGCAAGTTCTACTAAACATCGGATTATATTCAATGCCAATTTGTTAAATTATTAAAAATTAAATAAAATTTTTCCTATTTGAAAAAAATCCAAGAGACAGGCAACTACCGCACGTTCCCTCCAAGCTAATTATACAGCAGCAATATCGTAGAATTTACACATAAGACCTTCAGGGGTATTTTCACCCAGAACAATATTATCCGGTTTACTTCTAACAAACTTAACCAAACTGATCTGGTCTTACATTTACATAGATCTGTTTGCAGTTTGATCCTGGTTACATCGCGGGCATCTCGGGCAGGTTTATACAGGGTATCCGGAAATGATGAGCAAAAAGTCAGGGGATAATTCTAGACCGAAAATAAATGCTATCTCTTTCTATAACATTTTTTCCAAAACTGATTATTAACGGAGTTACAGGATGTCAAAGTTAACATTTTATTTTAGATATTTAAAAATAACTTCTTAAGAAATCCAAATATTTACATAAAATTTGTAAATCGGAGGTTTTCGCGAACGATAAATTAAAATATGTTTCTAATTTTGACGTCACTAGTAGAGAGCACCACTTGTGGCACACCATGTTTCTTTTAAATGGCAGAACTTGGCAGGGAATTATCCTCTAAATTTTTTGCTCATCATTTCCGGACACCCTGTTACTATTCTGTTAATCACCCAATCTTTTAGTATGTGTCAGTTCTTCTATGCTCATTTAACTCAAATTTTCGTTGACAGTAAAATTCCATAAATATTCCCCACGTGTATTTGTGACTGTTTTTTTTTGGATTTTTTTAAAAAATTCGCATTGCGGAAACGCGACATTTCGAAATTTATTTGAAATATGAAGCTGTCAAACTTAAACAATTTTGGTGTCATAGTGATTGGAAACACCTGAACCTGAATGCTGGCATCAGTAAAATATTTAAATTATTGGATGATTTGTATCACATGAAAAAAAATAATAACAAAATTTAAATGGCTGTCAAAAAAAATTCGAAAAGAAATTACAGAAAGAGTCACATAGTAGACTGTGCGCTAGTAGCCGGAGATTGCTATAGCAATCTGTATTATTTTTTCAGATGTCAAACCTCAAAAAATCTGAGGTTCATGGACGCATGATAATCTTCTCCACGCCATTGAGGCTTTTGAAAATGGTTCCTCTATTAGAAATGTGACTTATGCCATTTCAAGAAAAACTTTGGAAAAACGATTAAAAACTGAAATAAAGATTGAGAATATGTACATACGTACATAATAAAAATGTTAATATGCAAAGCATTATTCCATTTATTTGTTGATCTTTAAACAAAAAACATATTTCTTACTATGGCAACTATGCCATTATTTGTACATGGCTACCTTCCCCAAGGTATGTGGAAGAGATGGCCAATTGTTATTATTTTAAAGTTTGCTAAATTTTCATAATACATTTATTTGTATACTCATTATATTCGTTATATTTTATAGACAAGATATAACCTAAAAAATTACTAGAACATTTTTCTCGTTATAATATTTAAACTCGAACTACCGCCAAAATACTTTTTCATGGCCATCTATCTCAGGCTTATCCTTCCTACATGTTTATTATTAAAATAGGCATATATATGAACAGCAATTTATAGTATAATAATTCTCACATCAGTCATCAGTCTCGAATAAAGTCGTTTCACTGAGATTTCTTTGGATAACTTAATAAAAGTCATTAATATTGAAATAAACTATACAACTATATTGCGTCGTTCCCTTATTTAAAAAAAACTTGAAATATTAAATAAATATTTTTGGTACAAATTTCACTGATACATTTTAGAAGTTGTTTACATTCCTTTCAAGTTGAATATTCTGCAAGTATTTTAGGAAAACATATTTTTGGACAAAAATATCAGGGACAGATTAAAAATAGTACGAAGCAAACAGTATGCACGACAAAAAAAAGCGGGTAAAATTTTACACGAAATTTACACTATTTTTGGCCCAGGGAAGCCCACATGGAAAAAGGGTAAAGTTATACTAGGCTAGACTATTATGACTTTTTTTATATATTTTTAGGTATTAATAATATTGTGTAAAACTAACTACTCTGTGGACTAAAGCCCCAACCAACATTGAATTACACCCATAATATATACCCATCTATTCTTTATTACTACATAAAGGGTAAACACTATTTAAGTAGGTACTTGTCATATTTAATTTATAATTCATTGACAGGCTAAGATCACTTTTGACATTGTCGATATTTAATTTCAAATAATTTTAATTTATATAATAATTTGTATAGTTTATATTTGACTCAACTTAAAGGAGGCCACCTGAAGAAGCAATCCTAAAAATGCAGAAATAGGTCGGATATCATCTATTGTGGTTGAATTTTCGAGTTTCCACTGTTTCAAAAGTGAAGTTAGATATTTATAGTGTTTTCATTAAACCAAGTTAGTAAATTTAGTTAGATTAATTTCTTTAGATAATTATTGAATAGAGCTTTGTCTGCGGAATTGTTCATTAGCATACCTAGATGTTTGGTATCAGAGAGCATACATATGACTTCATTGATAGGAATTGTAGGATATTTGATTTATATTAGCTTAAAATACCTTTCTAATACAGTAAAGAATATCATCACTTCATTTTATCGTAAGTAATTGTTTCCAGCATTTTTTAATAAAAAAATAATGTTGTAATAATGTAAATAGTGTAAAAAAATAATTTAATAAAAAAATTCACTAGTTGCGTGATCGTAACTCGCATGAATATTATACAGCAGATGGCAGTTATAGTTGGGAATGGAATAAGGTTTACCCTCTTGTTTATATCATAAACTCATTTTGGTAAATTTCTTATGTTAGTATAAACTTTACCAAATAATTACATTTCTAGATTTTACCTTTTAAGATTTTTATAAATATTTTTGCAAACAAGACGTGTAAAATTGTACACCATATTATTTTCCTACTTCCAAAATAGTATGCTTATTTAAAATTAAATACAGATTATATCAATAATGACTAATTACCTTACACAGAGGTACTTTTTACAAATCTGAATATACAGTCAACGTTCAAGCTTTTAGTTTATTTAAAAAGAAGCATAAATTCACTTCAATGTATATGTATTTACCGTCTATTAAAAATTTACTTTTTCTTATTTTCAATAGAAATTAAATAAATGGTGTCTAAAATAACATTGCGACACAGACATCTTGATAAGATCGAATATTCTAAAGTGATTTACTCTCGAAATGTATCAAATTCCGTACTTTAACATTAAAACAAAAAAAAATTTTGTTGTCTGCCAACTCTTGATTGAACAAGTGGTCATTGCTCAATAACAAATTTTATATAGATTTTATTAAAATAATTATATAAGTAAACCATTCGGTTTCATAAACTGTTGATGCAGTGATATGTCATTTGCTTAAAATTTCAACATAAGTCTTATATTTTTTCTAGCTTGGCTTATTTAATAAAATTTTAAAAAATGATGATCTCTAAAACAGATGCAACATTTTGGATTTATGCGAATCGAATATGATTACTTTAAGTGATCACCACGAATTTGTAGCGCTGAGAAATTTGGAAATTAGATACCTACATCATAAAAATAAATCAAGAATTTCTCTCAATGTATGCAAAATTCAAATTAGCAGGTGGTAATTATATTCTTAATGGTTCGACGCATAAAGAAAGTTTATAATTGATTAAATATTTTGAAGTATTAAAAATTAATTTTTATTTAAACAAACTAAATTTAGTTCTTTTTTGATATTTTGCTTATGAGCTGTTATTTTCGGAGAAAATAAACTTCTTGTGAAATATTGAAACTTGTTTTGTTACGAATTTTACTTGTTTGTTTACATATTCGCATTAGCCAAAAAATGTACCGAATGAAATTTGTGAATTCCAAGTTTGATATAAATTGTTGTTTACACTACGTACTACTATGAGAGCTTTTATAACTTAACAGAAATATAAGTAACACTTTCATATGTAGCTATTTATTGATTTTTATATGCATGTGTCTACAAGGTACTGCCAAAAAGTTTGCAATTGTAAGTTATTTTTCATGCTCGTATCGAAATAATCGACTTACTATACTCATTTAGAGTTGATTTTTCAAAAAATATCTTAAACCTTAAAAACACAAATTTCAATTTCCACTTTTGTTAAATACATCATCCTACCGACTTTACATTTCCAATCTTTTTTCAAATTAGGTATCTGTAATAATTTATTGCTTTATCTAGAGAAATGTGAATTTTTAAAATCAAAACTTATTTATGGTAAACGCTTGTTTTAACAACACACACTTTTATGAAAATTGAGTTGAAAGAAAATAAAAAATAAAATATTTTTTCCTCTCCAGGCAATAATCCGAGGGCACACTATATTTATATAGTATTATATTAATCTTTTATACAGTATGCGCCAAAAGAATGGAATAAATTCAATAAAAACGAAATAATTATTTTTTGGGAAAAATCCTCGAACAGGCCGATTTTTAATTTAAAAAATACATATTTTAGCGTAAAATGCGATTTTCAAATGTCATTTGTTTTCGAGTAATGGCGTCATCGATTTTTTTTAAAATGGCAATACCATATTTTTTTCCTTGATTCTGAGAGATCGTTTAATTCTCTATCAGACAGTACTAAAATTTTGCCCTCTTACCTACGAAAGTTTTCGAGTAAATGACGATCGAATATTAGAAAACGTAAATCAATTAAAATAAAGCAAAAACGTTATCAAGTTTAGTTTTTCGAATTCCATAGTTCTTTTATGGATCACATAGGTGAAAATCTTTGCAAAGTGTCATTGTCACACCGACTTTCTAATAAGTATTGTAAGCGACATAGAAATTATTATTCAATTTAAAGTATTATGGCACATTTAACTGTTACTCAAAGAATTGAAATTTTAATTCTTATCGGATGCGGGAATATGACTAGAACTCAGCAGGAAGTTTGCGATTTATTTAATGAAAAATATCCAGATCGCCCTATCAGCCAATCAACAGTCAGTAAGGTATAGTCTAAATTTAGAGACACTGGCAATGTTGTAAATATTCCAAAACCTGGACGTCCAAGCCTTAATGAAAATCAGAAACAGAACATTTTGATAAGTATGGTGGATAATCCTCATAATTCTTCACGATTGGTTGCATTAAACAATGACACTAGTCAGAGCACAGTGCTACGTATCTTGAGGAAGGAAAAATATCATCCCTACAAAATTCAACTTATGCAGGAACTCAATGAAGATAATTTCGATCGCCGCTAACACTTTTGCGAAATTATAATGGATTTATGTCAAGGAAATACAAATTTACACCGGCAAATACTTTTTTCAAATGAGGCCACATTTTGTCTGAATGGTACAGTAAACCGTCAAACTTGCAGATATTGGAGTCGGGAAAATCCCCATTGGATGGCAGAGGCACATACCCAACACCCTCAGAAATTAAATGTGTGGGCTGGAATAGTTGACGACAGAATAGTAGGGCCTTTCTTCTTTGAAGGAACCCTTACAGGACAAAGATATTTAGAGTTTCTAGAAAATGACCTTGTTCCAGCCCTTGCAGTAATTTTTCCTAACGATAATGACCCTGACATTCCTGACGATACCATATGGTTTCAGCAAGACGGTGCACCTCCGCACTATGCGCGCCCTGTACGAGATTTTTTGGACAACTGTTTTGCTGGGAGGTGGATCGGCAGACGCGGACCGATAGAATGGCCTACAAGATCGCCAGATCTTACACCTCTTTACTATTTTTTATGGGGATACTTGAAGTCAAAAGTGTACATTAATAAACCACGTAATTTAGAAAAACTTCAAAATCGCATTCGGGACGAAATACTCAGAGTTACCCCCAGAAATTATTCATAATGTGCAAGGAGAATTTCTTCACAGACTTGCGCATTGTCAAGAAGTTGGTGAGTGGCAATTCGAACATTTAATTTAAGTATAAAATTTAATCAATTGTATTTTATTTTACATACCTCAGAATTGTTACTTTTTTATGGATAAAATTTACGTTTTCTAATATTCAATCGTCATTTACTCGAAAACTTTCCTATGTAAGAGGGCAAAATTTTAGTACTGTCTGATAGAGAATTAAATGATCTTTCAGAATCAAGGAAAAAAATATGGTGTTGCCATTTAAAAAAAAATCGATTACGTCATTACTCGAAAACAAATGATATTTGAAAATCCCATTTTACGCTAAAATATGTATTTTTTAAATTAAAAATCGACCTATTCGAGGATTTTTCCCAAAATTGTTTCCTTTTATTGAATTTATTCCATACTTTTGGCGCATACTGTATATGATGTATGTATTCAACTCTTAGCTATTAATTTAATTTTATTTAACTTCACGTCTGTAAGTTGTGAATTTAAACTGTACACCAACAGTATTTAAATACATGCAATATTGAGCTCACATTTTTTCTGCAAGTTATTAATAGTTCATGTTAACAAAATAATTCGATATTTATTATTTTTCATCTAATAAAATAATTGCCGTTCCTTTCTATTTTCTTTTAGTGTAGATATTTCGCTTTTTTAAAAATCCAATACAAACAGATCGTTAATTTTGAGATCGAAACAGGATGATTTTCGATATTAAAATTTAGTGAATCGATATGTCTTTATTTTTTTATTTATCTGCTTTTACTTCAGACAAATAATATGTTTCTACATTATCAAAAATATCCATTAATGATTAAAAAAATTATACGTATTTTATTTAAATTACCTATTAATTTTATTTTGATGATATACTTTTTAATTTTGATTTTATTTCGAAACAAACATCTTACCTCAACCCTTTATACATGGCAGAATATACAGGGTAACCATATCTATCCTTTCCAACATCATCAGTGTAAACCCAAGTACCGCCAAGTTGCTCCCTCATTTCGAACACATCACATTGGAACCCATTAGCCGCCACATGTCTTGCCGATGCCAAACCGGCAGCTCCGGCTCCAATAATTGCCACCTTCATTTTTGCAAACTTGGTTCACGAAGGATTAAAAGGAAAACAGATAAACAAGAGCGCGCGGAAAAGTTACAGAAAATTTCAAACGCTGTGTACCACACAAAATTCAACTGGAAAATAAACAGGCACAGGAGTTTGATTTCTTATATGTTAAATAAGAAATGTATGTCTGTCCTTCTCCAAACAACAGAGATCGAGAGTTCGCAGCTGATAAACGGGCATACCCCGTCAATGTGTTCGTTAGCCGATATGAGTATTACGAAACCACTCAATTAGATTACTCTATTCTGCAATTTTATTTGTAATTTTATATGTACTAACGAATTCATCGATACTGAATGATGAGAAATCAGTGATAAAGTGAAACTGTTTATGTTACAAAAACCTTGCCTAACAATTTAGGAAAGGACCAGTTTCTACAAAAAAAATATATTATTTAGTGTGAATAATCGTGAAACGTAATTTTCTATAAAATTTTGAGGTTGATGTTTCAAGGGCAAAGAATCGTAAAGATGCACAAAAAAATACATCCAGTAGGTGGAGGTTCTTATTAGCGTAGTACTAAAACATAATGCTGAAATTGAGTAATTTCCTTTAACTTTTGTAGGAAAAATGCGATAGAGAACATGAAAAACCGTGAATTGTCACTGTGTTCCATATACTGTGAAAAATATTTAATAATTTACATCAATTCAAGTGTTACTAGTTTTTTTAGACAATTCTACGGAATGTGATAATGTTTATAATGTCATATATAATTTCCTCACATATATAATTCAGGAGATTTTATGATAAAACATAACAGGTGAAATTGATGCTTTTTCTTCTTATTCTAAATGACTTGTCAGCCTGGAAACTGTTTTATACCCTGGAGAAAACTTATAATTGACTCAGTGAAGAGGTATTCTAACTTAATCAGACTGTTTCAACAAACAGCTATGAAATTTGTTGATATTTTTTCTTTTAACAAGTTGTATTATAAAAAGTAGTAGATATAAATTAATAAATCAATATTTTCTCAGGTTTAAATAATTAAAGTGAACAGATAAAGAAATGCCAGGAAATACTGTTTGTAGGTAGGTATATTTATGATCCAATAGTTTAATCTTCAGAAATATTATTGGGAATGGGGTCCGTTAATGAAAACCAATTTATTGGAAGTCTACGTTTCGGCTGAATTAAAACTTCTTCAGAAAAATCCAAACAAAGTTTTCCGTGTAAAATACAAATATATAAAATGGGGAATATTACGTCATATACCACTGTGTCTTCTATAATATGTTATATTACTTATTTTATTTCCCACTTTATATATTTTTGGATTTTCATGGATTGTCCTGAAAAACGCTTAAATACAATCGAAACGTAGACTTGCCAATAAATTGGTTTCTTTAATTTTGGATCCCGTTCTCAATAATATTTCTGAAAATATAAGAAAATGTTACAATAGATTCTGTTATTAATATTATAGTAAAAAAATTGATACATTGAACGATTTCTCTAATCTTTATGTGTATCTGGCAAATAATAGGTCATACTTCTAGAGTATTAGAGCTTGCCTAATCGAAAATAAACCAATTTATATTCTTATTTATAATTCCTTAAAAATTGGGGCTTTCAAGGAAATATATTGAGTAGCATTTTTTCTTGAAACATAGGGACATGTAGGATTGGCATGTGGAATATCGTACCTAATATATTTTTCTATTTATTCTTTTTGTTCGTAGAGATTTTAAATAAAGCATTTTTGACACATATTACTTACTGTAAAAAAAACTTGTGTCGAGTACACTCGTATGTGTGTGCTATACTCGTATATGTTTTTTATTAAGTCACAATGTAATAATCTGTAAGTAAACACAAATTCTAAAATGATTGGAAAAATTATCTTCTGATAATCATGGAAACATTTTGAACAATGCAGCAACATTTCATTAAAATTGCGCGATTATATTGGCAGCGATAGATCCTTCAGGATGATGCAACGGTCGCCAGTTTAAGCATAATGCTACTAAAATGTTTTGAGAATACACATGTAATCTACCTGGGTGTAAGGACAGCCGAAAATAAATTATTACATCGCTTCGTAGTTATTTAATTTATTAAAAGGAAGTACTAAAGCTTTCTGCGTATATTATTTCCTTAGATATATAACCCATTTAAATATTATTTGATGTATCTACGCATTATGTTAAAAGAATTGCTGTTAATGGAGTCATTATTAAATAATATTGGTTAATATAGTCAATATTATTATATCAGAGAAAGATTTTCATGTAGATATACATAAAATTTTAATGAATAAATTATTTTTATTGTAATTTTTATTTAATTGTATGAGGTATACAGGGATGACCAGAAGTACGGAATAAAATTCATATATAATGAATGAGTTAATTTTTTTTAAAACACCGAAACACGTTAACTGATCTTGATTTTTTCCCATCTTTCGGTTATATAATAATTTTTTTTTCATCCCCCTAACCCCCAACTACCCCTACTTTTTTTCAAATGAAAACATAAGGCATGAGGAGGCTCGTTGAAAAGCTTATAGAAAACCGATTCCAACCATACAATAAACAAGTTTTATGTTTTCAATAGCATGGTTTTTAGGGTTGTATAAAACACCTACTTAACAAGTGAAATAAAATTTAATTATCTTCAGAGTTATCCTCCATGAACTTGCACAGAAATAAAAAAAAAAAGAATTTAAAACTGTACCTATCACTGCTAACGCAAAAAGATATTTTTTTATGTTGGGTTTTTTTGATAAAACTTACTTGCCAGGCTTTCTGGTTAATTTTTCGCATTAGTTATAAATTGGAATTCGAAACGTTACTATTGGGTCAAAATCAAGTTATTTACTGAATCGCAATGGTATTGTCGGCAAGGCAACGCATCGAAATCTTTATATTTGTTCGTTGCTTGGATGTGGCGACAAAATAAGTTAGTTCGCGATTTATTTAATGTGAAATATCCCGAAAACCAAATCTCGCAAACAGTAAAATATTTCACAAATTTGAGAAACACGGTACAGTACATATTTTGGCCAAAACTGGACGTGAACGTACTTTGAATGAAGAAAAGAAATTCGACATTGCATTACAATTTGTTGAACATTCTCATATTTCAACTGTTTCATTGGCCTGCAATCACGAACTGCAATTCGAATGTTTTTGAAACAAGAGAAATACCACCCGTATAAGGTATGTCTTGTCCAAGTGCTTTTGGAAGACGATTATGACAGGCGATTACAATTTTGTGAGAAAATGATGAGACAGTGTGACGACAATAATGATTCTCAACAAGACGTACTTTTTTTACTGTTTTAGAAAGGTATTTTAAGCTAATATAAATCAAATCTCCTACAATTCCTATCAATGAAGTCATATGTATGTTCTCTGATACCAAACATCTAGGTATGCTAATGAACAATTCCACAGACAAAGCTCTATTCAATAATTATCTAAAGAAAATAATATAATTTACTAACCTTCTAATGAAACACTCTATAAATATCTAACTTTACTTTTTGGCAGTGGGAATAGATGATGTTACCACTGCCAAAAAGTGAAGTTAGATATTTATGGGTAGATATTGTGGGTGTAATTCAACGCAGGGTGGGGCTTTTGTCCACTAAGTACTTAGTTTCACACAATATTATTAATACCTAAAAATATATAAAAACTTTCACATAAAAGGTGAACATTTTTCAAGTAGGTATTGTCATATTTAATTCATTGACAGGATGTCACTTTTTGTCATTGTCGATATTTAACTTCAAATAATTTTAATTTTTTAAATAATTTTTATAGTTAGATATTTGATTCAACTTAAAGGAGACCACCTGAAGAAGCAATCCTAAAAATGCAGAAATAGGTCAGATCTCATCTATTGTGGTTGAATTTGTCGTGTTCCCACTGCCAAAAAGTAAAGTTAGATATTTATAGAGTGTTTCATTAGAAGGTTAGTAAATTATATTATTTTCTTTAGATAATTATTGAATAGAGCTTTGTCTGTGAAATTGTTCATTAGCATACCTAGATGTTTGGTATCAGAGAACATACATATGACTTCATTGATAGGAATTGTAGGAGATTTGATTTATATTAGCTTAAAATAATTACCTTTCTAAAACAGTAAAAAATATTACAAAAGCTAATAATAAGGAATATATGGGTAGATATTTTGGGTGTAATTCAACGCAGGTTGGGGCTTTGTCCACTGAGTAGTTAGTTTCACACAATATTATTAATACCTAAAAATATATAAAGACGTACTTTTTTCGGATGAAGTTACGTTTTATTTAAATGGAGTAGTTAACAGGCACATGTATCGCTTTTGGTCCCAGGAAAATCCACACTGGACATGCGAATCGCATACGCAGCACCCACAGAAAGTTAATATATGAGCAGGTATCATCAACAACAGAATCTTGGGCCCATTCTTTTTTGGAGAAAATCTTACTGCCGCACGCTACCTAGATTTCCTAGCATTTGACCTGATACCTGCTCTAGCTGTGATTTTTTCTCATGAAATTGATCCAAATATACCGAATGAAATAATTTGGTTCCAACAAGATGACACTCCCCCACATTCTGGTATTGATGTTCGAAGATACTTAGATGAAATGTTTCCAAATCGTTGGATTGGTAGACGAGGTACAGTTGAGTGACCGCCAAGATCCCCCAACTTAACGCCCCTAAATTATTTTCTTTGGGGATATTTGAAAGAAAGAGCCTACCAGGACAGACCGGAAAATATTGAGAATTTAAAGAACAAGATTAGGGCCGGAGATGCATAATTTACCAGCTGAAATCATTCGGAATGCTGTGGACAGCTTTTACTATCGTCTTGGAGAATACCAAATAGTAAATGGAGGACATTTTCACCATTTGCGGCATTGAGTTTATTTTTGTAAATTATCTATTTCTTTCAATTTCTAAATGAAAAAAAAAATTGTTATTGAAAACATAAAACTTGGTTATTTGGTATGACAGGATTTGGTTTTCTATAAGCTTTTCAACGAGCCCTCTCAAGTCTTATATTTCTATTTGATAAAAGATAAAGATAGTAGGAGGTTAGGGGGTTGCAGAAAAATTAATTATTATATAACCGAAAGATGGGAAAAAATCAAGATCAATTAACGTGATTCGGCGTTTAAAAAAAAATTAACTCATTCAGAAGATATGAATTTTATTCCGTACCTCTGGCCATCCCTGTATAGTAACTGCTAAAATGTCTTTGATATTACACTGCGACACGATAAAATGCACTTGTCATACTTCCCATAAATCAGCACTTATCCATCATCTCGGCATTTCAGTATGACATGTTTGTACGTAAATACACAAAAATACAGGAGGAATTACATTTACAAAGTACTGAAAAAGTATTTACTAAACACCGTATGCGATATTTTATTTTTGACGAAATCTGATGCACTTCCCGCCGACAAATTTTTTAACTTCTTGTATTGTTGGCGAATTAAATTCTATTAATACTAATAATAGTAACAATATTAACAATAATCGATGATGCATAAAATAATTGGTACTATTTTAAATTATAACATCTCGAGATGTTTTCATTGTTCTGCAAAAATACTTTAATTGGCCTTTAGAATATGACATTCTAAGCTTTGATCAGTGTGGTTAAAATTTGTATACTTTCTAGTTAACCCTGTATAAACTAATTCCAGCAAATTTATATATGATTTGCACAATATAAGAATGAACAATTTGTTAAATTATTTGTACGACATTTATCCAACCCTTCAATTTATCATTACATTGCACATTGTAAATTTGGAAACGGTGTACAGATATTTAAAAAAAAATTGATTTGACTGAAAACGGGTTCTCTCCGCCTATTGAGAAATATCATTCTTTTACTCAGAATCAGAAAGATTTGAGTAATGAAGCCTAAAGTTATTTTAGTCACTAGTATTTGTTGTTTGAATTAATAATAATATATCTACCTCTTATTCTAATCACGAGGATTAGCCCAGAAGTAGGAGACTTGGGCGGAGGAAGAGGTGGTATATTATTACTAAGTAGGATACATTTACGCCCAGGAATGACATACGGGAGGCCCTAACCATCATTCAGTGCAGAATTAAGTTAATCCTGAAAAATCTCATTAATTAGGGTGATGGTCAAACGTCGACCGGTATTAATCTCTCACATTGATCCAAGCCAAAATTCTTGCACTCTACCATACCTACAGAGAGCGTGCCAATCTTTTGCACAAGTATCGCTGATCTACGGTCTACCGACCGCAGGATTAAAACCCCCGGCGGATTAGCCACATCAATTCAAGTATCTGATTGTCCTCAGATGATGAAGCAGAGCTGAATCTGACCCATATGTCAATATGTTCTGCACTACGAAGCCTTTATACCTTTGTGCTAACATTGTTTTTGTACCCTGTATAAATATTCTTCCATATTTAAGAAAATATATTAAACATTGTAAGTACTGGAACAGTAGAATACTTAGAATTGAACAAAAGCGGAAATTCCAAGTATCAAAAATAATGGATGTCTTTTTCTATATAAAGCTAATGACTGTAACTACTTTACCTAGCTTATTTGGGGTTGACAAGGTTTGTCTCGAATCTCGAATTAACTTCCGTACACAACTTAAAATGATATCCTGTGAAAATATTCAGACACCTAACTTTCCTTGTATAAGAAACCAAAAATTGTATTACACCAACTTACTTTTTCAAGGCATCTCTTACTAAAAAGCAAAAGTGGGTAAATATATTGTTTACATATTGGTTATACGTATATAAATACAATATTTACAATGTATAGTCGTAAATGTTCAGTGATTAAAATATTATTTACTGATAACGAGTTATATTTATTGCATTCATGGTTTTTACATGTAGATTCAAGAAAATCATGGAAATATTATTGAACTTGAACAGAAACAATAACATCCTCATCGAATAAGGAATTTATTAAGCAGATAATTAAAAAGAAATATGCGACTTTTTCAAATTAAGACGCATTTTTGATGACGATGATTTTTACAAAACAAATTAACATTTTTCAATCAAATTTTGTAAGCATATCATCAAATTCCTTTCGTTATAAGAATTACTTGCCATTAAAAATCCAAAAATTAAAACAATGTTGACAGTATTAGTAAAAATGAATATAATTTAAAACTTGGGTTGATAAATCAATATATTCAGCTTTCTCATAATTACCTACACCAATTGAAACATTATTGGTTTTTATCTATGTTCACCTATGTCTTTATTGAAAGTAGGTGGTCTATGTCTGAATAAGAAAATACAACTCCACAATATTTTTTGTGGCAGCTAGAGCTCCTCAAATTCGAATTCCAATGTCACTTGTTAGTTTTTGTTCAACTTTTATACATAGCGAGTCAACTTACGCATACGCATAAACTTGTGAAATTATAGCAGAGGACAAATATTGATGAATAGGGAAAAACATGCAGTAAAATGTTTTTAGCTTCAGAAGTTTTCAAAAATTTTCAGGTGAAATTTTTTGTTTATAAAAACTAAGAAGTAAACAATTCAGAACTCTATGTTTGGTATTTGTAGCAGTACTTTGTCATCATCAATTGTGGTCCTATTCCAATTTATTTTTTACACATAATTTCTCAAACGAAGAACTTATGGACATGGTAGCGGCATACCGAAAATCACAAAATTCAATGACTGCAGCTCACCTTTATGCCCAAAGGTTTCCCCAAAGATATCATCTGAGATGTGAAGCCTTTTTACGTGTCGTTCAGCAGAAAATTGTAATTTGCGGCCAAGGCCTGGACAACTGTAACGGTCCCGTTTTTATGCAATCCGTTTATATTATATTATACCCAGTATAATCGTTCGATAATTAAAAAACCATTTATTTTATGTAATATTATTGTCTTGTGACAATTACAACCCTTTGTATAAGTGCAGTGAATGCGTACATTCTAATAAAGCGTGCGGTAGAAGTGTGGGGTGTGCGCAGCAAGAGGTCTCTGATGTGGCATCTTGCATTTTTTAAGGAAAACAGCGATCCGTTTTAAGAAGTTCAGAAGTAGAGAGGTTGAGCGGGGACCAAGACTAAAAAAAAAGATACGTGACTACGGACTTGAAGAAAGGGGAAGAACGACGAGGACTTGACGCTACAAGTGAGTTGGGCAATTGCTGAAAAGTTTACCAGAATTTGGGGGCCCAGTGATGCCAACTAGTGATAAAGGGCCTGGACGAGCCTGCAACAATTATCTTCTAGCTTGGGATGAAAAGCCAACTGAGTTTTTTGCGTGAGTAACGCCCGTAGTACCGGGGTACTTTCGTCTGGTATACGTTTGGCCTGACCGGACTATCTATGCAAGTTGAATTTTTGTCTAGTACAGCATAAACACTCCGTTTCTTTTGTGATTACGACCTCGAAAACCACCTCCGTCTATACGGCAAAGATTTTTTGTTTGGTGACTAAATTAAGAATAACTCTGCCTAATCTGGTGAACTACGAACGTCTTTTGGATGTTGTGTGGATATTTATGATTAATTGTAGGAACTCATGATTTCTATTTCATTTATGTAATAAACCTGTTTATTCAAATTTCTGATTTTATTTGAAAATAGGTAGCTTTTATTAGTATTAGTTAAATAAATCTAAAATCAGTGGTGCCCAAAAAATAAAATCACAAATTCACAATAAGAGAGATTGGAAGGTCCCACAGCCCATGCCCTGGAGATGTAAGTAATAAGCACTAATAAGTAAGTATTGGTTCTTTTTTAAGTAAATGCTTTTGCCCTCGAATAAGGGGCGTTATACAACAAGGGGAATACATTGGATCTAGGCAAATTGTGAATCTCGAGGAAGAAAGTTTAAATACGAAGGATAGCCTGGCATAAGCACTGGAACAATTGCTGGGCAATTTGGAATATCACAATCCACAGCTTGGTGAATATTAAGGCACGACTTACTCTACTCATTTCACATACTGCGGGTGCTAGCTTTAGTTTCAAAGAATCTTTAGACTTTACCATCAACATTGTAGTTACGGCAATGAGGTAATTGACGTAATCGAATTTACAATTTTCACAACACTCATTACTGGACATTGAAAAATCCACATATCACTCAACGAATACACTTTCAACAACGATTTTCTGTAAATGTGTGGGCAGGAATTTTGAACGTAGTACTTATTGACCCTTTTATTATGGAAAATCCGTTAACTGGTCAACATTAAACAGCATATGTAGCTTATTCGCGATGGTGTTTCTCCACATTAGTGCGACAACAATTGGATCATGTGTTTTCCGAACGATGAATAGGCCAGTCGTCCAATTGGGTGGCTTCCTCGATCATCCGACCTACATCTGCTCGAGTTTTATTTTGCGTGACATAAAAACTATAGTGTACCTATGTTACCGAAGTTAACACTGAACAAGAGTTGTGAAATCGCATACATGCTGTCGCTGAGGTAATTTGACTACAGTTTGGTTTAAGCTGTGCGTGTGGGAAATAACTTCGAACAGTTGCTGTGATAAATTAAATGTATTTTCTATTTTATAAAATTAATGTGCTTGTGACGTACCTACGTCGTGATTGCAATACGACATAATATCACTATGACGCCTGAGCGGTGGCGGCGGTAACCTCGGGCGTCAGTTTCTGTTTACAGTGCAGACACCACTACTCAGGAGGCTACAGTGAAGACACGGTATGTCCAGAGGGTCGTGAGAGAGGACTTAGACTTTCGGTGTCCACTAAAACAAATCACACTTGGTAAATATTTGCGTTTATTCAACGTAAACCTTTATGTACAATTCTAACTACTACTCTAGGTAAAAATATCAGGGGGCAAATAATACGGTTCTAATCTACGAGGGAAACAGATACGGTACAGAGTCAGTGGTGCGGTTACAGGGTAGTGGTTTCTACAAGCGGGTGCTAAAAGCAACGTGCAAAATCAGGCAAGAGGAAGCAATCAAGCAGGCAAAGCAAAGTTAACCTACAAAACTATATACTTAGCCACTATTACTAAATATAAAGAAACAACAAACGTTGACAGTGGGGCTTCTCTCCACGGATTGCATGACTGGTCAGGGGGGCTTGCGAAGCGGCTAGCTGTAAGAAATTGTATCGTTAGTTACGACCCACGTTTCAACTCATACAGACGGATTGGGAACAACATGTTATGAGCCGAACGCTTGGTGAGGTAAAGTACTTCGGATAAGGGCAACAGCGCCTCTACCCTGTCATAGTACGGACGGTAATCTGAAAGGCAAGGTATGATTAGCACAAAGTTAACCGTGGCCAAGTCTTCCCTAACCTTCTACTTACTTCCTCTGTTTGCGGGCACGCACGTTCGTACAGCCTGAGCGGTAGGTCGGCACTGACTCTAGCAACGGTGGTAGTTACCTCGTCTGGCTTGGCGGACATGCGCAGTAAGCGTGTGCGCAATTTACTTACTATCCTGGATGACGGTGCTGGACTGGACTCCTGAGGGTGCTGCACTAGTCTGCTGCTGGTACTGGCTGGTCCGGAACTGAATCTGCGGCTTCGACCGGGGAATACCTAACACTCCTGGGTAGTAGGCGACTACGCACTGGTCCCCAGACTCGACTTAGAACCGTCACCAAAGGCGGCTTCTCTGGTGGGCTGGACAGACAGGACTCGTGGACGGATGGCCAAGAACTGGATCGTCTACTGGTCAAGTGGAAGCCCTCGATGCTGGTACCAGGTTGACGGCTGCGCAGTAGACCTAAGACGGGACTAAAAATCTTACCAACAGCTATGACTAGTTGTCCTGACAAAACTATTCTAAGTTCGTCATCAACTTAGAAAAATTACGAACAGCTCCTCTGGTACTGGAGTGGCGGACAGACAGGACTGTTCTCGGCGACGACGGAAGTGTTCGGTGCTGTAGACAAATCGGCGGCGGCGCACTGGTCTCCCTAAAAATCTTACCTTGCCTCACGAAATGATTCTAAGTTGATCAGCGACTTTTAGTCGGCGGTCAGCGCGTGGAATTTTTCTAAGTTCGTCAGCGACTTTTAAAAAATATCGGGCTCTCGCGCGGTAGGTTTGTTCGCTCAGGCGGCCGTGATAGGACTCGCTGGCCAGTATGCCGCGATGAGTTTCGTTTCTACGAGAACGGTAGCGGATGCGCGCTCGTTCTAGCGCTCGGTAATTAAACACATTTCGACGGTCTGGTGATAATTTTATTAATAAGATTTAAAATTAAAAATCGCTTCATTACATGCTTTTATTTTTATTTGAAATAAATTGGTATCTCTGTAACTGAAAAACATTTTTTTTTTCATTATTCGTCGTTATTTGTCGTCAGATATAATTTCGCAAGTTTATGCATATAGGTTAAGAATAATCCACTGTTTCTGTATGAAACTACTATGGGCAAACTCCACTGTATTCACTTTGGAATTTAAGATATCTTAGGTGATTCTTCAGTAGGTAATTGATCAAAACCTGTGTTGCATTTCCTTTTTTGAAGAAATATCTAGGTATACTAAATAAAAACTCCATAGAAGAGGTTGAAATAAAAAGTATTTAAAATAATCTAGCAAAATCTTCTAACTTGGAAGATCTTAATAGCTGGTCTGAAAGTATAATTTTCTTCAAAAGTATATAATAAGTATATAAGGGTTGATAGGATGTCACGTAAAACTGGTAAAACTTCTGCTAAATTTAACTCTCTATTTTTCTTAGGATCCTTCAAACCAAAACACGATGATGGTAGACTGCGACATAGTCGAATTGTTAACGCTGAAAAACGAGTTTTAGAGTTAGTGGTTGAAGATCCTACAATAAATATTAGAAAATTATTATTGGTTCTTATATTTACAGTATATAACATATTTCAAGAACAACCACCACATCCGTACCATACATAAAAGGTGCACGCCACGACTGAGGCTAATTTTCCTCCACATTTACAATTTTTCGTATCATTTTTGGAAAAACAAAATACCACGCCTGGCCTACTCACATAATTTACATGTCTGGAACAGAACCAGCATAGACTTTTAGGTAACGAGTTGGGAATAATTAATGGCTACTTGGTAGGGCCGTACGAAACTGACGGAATATTAACGGAAGAAAAATATCTAAATTTTTTATAACTAGTAACTAAATCCTTTTTTGCAAAACTTTCTCTTAAATATTAGAAAGGGCACGTCGATAATGCATGACGGTGCTCCTCCACACTTTAGCAGAGCAGTCAGGGATTAGCTAAATAATGCATTTCCAGATCAATGAATGGGCTGAGCTGGGCCCTTCCTTTGGATTTATGCCTTTAGGAACACCTAAAAGGATTGGTCGATTCCACTCCTGTTGACAGCAGAGAAGAACTTCTACATCGAATTGTCGCGAGGTATGATTTCGTTAGAAATAACTCCAACATATACAAATGTATATAAGCTCGAGGTGCTTATATTGAAAAAGTTTCTTAATATTATTCGTTATTTTATTTTTTTTTGCCTGGAAACACTAACTCCGTTATTAATAAATTATTATTACATACATCATTAAATTATGTATTTATCTCGGAAGTAGTAGCTGTAAATTAATAGAGGAATTGAACTGCGAATTCAAAATGTCAAATTTGGCAACATCGTCAAAATTGTATAAATTCCATATACTTCTACTATATACCGCTCACTTGTAAGGCGAGGCGGGTGATATCGATTGATGTGACAGACTGACGCCGCCATTTTCAATAGTTTAAAATTTCTTAATAATAAAAACTTATATCAATTACAGAAATACCAGATGCGTTAAAACTCTTTAGTAGTAAAAATCACAATAAAAAATGAAACGTTTTCGAAAACAAACAGTAGGTATTTACTATCTTAAATAGGTTTCAAAAAAGAGGTCTTTTTTTGTTGTAAATGAAGAGTGTCCTTTTTATTTTAAATTAGGTGGAGCACTTAAATATAAACAAATTACATATTGAAAAAGAGAAAATGTGTTAAAGTTTACGGTCACAAGTTACGCTTTATTAAGGAGCATGCGCAAATACACCACAGTCCTTGTATTTCCCTAACTTTCGGGGCCAAGGTCATATATTGAAAAGATATAAAGTACGCGTAGTAGAAGTATGTGATAAATTCTAAAACTTAATTTTGACCGTACCTGTATGATGAAGCACGTCAAATTCCAATTTAAGTAGTGCATAACGGTTTATAAATTATGAGTTAAATTCAATATTTAACTTCTTACTTGAAAGCCCTGTATATCCATAAGGAAACCAGGGCAAAAATGTATATGAAGTATTGACGTTATTTTGACCTCTCCTATATGCTCTTTCATTTTCAACCACTAGTTTCTGGACACCCTGTATACGAGTATGTCCAAAAGTGTATTTTTTAAAAGTCATTTAATAATTTTGTTATGCCACGTTTATATGTTTATTTAAATAGATGATTTTCAATTCTATTCATACCTAAATTTTTAGTGTTAAAGAACATAGCTTAACTGATTGGAATTATGAGAAAATTGATTTGGTTAAATGCCTTTATAATAAGTAAAACAATTGTTTCTTTATGAATTCTGGAAATAATTTATAAAAATGTTAATGTTGAATACCATATTATTCACAAACAGTCGGAAACAAATTTAGGTGTGGTTTATTCTGAGAGTATATACATATTATATATATATATATATATATTAGGGTGATTCACATAAAACTTCCCGACCTAACAACTTGAAAGCGGAAATTGGTAACTCTGTAAAAACCAGTCGATGATATTAATTAAAACCTCAAATGGAAACTTTCCAAAGCAAATTGTAGATCGTGTCAAATGAAATATTTCTATATCAGAAAATTTGAAAAGTAGTATTTCCGCAACATCCTTTAATTTTAACTTAGTAAATCCTATACCTATTTAAGTATACGAATTCGTAACAGATTTTCAAATAATATTACAGGATTAATTTAAAGATTAAAACCTGGAATATTTTCAAGACTCAAAAATGAATTGAGTTACGACTTAAAATAATAAAACTTAAACTAAAATTTTAAAATTGATTTGTCAAATTAAAATCATAAAAATTTCTCAAAGGACTCTTGTAATGAAATTTATTATTTTTTTAGGAAAGCCATGAGGGATTCTATCAACTGACTTTTACAAAATCAATAAATTCTCATTATCGAGCTGTTAGACTAGGTGTTTTCTAAAAGTATTTTCTTGTTATATAAATATTATAAAAATAGTTCACAACTATAAGAGAATAATTTTTTTTATATATTTTCAGGTATTAACAATATTGTGTGAAATTAACTACTCTGCCCCTAAAGCCCCAACCAGCGTTGAATTACACCAACAATATCTACCCATATATTCTTTATAATTAGCTTTTGTAACATTTTTTACTGTATTAGAAAGGTATTTTAAGCTAATATATATCAAATCTTCTACAATTCCTATCAATTAAGTCATATGTATGTTCTCTGATACAAACATCTAGGTATGCTAATAAACAATTCCACATACAAAGCTCTATACAACAATTATCTAAAGAAATTAATCTATCTAAATTTACTTTAGTCCACAGAGTAGTTCCTCTAAAGAGGTCTTATCATTTGGATATTTTTAAAAATATCTTTCATTCTGGTTAAGAAAATGGATAGATAATAATCATATCATAAGGGTCTTTAACTTCTATATAAGTTTCATCAAAATCGGTAAGAAATAAATAAGAAGTAGTTAGAAACTACCCCTATTAGAAATTTATCGAATTTTTTTATTCCTTTAAATTATCAAGCAACTAATATTATGTTTTAATGAATTTAAAAAAAATATATCTACTTTTTTTCGAATTCTGCGTAGTTTAGTCAGTAATTATTTTTTAAATAATGTGTGGTTAAGAACAGCAAATTTTTTTTATCATTTTCACATAGTAGACATCATGATTACAGTGTAATGATTGTCACTTTCGCATGCTATCATTTAAATTCTTGCGTTTATTTTCTTAGTTGTGATATTTGTACTTGACTTAGCATTTCATTCGATTTTTTTACAACTATGACCCATGTTTTTACTAACTTTATTGTGAATATGCCGATATGCATTTTATTTATGGTTTCTGTAATGGAAATAGTCTGGCGGCTCAAAGAGGGTATCGGCAAAGTTTCCCTGATAGAAGGCAATCTTCTGCAAGGTTGTTTAGGGGAATTCATGTAAGAGCGATGAAATCAGGAGCCCCAACGCCATCGTGAACACGAAGTAATTTTACTTTTTTTATCGTAATCCTAATGCGAGTGTAAGAAGAGCATCTGCTCGCTTTAGAACAAACAATACTTGTATGTATGGAAAATGGCTTATACCCTTACCATTTTCAAAGGATTCATGGTATGCTTCAATCCGCCCGCCTTTGCTTTAGTCGCACAATTTTGGGTCGCCAACAAGATAATTACGCATTGGTTTCAAATATTTTATTTGCGAGATTAGTTTTGCACCGGATGGCTTATCAACTTGCACAATCTTCATCTGTGGTGTGAGGAAAATCCCCATGCTACTCTTGAAAAATGTATTGGTAGTGTTGTGATAAGGCTTTAAAATATGGGGCTTTTGAGGGTAGTTCTCTCAAGTTTGTTTTTGACAGAGCCTACACGGTCCTTATTAGGAATGAAACGACGGCCAGTGAGGATGTAATCAACATCTTTACAGACGGATTAAAAAAGGAAAGAGCTGCAGGATGTGACATCTATTCCAGACCATTAAATATCCGATATCAATATGGGCAATGGATAGGCATGTTAGCCGCCAAAGATATTGCTCGTAGGCGTACAACGGGCAAACCCATCAGAACGTACACATATAATAGACGTACTTACGTAATCATAAGATAACAACTAGATCAGCATGGGGATGCCACCAGGTACTGGTGGTGACCTTAATCAACAATAATATATATGTATGCTAGGTAAAGGGACAGAAGCGGTGGAATGGTAATAAAGTAGCTGACAGGCATTGATATCGAATATGTTTTTTTGCGCAGTCAGACACTAGTCCGATAACTTATTCCGTCGTATACAAATAATTTTAAAAATGGAGAATTCCAAAAGTAGCTCTTCCTATTTGTTTACACCTCGGAATTTTCGATATAACTCAGACCTTTGAACCTAAAATGTAAACAACAAGCCAAAAAACTTAAAATGAGAAAAAAGACCTCATTTCATATCAATAGTACTAAATATAGTAAATAAGGATTCAGTAGCGTCGAGGTATGATTATTTATATAAAAAAAATAATTTCAGGTTGAATCAGAAGCCTTGAACAATTTGACAAAATCATTCCAAAAAGATAAAAACTTCGTTTTACTTATATAAGGTTTAGGTAATACATTATTATTCCTTTCATCAATATTTAAACGCGTAACCAGTAAAATTAGACACAAAAAAGCAAAACTTCCAAAAAATTCCGACCAAGCTGTATATTTATATAGAAAAAAGTACTCTTAATTTACGCCATGAGTTTTAAACAAGACGCATTCTAGTTTTTTACATTTATTAGCATTTTGGGGTTAATATTATGACAAAAATTGTAGCGTATAAAATTCTACATACGTTCATCAATACGTTCATCTGTTGATTCTACCAGAAATCCATTGATTGGATCTTACTTTATCGACATCTGCATATTATTATTACCTTGTTTTGCACTCTCGTTGCTGTTAATAATTGTACTTACAAAAAAGCAGAATTTATGCATCTTCATTCCTCTAAAATACCTAAATTAAAATAGACAAAAGTAACAGAAACTTTTCAGAAGATGCTGTAGACATCAAAATAAAAGATCACGCACATTACGCTTGCATGGACCTTGGACTTTGCACACTTGTCCAGCACGGACCAGTAACTTTTTGTGCAGATTATGTGTGTGGCAGACATTTTAAAGAAGGAGTTGAGTGTAGTTCAGAAGAAGAAATTTTTATTTTAACGATGTTGTATAAAGCGAAGGAGGAGAGAAACTGAGGAAAGTGAGAAAGTTTTGGGTTCATCCTATCCATAAAAAGGGAAGGCTGTATGTAACTGGAGAGAGATCAGCAAAAAACTTTCCGTATTTCCGGTCACAAAGGTTACAAAAAAAACTTTGTTCTTGGATCGTCCTTGTCATCAAAATACAAGATTTTGCAGCGCAGTGTCAGCTGACGAAAGATTTACCGTTCGTGTAAGGTAAGTAAATAGAGATTGTTGATAAGCAAGGGTGTCCGATAGTTCTTTGAAACCAATCTCTGACTTCTGTGGGACTAGCACGGCCAAGCATAGAATGTGCGATCTCTAATAAAAGTCCACAAAAATCCAGCCTTGTTGGAATTTATTCAAGTTAAACTTTAATTTTATTGAGTTATTAGTTTAATTTTACCACTTTTTCTATTTTATTGATTATATATTATTTTAAATGCTAAAAACATTTGTATGTATGTAATGTATGTGTTTAGAGTAACCCCAAAAATTGAAGAGATACATTGAAATTTCAAGGCATCTCAGAAACTAATAAAGATAGAAAAAACTGATTAAATATTCCTGATACTTCAGATAAATTCGGATATCTGTAACGTATTTTTTTCGGGTTGTAGTACGTTATTCATTTTTATGTAGTTTTTGGGTGTTAGTCAATATGATCTTTTTGACCCACTGGTGATATTATTTTATGACCAAACTCCTAAATTCAATATTTTTAATGAAAACGGTGGTTGACTATGATCTAGAACGGTATAGAAAATATTTTTGGTAATTTCTAACAATTAATAATATACCGAGTGACTGAAACTGTAAGGGTCATTTTTATTTGCATATTTCGAATAAAAATTTCTCTAGAAATACTTTTATGTTTTGTATTTATTTGTTTGTTGTACTTATCTATTTACTTATATACTTAGTTACTTACTCACCTACTTCCGTACTTATGTATTTAACGTTAAAATGCACAAACAAATATCTATCTTGTAGACTAAATTTTGCTTCATAACTATGAAATTCGACCGGTGGTTCTCTTAACCAATGATCTGAGACGTTTATCAAAATATTGAGGGTGTAATTCAATGCTCGCTGGGACATTCGGAGAGTAGTTTTTCTTATAATAACATCAGTAAATATAAACTTTGTTTTATCTAGTTCGACATAGGTATTATTTTCATAATACCTGCAGAAGGTCTATGTCAGTTAGACTGTACCAAAGGCCAACACACTGAGCAGCAGTAGTAGTGTATTAACCTTTTGTTATTAGAGACTGTGCGTTTCCTTTGGTTACTTCGCTTTCTATCATTTTTAATATGTCACTAATGACCGGTGTTTTTTTCCGATAAATGGAAAAAGTAATATTTCTCCAGTTTTAAAAAAGTGTCAAATCTGCTATTAACAGTTATAGACCTATACAATTATTTGTAGTTTCTCGAAAGTCCTCGAAATTGCTCTTCCCAATTTATTTTATCCACATGTCCATGAAAAATAGATCCTCTGTGTCTAATTTGATATGTATCATCGTTGAGTAAATAAGTTATAAACTTATTCACTCAACGGTTTTATCCAATACATCTCTCAACATTTGAATACAAATACTCAAGTTGATGTTTTGTATACTGATTTTTCGAAGGCTTGTGACAAGTTAGATCAAAATATTCATTAATTCAAGAGCTACAATTTTCCCCATGTTGAGTGTGGTGGTTACATGTTTGAGTTAATGCTAGTTACATCGGATGTACCTCAAGGGTCCATTTTAGGACCTTTATTGTTTGTTATTTATATTAACGATGTAGTTCAAAATCTTGATTGCAATTATCTGTTGTATGCTGATGATTTAAAAATGTTTAGTGATATTATTAGCGTTGATGACTGTGTTAAGTTACAGCACTCTTTAAGTTGTATTCGTGATTGGTGTATCAATAATAACAATATTCCTGTAAATACTAGCAAGTGTCTAATGTGGTTGAATTTTCGAGTTCCCACATTTTCAAGAGTGAACTTAGATATTTATAGAGTGTTTTCATTAAACCAGGTTAGTAAATTTAGCTAGATTAATTTTTTTAGATAATTATTGAATAGAGCTTGGTCTGTGGAATTGTTCATTCGCATACCTAGATGTTTGGTATCAGAACATACATATGACTTCATTGATAGGAATTGTAGGAGATTTGATATACAGAGTGTTCGGAAATTATGCATCAAGACTTCAGGAGGTGATTCCTCACAAGAAATTAGAGTCACAAAGTCCTATAACAATTTTTCGAAAACTCAATATTAACGGAGATACAGGGTATTAAAGTTAAAATTTTATTTTCGATATTTGTAAATAACTTCTTAAGAAATCCAAATATTTACATATTTGTAAATCGGAGGTTTTTGCGGACGATAAATTCAAATATGTTTCTAATTTTGACGTCACTAGTAGAGGGCGCCACTTATCACACATCACATCATGTTTCTTTCGAATGGCAGAACTTTTTTGCTGCTTAGTGTATCCATCTGACTATTTAAATAATCGATTCTTCTTGTTATAGGACTTTGTGACCGCAATTTTTTGTGATGAATCACCTCCTGAAGTCTTGATGCATAATTTCCGGACACCCTGTATATTAGATTAAAATACCTTTCTAATACAGTAAAAAATGTTATAAAAGCTAATAATAAAGAATATATAGGTAGATAGTGTGGGTGTAATTCAACGCTGGTTGGAGCTTTAATTCACAGAGTAGTTATTTCACACAATATTGTTAATACTCTTTTGTTTTTTCCTTTTCTTTTACATCTTCTATTTTTGTATTTGTCACGTTTCTGTTATTTGTTGTTTTACTCACTCACTCACATTTGATTTTCTGTTGGGTGAAGTATTAAAAATTAATTAAATAAATAAAGAAATAAAATAAAGCCTTTGTATATTATATCTTACCTGATAAAGTCATAACTTTGGCAATGTCGTAAAAAATGTTATTTGCTTATTTGATTTTTTCTTTTTGTCACTAAAATTGATAATATCTTAATAATTTATAATTGCGAGCTTCAATTATTTTTGTGCTTTAAATTACACCAATGTTATAAGAAATATTTAAAATGTGCCATAGTTTATTACTCCATAAATGATTTTGGCAATAATAGAAACTATCATGTATCATAATATTTTTGATATGTAACACTATTGTGTCTTTTACTTCATGAATTTGCAGGGCAGCAAAAATAACAGATAGTACACCACAATTTTGATGTTATTGTAAAAATTCGGATTATCGAAATAAAATTATTCAGAAGACATTTTTAGTACTCCACTGTCTGTAGGTTATGATTAATTTGCAAATAATATATCGTGAAAATATTTTGCGCATATTTTCAAATAACTTATCAAATTATAATTATATTTTAAGGTCAATAAAAATAACATATTTTTATGTCTGAGCTGGTTACAGACATTCATCATCGTAAAAAAATTATTACTTTATTTTTATTTTATTATTTATGTGGAGTTGACATGTTATATCATCAGTGATGGTTTTGGCACTATTTTTATGTTTAGTATTTAACCATTCATGACCCCACTTATTTTTCAATTTTCTTAAATTTGTAAATTATTCGACGTTGAATTTTGAAAACGATTTAGGAATTAAATATGATGCCACAGCTTTAAATATTTTGTGAACATTTCACTTACAGAGTGACTATAACCATTAAGTAATTTTCCTCAATGCTATAACATTTACTTTATATATTCGGAGTGTATATGAAGAAGTACAAATACTACTAGATTAACCTGAGGCTAAAATATAACCCTTTAGCCTACCATACCCCAACCAGCACAATTAGCCGTTGAAATATAGCTATATGACTATTGTAGGTACATTAAAGTGGTTTGCCACTAACCATGTTCACATAATAGAAATATTCCCATTACGTGCCTACGACAAAAATGGAGAATAAGTTTTTAGTACCTGCTACGTTCCTGTAAAGTTTCCGGAACTTATAGCCACATTCCCGCGACGTTGTCGTTTCGTGGAGATCACGCTGCGGCTTGGAAACCGCAACTTTAAAGGAACTTCATATTACATTCCATTTCTTTCTCAATATTTCATCTCCTTATCCCTAAATCAAGTAGTTGTTGGGCGGATATTTTTAAGTGCAGTACGTATTACTTACGCAAGTGAAACATGTAGTTACTTTGAAATAAATATTATTATGTATTCGTCTGAACCCCAAAATTAAAGCGAATGAAATTTTATTGACTAATATAGTGATAAAACTTCCAGATCCAGCACGCATCTTAAAATGTAGATGTTTTAATAAAAATGCTGTCTAAAATATCTAATAACATTATATGTGAATGTGGTACTCTAGAAGGCAATTTTTTATTGTTCGTTGGAAATAACATTAACATTAACAATTTATTAAATTTGATGCAGAAATAACGACAAAATGAAGTCGTTTGCTTTAAGAAACGCTACTTAGAAGTAATTGATACTTTAGCATCCGTATCGGGAACTGCCAATATGTACCTTTCAAGTAATATTTACTACAAAGTATCGAGCGAGGCTGTAGCGTTATTTTAAAGTAGCAGTAAAGTCCCCACTGCCACTTCTTAGCATACTTCACTGCACGGTACTGCACTTTGAACATTTTTCCTTTTGTTCATTCTGAACGCAGTACGTCCAACGTTTACATTAAACATATTCCTTGAATTTAATGTTCTAGCAGTAGTTGAATACTTGTCTCTGCTTTATTACTTTTCTCTATTTCTTTGTGGCTTTACTGGTTACCCCTGTTGCATGTTTTGTTTTTTGGATTCTTTGTGGCGTTTTGACTCATATCGTTAAGTATATTTCATCTTGATAAAGTTAATAGTTTCGCTATAGATATATTGTTATGTGGGGTTTTGTCCATTCTTAGCACTAAGGTAATAGTTATAAAATTAAAAATACGATAATATTCGCAAAGACAAAAAGTACACTCCACTCGTAACATGATCGAATAGGTACAGACTTTACACAATGAGAAACAGCATCAACGTTTTCAATTTTGGGAAACTACATGATAAAGATGAGTTCATGGTGAATTTAAGAGGTGATATGCACTCAGCTGTAGCTGTGCGTGATGATTCTAGATTAGATTCGATTAGATTATTTATTATTCCTATTGATTGTCACAAAATAACAATATGGAAATCGATAAAAGAAGGTGGGAGACAGTAGCTTAAAAAACATATGAAATACATAAAATAAAACATACATTAATACTTATAAGTTAACTATTAAAATATTCGTTCAGACTGTAAAAGGCCCTGGTTATAAGAAACTGAGTCAAATCTTTTTTAATTTTTTTCAAGGAACCTATATAGTCAGGTAAATTATTATAGATACGAACTGACATGCCGTATGGACCATTTTGTGTTCAGCATTGAGACAGGCAAATATCCTGATTTTGCCTGGTGTTGTAGAGATGTATAGCTAGACGTGACGGGTAGTTACTAAATCTTGTTTTAATATATATTGCGCAAGAGTAAATGTAAATAGAGAAGACAGGAAGTATTTTATATGTAGCGATCTTTTGGATGATATTCTTTTTAGCTACAAAAACAGAGTTCATGGTTGAGGGGTTTTCTCAGATAATAGTATCGTCATTCAGAACTGACCAGAGTTGTCTAAAAAAAAGCATAAAGAATTTAGTTTATTGCATACTATATCTGTTTGTGAGTCCCAGAGAAGTGGAGAGTCAGTGCAAATCCCCAGAAAATGTATGTCACTTGCTTGATACATCCTACCACTATTTTTATATTTTATTAAAATACTTTTATCCACTGTCTTATTTTTAGTTGTGAATTATACTAGCTGTGACTTTTTATAATTTATTAATATATGATTTATTTCTGCCCATTTTGACATACTGTTTACCACATTTTGTACGTTTTACACAGCGTATTCTGATGATGTGCTTATTAAAAAATTGGAATCATCAGTATAAAGTACAGGTGTTACATCATCTTTGACGATTGATGGAAGGTCGTTATTCATTATAAGAAAGAGCGTAGGTGCAAGAAAACTTCTTTGGGGAACCTCTATTTCATTTGGGAGTAATTCTGATTGAGTTCCATCCAAAAGCATAACTAATTGATACCTCTTTGACAGATACGACTTAATCCAATCCAGTGCTACGACCCTGACACCGCATTTTTCCAGGTTAAAAAACAAGATTTCGTGTTTTACCGTATCAAATGCCCGACTAAAATAAAAAAATACTCCAAAAGTTTGGTTTTTGTTGTCGAGAGAATTTAATATCATATTGACACTGTCATAGAGAGCAGTTTCAGTGCTCCTTTGCTTAACGAAACCATGTTGAAACGGAGTTAATATTTTGTTTATATTTAAGAAAGCCAACAAGATGTTTAAAAATATTGTTTCAAAGATTTTACCAAACTGATTTTGAACTGCAACTGGCCGGTAATTTGACATTGAGCTGCTATCTCCTTTATTTTTCCGATAGGTATAATTTTTGACTTTTTTAAAATTTATTAAATACAATAACGAAGATTCGACCTCAAGAATGCATTGCGTTATTATATACCACAGAATCTCATCTGTGCCCGAGATTTATCAGCTTTGAGTGACATAACTATATTGTAAAGCTCATTCCTTGTGATTTCACGTAGAAATATGCTATTTCTTGTGCTCTTACTAAATAGTTCTACAACTACCGATAACGTTGTTTGGACTAATAAATTTTACTTGCGAGTTGTACAACTTTAAACGAACAATTAAGGTTCCTTGATCGTCGCGGCAACTATAAAAACTACGTGAAGTGCAATTTTGAAGACATGTTTTAGTAACATGAGTTAGTCGCTGCTACGATCATTTGCCATTTTCTAGTTCTGAAAACTTAAAGATCATCTAACTGTAACTGAGATGTCTCCAAAACCAGGATAGCTGCTTAGAAGTCACATAACTGTAAAGTAACTAGAAGTAGTGGAAAATACGTAGTAGTAATAACTGTAACATTGTTGTATGAAGTTATTTATACAACAAAGTAGCAAATTTGGTGGTAGTTACGTAATAGTTACTCTTTGATAGTTTCAATTTTAGTTAGTGTTACTTTGGTACTAGTTGGGAACTTAGTTCAAAGTTGCTTTAATTAATCGTTAAAGTGGAAATTTTATAATTTTTTTGTCCTATACCTCTGAAATCACTGAACATTTGTTTCAAATCTGACATAGTACACTAGGTCGTAGTACTTTAGTATTACGCGAAGTTTTAGTTTAATATCTAGTTTCAGTGGCGTGGAACCAGGATAAACCTAAATAATATTAAATTTCACTTCACATCATACCGTTTTAACAATGTTCAAGTAAGGTACGGTAACATAAGGTAAGTACCTAAGATTCACTCTGTTTAACGAGTTTGCATTATCAGCGAAGTAATTAAACTAAATTAATGAAAATAATTCGATGTAAGTACCAGTGTTTGATTTAAATTTAAAATTCTTAAAACAAATTTTTCAGAGGTAATTATTTCTTTAATTAAATAAATAATCGAGTTAATAGTTATTTATGCAACAAGTACATAAATAAACGCGACATAAATTTGTCAAACGAGGCCGTCAGGCCGAGTAGGACAACACGTCGAGTGCAATAAGCACTTTTTGTATGAGTTGCATACAATATTTTTTCTACGTTCATGCAAAAACCAAAAAATGATTTATTTAGATGACACTAGGTGTAGGGAAATATGACGTCGATTTGAACGTTTATGTTTGTCATGATGACAAAACGCTGTAGTAGAATGACAGATGAATGCAATAAATATTTTACACTAGTGCAATAAAGAACCACTTTTTCCACTAAATATAGTTCAATAAAGTTTTGTTTTTTGCATGAACGTAGAAAAGAATAAGGTTTTTATATTGTCTTTTAATTTTTTTCCACAAAATAAGACATTACCCCACTGAGTGAACTGAAAAACGTTAGATTCATTGATCGTCACAATCCGTTTAATTAAAATATACTTCTAGATTTTTCTCAATAGAGACACAATTTTGATCTAAATTGCAATAAAATGATGAATGGTAATACGTTTTGTTAATAAGAAAAAAATTAAAACGGCATGTACTTATATATCTATTCATCGTGAAATGCTGTGGCAAATATTTAAACCATAAACAATACCATAACTTGTCAAAGTTTGATTAATAATTCAAACTCTGTATTGAATGATCAAAACATTAATTATGGTACAATATTGCAGTAACGAAGAGCACCTATGTAACATAGTTGGCAAGTTTTTGAGAATTATGCCGCTGCTGAGCAGTGGCGTAACAAAAACTGAGCGGGTCCCCTATTACTGGGTGTAACGCTAAAACAATTGAAACTATCGTCATATATTTATCATTCGATTTCAAATTATCACTTTTTATTGCAAATTCTGTCAATGACGCAGTATACAATAATTATTTTAATTACAAATTTTCAAATCCTACTAAAATATGTGTGGTTATCGAAAGAGAAATCATTGCCTACTTCAATATATTTGTTGGGCTTTTTCGCTTATTACTTGACAGAGTAAAAGTAACACAAGGTTTTGTTTTCTTTTGCTTTTTTTGTTAATTAAATTTTAAACAATGCAAAACTCTGCCTCGTTTCGACTGAATTGAATGATGTGCCTCAAAACGTCACGTCACGTGGGACATAACTAGCAAATCGCAAGCGAGCAGGCTGAAATTGTGTCAAATGTCAAATGTGCTGACGAAGAAGTTTGATGGTTTTTATTTGGTGGAAATATTCATCAATATGTTGTCTATAAATTAAAAATGTAAAGTACTTAAAAACATTTCTAACATTCTAGTACTTGCATACTTGTTTCAAAAATCAGTTTTCTAATTTTGTTTAGATTTAAATAATTAAACATGCCTAAATTTCCAAGGGCAAATCGCAGCACATGCCGGTATAGGTCTTGTAAAAACGAGGTGACTGGCGTTTTAAATTTACAAACCTTATTAGTGGATAAATTAAGTATTTTTTCCAGCAAAATTCGCGAAGATAATTTATTCAATTGAAAAAAATTACTATTGGTAAGTGTTTCCAGAAAATACAAAAAATAAAATGAAGTTTAAAAATTTGTAGGTAAATGTTATTTTTCTTTAATATTTCAGATGTCAGTTGAAGACGAAGATTTACAATAATCTATAATATTTTGTAAGGATAGTAAACGTTAAAGAATAAACATATATCTATATAGATATATTCTGAGCATTTTTACTGTTTGTTATCAATCATATTTACATTCTGGTATACAATTACAGAATGTCATAATTAATTTGTAGATATCCGTAATCTTAAGCTACGGTTCATCTATTGCGTTTAGACAAATCGTCTAGTCACTATATGTTACAAGTATTACTTTTCTATGACGTGACAGAACATATTTATAAAAAATAGTTTCTGGCGCAGTTTTATACTAATATGTCATAATAACATTTTAAAGTAATTAGTGGTAATTAGTAGTGGTAGGAGATATAGTAATCTAAGGTAAGTATAAGCAGATGACCTGGGTTTTATGAATTTAAATCTGGAGCGTTTTTTGTGCCTTACCATTGGCATCTAGGAAACCATAAAACATACAGGATGGCTCAAATTAGAAAAATGTTGCACCTTTTCACGGCCAATAAGATGAAACAAACAGATCCAAGATATCTGCTGCTATTGATGAAACGTGAAAAAACTGAAAACTAGCAATTTCAGAAAATGCCATCCAGCGCCACCATTCCACAACAGAAGGAGCTAAAACTTGGCACAGGGGCATAAGAATGTACGAGAAATCCAATTTTGCCGATAGGCAATTTCTATAGTCACTAGTTTCGGTTATACAATATTCATCAATAATTTTTTTTAAATTTTCTGGATTATTTTTTAAATTAAATAGTACTATTAAATATTAAATTGTTTGTAATTTTTTTTCTCTATTCGTTATTACCAAGATCCAATATGACACCCAAAAGGAAAACACAATTGAGTATTGTATTGAATATATTCAGTGTTCGTCGAAATTTTCTTTCAGCGAAATATATTCTTATCTCTGTGTACCAAATGTTAGTTTTCTAAAATCGCTGTTTTTTTCATAATACTTCAGCAATGACAACATATATCTTGGATGAAAAAGCGGAACTTTTGTCTAATTTAAACCACCCTGTATACCTTACAGAATTAACTACAATGAATATTCATAGAAAAGTTATGTTAAAAAGCTGTAGATGTTCTAAGAATATTTCTGGACTGTACTTGAATAACATGAATATAATACAGTTAGATAATTCAGGAATATCTAGATTTTTATTCTACTGATATCCTGTAACTATTTCGATTATTCTATTAATATTTATTACGATTATTCCCAGATTATCGAAAAGTGTCCCACTTGCACTTTCTAAGAATATTCTTTTTGGGATATATATATATATATATATATATATATATATATATATATATATATATATATATATATATATATATATATATATATATTGACAGCATCTTCTAGGAGGATTCCAATATCAAAAAAAGATCATTCCTGTAATATTCTGTGAATATATAATGCTATCTGGGGCCCTCTCTACAATGACTGGAGAATTACAATAATCAATCTTTCATTACCATTAGAACAATTAGTTTATAATAGTGATGTAAACCTACAGTCTACATAATATTATGTACAAAATAAAATTGCTAAAAATTCAAATGGCAGATAGGTAGACATATACAAGGTGAGTCAGTTTTTTGTAGACAAACTTTAACAAAAGATAGAATACATGTCTTTAAGAAGAAAAGTTCCTATAAGCATATGTCATAGAAGGCTTCGTTTCCGAGATGCAGGGTGTTGAATTTTTTTTTATCGAATTTTGATTATAACTTATAAGAATGCTTAGATTTTTATCATATTTGAGGGATAATGCCTATTAATTAAGGGACATAAAAAAAGCGATAAGAATGTTTAAAAAATTGCACAGTGTCGGAGTGGAGGGGGTGCTCAACCCCTTTCTTAAACAGAACTTCTACGCCAAAGACTATTTCAAAACAGAAAAAACTGTTATTTTTATTATCTACATACAGTTTACCAAAAATAATGTCTCTTCTTCTGTTTCGAAATTCCTGTACGTTTCCGACTTATTTTGATTTTTATTATTTGGTGGTACTAAATTAAGTAATTTATTTATTATCAAATATTGGCTAAATATTTAATTGTTTCAACGAAATCTACCTAAATCTGGTTTTTTAAAGATTCTAAAAAGCCGAAATCTCTTATTCTTTATCTCTTTCCAGTGTAGTCAAAATAAATATTTGTTATATCAAGCCATACTCAAATACAAGACTTTTATAAGTTGAAATCTGTTTAGTACACAAATTTGAACAATCCTTATTTATTTTGTGCTGCATAAATACTAATGTACTGCAACTAAAACACAAAAAAAATAACATTGAATGAACATTGATAATGAAAATAACAGTTTTTTTTAAAGAATAGTCATTAACGTAGAAGTTCTGTTTAAGGAAGAGGTTGAACATCCCCCTCACTCCGCCACTGTGCAAGTTTTTTAATATTCTTATCGCTTGTTTTCTGCACCTTAATTAAAAGGCATTATCCTTCAAATATGAAAAAAATTCTAAGCATTCCTTTAGTTATAATGAAAATTCGAGAACAAAAAATTATATTCAACACCCTGTATCTTGAAAACGAAGCCTTCTACGACATATATTTATAGGAACTTTTCTTCTTAAAAACGTGTGTTCTATTTCCTGTTAAATTTTGCCTACAAAAAACTGACTCACCATGTATAACATATAATATAAAAATTTTAAAGCATAAAGTGATGTTCGAGTTCTTTCTCTTGTTCTTTTATCTATTAAAAACGTTAAATCGAAACGCACAAGCGGACGCAAATTGAAAAATAATTCAATATACCCATACCCTAAGAAGTTGAAAGTGTAACTGATGATTTCAATGGCTTTGTTACAGTCTTGAATAAAGAGAGAAGGAAGCATTTTTTTATTAATTAATTTACGATGTTTATGTTTTGCTTTGCCATTTGAGTTCGATACATGATTTGTAATATAGACAGTTACAATGTACTAAAAATAGAAAACGGACGTGCCGTTCCTTTCATTTTGATGAAGAGAATTCAAAGTTAAACGAAAATATTGGAGTAAAACAATCTTTCGAAAGCACGTACAATGCGATAAGGAACAAAGAAGAAATTTTATACAACTGGCTCAAACTGATTTCGATAAGTCGAACTTGTTAATTTGGACCAAGAATTTAAAAATATCAACATTACAGAGAAGAAGAAAAAATACTGACAAATAGATTTTTTACTACAAGCAACCTATATAAAAATAGTATGCCCTTTTCTTTATCCATTTCTAGCTAAAACTTCCCTATTTTCGACATAGAAATTAGTGATAATGAACGAACGTCAACTGTTCAAGCAGTGGCTGATTTAGAAAAAAATACAACTGAGCCTAAATTTAGACAACTAATAGAAGAACAAATTTGTATAAGTTTCTCGCTAGGCGCATATTTGTGCTTTAACAAAATTTCGAATTTTTCCCCTTTTTTCCGCTCACAACAACACTCGTTTAAATTTCGAGAGGCATTCGCAGCCGACAATGTTGTATCTAGTATTTTTATTACGCAATCAAATTTGTTATTCCTAGGATCTTGGCTTGATATCATACTTGTAGAGGTAGTGATACAAAAAAGCTATTCCAAAAACTGCATCCTTTTTGGTGAAAAATAGTCATGCACGCGGTTTCCACCCAATCGACAATTTCCTTCACAGAATTCTAAAACTAGAAGCATGTCAACTTGCTCGTTAAAAGAAAATTTACAGTTCAATTTGAAAAACCTCTGCAACTGTAATAAATTATCAATCTGACATTACAAAGTCATTTACTAGAAACATAGTTTTTTGACCACCTTATTTTGAGTAGAAACCAATGATTTTTCAGTAGAACGATTTTCGGAAAAAATGCAAGAGTAAAAAGTTTCTCAATGAAATAGTATTACATAATGTTATTAATTTAGGAATTAATGGGCTGTCAAAACAAATTTACATAAAATACACCTCTGATTGTCTCCTTCCGGAATTGAAGAAGCACCTTTTTATCGAAAGACCAGTTTTACTTAATCAGAAAGTTGAAAATATCAACAGTATTACGTATCGTTTATTATGTGACCCGCACACAATTTTTCCTGCAGCTAGGAGAATGTTTGCTTTTCTAGATGGTGCTTCTCCATATTGTCACCACTCCACATTTCCTAGATTGGGCTCGGGGTGTAATGATGTAACTAAAAATAAAATCTCCTCTCTCTGCCTGATAGCACTGCAAGAGGTTTCACAAAATGTAATACTCTGATTTTCCATTAGGATGCGAAAAACCCTATATTGTCGAGATTTTTCGGTGACCTAGGTCATCGGCAACAATAGATTGACCACTTCCGTACGATATTTGGACTTCTGTAGAAGTTTCCCATACAGTTCTGCGCCGGTCTCCTTCAATAAAACCACAATTCGCGCAAATGTTCGCCTCATTGATGCTAGTCCGGGGTCGGTCCTCGTTTTCCACTGATTCTCGGCCAGTTAAAAATATATTATGTCCGTTATAGACATGGGACTTTGAAAAGGTTTTGTCATCGCAAAATTTCGGCGGGTATTAGGCGCGAAAAATTTTGTAATAACTTATCTCTTTCTCAGACATGGTGCTACTGATGGTGAATTGACTTTGGCGAGCTGCGTCGATAGATTCCTCTCTCACATTCCACCAATATATATCAAGATATTGTGCCAGTCGCTTTACGTAATGTGTGTTTAAATAAAAATTCCACATTTGATCTACCCTCGTATCTACCCAACCGCGGAAAATCTAGAGAGTGACTCATAAACCCGCTAATAATTTATAGCAGTCAATAAAAAGAAAAATACATGCAGCCCACATATTTTCCTATTGCAGCAAATACGCATGCGCCAGACCGAAACGTTCAATTTCTGTTGGTTGTGACGAATTAACGGATCCAGCGCTATTATGGGCGTGCGAGTGGAAAATTTACAAGTAGGTATATCTTTCCACAAATTTAATAGTGACTTTGCTTTCTTAAGAATGGGCAATAATTCAAGCTCAACAGCTATTCTCAAATGCATAAACGCCCTAATCTAAAAGTGAGGAATATCGGATGATGACATGTATGAAAGATTCAGGGCGCAATATCAAAATATGAGTGTAAGTAATGTTGAAATATATAATTCATTAACAAGAATGTGCCTGGGTAATGTATATGTATATGCAATAAAGAGTTGCAAAGAAATACAACTGCGAAACGGAAAATAGTGGAAACTCGCGGAAGGAAAATGATATTTTAAAAATGAAATTCCGACAATAAAAATAATTGGATTGCTATATCTTACAAGATGAAACTTTGCTTAGAATATATAGAAGAGTACTTTTGAGAATTATGCGTGACATATGAATTATGGTATGTGAATTTCCGTATAAAATGAAATAGAAAACAGCATACTGATAGAAAAAGATGAAATAGTAATATAACGAAGGAACACTTTGACAAAACATGGATAAATGAAGGTCATACGGAAGACCATCGTACCATACGATATAATAAGTGTTAATGTGTAACCATTATATTGACAGTGCTATTAACCAATAGTGTGTATGTGTATATGTAATGTACAATGTATTCTAAAGCCTTTTGTTCGTATGAATGCAAAATTCGCGAATCTTTGCGCGATGAAACTATCATGGTAGATTGTCAGATGCTCAAAACAAACTTATTAACACCACATAATAATGAAAGTAGCAATACTTGATATTTGTATTATTTTACTGTTTCGCAAAATTTGTCATTGGATGAGGTTTTCCCGCCATAAATAAATCAAAAGTTGCGGAATTCGCGTAAATATCTACGTATTTTGCGTTCATGAGCATAACGCTTAAGTGTTAAAGTGTGATATTCGCGGAGTGCGCATCAGGTACGTGAGTGGTGCTGGGCCATCGCCATTCTAATTTGTGGAGAGGATGACACGGGAGGAGGAGAGAGACATTTAAAGCAAGCTGTTGAACTGCTAGGTTCACTAGACATCAACTTATTTTTGGCAATTTTGTTTGCTTTGAACCTTTCTCAAGAGTCACGCTTAGGTAATCATGTCACCTGCAACCGTCACCTCCCGTACTCATCTGTGCGCCGTGAATTAGTAATTCTCTATTATTTTCGATATTGGGTAATTGATAATACAAGATAAATACTTTAAATTTGGAAATAACTCTATCATTCTTATTATCTAATGCCCCAAAACCGTTATATCACTGTATCTACTAAAAATAATAGATTATACATAGTATAATTATTTTTATTGTCTTTTTTGTATATTTTTTTATATCTCGAATTTCTAATTTAGTTCGCCTATGAACTCTTGCTTCTCGTGTGCTTCCCCGTCGCGCTAGTTCCCAAACTAACGATGAGTCAGTTTCTAGATTTTCGGCAGTAAACTCATCTTCACTACTCATCGTCTACATCGAAATTACATATTTGTAATTCAAAAATTTTGGTCTGTGGGCAATATGCTATTGGCAGAATGTATATCACACGTGTATGTCATACATGTATGCTAGTCTGAGGCCAGCTTAAGCTTGCTGTATTTTATTCACGCCGTAAAAGCCGTATGATACTATAAAAATTCTCTACAGGATTTTTGGAATAATTCTGTTCTACGCTAGTTTTGTAGTTGCATACAGAAAACAAATCAAATAATTTTGGGAAGAAAGTGCGCAGTGTGCAAATATGACTAATTACTATAGTTGTGATATTTATTTTGGGCTGTGCTGTGTAAACAAATATATTTATATTATAATAACGATATTTTGATATAATTATCATTGATATTTTGTTATAATTGTTATTTACAATAATTATTATAGATCCCTTCCCTTTAATATGTCACAAAATATAATCACTCAACAGATGGTGTCACATAGACCCAGTTAATACGCACGCGCATGAAGAAAATGTTATAATTTTTATTCATAATAACATTCATAAATTAACTAAAATTCACATTTTTTTAACGAAAATTACCAACAAAATTTTATACGTAATTTTGCTGAAAATTATTTGTAGTGTCATACGGCTTTTAAATGATAAAATTTGTGGTGATTTTTAAGTAAAGAAGTCACGAAAAATAAAACACATAGAACAAAAGTAATATCAAAAATAAAATTATTGATGTTTTGTTTATTCACTTTTACTATTTAAATTCTCCTCAAATAATAACTTTTAAAATGAATTTGTATGACGTACATTACTTTGCTATTCTAACCCTATATTTTAATAATTATTTTCACATAGTTTTTACTTATAAACAAAAGTCAACAATCAGATCTATGTAAGTGTGTGTTATAACAATATTTACACTTGAATTTAAAAAAATACTTATTTTGAAAGATTTCTGTACCTAAAAATTTGTTGGTTCGACCGCTTTCAGCCGTTATATATTCATTTTACTTCGATACCTCTGAATATTTGCAAGCGGCATGTTATTTGCTAAACTCTTTATTATTTAGTTCTTAAATGTCTAAAATTACTTAAATTTCTAAAAAAACTTTATTTCAAGAATACGGCGCTCAGAGAGCGATAGACTTACACATATGAATATAAAATAAGAATAAAATATTACCTTTAAAGTTCAGTTTACAATAATTGTAAACTGAACTTGAAAATTATGCCACTTTTGTATAAACAGTGAAATGTCTTCTTTATTTTACTGTATAGTATTCAATAAAACTAAACAAAATAGTTATTTTTGCTACAAGTACCTACCTAAAAAGCTTTTTAGGTAGATGTTACAAACAATTTTTCTTGGTTAAAGCTCCCAAAAATCACATTCAAACCTCTTATTATTCATGGTTAATGTGATTAGAGCAAATATTTTTCGAAAATAGTGAGCTTCATACTTTAATTAGTATGCCACCATAGTTACTAGATTGTTTGATGTAAATACAAAATAACTATTACCTACCGTTTATTTTGTATAAAATGTGTCATGGCAACTTTTTGGGAATACAAAAGCGTATTTAAAAAAACGAATCATGACTATTTTTGTACTATACTACTTAACGGAAAATTTCTTAATTAATTATGACAACCCTGCTAAAGGTTTACGTCGTTTAACTCTCAATCATTTTTAGATGAACTATACGTTTCATAAAAATGTTATATCAATTTTTTGTTTGTTTACTAAGAACTAGTTAGTGGTTTTTAGGCTTTCCTGGCAGGTGCTATTATTTTATATACAGGGTGTGCCATTTAACACTCTTGCTGTCAATATTTTGGAAATGAAGAAATTTATTTTAGTTCCGGAAACTGGGGATGTGTGGTTCCTCGAATAGCTTCAAATTGCAGTTAGAATTGTTAGTTCAAATCTTCTGTATAGATAGTGTGGCGATACTAAAAAATTGTTTGATTCCTGGAACGTTGAAATACGCTCCATCTGAAAGATGGTTATTTTGAGTAATTTTTGTAATATAAAGTTTTTTCCAATATTTGCTTGTTTTCGATACATGAAGACTTCAATATGCCATATATGATGTAACAGGAAAGTTATTATTATTTTATTTAAATCACATCGTGACAAAATATTTTTTAAAAATATTGTTATAATGGCTTTATTTAGACATTCTAACAAACAATAAATTATAAAAAAACTACAGAAAAAATCTGATAACAGGCAGAGACGAACTATATGTTATCAAATATTATTAAAAAAAAAAACAATAGGAGTCGTAATACCAACAACAAGAGTAGAAATCAATATATGAGCCGTCTATTCTGAGAATTACAAGGGCAGGTCAGAGAATCCCAGCTATAGCTTGGGATGTGCACTTTAATTCTGTTACTAGCAGCGACAAGTTACCGAGGTCACGGAATAACAACCCGTGAAATCACTATACATCAAATAGTTAGGTATTGATCGTTAATTAAATCAGTATGACTATATCCTTACGAGACTCTGTTCGTGTTAGCAGTGTATGTTGTTGTACTCTTACGGTAGGTTTCAATATACTGAGTACATGTGAAACGTACATGTACTGAATATGGAATATATATCACGCAAGCTTATCAGTTAATTATTGTCGGAATAAAATGCGCCTTATACTATGCCATTATAGACCAGTGCGTAATGAAAATCAGAGCCAAACTCAATATCGACTAAATTGCGACACAATTAAAACCGGGCACACATGCAAGCCTGCCGTGATGTGTGGCCAAGACAGGTGAAATACTATTCTGTCTTTATTTATTTATTTGTTTATTTATTTATTCAATACATCAGCCAAGAGAAAATCTATTTACAATGTCTTGGTGCTGAGCACCTGAGTACTGAGATATTGCTGATATATTGCGTAATACATATCAGACACAGCTGATTTTCATAAATCTATATTGGTAAGAACTAGTAAAAAATACAAATAATTGCAATAGAGCTGTAATTAAGAATATCAAATTTGCCACCATTTTTGAAAACTGAGGAAATACGAGATTATTTCCAAATACCAGGAAAGATACCAGTATTTAACGATATAAGTATTAAACATGATTGCGTTGAGAGAAGCAACAAGTGCATACGCACAGTCTTTAATAATAATAACCGGAATATTGTAAACACCTCAAGAATATTTAGATTTTTATCGTTTAAAAGATCGCGTACATTATGCCAGCACGGACCAGCAACTTTTTACGAAAGGCGGCGACCTTAATTAAATTGGAAAGAGAGCAAAATATTTTGAAATATTGTACAGATTATCTAGTTGTTATTACTTACCCATCTTTGGCTTTATAATCCAGAGTCTCGTAGTTAAGTACTTAAAGCACTTCTTAAAAAGGAAACGCTACATTTCCACAGAGAGGTTTTTAATATCAATAAAAAAGATAAAGTATTAATAAAAATGAAGGAACAACTGCACAATAATTATTAAACGAAATACCTACTTTATAAACCTTCAATTGGCAGGTGACACGCCAAAATACGGAGAGTAGTCTTAAGTAACGTTCAGATAAACGTTAGTGCAATGGCACTGCAGTTGTACTGTTTCATTGTAATTGTATGGTGTTAAATATTATTTACTCTGTTTACATAAAATTACTGTAGACTTAAGAAGTTGGGGAATTTATCCGCTGTAAGTTGGCGACATGCAAAAACTCAAGACCTTCAGAGAGGTTATGTTTATGTTTTGTCAACTACGTCCCTATCTACGGAAATTGTTGGTTTTTATCATTTGCCGAATAGTAATTAAAAGCTTACCCTAGATAAAATATAAGCCTACAATCTGCAGGAATAGATGGTCTATTTGAATGTTTGTTTAAATCACAGTATACTAGTATACTGTAGGTTAAATGAGGCCCCACTAATTTCAGCAAGTCATCAAACACTACCACTGTCATTCGGGTGAAATGAAAAAATAATCGGCATTCTCATTTCGCATTTCTTTATATAAATTATAGAAATCACCTTGCATGTGCTATCTGCGGTTAATAGGTCGCACCCACCATCTCCGAGTTCTTCTTTTCATTTTTTTTTTTACATGTATAGTTTTAATACATATTGACGTCGCTGCGAATAAGAGCAGCAAAAGCAACTGTTTCTAAGCCAAACAATCCTCTTCATCCATTTTTTTAGAAACAAATCAATTCTAAACTAAATATCTAAATTAGAATCTAATTTAAAAACTTAACTTGCAAAAATGTAAATCTTCTGTTTACTGTCAAAAAGCAGTTTTCTGATTGGTCCTTGTATGATTGTTGGAAAAGGATTGGTAAAAGCTAACATCCTTTTAGCTTCTGCCATACAACTGCAGTACAAAGGCGTTACTGTTAAGTTTATCTGAACGTTACAAAAGTCACCCGTATTTCTCGCCGTTTTAGTTCAGTATCTTTGAATATTTGCAGGTGGGATGAGTTAACATTCCTATTATTTGCTAAACCCTAGATTATTCAATTATTAAATGTCTAAAATTATTTGTATTTTGTAGAAAACACTATTTCAAGAATACGGCACCCTTTTTAATAACTTTTCTGCAGTACCAATGCAACCGCACTAATCTTATGTGAATGAAGCTTTAAGAACCGGATTTATGAATTTACCCTAATACTCAACAATTACGCTTTATTTAGCCGAGGTACAACTGTGCTGTTTAGATGCGAGAACAAAACTGTCTACCCCGAGGTATCTACAAACTTGGTTCAATTCCACTCTTGAGAAGAGTGGTTCTATTGACTAATTACTGTATTTTAGTGTCTCCTCCCTGACTCTATACAAATCTAAGATATTTGACACTATCTAACCTTGTTTTCTAGAATTCCTACGCCTCTTATCGATTATTCTCTTTCTTTGATGGTGCCAAACGGGCACCACATGGCCGGAGGGGCTTTCAGTTCTATTTCTCTGTTAACCGAAATTGTTTGAATGGAAACAATAAATTATTGGTTTGAGTGACTCTATGGCGGAAAACTGGTTTCTTAAACCTTTACTTTACCTTTACCTTTACTTACATCTTTAACCATAAATTACGGCTAGAAAATCTGGTCTCCTTGTTCAACCGACAAACCGCCTTCGCTGTGTTACAAAACTTGCACTTTGTTTAAGCGACGGTGTCCGACAGTTTAGCGAAGCATTCACAACTTAACTGGTCGAACATTTCTAACAGTTTGAAACCAATCCCTCAGTTTTGTGGGAACAGAACTTATGTTGGACAAGCACAGCAAAGCATAGAAATTGCAGGCCACCGACACGACCTACAGAGACGGTCGTTGTAGAAGACAGTCTGTGCAGGTGCTGGTCTAGTGTGCGATTTTTCATGAAATAATATGGGAACCTTCAGGAGCAGGCTTTGCAGGTACGTGCTGTACAGGTGCGTGCTGGTCCGTGAGCTAGACAAATTCGGAACAAGTAATGAATAAATTTATTACGACAGTTTATTAGTGTCAGTTGGTACACTAAACGATTGGCTAAAGAACTAATAAAAGAAGAAATCACTAAAAGATACTTTGAATTTGTCAAGTTGCAGCTTTCGTCATCGTCTTTCATACTGAGAAATTCGTTTCCTTCTGAGAGAAACGTGTTTGTGTAGATTATGAATTATGATCACCCTTCATCGCCTAACTGTAGAATTTACCACCATTCGTGCAACACGTATTTGCAGTCATAAAGAAATTTTGTAAACTACATAAACTAATGAGGCATCGTTGTCTCGTTTCTTGCCTGAATTCAATAAAGCCTTTGCCATTGTAGTACTATTTGATGAATATTAAAAAATGATATTACTGATTTACTGCCGTTTCATGTACCTAGTGCTAATGATAATAATAATGGCCTAAATGTTCTTAAAATTATTTTAATCATTACTAATAATTATGTCTTGCATGTTTCAGTTTTTTGCGACCTACTTATAGTTGGTAGTAATGTATTTAATTTTATAGTTTAGAAAATTGGTGTCATCTTATTTCATGTTTGTGTATCGATCAGCCTTGTTTACGAGTTTATGTTAATAAGGCATGTCATTATCTTTATAATAATTTATTAATTTGTGTAATGTCAATTATTATTATTGTATTGAAGATTGTTTACAATAATTTGACGACATCAGCAATCTATTCGAGCATGAATTATCCGAATCATAACCAATAAATCTAGAATCATTTGATGTTTACTGACCTCCACAATGATGAATGACGATTGGAACCTGTAAAATATATGTATGTTCTATTGTGTCCTGAATTTGAATATAATGTTTCTTGTTTATTTTCAAAATTCAGTATATACTCCGTGCACATTCTATAAATAGGAAAATATTTAAGCGCGTTAGTTTTTGCAGTAGGCAAATAAAAAAGTGTATGGGAACGAGTTTGAAGACAAGGCATATTGAAATTAAAGTTTCTCAAAATATCTGGAGAATCAATGACAGCAGACAATAATTTATGTAAAAATAATACTGAAAAATAAGTGCGTCGTGTGGCGAATTCCCTTAAGTTCAATCTACTTAATAGCTCTGATTGCGGAATCCCGTGAGGTGGATAAGTACCATCAAGTCTAAAACTAAGATATTTAACATATTTCGTCTGAATGTTTTCCAAATTATTTATATGAACCTCATAGTTAGGATCCCAGATTACTACCATATTACAATTTTGCTCTGACAAACGAGTTAAAAAGTAAATTTAGGGTAGACACCTTCGTAAAGTGACGTGAATTTCTTATAACAAAACCCAAAGATTTGTAGGCATTAGACATTACTCTCAATATGCGGAACAAAAGACAATTTTGTATCAAAAATGACGCCTAGATCCTTGAGCTGAGTACATCTGTTTAATGAAGTATTATCCACTATATAGTTATATTGAATAGGAACCATTTTTTTAGTAAAACTCATGACGTTACACTTGGATAAATTTAATGGTAGTTTGGCACCAGGAGTTAATTTTTAACAATTCCTGCTGTAAATAGTAACAGTCCTGAACAGAATCTAGAGATGTAAAGAGTTTGAGATCGTCAGCATATAAGAGGGCATGTGACTGAATACTATTAAATATGTCGTTCATGAATTATATAACCAATTATATGAACAAAAGGGGACTAGGTACCGATCCCTGTGGAATTTCTGATGTCGCTAATATGTCAATAGGTTTATAATTGCGATACTGAACGTTTAGTGTTCTATTACTTAAATACGAATAAAAATTTTTTTAAAAATTCAGTGTCCATCCAAAGCTGGATAATTTATGTAACAAGAGACTATGATCCAGCCTATCAAAGGCTTTAGATAGATCTGTATATATAATGTCAGTTTGACCACCCTTGTCCATGGTATTAGCGATAAATTGTGTGACACTTATAAGGTTAGTTGTTGTAGATCGACCAGAAATAAAACCGTGTTGTGAGAATGAGATAAGTGATTTAGAGAATGGAAACAGAGAATATTGTAAGTAATCATTTGAAACAATTTTCCATAATTACAAAGAATAACTATAGGTCTGTAATTTTCAATATTCATTTTGTCTCCTTTTTTGAAAATTGGGCATATTTTTTACTTAGTCCAAATTTGCGGGAAACTTGCAGAATTAAAGGATAAATTAAAAATAATGCTGAGCAAAGTAAATATAGGTGCACAATCTTTCAATAAAAATGCAGGAATTCCATCAGGACCAGTTGTTAACATATTTTTAATTTTTTTCAGTGCAGTATAAATATCTTGCTCATAAACTACATGAGTATTAAGTAACACATTATTTGTAATATCAGACTTAGACCAATCAAAAGTTGATGACTGATTAAACGCAAATTGAAAGAATTATGCAAGCGCCTCTACTATACCCTGATCTATCATTGATAGATTGGTCTAGATAGTTCGAATTAGGAATATTAGAGGTGTTTTTCATGATTTCACTAATGTTGATTGGGCGCTACTCTCTATCTTAGGAAGTCATTGAATTTCAAGCACATTAAATACATTGCTTGTACAGTATGTACCTTAAAAGACGTATGCTCGTGGACATTTCCCAGTCTGATTTAATAGTAACCACTATGAAATTGAGATTAAAGAGTAAAATATGGCTCAATTCTGTGGTTTTTATGTGTGCTGTTTATACTAAATTCAACTACGTGGTGTTGATTGAAGAATACTTATCATTAAATCCAAAACATTTCTGGTCTTATATTAACTCAAAAGCAAATACTACGTCTTTTCCCCATCGATGAGTTAATTAATGTTAGATGAACCCTCAGAGCTTTTCGCAAAAGCTTTACCTCTTTATTCAACTATGACAGTATTATAAATTATGATCTACTGTATAATATGTGCCATTTAGGACACCGTATTCTTGAAGAGTTTTTACAAATTCAAATATTTTAGACATTTAAAAACTGAATAATACAGATCGATTCAGATAGTTCTGAATCGATCTAAAATAAAATGAATGTGCAGGAGACTCCTATAAATACAATTTTGCAAAAAAAATCAAAGAGGGTTGTTTGAGAATGATTTAAAAATATACTTCTGCACAGCACTGGAAACTGGTCCACTATAAAACCTGATAGGGCGGCAAAGCCTGCAATCGGCAAGCGGGCAAAATATTGAAAGAAATTCCCAAGGAAAGAAATAAATAACATTTTATAACACCTATTTCTACAGCAAATTCAACTGCTTTTACCGCTATTGTTATTAATTATTAATAGAATTAATTTGTGGTTTTACTTAATAAAATAGTTTGACATACCTGACATTATGAACAAAATTTTGGGCCGTCTTACCCAGTTTCTACAAACTAACATAAATGTATCTGCTTGTTGTCCATTTTAAACTCGTAAGTTATTGGCTGCAGCTATTAAATGTTTGCGTAAATCATCAATAGTAGGTATCCACTTCGATGCAATACACTTAATTTTTTAAATATCCCCACAAAAATTAGTCCAAATGATTTAAAGTCGGGAGATCGTGGCGGCCATGGTATCGGTCCTCCACGTCCAATCCCTTGGTATTATTGCTTGGACACGCTGTACATGTTACGGAAATAATTGAGCCTCATGTATGATACACCACACTGCTGCAATACGCCGTAGACGTCCTGGACCTCCATCTCTTCCGCAATTCGGTTTCAAATTGTGTGTGTCACAGTTGCACTGCCCTACATTTGCACTCACTGCACACTGCAGTAAAAAAAGTAAAGCTATACACGTAAGCCATTTTTGACATTTGAAAACTAATCTAATCTCGCATCATGAGAACGTTAATACCTACAAAAAGTAATCAGATTTCAATATTCGGAATCGCATGGCTAGAGACTACAGTAGTCCAGCGATGAAAAGGTTGAAAACACTACAACTTCAATAATTTTTTACTCGGAAACGATAAGGTTTTTATAAAAATTGTTTTTACGATATTGACTCCATATTTCATGACACTTCTATCCTCAATGTTTTTTAGAGAAATTATGAATCACTCTGTATAGAGCTTAGTAAATAACAGGAATTTTATGTCATGCCGTCTGCCAATATTCAAAGGTACCGAAGTAAAATGAATATATAACGATAGAACACGGTATAACCAACAAATTTTTAGGTACAAAAATCTTTCAAAATACGTATTTTTTTAAATTCAACTATAGATGTAAACATTGTTATAATATAAACTTACATAGTTCTACATACAAGATTGTTCACTTTTGTTTATAAGTATGTGAAAATAATTGTTAACATGTAGGGTTAGAATAGCAAAATTATGTCTGTCTTACAACCGCTTTTTAAAAATTATTAATTTTAGAACAAAAATTAAGGTGATCTTAAGTTATTTTTTTATTAGCTTTTGCAAATTAATTGTGACGTTGCAAAAAGTTATTCATTTATTTATTAGCTTTATAAATAAATAGGTGAAAAAATTAGAAAAAACTAAATGAGTACGTTTTTAGTCCATCTAAATCAAGGTTATTAAAAAGGATTAGGTTGCCTGGTAAGTTTCGACTAATCACAGTGCAGCAGATCGACGCGACCTTTGGAGGAAAGAACAGAGCGGGTCCAACGTAATATTCAGTATTTCTACATTATTTATGCAAAATAAACTGTTCGAAATCGACTTACATTTCGACTTTCGAATTAATTCGAAGGATTTGGGGTTCAGAATGTGTCGATATGAACTATTAACTATTAGGTAATTAAACTCGAAATAAAAATAATTAAATCAGATACTTTATTACACATTATAGCTTTTTTTTTTTTTTGTAAATAGAAAAAATATATTATTATTATACATATATTTATTATTATAGTAAGTTATTGTATTGTTTAATTTCTTGAAATTATTACATTTCGACTTTCGAATTAATTCGATGGACTTGGGGTTCAGAATGTGTCGATATGAACCCTAATAATTAGAACAGCGTCTCTGACTTTAACACGATTATATTTGAATTATGGATGAAAATATACGTAGCTATTAGATAATTAAAGTCGAAATAAAAATAATGAAATCAAATACTTTATTACACATTATAGTAATTTTTTTGTATAGTATTTTGTATTTATATATATTTATTATTATAGTAAGTTATTGTATTGTTTAATTTCTTGAAATTATTTCTCCTCATGCGGGAGTTTTCAGTAATCTATGTATATGCATGGGAATGAATGATTGTGTAAACCACTTCTGGTCCTTATCTAGAAAAGCAAAATAACTTTAACCGACCATTAAACTTATATAAGTATTAATAAAAAAATTACTTTAGAAAACAAATTCCAGTGTATCTTGAGTTAACCTATGCGTCAAAATGTAAGAGATTTTGTACTTTTCCACTAACTTGGTGTTAATGCTCGCATTAATTATTTTCCTCTACAGTTTTTTTTACTTGATTCAAAATTGCTATTTGCTGTTCTAATCTTTTCCCATAAGGTTAGACGTTGGTGTATATGAATTCATAATTATCAAACCATGAATTGTTCCTATTAATAACATATCACCGAAATCGCCAGCTTGCTGTTTATTGCAGGAAGCGTAGGTATCTGTTAAGCGGACTTGCTGTAGTATTTGCTAATAATTGCGCAACCAAGTGGACATAAAATATAATATAATAATATCAAACATAATTACGAGTATAAATAGGTACTAAAAGTCTTTCGAACACTAAAATTGTAGAACCGTTTCGACAATTTTGGCTTTGACATATTATAAGCATTAAATTCAAATTTTCCTCCGAGTGACGCTTAACTAATGGAATCACTCCCACACAGTATTCATTCAACCTAATCATTTTTAATAACCTTGTATCTATATCGACTTTATTTAAATTAATATAATAATAATAATATTAATAGTAAAGTAATAGTAATAGTAATAGTAATAGTAATAGTAATAGTAATAGTAATAGTAATAGTAATAGTAATAGTAATAGTAATAGTAATAGTAATAGTAATAGTAATAGTAATAGTAATAGTGATACAGGGTGATTCAGGTTTAATTTTGATAACTTCAGGAATCGATAGAACAGGTTAAAATAATGTTCATTTGTGATATAAACTTATTTCCTAAAACACATCGTTTCCGAGATAGAGGGCGTTGAAGTAGAAATTTTTTTCTCGTTTTTCCCTCATAACTTTTGAACCACTTATCCGATTTAAGTGAAATTCGCAACACAAACACTCCTTATGATCTTACACATAAGTTTATTTCAAAACTACAAAAAAAATCAATAAAACATCTACACACCACTTTGACCTGATTAATTTCGACGTTTGGTCTTGTTTCTAAGATATTCAAAGGAATTGGTGACAGTGTAGCGCACCAGCCGCGTAAATTTCATTTAACGTTATAGCAACCCATGAAAACAAAACTCAGTGATTTGTGTAAACTGACGTTTTGGGTGCCGCGATAGCCGAGGTGGCTGGGAGACGACTGCTCGTGGAACCAGTCTGGATCGGCTATGTCGGTGTGGGTTCGAATCCCACTGTAGTATCATGGATGTTTGTGCCAATAACCTCAAACATAAATTTAGTAACCACTACTTATTACAAGATTTACTTATCAACGACGAAAAAATTACAATAATTTTTCAAAGTGCATTCCTCAAGCCTTAATACATTTTTGGCATCGACGAATTAGTGTATTAACCGCAGCTGCTATTTGAACAGGATTATTTTTTGTCATTACAAGCATGTGTTATCCTTTGGATCAATTCCTCACGTGTATGTACTGGGGTATTATACACAATTGCTTTTAGATGGCCCCAAACGAAATAATCCAGAGAATTCAGATTTGGCGAGCGCAGAGGCCAAGCCACTGGTCCTTCGCAAGGAATCCACATATTTAGGTGGTTGTTGGATTGCTGTCCAATCCATCAACGAGCATAATTCTGATCCAACCACTGCCGTACTTGCCTTCCGTAATGTGCAGGGGCACCATCCAACTGCATGCAGTTCCCTTGGCGTAAATTTAAGGGGACATCGTCCAGCACATCGGAGAGAAAGTTTTGCAGAAACTCATGAAATAAATCCCCATTTAAACGAGGAGGCAAAATATGCGACCCACATAGGTTATTACTTAAAACACCTATCCACACATTTACACTAAACTGTTGGTGAAATGAAGATTGTCTGACACATCGAAGATTGACTTCACTCCAAACGTGAATGTTGTGATAATTCACAATTCCAGCTTTTGTGAAATTAGATTCGTCCGTCCATAAAACCTTATGCAGAAATTGTGAATTAATTTCTGTTGAATCTAAAACCCATCTACAAAATTTTAAATGTTTTTCAGCATCTCCTTGCAACAAACCTTGAACTGGTTGGAGATGGAAAGCCCTTCGATGATCTTGTTTGAGTGCTCTCAGTGCTATCGATATCAAAAAGATTAAGAATTCGCTGATTATTTCTTGGCGGTACATTACGATTATGATCATTGTAGCGGCGCAAACCATATTCCGAAAATCGACGATGTACATCTACAAAAACTTGTGCATTTGGAATTCTTGTGTTAGGGAAAGGTGTTCGGTACTCTCGAACTGATGCGTTGGGATTTCCGTCACAGAAACCATAAACATAATGTATATCGGCAAATTCAGCATTTGTAAACGTTCTTGGCATTTTTTATTATCACTAAAAATGCTCTGTAAATAATACTTTTGACAATGATTTTCGCAAGCGTCAGTTTACACAAATCACTGAGTTTTGTTTTTATGGGTTGCTATAACGTTAAATAAAATTTACGCGGCTGGTCCGCTAAACTGTCACCAATTTCTTTGAATATCTCAGAAACAAGACTAAACGTCGAAAAAACCGGAGACGAAATAGTTTCGAAATTAATCAGGTCAAAGTGGTGTGTAGATGTTTTATTGTAGTTTTGAAATAAAGTAAGAGGGGGTAGCATACAAAATACACTTCTAAGGGGGGTAAGTAGTTCAAACTTAAGAAGCTTATGTAAGATCATAAGGAGTGTGCGTGTTCCGAATTTCACTTAAATCAGATAAGTGGTTCAAAAGTTATGAAGGAAAAACGAGAAAAAAATTTTTACTTCAACGCCCTCTTTCTCGAAAACGATGCCTTTTAGGAAATAAGTTTATATCACAAATAAACATTATTTTAACCTGTTCTATCGATTCCTGAAGTTATCAAGATTAAACCTGAATCACCCTGTATATATGAATTAAGTACCCGAGTCCAATGAATCATATATAATTCTTTAATAGTTGCTGATCAATTGATCGAAGTGAAATATGTTTTTCATTTGTACAGCTTGAATTACATGCTAATGAGATGCGTTCATTCACGAAGCAGACAATCTCTTATTGCAATAAGTCCATTATTGCTATTAATTAATCTATGTATTTTAAAATAATTTGTAAATTATGTGTTTGTTTTCAAGGAAGCATGTTTTTATATCAAAATTAACCTATAGTGACCTATACCATAATATTATGTTAACTAGAAATATCTGGTTATTAACATTGTGCTTTAGGTCAATAAAGGCATCAGTATGATATATTTATATACGTTTCATCCATTACAGGGTGTTATAATAGTAATTGCTTATTGCTTTTGCACAGCTAGCATCTGATTTTGGGCATCTAAAATAAATGTTATATCATTTATTTGAAGAAGTAACCACAATAATATATCATGTAGTGTCAGATGCAATGATCGCGCTGGCCACCTAAGCGGTTCATTTGCCTTGGTCCACATCCTCAAAAACTTGCCACTGATTTTCTTCGGGGGACATCTTCACCTTCTTAAGTGATCTTCACCCTTAAAATCTTAAATATTCTCTAAAAATGACTGTTCATATATATTATATATGTCTGAGGTCAATTTAGTAAACAGTGTAGCAAATGTTAGGAGTATATTTTTAATAAGCGAAACTAGTTTAGCCGACAAGGTGACTAACCGATTAAAGTAGGTGTGATGTTAACATAAACATTGATGATAATGAATTTTTGGTCAAACCTATTATGATTTTTACAGTGATGAATGTTTTTAAATGGCATTTTTATAAGAAAGCTCAAATAGTATATGTGTTGTTTTAGTGGCCTGTGTTGTATAATTATTAGGTGAGTTATCACTGAGTATCTTAGCATGCTTAATATTTGTTTATTGGCTGATTTAGTATTTGATTAATTAATTATTTGAGATTATGAATGCCAGTGTGTTACTAACGATGCCTGCCTATTATCGTTTTGCGTTTTATTTGTGAAAGCCGTTAGCTGCGTGTGACAGCATGATTTCAAGGTATGGAGTATCCTAGTACTGTTAGCTGCGTGTAACGTGAGGGATATCTCGGCGCCGCTAGCTGCATATGACGCGGTCCGGTTCTGGTTAAAGACTTAGGGCGGAATTCATAGATCACACTTAAGGTTAAGTGTGCATTTATTTCATATTGGCTTTGCAATTTACAAGATACAAATGCAGGGTGATAACTTACTAATAGTTTCATATCACCCTTTAATAAGTTTCCAATAAGTTTAAATTATGAAATAAAATATTAAAGGGCATCTTATTTAAGTATACCGTAAAAGAAGAGTCACACTTAAGTGAAGTGCTGACTATGAATTCCGCTCCTAGTCTTGCTATAACCTATCTCTGCAGAGGTGGTTGGTCAGTGTACATTGTTAGCTTGATCTGCAGCTGCATTGTGTCAGAGAATATATTCCAAACATAGCAGAAGTTGATTTAAGTAGGGTATGTTTAGTGAGTGTTTGCTTGGGTACTCAAGTGTTTTTCATTATTTTGTTGAAAGATTCTGAGCTTCTATATCCAAGCATTTTTGTTATAGTGTATTTATATTTGTATAGAGTTACTTGAAAGACGACAAAAAATCAGTTACGTCCAATAAAAGGAATAAATTTTGTATAAAATTTAACCTACCCTAACAAAATATTCTTGGATTGTTGTCCAACCAATAACTACAGTTAACACGGACTTTTTTTCCAATTAAGAGTGCCATTGTTTAAACACAATTTTTAGTGATTTCATAGTTATTTTTAGAGGCAGTTTAAAAAAATTTAAAAAAGTTACAAAAAACATCTTTTCGCTGTGTCATTTAAATATAAAAAATTTCAAAAGATACCGCAAGTTATATAAAAATCATTAGAATATGTAAATATATGCATAATATATTAACATAACTCTATATGTTATGTCTATGTTAGTCATCTACTCGATTTTATTCAAAACGGGGTGGTTATTATTTTACCCCGATCAAACCCACTGCTCGAATATAATAACTTGTATGGGGCCGTCAGCTATAAACTGTTATTTAAATGCAATGTTGTAACACTTCACAAAACAAGGTAACCGTTTTCTGTATATCACAGAAATAGGTCCTTGTCTTTATAAAATTTAATCGGTAATCGGTATCAAATATGTAGGTATATATGATATTTCGAATTGTTAGCACTTAACGATCCAAATTATTCAGGTGCTGAAATATTACTGCTTACTTTTATTAGGTTATAATTTTTGTTAAATCATGCCTCGCTAAATTTTGTTTAACAGTGATTACCTATTCAAGGCTATATCTCAAAGCGTAAAATAATTTATGTCAATACCTTTCCACATTATAAAATAAAATTAACGTATTCTTTTATCAATTATTTTCTTATAAGCTTTTTCAAATCAGTAATCAGACATTTATTTTCCCGCTATTTACTAGTTATTTCTGCTCGGCACACACATAGGCGCGTGAAATAAAAAACGCTATAAAACATTAATTACTGAGAGTTCCGTACAAGCTAAAAGCGAGAAACGGAAGGAATGGTACTGGGAAAAATTATTGTCTTAGATGTTCAATGACTAATTCTCAAAAAATGTAAGAATTGTCATTGGCAACTCCATTTCCCATCCTTAATGAGATGCTAATGTGTCTACTCAGCACCTAGGTTTTCTAAAGGACATTGACTGAAATTTATGTTTTGTTATTGGTATCCGTGATCGTTTCCATGAAAAAGTTAGATAAAACGTAAGACGAGGGACTTGGAAAAAAGACCTAAGTTGGAAGATAAAGGTTTGCCTCATGGGAAATTTTAAGTGTGGAAATTTCTATTAAATGTGTATATCTGCCTTCTTGAGGATTTCTAGTGTTTTACACTAATTGTAAATTTTCCATTTCGGTGTGGGTTACTGTAAAAGTCAAATTTAATTGTATTGAATAATCTCACGAAGGCGTCCATCATCTTCTTCTTAAAGGAAAACCCTCATGAGAGAGGTGTGTAAACTGTATAAATCTTTGCCTGTTTCCTAGTCATAAAATAGTCATTAATGGGAAAAAAATCATAATAGGGTTTTTCTTGCGACCTGATGGTTTTCGGGAGCAATTCCCGTGTTCCAAGGATGCTACATCCGCAACAGTATCAGGAATATTTTTCGCCATTCCTGTAGAATCATTGGTCCACGGCTGGTCTCTGTTCATCCTCTTCCAAGACCCTGTTTTGGTTATAACCGTACAGTTCCTGTTCGCCGACCTTGTTGAGCCTCACACTGCAACCTGTTAAATACCGCAACATGCTAAGTTTTATGCTTTGCTGCATCAACAGTATTCTCAGTTTATACCTGGATGAGTTTAATTTAAATCGCTGTAAACTAAAGCATAAATTTCATTTTAGAACACAAGTGTCATGTTGTACTGCCCAGAGAGACGGTAAGTAAAAGAAACATTAATTTGTTAATATTAATTAATAATTATTGCTGTATCATTAAATTTATATTAATTCTAATTGGTAACCACGTATATATATATATATATATATATATATATATATATATATATATATATATATATATATATATATATATATATATAGAGAGAGAGAGAGAGAGAGAGAGAGAGTGGGAATTATAGATTTGTATATTAACTGGCGTTATTTTCTTTTCTCTTGAAATTTAGCGTAATTTACTCATAAATACTTAAATATCACTGGGTGTAGTTACGTTCTAATAGACATATATGTATCAATCTTAGCATTTATTTGTTTCCCCTCTAAATAATGAATTAGTAGATAGTTATTTCGTGATTTCATGTCTATTTTATTTTTCTACTGTTATACAATGCTTTTATGAAATCACGTGGCGCCCACAGTATACATTGTTTTTCATAGTGATCAACTTGCCGACATACGTTGTTCTTGAACATCGTAAGGAAGACAAAGAGGGCAGTTCACTATGCAACTTAGATTATTACTTGTTTACTTTGCAGGCTGTGCAGGACAGTACTTTTCAGTGCTAGGTGATTTCATAGGGTCGAGCGTGTATGATAATTTTTGCTTTCCTGATATAATAGGTGTTTTTTAATTACTGTTATCGTTGGGTCATGATAAATTAATGTTGTTAATACGTAATCGTTTAAACAGTGCTGTGAATAATACATTAGTGTTATGTGTGTTGTTTTAATTTATCTAGTACTTAGTGTCTCCATCCGTTTTTCGCCTAAAAAATATTGTGTTATTAGATACTGAATTTTTAATAAGATTTTTCGGAAGAACCTCAACCTGGTACAAGTAGAGATCAAGAGAATAGTAATAGAGAAGATGTGGAGATTAGGACAGGCGACGAACAAGCTCAGTTGATTAGATATAATGTATATAAAAATATTTAACACAGTGAGGGAGAACAAAGGATATTTGGAAAAACAACTTATTTATTAATAGTACCAGATAATGTTCCATACCATTTAAGACTTTGAGAAAGGATTCCAGATACAGCACAAAAAAAAGAATATTCATAAATTTCTTAAAATCCATAAAATTGTGTACAATACTAGTTCGAAGAAAGATGAGTCGCTGCATATAGTCAAGAGCAATAGTTTTGCAATGAAATACATTATTAATGAGATGGCTACGGCTCAGGGACATATCGTTCTACCATTGCATTCATACTACTGCTTTTTTAATTCCATTGCATTAAAATGGAGCCAATTAAAGAGGAACATTCAAAGAAATAATACCTTTCCAAATTGCTATATATTGTATCTATATATCACTAGGATATAGATACATCAAAAAAATATTTTTGTATAATTATTTTCTGTTATATCTAATTATTTTTTAATTTTGTTTTCGTTTTAAAGAGAGATATTTTAACTTATTTATTTTTTGTCTCTCTGTTATGTACCCTTACCCTACCCAATCCTAACCCACCCTTCTAACAGAGAACTCTCCTACCTCCTCTTGATCCTTGCTTTGAAATATTAATTTAAAATTACATAATAATATTCAACATTTAATCAAAATATGTATTTAGCATATGTTTTTTCCCAAACGATCACATTTACATTCATTATTATATGAGGGCCTTAGTATCAAAGGCGGGAATCTCCACTTTTGTCGAAATCGAGTTAAATACATGATATTCTTCGGTTTTTCGCGCTCTGTCTAAATATATGGTTTGCGATTATCAAAAGCGGTTTTATCCCATTACCATCCCATTACAAAACTGTATTAAAACATCACTTGAGAGATTCAAATCCGCCAATCTCCTTTACCCGTTTAGAATCAGAGTCGGCAATATCCGTTTTGGCCAATCAGATGACTCACAACGAACATATGACGTGACTTCACACGACATGCTGTTTCAGATAGTTAGGAATTTATTGAAGAAATGCCATCTGTACTTGTATAATGTGTATTATTATGTTCAGTAAAATATTCTTGATTATACGTTTTGTTGAATTAATTATTATAATATTTTATTCTTTTGTATGTAAGTCCATTCCAAAATACTTGGTATTTATTTTACAACTCATTTTAGTGCAACCTTTGGTAACACATCTTGCAAAATCTGTTAGTATCAAACACGGCATTCTCCATTTATTTTTGTACATTTTTTCAGAAAAGATAAAAAATTTAGGTACATTGACCTTAAAATCTGATGCAGTTTAGCATTTTCTTTCATTGGAAACTATACTTCCTTTGAATTAAGCAGTAATAAGAGTGTAGCAGTATTTTGCGCTTTAATAAAAAGTGGAAATGGTGGAGATTGCCGTCTTTGATACTAGGGTTCTCATATACTTCATTTTATTTTAAATTAATTAATACTGGCGGAATTGAGCCCGATTTTTTTTTATTTCCTTGTATCGATGAGATGAACTGTATAGGCGCCAACTCATTTACATTATATCATACTCATTTATACGCCCGCTGTGCACTAAAAAAATCGTATAAGGCATTAGGTTTAAACATTATCGTATCCTACAGATTCATTTTAAAAAATCATTAACATTTGAATTGATAAAAACTGTAAAGTATTTTTGACGAAATGCGATACAAAACGAAACGGTACAATTTACTTTTTTTAAATAAGTACCTATGTGTTCTAATGTGTTTACGTCTAACAGTTAAAGGAAATGATTCAGTGTCAGCAATTCTGAATTTGTTATGTTGTTCTTAAGGCCCGCTACAGACTATGCGTGTATTCGCGATTAGTGATATGCGAGGAATTCGTGAATAGTGTGTAGGGTCTTGTTCGTTAAAAATCCATTCATAAAAGCCTTAAGAATTCCATACAAATCACGCATCGCGAATCGCGAATTCGCGCATAGTCTGTAGCGAGCATATATCCTATATGTATTTTTTTATTAAACGCCAGCATTAGATACAAAATTTTTTGTTACACAGCCCGAGTTATTACAACACTTTGCGGCATCGCACACGAGTGTAATTCTATTACCTCACAAATGCTTCATATTGCTAAAGAACATTTTAAATAATACAGAGTTATTGGAAATCATTTTAATACTGCCGAACATAGTTATTGGTTAATCATTTGTGGGATGGAATTTCTTTATCCATTTGTTTATTTTTCTCAATTTTTGCCAATTTAATAGTTAATGAAAAAAGAGTCAATACTTTGAGAGAATGAGAATAAGTTTACTTGTCCTCTCTTTATTCTACTTCAAACATACATCGGGACTAATTTAAAAAGTGAAAACATTTTATTTTTAGCTTAGGTTAGAAGAACCGATTATGGCCGAATGACCCGATCTGTGTTGTATCACACAGTACCACTTTCCATTTAGAATTTCACGAGTGAAGATCAGTCCCACTTGGGAGTAAAAAATTGAAAAATGTGTGATCTATAAAATATAGTTAGCTGGTCCGAGCGTTTTTTTTTATAATATTTGTTAAATCTAGATGGCATGCTTTCAGTGCCCTACACTGTATATGTGCCTCCATCGATATTAATTTCAAAACTCGAGGTATTTTTTAAATTTTATTTGATAATGTTTTGTGGCATAATAGTGGTGTTTTAGTAATAGGTAATCTCAGTTTACTAAAGGGTAACGCAAATATGCAAAGTGCATGTTTTGCATATTATATAGATAGAGAAAATATTTAACCGATCATGGGGAGATTATATTACATACATTTCAAATGCATGGGGTATTGGTGGGAAGATGACGCACGGCAGGGCGGGCTTAGTCAGTACTCCCCTACTCTCCTACGCCCACGGCCGAACGCCAAACGAATAGTGTGCTATACGAATACTGGTTTAGTCCGCCAAAATAGGGGAGGACGCGTCAAGCTTGGACGGCGAGCAGTGGAAGGGATTATTCTTAACATTTCATATGATCGGTTAAATATTTTCCCTATCTGTATATATATTTTTTTAAATATATTGCATATATTCTTAAGAAATATAATATTGTGCATAAAATCCATCGAATTGAAATAATTTAGACTTACATATATGAAGGGTACAGGGGAAGAACGGCAATAGTCCATCCGGACGAATTTGAAGAATATCGAAAATATAAGTTTACTAATTCGTTAGAAAGTAAAATTTAAGAAAAAAAAGTCGCAAAAAATATTTCTGGTAAACAATGTGTTTATTATTACAAAATAGAAATAAACATTTATTCAAAACTAATGACGTAACAGAAAAAAAAATAAGTTTTATCCTGGACTCATGTCACTTTTCCTCTAAATCAAACTAATCTGTTGGTGGGTCATCCACAAATTCGTCATCGCTCTCTTCTTGAGGTTGTTCGGCAAATGTTAATTGTTGATAAAACAACCTGGCCTCTGGTTGCTCAAGGAATGCGGTCAGTTCTTGCAAATTCTTCCATTTGGGCATTTTAATGGCGATCGGTTCCTGGTAAAGTTTTCTCAACGTTTTCTGATTTCCTCCTTGTTTCTTTCTTAGGTTCTTCTTAAACGGTTTCTGGTCGAATTTAGAACTACTATATAGGCCCATAAAAGCGGATTTGTGAAAAACTATGCGTGGATTCTCATTAGAAAACTTCAACATCCTGGTGGGCCGGGTCGGAAAAGGGCACTTCGTTGGATAAAGCGGCGATAAAAATGTACTCTAATTTTGAAAATCAAAATCTTTGCCACAATCAATGACCTCAAATGGTTTCACACGGCAATTTCTTAATTCGTCTCTCCAATCATCTGGTACCTCAGTGTATGCTTTTTGGTTTACAAGACTCATGTCTCGATCACACTCGAGGTATGAATGCCCTCTGATCGGAAATATTACTTTTACAGTATCAAAACGGTTTTTTTTGGTAACCAAGTAATGCAGGAATCGAATAACCGTAAAATTTTTGTTTTGTCCTGCGCATGAATCACAAAAAATTGCTAGTTCTTTTACTTCCATGGGCAGGATCTTATAAAACAAGTGATACAGCATGGAACAGACTTCGTCAGCTTCTTTCTTAGCAACAGATTCATCGTAGGTGTAAAATACAGATCTTGAATTTGACAAAATATGAACGTTGAAAGTAATGAAATAGCTGACTCGTATTTATTTATTTTATTATAAAAATAGTCCGTAAAACCAGTATAGTATTTGAAATTGTCCACGTTTAGAGCCTGTCGACGCTCGGACTCCAGCCAGCGCGAGGTAGACCGCGTGAACCGAACGCGCATCCATCACCGGTCATATGCGGCCACCACTACGGAAGGTATGACCATAGTATAGGGAGACCAGTAAAAACACTCGGGCCGAAATAATAAGTCGCGCATAGCAGCTCGCGCATCCATTTCAAGCTGCAGAGACCTCAGTTTACATCCAACTTTGGGAGTGCGAACATCGGTTATACAGAGCCGTATTAAAGCAATATTTTGAGTGTGATCAAGGAACGAGTCGCTGCGCAGCAGTTAGATGTTTAAATATATCATCTATAAATAGTAATTTAAGTTTCTTTAAATTTGCTCAAGACATAAATAAGTAATAAGTAATCTATAATATATTGTACAAACCATAAATGATATTTTACTGCTATTGCCTTACCTATTAACTTATTTCTTAAGTATAACATTGGAATATAAATACTTCTCATGAAAGTGAAGTTTAAAATATACATATTTATATTATTCACAAATACAATTTTTTATTTTAGAGCAAAGTTCTGTGCAGAGGCTTCCAACAGAGAAGATTTATTAGAAAAGTTGCTCAGGATTAGTAATAGTTCATACAAACTATGTCTAATACATTTTTAAAATAATATGTTTTCTAATGATTCGCGCAATAGGTTACGCAAAGAGGCAGTTCCAACGTTTCCTGCACAAGACGGCTCATCTTCAAATTATGTAGATGATCATATTTCTTGTAGTCACTATAATGAGAGTAAGTCTCAAAACAAAATAATAAAAAATAATTGTTTTCCAAATTTACATTTTACTGCACTTTTATCTCCAATTTAACAATTTTCAAAGTTAAGTAAACATAATTTCTCTGTTCTGAAAAATACTTGTCTTCTGGTTTACGTAGATCATTTAAGACGAAAAAAAATCATAATAAATTATTTGTCCACTAAATTTCAAACGTCAAATTTTAAATTTAAAAAAATCCCAAAAAAATGTAATTATCACTAATAACAAAAAAAGTAAGTAAATAAATAAAAATGTTTTGTAGTGCAATAATATATATTTTAAACTTTTTTTTTAAAGAGTTCAAAGAAGTAAATCAAATTTTCACACTGTATGTTAGTAGCAGTAAATGATGTATAGTACATGTTGAATTACCCATTTATAACTGTATAATGAATTATTACATAATGTGGATAGATAAACTTTCATGTGGAATAACTACGCTTTCACGCGCAAATAAAAATTTCTTATTCCGGTCCTGATCACCGATTATGTCAATTCTATCGGATGTGCTATCGCACTCACATTTCGAAATCACCGCAGAAACTGAAAGCAGTTCAAAGTGCCGACAATGAAGTGAAACTGCTGGTCTACCTATGCTATGGTATGACTTAGAGCACTCGAGTTTTGTCTTTGGAATAAAACAATTTGTTTTTGAGTAGCAGATGTTTAATGCAAAGCGTTATTACGACCAAATACAACTTTTAACTGAACTTACAAAAGATTCTACATGTTTTATAATAAATGAATTTTGATGAATTAACATTTTATTTATCTTAACTAGATATGACAAAAGCTTAACGTTTATATTATGTTTCTTAGAACACCTTGAAGCAAAAATATATAATATACAGGGGACATAACTCCTCCCTCTTTAAAATGGCGCATGGGGGCCTTGGGACACCATTGGGACATCATTGGTTGAGTTGCCTCTGGACCTTGTAGTTTTTATGAATTTGGATATTTTCTCTTGGAAACAAATGTACGTTGTCATCAGACTTAGGAGTGTTAACGTGACGGCAAAGAGGATCCAAAATATTTTGATCTTCTTTTCTGGTAATGCTTCTATTGTAGTGACTGAAGACAGTGAATGGCTCGATTGGATAATTTTATTAATATCCTCGAAATGGACAGTTTTTAGATTAAGATCATAGGAAATGATACTTGACATATTAACTTGTTGTAGTGGTGGTAATAATATACCAGTGCCTGCGACTGTAGTGGGATTGGATGATAATAAGTAGGGTTCATCGTCAATCCATAATTTACAATTTGGATTAATAGTGATTAATGTGGGAGATTGCATTCGTTCTACTCCATTGGTATCACACTGGAATCGGATACTGGATTCTTTAAATGGTATAACTAGTAGTTGACTTGGGTTGACTTGATAGACAATTGGTTGAGTGACTTTTACTTTTGAAAATTGACAATTTGTGGGTTGTTGGCCATGGATTATTGTTGAAACACAGTCGTCCTGGATGGGTTGTGGTTTCTTATCACAAATGTAATAACCTTCGACTTGTGGGCATTCTTCATCTAAATATTGCTGATTCTTCTCGCCAAGCATTATTATTGGTTTATAAGGAATAAGGGTAACATTGGCTTGTGGAATTGGGTAGATTTTATAAAGGAATAAATTTTCGCTTGAGAACAACGGTAATGTTATAATAAAATTAAAATTTGGATATTTGAAAAATACATCTTGATGCATTAGTTTAAAATAAGATAAATCGTTTTCTAAAGGTAATAACTTAGAGTTACCATAAATTTGAGAAAGAGTGTTCTTCATAAATGAAACTTCGTTAAGACTAACTATAGGGTTATACACTGTTTTTAAAGCAGAGAAAGATATAGCTATATAAATTTCATCAATTAGTGTTAAGAGAGAATTTCCGTTGTCAATAATTTGTTGTCCAATGAATCTAACATTAACGTCTCTAAAGTCATGCCTTAATCCTTCAATTAATTTAGCGATTTGTTGCTGATTACCTGATAAAGTTGATACTGTCTCGTTAAAAATCTTAGAAAGTGGCTGAAGAATGGATAATTGTGTTTTTAGTTGGGTTTCTAAATTTTGTTGGTTGTTATTTAAGATTTTGTATTGTTCGATTATTTCTGTTTTATCATCTTCGGTTAAAGTGCCGAAGAGGAATTTTGATACTTTACCAATACCATCCACTAATCCTCTTTTATTCTTTTTATTTAAAGGTAAGGAATTAAGTTTTAAAGCTACTTTGGTTAATGTGAAATTTACTAATGGTGGGACATCGAGTGTCAAAGAACAAAGCTTTTCATAAGTTTTGTATAAGTTTTCTGCATGTTCCAAGAGCATTAATGTATTTATTTGATATACGAATTTATGTGTCGATTCGATTAATTTTGTAGGTCCTAGTTGTATCGGTAGGATAGGGTTAGTTATTGTTTGAAACAAGGGGTTAATTGCTTGACTGGTCATCGTCAGTCCACTGAATGCGATAAGCAGTGATAAGGTCTTCAAAGTCATTTTCGTCTGCAACCTGTGACAAAGGAGGTTCTTTTAGTTTTTGTCTTGGTTTTTTAATTAAAGTCTTATGGTATGTCCCTAATTTTGTCTGTGCTAGATGTTCTTTATCGGAAACTATTTGAGTTTCTTTATAAATTGGTTTTGTTTTAGAAGTAAATTTATCTTTTGTTTTTAAATAAACTGTTTCATCAGGTTTGTTTGTTATTGGTTCGTCTCTTTTTTGATTTAATTTGGAAATATTGCGATCTTTAGTTTGAGAAATTTGTTGATTGAGGTTGTCATATAGTTTTTTAGAAATTTCTTTTTGGTCATTAATATAGTCATTTAGAATTTCAGTCTCGTTAATATCAAATGGAGTTTTTCTTTGGTTTACAAATACTACTTCAAAAGGGGTTAATTTTGTTACTGAATGTGTGGAATTGTTATATCCTATAATTGCTAATTTCATTATCTGATTTAGATCTTTATTGGGATGTTCTAGTTTAACACAACGTATCATATCTAATAATGTGGAGTGAAAACGTTCAACGGGAGCGTTAGAGTTTGAATTTTTAGGAGTAGTTATATGAAAGTCAATTTGATGTAAGTTGCAAAATTCTTTAAATATATTGTTATCGAATTCTTTACCACTATCACAAATTATTTTGTTGGGAATACCGAAATGCGAGATGAACGTCAATAGAGCTTCATAAGTATCTAGTGCGTTTTTGGATTTTATGTTATAGGCTTGACCTAATTTTGAAAATGGATCTAAAATTGTAAGAAATATTTTTGATTCTGCAAAAAATAAGTCCATATGAATTATTTCGAAAGGTCTTTTTGGAGTGGGCGTAATTTGGAATTTTATTCTTTGAGGGTGTCTCTCATATTTTGCTCTCTGACATATTTTACAAGAATTTATATAATTTGTAACATCGTTAACTAAGTTAGGCCAATAATATCGTTTGAGTAGTGACATTTTTACTTCATTGATTCCTCTGTGACTGGTTTTTCCTTCATGATAATATTTTAATTTTTCAGTTTGATCGTCTAAATTTTGTACATCTTGTAGGAGTTTTCGTGAGATACACAATTTTAAGTTAGTGAAATTTTGTTGAATGACACGGGTAACTTTTCTTTCAATTTCAGGGGTTTTAAAATATAGACAATATGTAACTTGTGGGGATATTATGGATTTTAATAATTTAACTATGTCTTGGTCTGGGGCTGTAGTTCTAAGTGTTACTAAATGTCGAATTTTTGTTTTAAATAAGGTTGAAGCAACGGATGAATCTAAAACAGTGTTATTGGATTCTATGAAAGTAATTTGATGATTATACTGATTGAGACAATTTTCGGTGTAAGGGATTTCTTGGATTGGGTTTTCTTGCGCGGTGTGTCGTGTTTCGTCATCGTCTACAGTAGGTTCTGGTGCTGTGATGTCCTTAAAGATTTCTTCCATTGTGGGTGTGTCTATAAGTCGTTCAGTTATTTTGTCTCCAATTTCGGATATAAAATCGGAAATGTCATCGATTTTGTCACCTGGATTTGTTTCTGTGTCAATAGGGTTTGCGTCTACCTGATCAATTTTGATGCGTGATAAACAGTCTGCGTTGGCGTTATGTTTACCTTTTTTGTACCTAATCTCATAGTCAAACTCTTCTAGACGGAGCCTCCACCTTACAAGGCGACTATTTGGTTCTTTAAGATTAAAAAGCCATTGTAGTGGTTTATGATCTGTTTGAATTATAAATTTTCTACCAAAAACATAGGGACGGAAATATTTGCAAGCCCATACGACAGCGAGCAGTTCTTTTTCTATTGTGCTGTAATTAATCTCAGCGGGATTTAGAGTCCGAGATGCATAACGAATGGGTCGGTCATCTTGACTAAGAATTGCGCCTATGGCATAATTAGAAGCGTCGGTTGTGATGGTGAATTGTTTTTCGAAATCTGGGAAAGCTAATATGGGATCATTACATAGAAGATTTTTACAATATTCGAAAGTATCGACAAATTCTGGGGTATGGATTACCTTTTCTCCTTTTTTAAGACATTTTGTAAAGGGTTTAGTTATTTTAGAGAAATTTTTTATGAAACGCCGATAGTAACCTAAGAGACCTAAAAAGCTTTTAATGTCACGATGGGTTTGAGGAATTGGAAAACGTTTTATTGCTTCGATTTTCTTTGGATTAGGCTTAACAGGCTATCAGGCTGTGATGTCCTTAAAGATTTCTTCCATTGTGGGTGTGTCTATAAGTCGTTCAGTTATTTCGTCTCCAATTTCGGATATAAAATCGGAAATGTCATCGATTTTGTCACCTGGATTTGTTTCTGTGTCAATAGGGTTTGCGTCTACCTGATCAATTTTGATGCGTGATAAACAGTCTGCGTTGGCGTTATGTTTACCTTTTTTGTACCTAATCTCATAGTCAAACTCTTCTAGACGGAGCCTCCACCTTACAAGGCGACTATTTGGTTCTTTAAGATTAAAAAGCCATTGTAGTGGTTTATGATCTGTTTGAATTATAAATTTTCTACCAAAAACATAGGGATGGAAATATTTGCAAGCCCATACGACAGCGAGCAGTTCTTTTTCTATTGTGCTGTAATTAATCTCAGCGGGATTTAGAGTCCGAGATGCATAACGAATGGGTCGGTCATCTTGACTAAGAATTGCGCCTATGGCATAATTAGAAGCGTCGGTTGTGATGGTGAATTGTTTTTCGAAATCTGGGAAAGCTAATATGGGATCATTACATACAAGATTTTTACAATATTCGAAAGTATCGACAAATTCTGGGGTATGGATTACCTTTTCTCCTTTTTTAAGACATTTTGTAAAGGGTTTAGTTATTTTAGAGAAATTTTTTATGAAACGCCGATAGTAACCTAAGAGACCTAAAAAGCTTTTAATGTCACGATGGGTTTGAGGAATTGGAAAACGTTTTATTGCTTCGATTTTCTTTGGATTAGGCTTAACACCTTGGGGAGTAACAATGTGACCTAAGAATTCTACTGATTTAGACATGAATTCGGATTTATCTAATTGAATTTTGAGGTTATGTTTCCGGAATGCTTCGAATACTTTATGTAAATTCATTACATGTTCCTGAAGGGAAGTTGAGAAGATAATAACATCGTCCATGTATACTAGACAAATTTTGTTTTGGAGATCCTTAAGAACGTTGTCCATGACGCGTTGGAAAGTACTAGGGGCATTCTTTAATCCAAAGGGCATCCTTAAAAACTCGTAATGCCCTTGTTCTACAGTAAATGCAGTTTTTTCGACAGAATTTGGGTGAACTTCAATCTGATGGAAGCCACTGGCTAAATCTAATGTTGTAAAATAATTGCAACGACCTAGTTTGTCAAGAATATCTGTAATATTGGGAAGAGGGTATCGATCTTCAATTGTTTTATCGTTTAACTTACGATAGTCAATGACAAGTCTCCATTTTTGGGTACCAGATGCATCGAGTTTTTTGGGCACTATCCAGATAGGGGAAGACCAAGGGCTTATGCTTGGCTTAATGATTTTTTCTTGGAGCATTTTGTCGATTTGTGTACGTACTTTGGAAAAAACAGGATTTTCATCTTTAGTCCTAATTTCATGTTTAACAGAATTATGGAAAGTTAAGAGATCGTCTGGTTTTAAGAAAATGTCATGAAATTTGTTACAAACATCTAATAAGGCTTTCTTTTCTTCGGAATTTAAATGATCAAGACGAAGTAATTTTTCAATATTATTTTTATCCGAATTTACAGGGGGAGATTTAATATCATAATCATAGGAATCGTAATTTTTAGAAAAAGGTTCGACATCAAGGGGTTCATAAAATTCAACAGATTGAGTTTCCTCAGACATATTGTATATTTCAACAGTAGCATAACCTTTTCGGCATGTACTTATAGAAGCGGGAATATAAAGATTATCGGTTGACTGATAAGGGATGTAAATGTCTCCATCAGGTGCGTTTACAGGAATTTCTTTAAGAAGGACTTCATATGCATTAATAGAATATCTTTTGGAATTGTCATCTGGATGACGATAGTTAATTGGAATATTGACAGACATATCAGGATTACAAAGAGATTGTTCCGAAAAATTAATTGATAAATGGAATTTTTGAAGATCATTGAAACCTATTAAACCATCATAATACTCATGGAAATCATGAAGAATCACGGTGATTTTTTCATTAGAACTAAATTCATTAAAAATTGGAATGTCGGCTTTATACCATGTTGAAAATGTACCTGCACATGTTTTTAAATCAGCCTTGTCTATGTAAATACAAGAAGGGTAGTTTTGTTCAATTATAGAGGGTCGAATTATAGAAGTTGCGCAGCCGGTATCTATTAGTAATTTCATAGGTGGTTGTTGAATTATAATAAAAGGTAATGGACATGCTTGCCTTAAAGCGTTAATTTCGTTATACGGTGGTTCTTCTTCGTCGAATGCTATTTGGGGTTGTTCTGAGTCGTAGCTGAGTGAAAATTTTCATTTTCAGATGTTTCGTTGGCTTCTGGTTCCATTTGTTCTTGGTGGTACCATTGTTGTTCTTCGTTATGCTCCTCTTCATAATATTCGAGTTGTTCTTCTCCATAACATTCTTCTGTTTGGAAAGGATCTTCTCCGACATGGTAGAGTTCTTCAGATGTCCGTGACCCGTGGGCTGGAAGTGGTTGTATGGTCTTGGTATGGTCGCTTTTGATGTAGTCGACATAGGTGTTGGTTTATATTGGGGAACTATACCTTTAGGTTTAAATACATTTTGTGGTTTACCAAAAACTTTACTACCTGTTGGGAATTTTTGTGGGGGCGCTGGTCTCGGTTGAATATTAATTGGTTGTGAAGGAAAATTTGGTTTTTGCTGTTGCACTACGGCGCTTGGATTTCTAAATGGATTTTGATTATTTGGATTGAAATTGAAATTTTGTGAATTTGGATTATATCCTACAGTTGGTCTTGGTACAAAGTTATACTGTGGCTGTTTAACTTGAAGCAAAGGAATCATTGGTTTTTGAAAATTACTAGGTGGATTATAACCATTAAATGATTTACTATAATTTGAAAAATTTTGTTCTTCATTTACTTTATTAATAGCAGTTTCTAAAGAATCTAATTTCTGAATTCTAATCATAAATTGAAGCATAGGATTTAGAGATCTGGTGAAAGTATCAAGAGCCATTTGTTCGTAATGTTTTGAATAAAATTCTTTTTCTTGATAAGATTTATTGGAATGAACTAATTTGCTTAATAAAAGACTGCGTAATTCTTGGCACCTTAATCCGAAACTGTGATATGATTCATTTTTGGATAATTTTAAATTTAATAGATCATGTTCTAAACATTTTATGTCTCTCTGATCGCCAAAGTTAACTGTCAAAACTTCTTTTAATTGTTGCCAATTTTGTATTTCGATTCGGGAACCTACTAGCATTTGTGCTTTACCAGTTAATTTACCTAAAATCGCTTGATGAATAAAACTATTTAAAGCATCTCTATCTGCTTTGTAAAAACTATTTATGAGATTATCACATGAACTAATAAAAGTGTTGAGACCAAATGGATTGCCATCATATCTTGGAATGTTATCAATGTATAACCTGAGAAGTTGATAGTCTACAGCTGTGGGCACAGCGTGGGCGCTTGGCTCTCTGCTAGTTGCCATTGTACTGATATTTAAACTATTTAAAGAATCAATCAAACTTGTTACGTTATCAATTTTTAAAAATTATTTAAATTTTAAAACAGAAAAAAGAATTTTGAAAAAAAAATTTGTTTATTGTTCTAACTTATAGCTAAGGTTTTCTAACTAAAATCAAGACGTGAGTTTGAATTCAAGTTTTGTTTCTTAAATCTAATTGTTCACAATGAACGGCGGGCCTATTGTTCTCAATTGAAAATAGGGATCGTGAGTCAAGTTGCAATTTGGAGGAAAATAATGCTTGACTTACTACTTTTTGGTGTTTTTCGGCCTGGTCCTCTCAGTTGACTAAATCCTGATTGATTTACAGTCCTGGGTGGCTTCGGCTTTGGAAGATGATTTTCCACCTTAGAAGAGCAGCTTCTAATCGATTATCGCACAAGGAATCGATCGGCAGTCTATCACTTTCACTTTGTCCGTTTGTGAATTCGCGGCACCTTCAACTTAGAAAAGTTTATTCGAATCACTAATCATAGGTTCGAACGGCACTACTTATCCATATCCTCGTCGCCAGTTTTGTCTTTGGAATAAAACAATTTGTTTTTGAGTAGCAGATGTTTAATGCCAAGCGTTATTACGACCAAATACAACTTTTAACTAAACTTACAAAAGATTCTACATGTTTTATAATAAATGAATTTTGATGAATTAACATTTTATTTATCTTAACTAGATATGGCAAAAGCTTAACGTTTATATTATGTTTCTTAGAACACCTTGAAGCAAAAATATATAATATACAGGGGACATAACTCTCGGTCCAACGGACGATTCCGAATGAAGCCCAACATTTTCGAATATACGAAAATTCAGTACCTGTCCTGGCCTAAACCGAGCAGCTGCGTTGTATCTAGCCCACCACCCGTGCGCAGGTCTTCGAATTCCTCTAGGTGAACTGCTAAGAGAGCGGATCCGAGAGTTAGTTCCGTCCTGTCGTTCCTAGAAGGAAGACGTGTCCGACCAAGAGCACTGGAAGTAAGTAGGAAATGCAAGTAACACTTGGCTACTTTTAACTCTCGTTCGTCTTCCCTGTCTTGTGCTGACGCACACGGTTACCTTGATCACGTGTGTCGATCCTAACTACGCGTTCAGTGTTTTAGGAGGTCCAAAAATCTTGTATTTAAGTAATTTTTCTTTCTAAAACTATAATAATGGAAATTGTTTCTAGTGCTAAATATTTTTAACATAAAGAAGAAGAATATGAGAACATGAAATTGGATGGAACAGTCTGCAGTGCGAGCGCTCGCTCTATTACAGCTTATATAATGGATCAAGCTATAATATTATGTACCTACTTTTGAATGTCAGTAGGGAAAATTGACAATTTAGAAGACGATAAAGATACGTGTTAACTGTCATTTTATTACTAATAAATCAGTTGTAGTGATTGTAGAAAGGGCATGTCATTAAAAATATTAAATAATTTAGAATTTTACATTGTAACATAGCGGCATAAGCGAAAAGGATATTTAAAATAGTACCATCAAAATTAGATATGATACATAGTGATTTTCCAGTTGTTATGCCGTGACCTCGGTACCAGGTTGCTGCCAGAAACTGAAATAAAGTGCACATCCCTAGCATTAGACGGGATTAGACCTGCCCTGGTTGTTCTCGGGGAGAGACCTGCTATAGATATCTCTTGTTCCGCCCATATATCGATTTTGGCTCCTATTGTTGGTATTACGACTGCTACTGTCGGAACCGTTCCTCGGCGTCTCGTAAACGCCTTTGTAACTGGTCGTATCCCATGCTAATAAGATTAAATTAGAAATTAAATTATTAATAAAATAATTGTGATGCTTGATATTAAATGTTACATTTATTTCAGTAGTGTAGCTATTTATAAAATTAAAGTCTTTATGAAAATATAGTAAGTTGCACCTCACGCTTTTTTTACTAATTGAATTATTTTATTAATAATTTAATTTCTAATTTAATTTTATTCCCAACTAATTAGTCATAATTGATTGTCGGAATTTTCTATTGCTGTAATACAAACTCTTGATACTTCAAAATTATTTTCTACTTTTTGGTTCGGTTTGCTATTAAAGCGTGTTTTTTTAGTTTTTTTAAACTATAATTTATTTTCTTAATTTTTAGTCTCATTTGACGGCGCAGATTTCTGCGCAGGCTATTGCGTATGTGTGTACTTTATGCGCATAGGTATATGCGCATAGCACTTCAACTAACTACTTGACACAATACGTGCAAGCACTTTCCTACGTTGCGAAGTAGGAAGTAGACCAAAATAAAAATGATTGATAGTATAATATTGATGGTGTTCAAAAATCTGTTTTTATAAAATATGCGAATTAAAATTGTTCTCAAAATAAAATTTTTGAATTTTTTACTTTATAACTTTCTTCAAAATTTTTAAATTAATTTTTTTTTAATTTTTCCAAAATTTTAGAATTTTCAAATTTTTGAATTGAAAATTTTTTCCGAAAATATTTATTTGAAATTTTTTTAAAATTATGAAATTTTTATTTATTTCTAATATTTTTTAATTTTGATTTTATTATAGATGTAATTCCAAAATTCAAAATTATTTACAAAATTTTGTATTTCGAAATTTTTTTTTAAATTTTGAATTCTGTATTTTTTTTTTAATTTTTTTAATCAAGATTTATCGTTTCAAAATTGTTTGAATTCTAAAAATTTGTTTGAGTTGAAATAAAATTTTTTCTTGACAATTTTTCATTCTTTTTTTTTTCAAAATGTTTAAATTCAAAATTTCTGTTAAAGTTCAGTTTCGTTTCCGTTCCAAGTTTTGCAATGTAATTTATTACAATTTATCTTGAAGTTTATTGATTTAAAATTAATTCAACTTATTTGTTAACTATTCCTATTATTTTTTTCTCAAAATCTCAAATTATTTAAAAAAAAACTTAGAAGTGATCCATTATAATAAGTTTGACTTAATAATTCAATAATTTGCAAAATATATGTAGAAAAGTTCCGTAACGACATCTATCGTATCATAATCGTACCATTAATTAAATATACTCTAGTGGTAAGAATTTTTTTTACTTATATCGGTAAAAAAGAATGTCATTTACCATCGTTCTATGGATTGTATTCACTTAACCTGCAAACTAATCTATATAGTTTCTTTTTTTATTCTGATTATCCTAGTCAGGACATTAGAACAATGTTATTAAATAATTGTGTTGTCATCACTCCTTGACCCCTGTGCAAATTTTCAAGCTGATCAGACTTCTTGAAATTGGTGAAAACATACATATATACATACATACATACATACATACATACATACATACAGGTCAAGCTAATAAAAGCGTGTTAATAAGTAAATTGTTCAAGACCGAACCTTACGGAACTCCATGTTTTCCTTTTACAGTATTTGATTTTTTAGAATTATAAACAACAGATGACTTACGCTATGATCACAGTACATGACCTACATATGGAAATATGTTTATATTTTGTATGATTATTATACACACGCTGCACATGTTTTTCAACTCTGACATCACTAAAGTTTTAGACGTCACTATTGACAAATATCTTAATTTCAAATTACATTCAAATTATATCAACATCAGCATAAAATGTTAGGATTTATTATTAGGAACTGCAGTAGTTTTAATAAATTCAAGTAAGTTTTTGCAATTAATAAATATTTAAACGAATAGTGTCTCGAGGTTATAATAACATGTGCTTTAACTTGTCTTTTGAGCTTCAGCTTAAAAAAATATATTGTGTTGGAAATGTTCGTTTTTCCTACTTGACACCAATTTACAAGAAACGTTTCAATTAGACATTTATAAATCTAATAATGATCTGAAAAGCATATTGCTAGTTGTTTTAGTTTGAAAACCGAAACTGTATTGCTTTTAGATAAATAACTGACCTACTGAAGCCTGTAACATCGAAGCTAACAAGTTGAGAGTATGAAGATGCATCAAAATGCTTGAATTTGATCTATTTTCACCTCATAATGCAATCATAGCGTTGCGCAGCTAAATATTGCCAGATAAGATACCTACTCTGTATGGGATTCAATACATTTGATTTTGTAATGCACTAATTGCACTGCCATTGGCGTCTCGGTAAGGTATGGCTCTTAGATCCATTTCTTATCGAGATGCTGGTGGCGCAAACAGTGCTATCAAATTAAATTTATAGAGTTTAATGACAATATTTCTCTTAATGACTCTTGGTTGTTCATACTTTCGACTGTTACCCTGTCACATGTTCCAGCAGGTCAATGTTTTATCTAAATGCGATACAATTTCTTCAACGTCCATTTTGAAACCAAAACGACAGTCTGGTGTATATCCTACTATCTCTTCTGGCTACCTTGAAACATCACGTTTAGTCGTTCAGTTGGTTGCGCTTCCATGGTGAGAGTGACCTAAAATAATATATTTATGAGATATCTGTTTAATTAACAAATTATTTCAGATTTTACTATATACAGGGTGTCTCATAATTAGCTGTCAACCCTGAACAGGCCGATTCTATGATCAAAACTAAGTAAAAAAGTTCATATGAACATGGGTCCGGAAATGCTTTTATGCGGAAATTTTATTATATTTTGTAAATAGAATAAACCATTCTAGAATCATAGACAAGCTTTCCAATAAATACGCAAAGGTCTTCAAAAGGACATATAATTGTATATATTGCATCATTAGGAACAAATACTTTTGAAATAGCTCTTATAATGGCTGCTGTTATTTACAAGATGCAGAGAAAGTCATTTAAATTGTTAATTTATGTTACAATTTACATTTTAGATTGGGTAATGGTTTGCTTGATATACAGGGTGTCTCATAATTAGCTGCCAACCCTGAACAGGCCGACTCTATGATCAAAACTAAGTAACAAAGTTCATATGAACATGGGTCCGGAAATGCTTCCTAAGGGCACAGGGACCCATTGAAGAGAGTACCTCCGGTTCCCTATTAATCCTGGGACGTCTCTTTCCGTACTCGCGTTCTACCGCTGCAGCATTACCATCACAAAAGCCATAAATAAATCAACTAACTCTTGTCCCGTAAACTCTTCCATTTTTTTCGCTTAGAACTATTAAATTGGCAATGGGGTTGACAATATTTTGACATAAGAATATCTTGATAATTTTGTTTAAATTACTATGAAATTGACCAAAGTGGGATTAATTCAAGACCGATTTTCTCAGAAACCGTTAAAGATAACGATTTGAAACAAGAGTACCATTTTAACGTAGCACAGTTCGGGAAAACGGAATTTGCTGTCCAATTTGTTATAAACTCAAAGATGAAAAAGTTACACAAGCAAAATACCAAGGGCCCCCCGTACCCACCCCAATAGACCTTATGGAAATAAATGGATTAGTCCATCAAATTGCTCATCAAAATTTAGCTGTATACCAAATTTCATTCATTTATCACAACGCGATTGAGAGATATTGCAAAAAAATGATTTCCATTCCTCCCTCTTCAATGGGCCCCTGTGCCCTTAGGAAGCATTTCCGGACCCATGTTCATATGAACTTTTTTACTTAGTTTTGATCATAGAATCGGCCTGTTCAGGGTTGGCAGCTGATTATGAGACACCCTGTATATCAAACAAACCATTACCTAATCTAAAATGTAAATTGTAACATAAATTAACAATTTAAATGACTTTCTCTGCATCTTGTAAATAAAAGCAGCCATTGTAAGAGCTATTTCAAAAATATTTGTTCCTAATGATGCAATATATAAAATTATATGTCCTTTTGAAGACCTTTGCGTATTTATTGGAAAGCTTGTTTATGATTCTAGAATGGTTTATTCTATTTACAAAATATAATAAAATGTATGTTAAAAATGACATATAATAATTAATAATCTTGCAAATTAGTTGCTATCTGTACTTAACAAACTGCAAAACAAGAAACAGGCGATAATACGTAAATAAATATCAAGGCACAGATAAAGGGTCAAGAATTTTTTCCGCTTAAAAGTCACATGCGTTTTTCTTTGTTACTTAAAAAATTAACAACAAAAATTCTTTACGAATAAATTGGAGGTCAATACGGAGGTTGGTATTTTGGAGAAAGACCTATCAGACAAGTGAACTTTTAAGCATTTTATAACTTAATAATTATTGCTAAATTGATTTCTTTAACTTCAGTAAAAATTAATAATATTAATAAATTCAGTTACAGCTTATTAATGTATTTATTAATTTACTTTACTTAAAAATAGCCTGTATTTAATATCCATTCTAGCGACATTGTTTATCCATTTTTTAAATTCCCTTTTAAAAGAAAAAATTAATTTTATCTGTTTTAGTTCTTTAGGAATCAAATTATAACATTTAGGTCCCAAATAAAGGTAAGCTCTTTGAATCACACTCTTCTCAGCCCTGATTACTTGATACACTTCATTAATTTTGTACCTCGTACTATGAGTATGATCAACAGGTTTTAACTCAGATTTGTTAATATGCTGGAAAATTATAGTTTTTAAAAAATATAATTGCCTGATATCCAAAACCTGAGATTCCTCATATATTTTATTAGTAGGGTACCTTCTCGGCTTATTGAATATTACTTTTAAAATAAGTTTTTGTATAATTTCTAAATTATGAATTGTATTATTATACGCAGCACCCCATGCCATAATGCAATACGTTAGATGACTTTCTACCAAAGATTGATAGATAATTTTAATTTGGTCGGTAGTATAATAATTCATCAAAAACTTTATTTTGTACAGAACTGTTCTTAGTTTTTTAATAACATAATTAATATGTACATCCCATTTCAGATGAGAATCTACATATACACCGAGGTACTTCACGCTGGACGAATATTTAATATTCTGCGCATTTCCAGCAATATTTACTTCTAAGGAGTCAAAATGGGTAAGTTTGTTTTATGTAAGGTGAATGGAACATATAAAGTTTTGTCTATGTTTACTGTTAGTAATTTACCATCTAAAAATTCAATTATTTTTGTGAAATCATTTTCTACTAGGATTTTAAGAGCTTTCCAATTTTCAGCTTGGTAAATAATTGCAGTGTCATCTGCAAAGCACACTACTTCCCCCTTACATTCTATATGAAATAAATCATTTAAGTATAGATTAAATAACAGTGGCCCCAAAACGGTTCCCTGTGGTACTCCATAGTTAACCGTAAGAAATTCGCTCATAGTATTATCGATTTTAACACACTGTTTTCTGTTATTAAAATAACTCTCCATTAATTTATAAGGAATCCCTCGAACCCCAATTCCTTCTAATACATCCAAAAGTTGTCTATGACTTACTGTATCAAAGGCCTTTTTTAAGTCTATAAATATACATATAGTAGGTATTGATTTATCAATGTTTTCACTTATTTCGTTAATTACAGTCATAATTGCATCCTGAGTTGACTTTCCTTGTGTAAATCCAAATTGTTTTGGTGACAAAATTTTATACCTTTTTAAATAACTTAAAAATCTTCTTTTTAAGGTTTTTTCAAAATTTTTTGCTAACACTGATATTAGCGATATAGGTCTGTAATTACTAACATTGAGACTATCCCCATTTTTATATATAGGAGTAACGATTGCTGTCTTAAGTGGTTCAGGGTATGTCCCGTATTTATAAGATAAATTTATAATATATTTTAAAGGTACAGCAATTTCTTTAGCTATATATTTTAAATGTTCTGCTCTAATTCCATCTAATCCTGGAGCTTTTTTATTTTTAAGTTCTTGGATTGTGTTAATAATTTCGTCCTCGTTTACATCTTCTAGAAAAAGTGAATTTAATAGTTTTAATTTTGGGGGAGCATTTTTAGTTTTTCTTTTCAGTATATTATGTGCCAGTTTGTTACCTATATTTGAGAACATTTCATTAAATATAGATGCTATTTTCCCTTGCTCATTAATAGTATTCCCACTTTCATCTTTGATTTCTTTAATAATTAAGTTTTTATTAGTTTTATTAGTCAGCCTGTTTATAGAGCTCCAAAGTTTGGCAGAATCACTCTTATTTGCGTATAATTCTTTTTGATAATATCTTTTTTTTGCTTCATTTATAAGTTTACCAAACATATTCTTGTATCTTTTATATTGTATTATATTCTGCTCTGTCGGGTTGTGTTTCATCTGAGTATATAACAGTTGCTTTTTTTTAACCGACTTGAGGAGAGCCATTGTCATCCAAGGATTTCTTTTTATTTTGTTGTCTAGTATTTTAATTTTGTTGCTACTAATGGCCACTAGTTGTTGAATTTTATTAATTAAAATATTTGTAGCTTCACAAACCTGGTTAGTTGCAAATATTTCAGACCAATTTTCATTTTTTACGTTTGACTGTAATTTATTTTTGTCCACATATAATTTATATTTTTTTTTGTTTATTTCATTATTTACGTTATTATTTATCTTATTTTTTTTAAGGTGACACAATCTGGACCACTGTAGCAAAATGATCGGTAACATCTGCTTCCAAGACCAAGCCTTTGTAATCGAAGGATGCACAGGAGTCCCTAACAAAGCAGTGATCTAAGCAAGTTTTTGAATCACCAAATATCCTTGTAAATTGATTAATATAGGATTTATAACCATTAGCACACAGTGTATTCAAGTAAAAATCTACATCAGGAACATTCTTAGCTTTTATGTTTATATTTATGTCGCCTATAACTAAATGTACGGTGTTGATTTCTTTACAAAGAAGTAAATATTCATCAAAACTTTCAATAAATGCTTTTACGTCGCAATTTGGAGACCTATACAACGCAGAAACAATAATATCTTTCTTATCTAATTTTAAACGAATTTCTACAATTTTAATATTATTTCTGAGAGTTACTGATCTACTTGTAAAATAAATATTATTTTTAACATAAACAAGTACACCATCACACTGATTAAAATTTCCAAAATTATATACAGATCTATATCCCTCAATGTTGAACAAAGTGTGATCCAATAACTGCCTTGTTTCGCTTAATATGAAAATGTCGAAATTCTGCTCAATTTGGTTAAGCAGAATTTTTAAAGAATCTACATTTTTTTAAACACTCCTTATATTCATATGAAAACATGTTATATTAGTATTTTGACTTTGCAGTGCACACTTTAATTGTTTTGGGTCATTTATTAAAACAGTGTCGTAAGAATCCAATATAAAATTATTAATATAAAAATCCATTTAAATTGACAGTAAACTAACAAAAAAACAATTATTAAAAAAAACGATATAATAAATATACATATGTTATTAATATTTCCTATTCTACTTAAGAACTATTTCTTATTGCCGTTCAGTTGTGATTCTGTGATGATGTTGATAAAGATCGAAGTACTCTATTATGCTGGTTATTCAATTTATTCAGGATATTCTTATTGGACGTATCTGGAGTTTGAAGTTGTGACTTGGAAGTACTACCTTGCGGTCTGAAATAACTTTTTTTAGTATTCTTATTTGTAATAATCTTGCTTTCCCGATTTGGCACCTGCTGATTCTGTTTTTCTTCTATTTCTTCCCCTTTTTGTCTTGATGCTGGTACAGGTGTGGTTGGGGCACTATTAGCCTTCCTTCGTTCTTCTTCGTCTTCTTCTGTATTAGATAATTCTTGAGCAGTAAACTCTCTATCTTCTATTACCAATTTATTTCCTCTTATGTAACAAGTAACGTTTTCATTTGATTCCTTTTCTTTTTTTAGATAATATCTTAAAATTTTATTTTCCTCTCGCTGCTTGATAGTAAGGTCATGAGATATAGATATACGTGTCCCCTTCAATTTATAACAATTTTTTAAAATATTTTTCTTCTTTAAGAATGTAGTTAATTCTATTTTAATGGGAGGATTTTGTCCCTTTCCTAAACAATGAAAATTATTGATTTCTTTTTCCTCTAAATCAATTCCTATTAACTGCCGTATTTCTTGACAGATAAATTGTACTGTAATGTCTTGAAAGGGTTTATTCAAACCAAATAATACGATATTATTTTTCCTATTTTCTGTTTTTAACTTCTCCACTTTCTCCTTTAATTCATTATTCTCTTTTACTAACTGTCTTATTTTATTATTTTGTCCCTCCAATTCGTACCGTACTCTAATCTCACTGGCTTCGATAGCCTTAACTAACTCATTCTTAGTTATCTGAATTTCTTCTAATATTGTCTGAACTGATGACTTATCTTCCATTTTATTTACGTATCTCCGTGTGTCTTAACTCTCACTAGAATGTGTATGGTCGCCTTTATGCTTTATCATTTCATTAAAAAGAAACTTATTAAGGTTTTTTGTTTGTTTTTTTTCCCCAATATTTGTTTTTACTGTTATCAGCAAATCAAGTTCAGATTATAGATATATAAAAATATAATTTAGCATGGATTTAATATATATATATGTGCAATTTATGATACTCGTACATTAGTAATTCTCTTTCTGAACCATTCATGTGAAGAATTCAAGCTTGCATAATATTTACAATTACCTGGTTCTCAGTTTTTAGTGGAATCAAACACAGTGCACAATTTTATATGTTACTTTCACTTAGGCTGACCACACACTATAAGTAAATGATTATACCTGAAATTTTGCAGTGAGTCTCTTATACCTATCACTCATGATGTGGGGACTCGCTAAGCCCGGCGAGGCCGACCCAACTGTTACGTTAAGTGCGTATGAAAATTTAACCAACTTCGTTATTAAATGAACAAAGCTGCCGTTTGAAAATTTTAAAATATACAATTATTATTATATAAAAATAACAACGGCAGACAATTACCGCGCTTCCAAGGTCATGGCAGACATTTGTGAAATTGACAAAAATTATAAATTTCAAAAGTATTTATTTTTTATAACCCATATTTATCACGGCAGACGTTTTTTCCGAGTATAATACGCCGGCAGACAGCAAAACCTTACCTACTGCCAATTGGTTTTCTAAGCGGGCATTGCGATCAACACCCTCAGATCAAACAAATTAGGCATTTACTTTTATTATTTATTATATTTAGCACCTTTTAATATTAAAATAATATAAGTAACAAATTACCTCTATTTCTGGCACATGTTCTGAGATCTGGTGATATCATAGACCTTATAAATCATGGATGCGCCCAAAACCGTTTTCTGCCTATACAAATCGTTGATGCTCAGATGTGTGCGACAGAGATAGAGCTAGTCCGGGCAAAAACCCACAGATCATTGGCCGAATAAAACAAAAACCGTAAATGACAGACGTATGACATTTACGGTGACAGACCGACTCCACCATAGTTTATGATAATTGCTAATAAACACACCAAACACAACTAAATCACAAAAGGCACACAAATCATTAACAATAGTAACAGGAAAAGTTTTGTCAGGTTATGTTTATATATTTTTCTGTCATACAACATCTGTTTTTGCCCGGACTAGCTTCATCCCTCTTGCACACATCAGGGCAGCGGACCTCTCTTTCTAGGGTCGGTCCATGATTTATAAGGTCTATGGGAGATGTCTATTACAATGCTTGACATTTCTGACAGTTTTTTAACGTCAAAAATCAGATTTAATGAAATACTTTTGAAAGTTATAATTTTTTCAAATTTCACAAGTGTCTGCCATAACCTTGGAAGCACGGTAATCGTCAGCCTTTATTATTTTTATATAATAAAAATTGTATATTTCACTGGCTCTTAGACTACAATAAGTAGCCATAAATTACAAAGTTTGCACCAGTACTCTTATGTATGCCGTATTCTAGGCAACGAAGTTGCTGCCAAAGAATTATCACTAATATACATACCTACCTATAACTATGTACTTCCTTAGTTTTGCAGTTAGTTCTGGTCTTATTTAGTGTTGATAATATTGTCCTGCTTTTTCTTAGTCTTGTCTTGGTCTTACAAGACACGGCAAGACGAGACAATGACAAGACTTGCCAACTCGAATTTCAAGAGAAGAAATTTTAAAAAAAGCGAGAAGAAGAAATATTTTTATCCAAGAAGTTTTGCAAATGTAAAAAGTGGTGCCTAATATACAGGGTTAACTATAACTATGTACAAAAAATTTTACTATGTACTCAGGGAAGCTTAAAAAACAATAAAAAAATTATTGCGGAATTCTAGTTTGATGTTAAAAAATGGGGCTTTCCCCGCGGAAAATTGGCGCCTATGATAACCATCGTTCAAGATGGTTTAAAAATGTTACCTACCTGCCTGCCGTTTTTTACAGCATTGCCAAATGTAGAAAAGGCAAACATAATCATTTTTATTAATAACAGTACCTTATAGATAACAGTTAATTCGGTTAGCTGCAGTATTTCGCATTCGTTCTTCGTTCCTTCGTTGCACACAGCTAAAACTACATTTTCACTCATTACAGGTCCGTCAGAATTATCCACTAACAAAATACGCAGACCGTGTTCAATAAAATACCCTTTTATTCTGAGAAAATTGAAATTTAATGCAAAGAATACCTACTAATAGAAAACTCGGCAGTTCAGTACTTGTGTAAAATCTAAAATCGTATACAATTGTTGTAGCTCCACTGGATTTGCCCTTGATTCTTGATTCTAGAAAAATAAACAGCACACATCATAGGACGAATTATGTTACAGGGATTAGGCATTGCTAGTTGCATACTCTCCAAACATCAAAGAACACTGATCAAGGTATTCTAAGGGATATTTACAAAACACTGTAAATATTTCAGGATGGTATAGTTTAAAATAGTGCGAAATATTTTATGTAATCATCGTCGATGATTGTTAATATTGTTGATATTATTAATGTTAATATTAATTGAATTTAATTTCCCAGCAACACAAGAGGTTTAAAAATGTATTGGCGTGGGCGGTACATTTTACACTAGTGGCCTATAGATGGTGTTCCGTTTATTTTTAATTATTATACTAGGATAATTGTTAGCTTAAAATTTAATTTAATACTATTTTTCATTTTCTTCAATTTTTCTTGTAGCATATAATACTTGGTAGATTTCATTTAAAACACTGAAACCGCGCCTATAGTATATTTGGAAATGAAAGAGAGTAATAAAACCCCGAGATAAGAACCGGCCATGGGCGTGGTAATATTTCGTTTCAGGTAATTATCGGGTAACACTAATGCTAACAGGTAATGGGTGTACATTAGTATATTATACTGGATACATCATAGGGCAGGAGCCAGTGTATTGTGACAGATCAATCCAGCCTTAGACCTGAATATACGAAGACGTGCTAGTGCAGTAGAGTAAAATTCGACTTGTGTTTAGTGACTATTGTGCCAGTGGATATAATATTGTTTGAGTAAAATGTCGATCTTATCAGATTAGGTACCTGCTAAACGCATGAAAATATGTGCGCTGTCTCAGAATGAGAAGATTTAAATGTATTTAATGCATTGAAACACCAAAATCCTACCAACCGTGTTGGCGACATCGTGGAAAAGTGTTCCAAAATGACAGGGATTGGAAAATCGACTATCTACAGACTTTTAAAGGAAACAAAAAATGAACAAGATACTGTAAATCCCCCAAAATCATCCACAGGGAAAAGTCCTTATAGATGATTTCTTCAAAAATGTCATTCGCAGAAAAGTACACTATTTTATTTAAAAAAAAAATACCAACGCTAAACAAAATTTTAAGTGAACTTTCAGAGGACAACGATTTGCCTAAACTCAGTAGAAGCAAATTATGGACCGTTTTACGAGAGTTGAATTTTTGCTGGGAAAAGCAAAACAGGAAGTCAGTTCTTATCGATAAAGATGAAATTATTTGTTGGCAGAGATCCTACTTAAGATCAATTAGAAAATTCCATGACGAAGGGAGGACTATTTATTATCTAGACGAAACTTGGGTCAACGAGGGATAAACTGTAACAAAAGTATGGCAAGATAAAAATGTAAAAAGTTTTCGACAAGCATTTTTGGATGGACTTTACCTGAGGGTTCAAGGCACCTTCAGGTAAAGGAGGAAGATTAATAGTGACACATATAGGTAGTGCCAGTGATTTTGTAGATGGCGGTTTACTTTTATTTGAATCTAAAAATACAGGTGACTATCACGAAGACATGAACGCAGATGTTTTAGAGAAGAGTATTTTACACAGATGTTGGATCTTATTCCTCCGGGGTCTGTAATTAATTGTCATGGATAATGCCAGTTACCATTCACGGTAGACCGAGCGGACGCCTATGACTGCTTGGAGGAAAGCCGATATAATTCAATGGTTATCCGGAAAAAACATTTCTTTTGAAACAAATATGGTGAAAAAGGAACTTTTGACACTTGTCAATCTTAATAAAGATCAGAAAAAATATGTTATCGATGAAATGGCAACAAAACCACCTTATCACTGTGAACTTAACCCAATCGAATTAGTCTAGGCGCAGGTAAAAGGAGATGTAGCGCGAAATAATACGACGTTTAAATTAAGTGACGTGAAAATTTTGTTAAAAAATTCTTTGGAACGAGTAACTGCAGATAACTGACAAAAATGTATACATCATGTACAAAAAGAAGAGGAGAGAATGATAATTTAATTGACGTTACTGTGGAACCTATCGTTATGAATCTAGGAGACGAAGATAATTCACTACACTACATTTACTTACCATAATTTGAATTTTCAACATACAAATATTTTTGTGTGGAATAAAAGTCTATTCATTAAATTTAAATAAATATTTTGATAATAATATTGAATAATTTTATTTGAATTACTAAAAACCCTCTTAATCCGGTTATGATGCTTAAAGTAGCCTCATGTTTTGAAATGCTGTTTTTATATTGTTTACTTATGAGAGATGGACCGAGAAATTGAAGCGGCATAGACAAAGACGGATTGTCGGGGATTAAATTTCAGCTACCTGCTACAATTTAGTACAACCCGGTCACACAAAGTTTTTTTTAAAAGTACACCTCATCTATACCGATAATACGTAATATAAAAATATTGAATATAAGCACCAGTACTACATTTATTTACGATTTACATACATAATAAGCTTTTATTACTCTCTTTCATTTCTAAACAGACTATAATCTTTTTGTTCATACTTTTTTATTATGCAAAAAAATGAGATACCTGTACACGAGAAGACGAGCTAGACACATTGTTAAATATATCGCTGCCTAAATCGATTTAATACTGCAAATCGTTGATTTTTTGTAATATAACCGCTGCATTGAGTGTGCGTGTTTTTTTGGTATACTGAACAAGTTGGGCATTTGGAGTCGTCAAAATCAAAAGCAAGAAGAGAAGCGCTTCTCCCGAAGAACAAGAAGCCAACGTAGGGTAAGTAGCCAGCCGACTCATTGATATAGGTATATTCATTTTTTGCCTGAGGTATTTTTTAAACCACAATTATAAGCCACCGAAAAATTATGCAATAGCAGTCCATTTCTCTCTCTCTAATAACGAGCGCTTCGCTAGCAGATGGCAACTGCAGACTGCATCAAATTCTGTCAAAAATAAGATATCACGTACGGTAATTAGTTTGAAATAATTTTTCAGTACTTGCCTCCGCAATTTTTCGCGTATTTGTGTAATTTTTGGGAAGTGTGACGAGGGCATATTATCGTGTGGCAGCATAATATCAGAGATGTTTTTCGAATAGACAAAATATTATGCCAAATCTTTTTTGAACCACAATGAATAACTGCTATAACACTTTGGCGGTAGACGTGTGGCAGTATTTTTATGTATTTGTAAATTGCATAAAATTAAATGCTATAAAATTCATTTTAAACAACAAATATAGAGTACTATTATTGAAATATTATTATTGGGGTAAATTATAGAGAAATTATTATTACTGGAACTATATAAGATAAACATATCGAAAGAAGCCTATTATTATATTAAAATAACAAAATTTTATTAAATTGAATTTAAAATTTTATCTATCTAATTTGGACATGACAATACAAACACACAGTACATAAAGAAAATGAATTCAAAACCAAGACATTGACATATCAAAAGAAAGCTTAAAGAACAAAGATTTAGCATATATGCATAACGCAAGACGAAAACATCGGTCAAATAAAATATTAGTTAAATAAAATGAAAATTCCAATTTTGAACAAAATGACAATTAGAAATGTCAAAAGTAAAGATGGCTATTCAATGAAAATTCAACATCTCTGACAGGACTCTAAAAAAGAAACAAATTAAAGAATATTTTATTATAAAATTGATAAAAAATTGTTATGTAGTTGTAAAATGTAGTTATAAGAATATAAAAAAAACAATTAGTGTAGTGAATAGTGCTTCGAAAAGATAATTAAAAATAAAACTGTTAATTGTGTTTTGACCCTAAGAAAAACTACTATGAATCTAGAGAGTAAAATTACGTAGAAACAATAGTTTACTGATTAGTTACGGTAGAGCCAAAAATTTCATATTTAAATAGTTAAAATTTAATTAAAATTCATAACTTCATACTTAACAGTTTCACAGCATCATTATAAAATTAAAGTAACTCAAGTCAACCTCTATCAATACCACATTCAAGGAATTTAGTGGAAATCATCTCCATAACCAGACCAGACCAGACCTGGGGGTTTGCAAAAGGTCGAAGAAATCCATCTCCAGAAGGAATTAACCTCCAAAATACACACCAAGACATCAACAGATATAAAATTCCATAATTCAACAGGATATCCAGTCCGGAGGATCAATAGCATCCAGAAACTACATCATCCAGAGAGGAGAAATCCCAGACATCAACACTAGAAATATCATCTACAAAAGGAGTAAGAAATTTAGCGTATACGTATACGATATCTAGCTAGATCGAGTAAAAATTGATCAATACTTAACTCCTAAAACGATAACCTAAATACAACATTTAATATCTTACCTTATAGTAAATTGCAATTAATTTTAAAGCTTGAACTTTATAAATTCCAGTAATTAATTGTTGAATGACATAGCTTCATAAAATTATAAAACAAGGAAAAACACACGGGGTAGTAGATAAATAAAATTGTTAAATTGTAAGAAAATATTCTTTAATATTCTTTGTGTTGAAAGAGTAATAGTTCGATTGAGAAATTATAATTTGATGTTTTTTTTTATTAATAAAAGTTAATGTATTGTTCTTTAAAAGAATTGTTTTTATATGTACTGGGTGGTAAAAGATATTCGAACATTTTATATTAATAAAAAAGTGTTAGCTATTCTGCTAGAATCCACTCCTGAGAAAAGAGGACAACATAGCCAGGGTATAGCAAATACAGGTAAAACAATATTAGCTAAATAAAATCATAAATTAAAATTATTAACCAAATTATATTTATTCAAATTTTATATCTCACATATAACATAAATAAAATTTACACTATTCAAAACAAAATAAAGATAAAATAAAAACATTAGCGCCCAATAAAAATTAAAATAAAAATCATATTATCACACACATAGCATCATAACAAATACATACACATTTACAAATCACAATAATATATATATATATATATATCGAGGGAAGGAGAGATCCCCAAAAAACGAGATGTAGCCAGTAAAAAGTTTTAGTGTAAACAAGTAAGAAAACAGAAAATAATTCAACATTCTTGAAATCTCCCTAAATATCAATCCTGAAAATAAATATCAGTGAAGTAGTAGGTATCGCGTTTCTCATTAAATCATTAAATGATTATCTGCATTTTGCAAATAAAATGCTTTTCTTCAGAGGCGCGTAAATCGATATTCGTTACAATGCGATGCCGTCATTACTTTTGACATCTTTTACTTGTGGCATATACCTAACCTCGAGGCTAGCAGAAGGTCAGAGGCGATGATAAATAAGGGTGCAATATAGTTAAAAAAAATTATTTTGCTCTATAAATAAGTTTGGGAATTTTTTAAAGGGTGATTTCGATTTACGATTATTTTTCTCTATCTCCTCTTAAAATATTTTTACATAGTCATAGTTATAAATTCACTGCCACTTGACTGAAATAGCTCCTCAAAATAAGACAAGACTTCTTCAAATTGTGCAAGATTTCAGGTCTGTTCCAACAGCCGTCGAGAACTGGTTCAGAACCGTGAGAAATGTCTGACAATCACCGTCTTACATCACTTTCGCTGAGAGTACATTAACAACTGAACAACTTCAAAGGCTGCTACACACTGAGCCTGAGTCAATATCAATAGACAAGAGACACTGACATTTCTAAAGATATGTCGCATACATATTTTATAAGACATTTACACAAAAATTATCTACCCACACATATCAGTGTGTTTACTTTGTTAATAAATTTTGACAATCAGAGGTCTATACTCTAATGCGTATAATTTTTGCCTTCTTTATTACTGTTGCTTATAAATAACTGCATCATATCAAAATCATTAATATTGGGACGATATATTATTTATAACGAATTAAATCTTTATATGCGTCAATATTTCTATTGAGGAATTCGGAAACTTTCTTACATGTATGGGTGTTATCATAACCTCATTAACATTTTTATATTTTTATGTTGATCGAGGATTTCCCTTAATACATATATTATTGGAGTATAAAACATATCATTTCATAATAGCAATCAAATTGCCAGAACTACCATACCACATTGAGAATTCCAAATTCGCTGATGGCTACTGAGATCTCAAAATCTGTAAGAGATACGAAAATGCTTATGTTGTTGGTTACTGAAGGTTTTTTGTTTTTAAATCATAATTATGATCCATATTTCCATATTTCAAAACAATTTTTCTACATGATTTCTGTAACCAATAAAATGTTAACCTTAATTCCAATTTTTAATAATTCTACATAATTTCAGAAATCAGCATCCCATAATATTTTATTCTAAATATCCCTATAAATAAAAATTCATATTAGTTAAATCTGGATTTCGAGGTGGTCAAATAAATAAAATAGTACCTATACCTGTTTATTATTGCCAAACTTTTCTTATTGATTTAATTTCCAAATTCCAAAAAAATATATTTTAGCCATATATATTTTTATTATTAACTTTTGCAGTTCTTTAACTTTATTTTAAAGGTGTTAAAGTTAATTCAAATCAGTTTGCCTACAATTTGTATCAATGAAGTGATATATAATATGGGTTATTTGAGAGGAAATATGAAATATCTATAACCCGAGCACGTACCCTTGTGCCCCCTTGGTTGCGCCAATGAACTCGAGATCCAAAATAGTGAAAGTGATTTATTTACAGCACTTGCATGAGTACGGGAGATGAGGGTTGCAAGGGACAAGATTCAAAAGGGGTACCACTCAAGAAAAAAGAACACAAAATTACCAAAAATAAGTTGACGTTGATTGAACCTAGTACATAGGTACTTTAATAGTTTACCTTAAAAAGTCTATACTCATCCGTAGAAAGTCTTCTTTTTAGACGGCAATGGCCCACAACCACCCACTGGGTTCTAGCAATGTCACTATACCAGTCTGACACTAACACTTATCACCGGCTACGATAAAATGTATTATCCATTACAACTACAGCACCAAGTTCCATATGGGGCAAAACAGATTCCTGTTCGTCGTGATTCAAAAACAAGTAAACAATGTTCCAAAAATTCTGCTGTACTTCCAATATGCGTCGTCTTTTTCCAGAAGATGACTTTAATCTAGTCAAATATTCTTTAAAAAATGTATGCCGTTTGCTCTCGATATTACAATCATGCCAGACTTTTGTCACCGAATGGCATTCATTTATCTATGTGTCGTTAGTATAATATATTCTCCAATTTTGATTTCGGCTTAATAAAACTAATAAAACTAAATAAACTAATAAATTAAAAATAATATGTAATAATAATTAATAAATTAATTTAAAAAATAAATTAATATTTGTCTTAAATAGTTACTTCGTTATTTGAGTCTTTCGTATTTTTTTATCAGCATGCTGTTTCAATTTCGTTTTATAAAACAGAAATGCATGTTAGACATAATTGGCAAAAACCCACTTTTATACAGGGTTAACTATGACTAAGTACAAATATTTTAAGAGAATTAAGAATTAACGGAATCACACTTCAAAGAAATTACAAACTTATTTAGTGATCGCGCTATACGACCCGGCCACTGCAACATTTACAGTCGGAGTAGACAACCAGCAAGACAACGGTAAAATTCGTTGTCATGTCATAATTCAATCCCTATGTTTACATTGTAGTTTTATAGTTATTAAATAAAGGAATTTTTCTACGGTCATGCAAAAAACAAAACTTTATTGAACTATATTTAGTGGAAAAAGTGGTTCTTTATTGCACTAGTGCAATAAAATGTTTATTGCATTCATCTGTCGTTCTACTACAGCCTTTTGTCATCATGACAAGCATAAACGTTCAAATCGACGTCATATTTTCCTAGACTTGTGTCATGTAAATAAAAATTTTTTGGTTTTTGCATGAACGTAGAAAAAATATTATATGCAACTCCGCACTTTTAGTACTTGTTGCATAAATAACTATCGTGTCGGGTACTGATATTTTACCACAATATAGTTCGCCGGTTTGTTTTTCTAGGTTATAGGACAAGACTGCCGCGGATGCATTTAAAGTTTTCTATTATCTATTAGTACCTACCTCTCAGGTGTTATTACTAATAAGAATGTTATTTTTTGTCGTTTCTGCATTTAGAAACGCTGACAGATGTAAGCCTTATCTATGGATCTAAGCCATCTCAGTCAATGTTTATCATAAGCGCCGACTTTCCGTAGGAAAAGAGAGTTTTGCCCCATTTTTTAAATATCGAGCTAAAATTCTGGAACAATTTTGTTATTGTCTTTTAGGCCTTCCTGAATACGTGGTTAAAATTTTTGTACTTAGTCATAGTTAACCCTATATATTCTAGGCTAGGTCCTGTGATATATCAACTTGATTTTTGTTATTGTTTTACTATACCATACATGAATTATTCTACGAACCGTGTTTTTGTATCATGAACCTGTATGTTCTTTCTTCTACAGCACATATTTTAGTTCCGAGCCCTAATTCCTCCATACAAGCTTTGAGCATCCGATATTCCTCACTGGTTAGAATAAGGCGTTTAAAATTTTGAGAATATGCTGTAGAGCTTAAATTATTCTCATAATCTATATAATCAAAATATCATTTTACTACTTAATAAATATATTACAACTACAACTAAGCGCAATTAGCGGAAAGATATCGCGAAATTTTCTGACGTGCACACCCATGGTAGCACTGCAGATAGAACAAGTGTATCCGTCAAGGCGTCATTTCCAAAAAAATCGAACATGTGGCTTGTGCGTATTTGCTGCAGCAGTAGCTGTGAAATCACGTATACTCTGCAGGATATTTTTTGACGTGGACACCCATGGTAGCGCTGCAGATGGAACAGGTGAATCCGTCAAGGCAACATTACCAATAGAAATATAATTTTAGCAACATGTATTTCTCTTTATATTGACTATTATAAATTGTCAACGGGTTTATAACATTCTTTTACTCAATGACAATGTTAAAAGTTTTGATAAATCTGTTTAGATTAATACAAATTACAAACATTAATCCACTTCATTCAAACATTTCACTTTTGTGCTATCGTTTTTTAAACATTTTATGAGGTATCAGTAATGTGTAAATTAATTTAAGTTAGCTAATAATATTTAAATATATGAACAAAATATTGTGAGTGCACCGATTGTGACAAAACAGTACCTATAGTAATTTCTGGAATAATATTGAATTATTAAAAATCACAATTAGAGCCAATATTCTTAGGATTTTACTAGATGAGGTAGGTACCTACAAAATTGTTAAGAATTTGAAAGAGGTATATACTGGGTGCCAATTTGAAAACGAACAGCATTTAATATTGCCTAAACTAATGACAGTATCAACATTTGGCAAACACGTCAATTTACATATCAACGGAGACAACTTTTGAGACATTTGTTAGCGTACTACTTTCAACCCCCTTACCCCCAGGGCACCTACCCCTAAAATTTTAAATGGCAACCCCTATGTCATTTTTGAGTTCCTTATATAATTCTAGATAAATCTTGGTTTGGTCTTGGTAAATTTGGTGTTTATCCGGTTCGTGGCATTCCAGAAGATATTTTGTTATCAACATTTGACTTAATTAGCTTGCAGCGAAGGCGCATTATGTACTCTCTAATGTTTCTACACAAAATTGTTAATAATTTTCTAAATGCCCCTTCTCCGGTGTCTAGAATTTTTTATCGAGTTCCTAGATTAAATTCTAGATCTAGTTCTGCTTTGCAGTTGCCAACTGCTCGTACTAATATACTTACGGCATCCCCTCTTCATCAAATGATTACTAACTACCAATTGTATGAAGATCGAATTGATATATTTTTTCACTCAATTAATTTTATTAAATCTCTATTTGTTTAGCTGTTTTTTGTTTAAAAAGATATTTTTGTGATTTTATTGCTTGTTTTTTTTATTATTGTTTGTTATATTTTTGCTAATTACTTTTTGTTTGTTATTTGATATTTTGTTTTTATTCGAGTAATTTCTGTCATTGTTTATTTTGTATTTTGAATTGTTTTTTTCCTTGTCCTGTAACTGGGATTCGTCCCGTTGGACACTGTATTTAAATAAATAAATAAATAAATAAATAAATTTTATATTTCTTTTTTGTCAAAATTGAGGTAATTAACTTCATGAATGTATTTATTTACTAAATTGACATAATGCAACTTTTAAAAGTATGATAATAAAATACTCAAATTGTTACCTTTAGAATTACTTTATTAATTGTTCGAAATGGGTTCCATTGTTTTCTAAGCACAAGTACAGCCGATATTCAAACTGTTCGCGAATGACTCCATAGAAAGAAATCGAGAGCAAGATTTCCATTGGCGTCTCTTTGATTTCCCACCTCATGAATTATAAAGAGGCTCTATAGCTATGTCTAACATATCGGCATAAATTTCACCATTTAGATTTTTATTTATGAAGAGAGGACGAATGATAATATTACCTAATATAAAGTCCCAAACATTTATTTTTTGAGGATATTGTGTGTGCCCCTCTCTAATAATGTGAGGATTTCAGTAGCTCCAATAACGGCAGATTTACTTGTTGACCTTGCCATTTAAGTAAAAACATTCCTCACTGAAACAGATATTTTTTATTAAGAGAGGCTGAATTATAATCAACATGATTATTATGTTGGTTATAATTTCGCAAAACTGAATACGTCTGTCCGAGTCATCATCCCCTAATTCTTGAGTAATTTGTAGTTTGTATGCGTGAAATTTGTGAAGCTTCAATACTTTCCTGACTGATTCGACAGCGATAGTCCAGTTTGTTGTGCAACTTCACGAAGTGACGTATAGGAGCCATAACAACTTGACCAAACACCTCAATCTGAGCGGCCTCATTGAGCAATCTTGGTCCATCCCTCTTCTTATTGCAAACTGATCCAGTTTCTCCAAATTTACCTACTAGCTTTCCCGGATGTGTTTCATTAAATCTAGCCGCCGTTCGTGCAAAGCAATGATTTTCGGCTCCATAAATAAAAATCATTTCACTTATTTCACTAATCGAAGAAGTAGAAATAGGGGTTGCCATTAAAAATTTTAGGGGTAGGTGCCCTGGGAGTGAGCGTGTTGAAAGTAGTACGACAACAAATGCCTCAAAAGTTGTCCCCGCTGATATGTAAATTGATGTTTCGCCAAATTTTGATATTGTCATTAGTTTAGGCAATATTAAATGCTATTCGTTTTCAAATTGACACCCTGTATGTAGAATGTAGGTATTATGGATGGGTTGACGTTGGAATAATTTTTAGTTTAATGTATTAAAAATATAATTAATAGTATGAAGGTAGAACATGAAATTTTTATTATAAATTGTAACAAAAATGACATTTTTTTGTTGAAAAATTGAGAATAAAACCACTTTATTCTTCAGCTATTTCACAATTTCTTTTTTAAATGTATCTATCTATGATAACGTAACCATTTTGCCTAGCAATTTGTTTTATGAATAATGACTTTTCTTAGAAAAATTAAAAGTAATTTTTTTTCTGGCAATAATTTAGGGACAAATGTACGTTAACGTTAACAAGTGGTCAAAATAAAGGCCTATATTAATTTTATTATTATCTCGAAGGCTTATTAAATACTAAAGCAAGTTTTTCTGCAATTTCATTAGTTTATGTAAATATGAATTACGAAAGAAAAAGAGATTTTAATTTTTTATTGAAATAAATGCAGGTACATAGTTTTAACAATAACATACAAACTTATAAATTCTAAATAAATCAACAATAACTTAAACATATTTGGTCCACATTTGGAATCAAAAATTTTTAAAATATTTATCATTTCAGTAAAATTACAAAGACCTGATTTTAAGGGCTTTACTGAAGAGAATGAAAATGGTAGAAAAGGACACAAATTTAAACCTGCAACCTATTCATGAACTCTAGCCCAACCGAAATATGAACCATGTTTGAGAGAGCAAACTGTTGAAAGCGAAAATTTGCATTTTTACTGAAATACAAGTACTAGATTTTTTACAAAATTTTATAATGTAACTCTATATACATTTAAAATGCCCGTACGCAAAAAGAGTTAATTCTAAAATTTCTGGCACTCTATATATATATATCAATATAACAATTGTTTTAATGTGGTAATAATTCTACCCTATTCGATTTCGTACTTCTTGATTTTCATTAATTTGGTCATGAAGTAACTGTTTAATTTCATTTAATTTCATAACAATACTATCAAATGATTTTGTTTTATCTTCTTCGTACAGTGACTTAATTTTTGAAACTATATCCATAGGAATTTTACAGTTTTCAAAGTATTTGTTATTTTTAAATTGTTTCTGAGAATTTAGATAAAAGTCAACGCCATAACAAAATTTAAATTTTTTACCTTTCTTTAAATCTATACTTGATCTTAAAGTCTGTTTTTGTTTTTTTCTAAATAATGCATTATCAAAAATAAATTGGTACAATTTTTCTGCGCTTTTTAGGTATGATATAACTTGCTGGAAAGCCACAACTGTTGACTCTTCTTTTATTTCCTTAATGTCTGCTACTGCAATACCTATCCAAAAATTTAGCATCATTATGGCCACACCAACAGTAAATAAAATAAAAATTATATAACTACTTATACTAGTAAATTTTATGTCTCCTGTTTCGCCTCCTACCATAATAAACGTTTTGAAAAGTGATCCATAAAAGTTAGTGAAGTCACCATTTTCTTTGTCATCAATTAATAACATAAACGATGCTGCGAATGCACTTATAGGAATTATAAAAAATAATAGTAAGATATTGAAATTTTTGAAGATTCGTTTAGCCATTACTATCCATTTTGACAATTTTAAATGACATCCTATTGTTAACAGTATAGATACAGATATGAAAATAATAATAAAGGCTGATATTTGGTTTATGGCTTTTTCAGTTGTGTCACTGTTTATAAATTTTAATATATAAATTGCTACTAAACAAATAAATATAAGAATTTCTAGAAAAAAGTGTAAGGTATATTTTCTAAATTCCAATTTAAATTCCGAATAATTATAGCAGATAACAAATAATTGTACTAGGAGGCCTACTACCAAGTAATAATTAAGTGAGTCTACGAATATTAAAAGTCCCATCATTATATAGAAAACACATTTGGCAATGGTAATGTAATAATAATACTTCAATGTGCTGTGCCATTTCAGCATGATGTATATGTACACTAAGGGATGCTCAAGTAGATGTTTAAGTCTTTTAATATTTCCAATATTTTCGACCATTGCAAGATCTGAATTAAACTCATCAGCAGAAGTCGTTTTGCTTCTAATAAATGATGTCGACTCATTAGAATCCTCGATTGATTCATTTTTAGAATGTTTTCTAAACGCATTTATAAAAAAGTCAAATACCAGGAACAACTTGAAATCACCTTCGTCGAAATCTTTTTTAAAATTGTCAAACTTAATGCATGAATTAAAATAATCTTCTAAATCTTTAGGATTAATATATTGTAGACAAGTTTCATCTAGATGGGAGCCTCTCTGAAGTAAGGATTGTACAGCTTTTTTATTTTTTTCCATTATAGCGTAGTGCAATGGTGTTTTGCCTTTGTATTCAAAATACACATTTAGGTTTCCATATTCTAGCAAGGAATTCAAAAACTTTCGTTTTAATTCATTTACAAACTTGGCGAAAATGGTCTCGTTAATCTGAATGTCATTTCTCATTAATATTTCTCTAAAAATATTATCTCTTTGCAGTTTAGCGGCCAACACGAGAGGGACTTCTTCGTTTCTTCCTTCAACTATAAGATTAGGATTCGCTCCCATATTTAACAATTGCTTCGTTACTTCTACATTGTTCTTAATTATAGCTAGTTGGAGAAGTGTATTCTCTCCGTCATTTGAATCCACCAATTTTTTCTTTAAAATATCTTTTATGTGTTTTTGTTCCTTTATAATTACCTGAAAGAGTTCATATTTGTTGCTTATTCCGGAGTTAAAAGTCTGATCTAATTTGGCAAATTCATCGACGCAATCAAGAATTTCTTTTAATTTACCAATGTAACCGCCACCAACTTTATTTTTATCTAAAAACTGAATTTCTTTTTTAATTACGTCTCGTACATTATTTTTGTAATAGTCAACTCTTTCAACGTCAATACCTTCCTCTAACAAAAGCTTAAAGCATCTTAGAAAATCTTCATGAAAATGATCTCCAAATTTTACCATAAATGAAAGTATAGTATCACCTTCACGAGTGTCATATATTTTTTCCCTCAAATGATTATTTCTAAAGTAAGTAAGTATTACATTCAAATGCTGGAAATCACCTTTAGCAGCAACAAAAAACATAGACAGACACTTGTCGACAAGGGAAGAATTTTCTGAAAATTGACATAGTCTATATCCGACATCTATAATCATGTTTATTATTTGCTGTTTAAAATTATATCTCATTTTGGAGCTGTATTTGACAATATGCAGAATAGATCTTATTTTGTTGTCTTCCCAATATTGACAAGTCAATAAATTTTTATTTGTTTCTAGAATACGCTGAATGGTTTGTATATCATCTTCATGATTACTTTTCCCAGTTATCAATTTTAGTACATGATCTCTTTTCCCTGAAAATAAATAAGTTAATAAAATACGAGTAAAGTACCTATTGAGTGCAATTTACTTTATACAAATTGACTATTAATAGCACAGATAAATTAGCTATAATTTATCTTTGCAAATATGGTACAGTGCTTGTTAAAAAATACGCAACAAAATGTTGAATATTAATTTTTAAGTTGTTAAGGGTGCAGGAAACTGATTTTTCTAAAACCTCTTGTCTCTTTGCACATTTCTGTAGGGAACTGTGAATTTAACACATTCTTCAAAATAATTTGTTTAAAGTTCAATTACTTTTTACCTAAATTGAACCCATAGATACTATGCGAAGAAGCCGAGTTGTGAAAGCAACACTATAACTGAGACAGCACATTGCGTAGTAGGTCTGGGTTGTCTACAGAGAGTATTGTCATCTTCTGTTGGGATTGGTCGTAGACAGTGCACTGAACATTCTGAATAAAGCAGGTTTCTACTCCCAATGCTATGCGAACGACATAATTATCCTAGTAATCGGAGAGCACAATAATGTGATGTCAGAGCTCATGAAAAGAGCTTTCAATATGGTAAATTACTGGTGTAGGGGGACAGACGCTATCTGTCAATCCTGATAAGATAATTGTGGTACCTTTCACCAACACAAGAAATGTAGATGGGGATGGGGTCTCACAAGAGATGGGGAAACCCCTAGAGGGAAGTTAAGTATCTATCTTTAGTACTGGTTACCAGGTTTTAGTGGAATGCACATTTAGAAAATATCCTAGACAACGCAAGACAATGTGTGCAAGCCGATGCCTAATAGGGAACTGCAATCGCAGGTATTATATTAGACCCCAATAGTGACACCTAGTACTAAGAAATGTCTCATACTTTTAACTACAACAACAAACCACACACACGTAAGAAAAATGTTTTAACTGGTTTCGCTAGTATCACTTGTCATTACCAGTGCGAGTTCTTAACTGCATTCGCGAATAGGGCATTTATCATTGATATTCAATAGTTAACTATCTAAGGGTTTTCTACTAGAATTCTTTACGGCGCAGTGGTATGGTGGTTTAAGGTCAAACAGAATACTGAGCAAGTTTCAGAAATTGGCCTGGTCGGGTATAAAAGGTGTTTGGTATCATCTCATATGGTTGTCTTGCTAAATCTACCACTACGTATTGTGCTGAAAAGAGAAGCAAGAACATTCTATCGAATCAGGAAAAAAATGAGTGGAATCTCAGAACCTTGTAATAAGGAGCACTCCAAGATAATGGAAATGCTGCTGTCAGATTATATCCTGGAGATGAGATTTGATAGAATGATTTTAAGATTTAACTTCCATAGACTGTTCGAGACCTAAACAAGGAATTAAGAGGAATCGATGTTAAAGTATAATGCACTGGAAAAATGGAGCCTAGTGTGATTTACACATGGCTCTAAAATGGTCAGAAGAACTGGAGTCGGAGTAGTAGAGGTGACACCCATGCGGCAAATAAGTTATATCCTGGGGTCGTTTTCTACAGTATTCTAGTATGAAATTGTCCCAATAAACATGTGTGTAATGGAGAATCTTAGAGGGGACTACCGTAGCCTATCTATATATTCTCGGACAGTCAGGCTAAAATAAAAGCTTTCGGCTCGAATAAGGTAGAGAGAGGTAGATTCGTTTGGGATTGGTTACCATTGCTAAATGAACTAGCAAATACCAACACAATTAGGCTGTACGGGAGGCCAGGACATGGGGAAATGAAAGAGCATATGAACTAGTGAAAAAGGAATCTGAAGCATTCTTTCTAGGATCAGAGCCAATCTTTAACATTCCTTACAGTGCCATAAAGTGACACCACACACAGCGGTTTCACAGCGCACATCGCGTAATTTATATCATTGGCCAAGACAAAATTGTACGAAATAAATAGAGGTGATTGACCCTGAGATTTCGGAAAGGTTGATTTGCAAAACATATGTTTTTTCGCAACCAAGTAATAGATGCAAGCTAATGTTCTCTTATGTTTCACATTTTCATTTTTAGTAAAATATAAAATTTGCGAAATAGAATGTTAAAATAAAATCTAAATATGCACCTATGAACTGCAAAAATACAATTTAATTTTGAGAAAAATAAAAAGATAAATAATTGTATCTGTTGAATGCGAAAAATAAATAGGTATGCCCATATTTCACACGAAACGTTAAGGTCGATCACCCTTATTTTAATTTCTTATTTCGTAAATTTCATTTGAAATTTGTTCAACACAGAAATAGCAATCACTTTCTAAGAAAAGTTCCACCATAGGCACATCTAGGGCAAACTGAGGAGTGCTTAGCATCCCTAAAATTTAAATCAGCACCTCTAAATTAAATAATTTTTGGTTAACAAATAACCTAGAAAAATAAACATTAAAGACATACATTCTGATACTTTTGTAGTAAAAACCGAAAACAGAAAAATGTTATAATATAGAAAAATTATCACGAAAGACATACATTCTGATACGTTCATTATAAAAACTCAAAAAAAAAATCAGAAAAAAAATGATATCATACAAAAGTCTCTTATAATAGGTTGACAAACAAAAAAAAAATGCCTTTGGTAGATTTGAAATTTAGCCTTCCCAGAAATTGGATGTTATTTAGTTGCGCCTATGAGATTCACTCTTTGGTATTAAAATATAATCACTTGAATTTTCAAATAGATAAAATTAATTGACATGTTTGTAATATTTATATCTATAGCAAGTAACAAAAAAATGCCACAAATAAATAATCGGGAAATTGCATGTTTTTTCTAAATACTCAGAAGGAGGAATGCATTATTTTAATTGATATGCCGTTTGTCTTAGACAGTTTTATGGAAAAATAAGCCTAAAAACGGTATTTAAAAATTTTGTCTGGTCTCGCCCCCACAAAATAGTCGCCGCCACAGTGTAGGCCTATGACGTCAGACGCCGTTCGCACGTGTATACCAAAATAGAGCAATATGCTTTAGTTCATATCTGTATACTATTTTCATGACTTCGGGCAGCGCAGTATATACGTTTAGAAGAGTTAATTTGTCATTTGTGATATTATTAGGCGTTATTATGTTAAATAGATATTGGTTTTAAATAAAGTTGCAAAATATACTTGTAAAATGGGCACAGAAAGTGCATCTCACCGGGCCAATGGTAGAATTATTGCATTATGACATTATGTACGAATACAGCTTACAGAATACAGCGTCTAATAAAAAATACTTCATCCTGCCAAAAATTAAAAAAAATGTGGTGTAGTGATGAAGCGCGAGGAAAAAAGCATTGCAACATTGTTTGGGAAAATCTGAAAAAATTAAAATGTAAAGTTGTAAAGAATCAATAAAACTTTTCTATTGAGCTACCAGAATGTATACAGGGCGTTTAGAATATCAATGGTAAAGCAAATTTATATCTTTTCTCATTTATTGTATTCAATATGCTTCATTCTCACTCCAAATAATTTTTCGTATTTGCTTCTACTATTTACGTGATGTAGAATGTTATTTGAGGCATTTATAAAATTTTGCTAACAGACTTTACTACATTACCTGTTTTATTCTGAAAACATAATAAACAAACGTAATAAATAAGAATTTTTTAATAATGTTTACGGAGAAATTAAATTAGTAGTAAATAGCAATAAAAATTATTAAATTAATTTTAAAAGACTAATAAATGTTAAATATTCATTACTTTTTCTTATTATTTTTCAAATTAAAACAAATAGTTTAATGTAAAATTAGATGGCATAATTTTATAAATAGATACCTCAAGTAAAATCATATATTTGGTACTTGCCTAACAGCATTGTCGTAATTGTCACGAGCGGATCTGTATTGTAAAAGAGCAACTTCTCCATTATAAACAGTACCTAAATAATTAATGTTTACTTTGGTTTTTAAATTATGTTTCGATTTTTTTGTAACAAATGTAATAACTTATATTACGTTTTAATTTGGCGGCTGCAATTGACTATTGTATTTCTGAGTAGCAAATACTGAAATTATTATTTATTCAAAATTTATGATTTAAAATAAAAGTAGATAAATTATAAATAATTTGTGATATTAATCATGTACCTACTTTCTAAGCATTTAAGTTTCTTTATATAAAAAAATAAAATTATTTTAATGAAAAAATAAATTTAATTTAACAGCATACCTAATTTTTAAAAAAATCATAAAAAATAAGTAACAGAAATAAATTACAACAAATCAATATGTTGAAGAAAAATATATTAAAGAATCAAAATCAAAACATAAATATAACATGTGTGAAATCGACAACACTGATAATGACGAATCCAAGATGTCTTTGACGTAAGTGAACACATGATGAGATGTCTAACGTAGTATTTTATGAATCACAATAAGCTATAATATTTTTTTTTATAATTTATCTAAAAAACATAAATCAATCAAGATGGTAGGTAATTATTACATTGTTAAAATTCAATTCAATTCAAATTTCTGAAAGTAAAATTTTTGTTTTGTCAACACTGCATGTCATTGAATTTTTTTAGAAACTATAAAAGTCTATTCCATATACTTATCTAAAATGGGAATAACTAAAATGTAGAACATTTTTTACATTGTATTGCAAGAAAAAAATTATGAATGATGAATTCACTTATATTCTATATCTATCATATTTACCTTTACAGCTGTGATTCTGTGTTCTTTTTTTGCTATTTGAAATTAGACCTTGTTCAACATCATTTTTAATAGGTAATATATAATTAAAAACCATAGTTTTCACGTTACAACACAAATAACAAGTAGGTGTATGCTTTGGTGTACTGATACAAATACTGATGACATAAAATAGTCTCAGTGTTGTACATTTTAATGTTATCGCTATTTTGCTGTATTGCCGGATGTAGGTATGTGGTTGCAATGACGTAGTAACCGATTTCTATCGAAGTCTTTCAAATAATACATCAAATTCTTGTTGACCCCTGAAAGTTATAAGATCTCATAAGTCATCAATGGAATAAAGTGATTGCCTACTTTAGCTTGCTAATATAGTCGGAAAAACGGATACCTTCAGTTACTAGTATAAGTTAAAATAAACAAGTAAAATTAAACTGCTGAAATTTTTTCTTGTAAATTCTTATTTTTTAAATAGCTACTGGATGTAACTTGTTCTAAAATCTCCGAAAGTATATCTCAAATTTCTGATTTGCCACAGCTTCTGTACAGGGTGATTCAGAACGTATCTAAAAAAATTTGGGAATAGATGTGTCATGAAAAATGGTGTCAATATCGTAATAAAAAAAAAATTGTAAAATTCTTATGGAGTCTGAATAAAAAATTATTTAAGTTGTAGTATTTTCAACCTTTACATCACTGGGCTACTGTAGTCAAGCGATACCGAATATTGAAACCCGATTACTATTATAAGTATTAACTATTTATGTGATATAGGTCTTTACATTAATTTTTCAAGTGTCAAAAATGATTTTTATATATTTTTAGGTATTAATAATATTGTGTGAGACTAACTACTCTGTGGACAAAAGTCCCAACCAGCGTTGAATTACACCCACAATATCTACCCATATATTCCTTATTATTAGCTTTTTTAACATTTTTACTGTATTAGAAAGGTATTTTATGCTAATATAAATCAAATCTCCTACAATTCCTATCAATGAAGTCATATGCATATTCTCTGATACTGTGGAATTGGTCATTAGCATCCAAGCATTAATACCAAGCGGTTGGACGAAAAGGACCAGTACCATGGCTGTCACGATCTCCTGACTTTAAATCATTTGGACTTTTTGTGCGGATATGTAAAAAATTGAAGTGTATCGCACCGAAGTGGATACCTACTGTTGATGATTTACACAAACGTATCATGGTACAATAACTTCGAGTTCAGGCATGTCAAACTATTTTATTAATTAAAACCACAAATTAATTCTATTAGTAATTAATCACAATAGCGGCAAAAACAGTTGAATTTGCTATATAAAATAGGTATTATAAAATGTTATTTATTTCTTTCCTTGGGAATTTATTTCCAATTTTTGTCCGGTCGCTGATTGCATGCTTTGCCGCCATATCAGGTTTTACCGTGGACCAGATTCCAGTTCCGTGCAGAAATGTATGTTTAAATTATTTTCGAAGTGCCCTTATTTTTTTTACAAAATTGTACTGTACATTCAGAATTTTGTTTTTAGATAAGTTCTAAATCACCCTGTATAAAGAAAAATCTTGTGTTGCCCTCCACTTAGGAAAATCATGTGTAGTATTTAATAAATAGAGCTTCGCTTGACTGCATTTTGTATATTTTGAATTATCTAACTAATTATATAACGGATAAATTAATCAGTTAAAAATATGTATATTTAAAAAAATAGTAGATACAATAATTGAGAGCATCCCTTAAAGTTGATAATAATATTATTCATTGTGTGATGGTTAGAATGAAAAAAATCCATACTAGTGGATGATTGGTATAGAATTTTCATTGTAACCTACTACATTTTTTCCACGACCAAAAGTATTAATCAAAAACAATTAAGTCTAAACAAAATAAGTTATTTAGTGAGACATTTATATTACACTGTATTAATATTTATATTCAGGACCGCGGCTAGGGTAGCTGCCACCGGGGTGCGGAACCTTTGCTGCCGCCCTAACGGCATTCTAGGTTAATCATCAAACACTGGAGCAATAAAATCAATATGGAATTATACATTAATAATAATAAAAATAAATGTATTTTTATTCAACAATTAACAGAAAACAAACAATAGTTAAAAAAACAAGAGCTAAGAATAGAAACTTAAATAGTCTTAGTAACACAAAACTAAATGTATTTATAATATAAAATACATGTGTAAAATGAATAAGAACATATAAAATGATTCTCAGATATTAGTATTTACTGACTTTTCATTTAATAGTAGGTATCTTGTCATTCAAAATCTAATTTGACTTTCGATACTTATTTTAACTAAAAGAGAAAGTCTATCTTGTGTCAGGCTAGAACGCTAGGTAATTTTTTATTATCTTTCATTTTGAGAAAAATCTCTCGCCAGAGACTACCGTTACAGGTATGGTTAATAATATTCTCAAAGCTATGGACACGTTGGAGAATACATTTATTAAGCAATTTTTGAACAAATATACTAAAACTGCTAGGAGAGTCATTTCTGGGTTGATATATATAAGTTTTTTTCTTGTCAATTAATTACCCGAGGTAGAAAATAATAGAAAGTGACTAATTCACAGCACATGGATCAGTACGAGAGGTGAGGGTTGCAGATAATAAGATTCTATAGGCGTGCCACTTGAAATTGGTTCAAACCAAAGCACATACAATTACCAAAAATAAGTTGGCTTTGAGTGAACCTCGCACTTTAACAAGTCAACTAAGATCTTAGAAAGTACTTATTTATAGTAACGGGATCTGATCTAACTGACAAAAAATGTAAAAAAGGGGAAGTGATATATTTTAACAGAGAGTGTGCAGTTTAGCTTAACTGACGTCTGCTACTAACCAACGGTCACTTGCCGCCCCCTGAATCGTGGCGCCCGGGTGCCACGCACCCTTTGCACCCCCGGGTTGGTGCGGCCGTTTATATTTATAGTATCATTACTATTACTCAAATTAAAAACTGGGGCACTGGAAATATTTTCACTTGTAATCTCCCTAGTGCTTGGATTATTACCGGAAATTTTTTCGAGGGCACGAATATTTTGAAAACTATAATTTTCTCAAAATATTCATGAATGATTCAGTAAGAAAATTTCACACCTAAAAAATTAATCAATAAATTTTATTTGACAATAAGTGTTTAGGATTTCACATATTTTTTTGCACTTTCTTTTTTTTTTGTTTAATTCTTTGTTGTTCAATTTTATAATAACACGCGGTATGAGAGGGCACTACATACGCGACGGCGAGAGCGAGTGGTACGACAGAAGAAGTAAAATGGTGAATGTGTACACGCGTCGAAAAGGCACGTGAAAAATTGTTATCTACAAGCTACAACATCAAAATTCCCAAATTTAGATAAGTGCTCCTCATCCGCATATTTGATCATATTTGATATTTGATTCCGCTCATAACTGAACCAGTGCATATTTGAATACTAAACATATTTTTTGGATCTCGCGATCCGGATTGAAAACCGCTTATTGTGAGCGGTGTCATAACAAATTGTCAAAATTTCATTCTACATATGATCATATAATTTTCTTGGCTTTTTATTTCATTTATTTAGTACACATAATATAAATTTAAACGCTTAAAATTATCAAGGTAACGCTACAATAATTTATCCTTATCACTGTATTTGCCTTTTTTGCCACATTTTATATGTTCTTTGAAAAACAATTTTTTGTTCCTACAGTTGACTTCTAGACTTTATCTATACGTCTGATTATCTTATTTACATTTTACAGTAATTTTCATTAGCTTTACAATAAGATATCTTTCGCGCTAATAAAATAAAACAATATAAGGATTTGCGACAAATATGCATAAATCCAGTCAACGAGATGACACGAGGGCACGAATATTTTGAAAACTATCCCGAGTCGAAGACAAGGGATAATTTTCTCAAAATATCCGTCAATGAGGAAAAATTTCCGGTTATTAATTCAAGCACGTGAGGGATTCAGTAAGAAAATTTCACACCTAAAAAATTAATCAATAAATTTTATTTGACAATAAGTGTTTAGGATTTCATATATTTTTTTGCACTTTCTTTTTTTTGTTTCATTTTTTGTTGTTCAATTTTAAAATAACACGCGGTATGAGTGGGTACTACATACGCGATGGCTAGAGCGAGTGGTACGACAAAAGAAGTAAAATGGTGAATGTGTACACGCGTCAACAAGGCACGAGAAAAATTGTTATCTACAAGCTACAACATCAAAATTCCCAAAGAGTTTAGGTAAGTGCTCCTCATCCGCATATTTGATCATATTTGAAATGTGATTCCACTCATAACTGAACCAGTGCATATTTGAATACTAAACATATTTTTTGGACCTCGCGATCCGGATTGAAAACCGCTTGTGAGCCGCGTCATAACAAATTATCAAAATTTCTTTCTACATAATATGATCATATAATTCTTGGCTTTTCATTTCAATTATTTAGTACACATAATATAAATTTAAACGCTTAAAATTATCAAGGTAACACTACAATATCTAATTTGTCCTTATCACTGTATTTGCCTTTTTTGCCACATTTTATATGTTCTTTGAAAAACAATTTTTTGTTCCTACAGCTGACTTCTAGACTTTACTATACGTGTGATTATCTTATTTACATTTTACAGTAATTTTCATAAACTTGCTTTACAATAAGATGTCTTAATAAAATAAAACAATACAAGGCTTTGCGACAAATATGCATAAATCCAGCCAACGAGATGAAGGCGTTTGCGCAAAAAACCAAAACCGATAAAAAATGTTGACATGTAACCTTGATCAAATATTTCTTGAATTTAAAAACATCATGAAAATGTTATTATCTTAGGTGCTATACAGGACGAGGCGTTTGAAGACGAAGAAATCTTGCGTCGTAATTTTGAATTTGATGTGTTACATTAAGGCTATTTATTTTTAACTTCGTTTAACGAAAACGATAATCGCGAATCCTTAGCCGAATCTAATAGTTCTCGTCAAAATACTAAAAGTAAAAATTTGAAATTATCTCGAATTGAACTTCCAAAATTTTCGGAAGAAGATATTACAAAATTTAAAGGTTTTCTAGATCTTTATAATTCACTTGCGCATGAAGACAGAGATTTATCCAATATCGAGAAATTTAAATATTTAGTTTCACATCTCGAAGGGCAAGCTTTAAAGCATATCGAACAAACACCTTTATCGGAGGATAATTATGAAATCGCTTACAAATCATTAGTAAACAAATTTTAGCTTTTACACATTTACAAGCTATAGAGGATGCACCCTATATCACATCTAACAAACAACATGCTGAATTGAATAATATCTTAACAACATTTAACTTAAACATTTCAGCATTAAAGAATATGGGGTTTAATACTGATGATTGGGATTTTTTGCTCGTTCTCTTATTATCTAAACACTTAAACGATGGATTTCTCGATAAATTTGAAATTCAACGCGAACCAAAAAAAGAATTACCTACCTATCAAGCATTGTATCAATTTGCCTATTGTCAGAGTAACGCTCAAAATCAGTCGATACTTTAAATAATAGATCAAATACGCGAAATAAAACTATGAAAATTAATATTAAGGAAATAAACGTTGTAGGTAAAAAACGCTGCGTTACTTTCTTTTCGGAAGGTAATAAATTCACAGAGTGTATGCTCTGTAATCTTTCACATCATCTTTACGCTTGTGCCAATTTTCACAAGAAAACTTCTCAGGAGAGACATAATTTCGCTAAACAAAAAAATGTATGCTTAAATTGTTTAAGCCCACATCATACAACACTTTGTTTGTAAACACGTCATTGGCGTACAGTGTGGTTTCTTATTTTATCTTGTATCTCGTTATTCTTTGTGTATTTTTGTGGATGATATTGTTGGAATATGTCATGTTTTATGAGGGACTGTAAAATTAACCAGCATATAGCACGAAATAATTCTCCATATCCAGAATTCAATTTTATTTCAATTCACAATCAGCCAAGCCCCTACTGCTCCGCCATTGTTATATACACAAAATAAAATATGGCGCTGATCATGAATAATCCATTCGCGAAGCTTTTAGCGCATTTCAGTCATCATAATATAAAATTACATTTCAGTGGACGTTAGCCGTCAGGCGATTTCTTTCGCTTGAAAAGCGCTTATTAAATAATTCTCAACTTTATGAACAATATTCGGATATTATCAAAGAATATCTAGTATGTAAGTACCTCTAACCGGTTGATACTATAAAAATTAATAACGCCTTTTACATACCTCACCATTGCGTCTCAAAATTAGATAACCCAACACTATTCGCATTGTATTTGACAGTTCAGCACAAACTAATTTGGGATAATTGAACGATCAATTACTTTGTGGTCCTAAGCTACAAAAAGATATACTTAGTTTCAATTCTATTAAATTTCCGACTACACCCTGTAGTATTTACCAGCGATATAAAAGGTATGTTCTTGCAAATATGAGTAGCAGCAAACCATAGAAATTACCAACGGTTAGTTTGGAGATTTTCTCCTCAGGAAGGAATAAAAAACTTTACTCAAGTTACTTTTGGTTTAACCTCATCACCATTTTTAGCTAATCGCGCGTTAATTCAATTAATTAAAGATGAAGGTTCATGCTTTTCTGTAGCAAGTCAGATTTTAGAAAACGACGTTTTCGTAGATGATATTTGTTCTGGACCAGATACTTTTGAGAACGCCATTATCGCTCGGAATGAACTCATAGAGTTATGTAAGAGGGGAGACTTTGAGTTGCGCAAATGAACTTCTAATTTTTCAAATTTTGTAGATGATATTCATGAATCACAAATTCATTGAGAGTCATTTGCATTTAGTCATGATAACGGTACTGTTCTAAAAATACTAGGACTGCAGTGGCGGCCGTCCACAGATGAATTCGCATATAAAATTGAATTAAAATATACACAAGATGATACATGTACAAAACGATCTATTTTATCACGCATCGCACGCATTTACGATCCGATAGGATTTCTATGTCTGATAACTTTTTTCGCTAAATAGTTCTTGCAGAGACTTTGATGTCTTGGTTTAGACTGGGACGAGACGCCACCAGTACGTCTTTGTGAGAATTGGAAAGAATTTATTCTCGATTTATTCTTTTTCATTACCGAGACTCATGACGATAAAAAATATGAACTATGTGAAATACATGGATTTTCGGACGCATCTGAGAAAGGATACGCTTGTGTAACTTATTTCCGCTTTTTACGCGAGAACAAATATTCTATATTTTTTATAATGGCAAAATCTAAAGTCGCACCATTAAAAACCGTTTCTATACCGCGCTTAGAATTATTAGGTGCCGTTTACTCGCTAAATTATTAACTGTTATTCATTAAAATTTCAAACGAAGAATTAACATTTCACGCATTTTCGCTTGGACAGATCTTCGATCGCATTAACGTGGATAAAATCGCCGCCATATAAATACAAAACATTTATCGCTAATAGAATTTCTTACATTCAAGAAAAAATCGCACCTGAATTATAGCATTATGTTAGCACAGATAATAATCCCGTGGAAGAAGGAATTGGCTACAACTACATAAAAAGGATTGGTCTCAAAGTGTTCTAAAATTTTCAGATAATTTTAATGCAGACCTTGAGGAAAAATCACAAACTTTTCTTGCTTCCGTGGAAGAAAATCTATTGAATAATTTAATTGTAAGTTATTCCCCTCTTCCAAAATTAAACTCGGCGCTTGCTTATGTTCTTAGATTCTTACATAACTTAAAATCACACACTGATAAAAACCGTGGACCGCTTTCAAATTTAGAGAAACACGAAGCTTTAATGACACTTGTAAAATATATCCAAGAGCTGCATTTTTCTCAAGATATTTCTTTAATATCAAAGAAAAAATCACCCTCAAAACCATTACGCAAATTAAACATTTTCTTAGATAAGCAAGGAGTCGGTGGTCGTCTAAAAGAATCAACGCTTTCGTATAACGCTAAATTTCCCGCACTTCTTCCCAGAAATTCGATATTAACTGATTTAATAATTCAATACTTTCATCGCATTTATTTGCATCCAGGTACACAAACGTTACAATATTTAATTATAGAACAATTTTGGATTCAGTCAATTCGTCGAGCAATTAGAAAATGTACATCTAATTGTAAAAATTGTTGGCGTTTATCACCTAAACCTTTTCAACCACCTATGGGGAATCTACCTCTTGAACGCCTTAGTAAGATAAAGCCCTTCTCACACGTTGCTGTTGACTACGTCGGACCTTTTAACAACATCGTTAGGAAAGGTTCGCGGTGCCAAGACTTTCAAATCGTATATCTGCGTCTTTGTATGCTTTAGCACTAAAGCTATACATTTAGAATTAGCATCGGATCTGAGTAGCGAAGCCTTTCTAGCTTATTTTAGACGGTTTATTACACGTAGAGGTAGAGTTGAGAAATTATATGTATAATGATTGCGGCACGAATTTTCAGGGTGCAACAAATCCAAACACTCTTACGTGATTGTGCAGAAACGAATAAAATAGATTGACACTTTAATCCGCCATATGCTCCTCATTTTTCTGGTCTCGCAGAAGCTGGAGTGAAATCCACTAAAACGCATTTATATCGCATTATAGGAGACCAAGTGTTAACGTATGAGGAATTCTATACACTTCTCTGTCAAATAGAATCTATTTTAAATTCTAGACCGCTTTATCGTCTTAGTGACGATCCTAATGACTTGTCGGTTTTAACACCCGGCCACTTTCTTACTCTTCGAGTGAAGTGTTAAGTGAAAATGTCGCGTTTTGGAAAAGAAAATCAAACAATATTAGAAAAGCAGTTGAAAATTTAGTGCCACAAAATACGAAATTTCAAGTCTATGCCATTATTGTGTCATTATTTTTTAATAAATATTTCCACTTATTATTATCGTTCAGGGTACCCTGGAGGATGAATAATTTCCAGAAATATTTTGGTGTCCATGGTAACCAAACAAAAAACGAGTCTCTGATTGGCTTAAGAGTATAGGTGTGAAATTTTCTATAATATTTTTCAAAACAGATTTATTTGTAGAGGCAGGCTTAACAGTTGTGTAGCAGGGAAAATTTGAGATTGAGGGGACGGTAACTAACGAATTAGATCCAGTAATTGAAGAAACTAATTGATTTGCTACATTTATTCGATTTTGCAGAGAATTTTCTATGTATCCTTCTGCTACTTGAGAAGATTTCCAGCTCTATGTCTTTTTAATATTGTAATATACGCACCTACATTTACCAACGTAGTCGCTGAGGTACGTCGGAAACAGTGCCTAGTATATTTTTGTGGGTTGTCTAGATTAAAAAATGTGGCAATTTGTTTAGGCATATTGTCCAGTTTATTTATCCCAATTACTTGTCGTGTACATTTATTTTTTTGGACATTTATCAGAAGGAAGATTATAAGTTGTATTTTTTTATAATATTATATAAATCTCCCGTGATTGTAAACTCTCTTGGGTAAAGCTCATTCTTGCGACAAGCCCCCAAAACACCAAATTTTCTTCTGTAAAAATCTTCAATTCCTTAGTTACGTAGATACTTTTTAGAAGAACGTTTTAACAAAGTTTTTAATTTTTTGTATCTTGAAATATCGATATCAAATATCGATATCGTGTTTCACATTTATCGTTGCTTTTAGGATTAAATATATTTTTCATAGAGTCCATTTTTTTAATAAATCACAGAAAAATGCAATTCAACCATTTTCGGAAAAAAGAGCATTTTCTTTTCTTATTTTATGTTAATGTCAAATTGACGATTTAGATTTATATGCACTGAGAACGTGTAGTGCGCACTGATATAACGCAAAGTTTGATGTGAGTGCTATTCAATTTTGCCCGGAATACTCCGAGCATGCAACTAAATCGAATACGCATCAGATTTTAGTGCACACTACATAACCGCATTATTTGATAAAACGTTACCAAAATTAAAAAGTATATCCCTAATAACACAAGGACGTCCTATGAACATCCAAAGGATGTCCAAAGTCGGAAGTTCGGACATCCAATGGACGTCCGTTTTTTGTTCGATGGACGTCCATTGGATGTCCCACGGACGCACAAATGTCACAACTTCGTGCAACCCAGGAACGTCCACTACTGTATCACTTTCGGACGCACAGATGTCCGTCTCTGTACCAAATTTGTGCTACCCATGGATGTTCTGTTTTGGACATTTAATGGAGATCTGCATTGAAATTATAGAAATACTTTTTGATAATTTTATTGTTACATAACATAATTAAGAGATACAAATAAAACAACTACTTATGTAACAAGTAACAAAAACAAAACCATATAATTACATTACTTAACTTAACCTAGAATAGCTAAAGACGAGAAAACTCAACAACTAGAGTGGAAATGAAAACTTCTTTATCTAAAAACGAAAACGAGTGTTGTCGGTTATTAGTACATAATTATACTGTGACATAATTGTCTACATAAAGATGTTATGAATTTAGCCTAGCCAACAAACAATTCAATTACTTATAAATAGACTTTTAGTAGAACATACAAATTTACTTACTTACAAAATGTGATTTATATTGCTTCAGTTTCCTAATTTATTCTTCTATATTGTTTACTCATCAACGTTTGTCACTTTATTAGCGTCACCAAAGGGAACAGAACACTTTAGAGGTTAGCGTTAGCGTTACATCTGGATTCTGGACACTTTTTTTTCAATACACATGCACTGCACGAATTTTAGCGGCAAATTTAAATTATAACAGAACATGTACAATACTGGACATCCATCGGATGTCCACATATGTACTATCAAAATATGTCCCATAAAGGATATCCATCGGATATCAATTGATTATAATAAACTACTATAAAAATGCAAGAATGTATGCGTTTCAGCTATTATAATTTTTTTTCCAAATTTGTTTCTGGATAAACACTGTTTTCTCAAAATCGTCAATTATAATAATGTACACCAGTTTTTTTGCTTAATCACTTTTATTAACTAAAGACAAAACAAGTAGTACAAGCAGTAATTAAATAAGTCTAATTATTATTGATTTGCTACATCTTCCGATGCACTACTAATTCCATAAAAATGTTTTTCTACACCCGTATTATAACAATGCACTTATATGCCCATAATCCGTTTCATAATGATACCCATTACGATATAGATTTTTCATTACGATACAGATTTTATAATCCGTTTCATAATGATACCCATTACGATATAGATTTTTCATTACGATACAGATTTTTAAACAAAAGAAACCCATAATTTTTCAATCAAGCATGCTGTGCATTTGACGTTTATTCTAGGTTCTTATGTAATTATTTTAGATGTCAAAATCAGTACGGATTAAATGTTCGTCGATACCTAGCTAAACTTCGATAATTTATCAAAATGTCTGATATCAGCGATATAGAAGAATTACCATCGACTCCTCCACACAAATCGGAGAAAGCAGAAAATGCAGTTCATACGAATAATTACTGTTACCTATTGTGTTCAATAAAAATATAAAATTTATGGTTTTTGATTATTTATCGGGTGTAAAAAAAATAGCGTATGCTACTCTCATGTAATGGTTATTAATACATTCGCATAAATCATACCCGGTTAATGCTTGTGTATTAATAACCATCATTACATGATCGTTGCATAATATACTAATTTCCTTTTATTTTGTTCTATATAACTATTATTAATAACATATTCCTCTTCAGATAAACTATCTGATGAAGAAAATAAGTTATTCAGAAGAATTACGTTCAAAAAATCTTATACTACCGCCACATAAAACTTGCACTCCACGATTGAACTGACTATTTTCTCAGTGCAAGAATATTTGCATTTTCACCTAATTCAGTGCGAACTGACTTCTAAACCGAACACTTTCCACCAGCAGAGTGCGCACTCAAAATCAGTGCTGCCAATCAGTGTGTAATTACACGAAATACGTGTAATTTCAAGAGTAGGTGTGTAAAATTCTAACACTCTCAAAAAGTGTGTAATTACGGATATTTTAAGTATTTTAACACAAATTCTTCTTAGATGGTAATTCTGTGCCGGTGAGAGTATTCGGTGATTGTAACTAACCACCATGTAGAGTTTGCGCGTCTTGGTTTATCTTTAATTTATGCTTCAATGGATTTTAGAAAATAATGAATGTTATGGTTGTATTAGGATTGTATGTATACTGTGTTCTGTCATTATTGACTGTGGAAGATTTGTACAGGGTGATTCCAAAATAGTTGCGGTAAATAAAACTTTTTTGTATCTACACACATTACTAAATATCTTCTAGTTTGCATACAAAAAAAGTAAAATTGAATTAAAAGCCAGCATCTCAACCCTAAAATTCTGCAAACGATACTTTCTGTAGTAGGTTCCTATCATTATAGTTCTCAACCGTTATTACCGGTTTATTGAAATACTTTTTATCATTCTTCTGATAAGTTTAGCTGTTGTTTCGTCACTACAAAAAAAAAACATGGAAACTTGATTTCAGAACTTGCTTTTAAAGGGTTGTAATTTCTTAGGGGATGCTAAAATTATTTGCAGAGTAGTTGTGTTATATCTGGTCGCCTACCTGTGTGGTTGCCTATGCCCAAAATTTATTATACAATTCTTGGCCTATGCCTACACCATCGTCTGCTACATCGCGTCGCCTTGACAAAGCACGGCCGCTGCGATTTGAATGAATATTGAAAAGCTTCAATAAATTAGCCTTAAGTTATAATGTACAATAATTTTCTCAAATTTTTTAAATTAATTAAAACAATTCAATTTTGAAAACAGGAGTGTACCTAATCGTGTAATATTCTTCAAGTGCGTGTAATGTCGTGTAAATTGCATGTGTTCAGAGGATATTTTTACAATATGTCATTGGCAGCACTGCTCAAAATGTAAATCGAACACAGAAGTTGGATACAGTGCGCACTCAGTGCAAAAGTGCATGTAAATCGAAATCGTCATAAGTTTGTGTTTAGAACTTTGGGGAAAATTGTTTCCATCAAGTTTATATTTCTATGGTAGGTAACAAACATTCTTTTGCTATGGCACAGTATAGAAAGATCTTTCTATAGGGCAATCCATATATGTAATACTACTATATTGCGGGTTCCCTCTTGAGAAAGCGTTAGCTGACATCTTATATCTCTATTTCTTATTTCTAGTGCACTTGTTGCTTCTGCGCATGCGCCGATTAAATGTGGCCACGCCCCCATTCCTCTTCGTATTTTTATTTTGATTACAGAACTGTCAAAGTCACAAAACATTTGTTTTATAACCTTATTTTAGTGGATTTTCATACAAAATATAATCTATTTAATTTAGGTCGCTGATTTTGAATTTGCATATCCCAGTTCAAATTCCACTTTTCTGATAAAATCGTTCTTGCCATCAGGAGCCCTTGAAGCAACTATAATATCTACTAAATTTTTAATATGATGTACAATAACTAAGAATTTAGATCAATTTAGGTAATATATTAGATAGGTATATTTATAACTGAAAATTATTTTTGTTTAAATATATATTTGTTGTAAATTTTTAGCAGATAGACATTTCTAATAAAAAGCTTAAGGTACATCTACATCTGACATTTGCATCCGTACATATATGCCAAGTATCAGACATAGGTATATCGCTAGTGACTGTTTACATTCTGATAAAAATTGCTATAAATTTGCTCTAAATTTACAATAAATATTGAATCATTTACATATTTCTTAAATACACTTGTGTCATACACATCCAATCATTGTAGGAAGACAATGTTCAGTTGTGAAACGATGAGAATATTGAAACAAAAAAATGTTCCTTGTGCGATTATTGTGAAGATACAGAAAAATAGAATAAAGCGTTCACTGTGGATTCAAGAGTGAATTTTGAGATACGAAGAATTAGGTGTTTATAGTCAATTAATGTTATATTTTTTGGGGATGAAGCCAACTCAGTTTGAGAAACTTGTTTGTAAAATGGTCTAACAAGCAAGCTACCAAACAAGTTTTAATATAATTTGGTATGCCACCAAATGACGCAGAGGGCACTGTACCATTTAGTTTGTTAAGATTGTATTTCTCAAATCTTTTTCAAAGTGAATACAAGGCACAGTTTTACTATGTATCTTTTTTCATTTAAGGGTTAGTTGTAGTACGATTGGCAAGCTTGATAATTAATAAAATATAAAAGGGGTGTGAAAGTAATCCAAACAAATTGAGTGAAAGATGTCAAGTGATGTTATGTTAAAAATTTTAATAACTTTATATATTTATTTGCTAAAGATAGTATGGATTGTAAGGGGCTTTGGAGCTCCCAAGAATTAAAATTTGTGTCAAATTATTTCTCAAGTTGATTATGTACCTAATAATTATATTTAATTTCTAAATCAACATATACAGGGTGTTGTATGACATATTGGAAAAATATAAGGTTCCAGAGGTCATTCTGAGTAAAAAAAAGTTATAATATACATGGTTATGTGTCAACGTGCTTGTGCTGTTTTCAAATATTTTTGTTTCTATTTGTATTGTCATTTTGTTATTATTATTCCTGACAATCAAACATACTAAAAGTTTAAATAAAATTTGTGTACATGTAAGTACTTATTTCTAAACTTTGAAGGCCAATTCTCATTAGATATGCCAGGCATGGTCCAGTCACAGCCAAATCATCACTATTGGGATCTCTTTATTTACTACAAAACTTTTCTTGAGCCTGGGTCATGATTTGACAGTGACTGAACTGTGCCCGGCACGTCAAGTGAGAATCGGTCTTATAGGTCTACAGCTCGGTAACCATGGAGAATTGACCCCATGCACATATATTTTAAAAATTTTTACTCAGTTTGCACAGTACGTCATGCAACACCTTGTATTTATATTTGAAAACTATTTTGAAAGTATGAGTAAAAACAAAAAAATAAATAGTAAACCTGGCTTTGTGATAAAAATTTACCAAAGCAATATAAATTTTATAGTCATTGTTTTTAATTTGCTATTGACACTACCACAAAAGTAGACGACTAGTCAATTACATCCTGGACACTTAAAATGTATCTCTCTGGCAGAAATTTTTCGCTGTTTCCATTAATTGCAATTTCTGTCCGACATAAACTGTGCAATTAATATCAGATGAAAACTTACCTTTATGGATATGATGTTTGTGTTCTTTTTTAAGAGGAACAGTAAATAATATATTATGCAAAGCATATTATATAATGTTGATTGAATAATAATTCATTCAACAATGGTAATCATATACACCAGGCAGGATATAGCAAATTTGTTCTATTTCTTAAAAGTCATAAAGGCATAGCACGAAAACAGATATGTTTTAGCAATACAATCAAGTAGAAATTGAAAAAGTAGACATAATCTTAGAAAACTGTTGTAGTAAGATAATTTATTTATTAGGAGTAATTTTTATTTTATAATAATTGTATACTGTTACCAATAATAGAGATGATCAATTTTCAGAATTCAAAAAAATATTTTTACTGAGTTTACAGTCCTCTGACCTGAATGGGTCATTCTATAACACTTGTGGTGCCTTTAATGTTAAATATCTTTCTAGTTTATTATTTAATTGCAATATGTTTTGCGATTAACTGATGAATTTTCAGTTTATGATCAAGACGATTTCATTCTCCAAATTGTTTGGTGTTGTAGTGAAATTGTTAGTAGTTATTGAAAGAGTTGTTAAAGAGGCACTTACTTGTGGTTTATAAACCTGACATTTTCAAGCCAACCACTTTCCTTGTTTTAAAATGGTAAGTGTAGCATTTATTTAAAATAAAATTTTTGGTTTTGGGCCGATTTATTTTCATGAATTGTATTTTAAATTTGTAGTGCTTTAGAACCGTATTTAATTTATTACAAACTAATATGAATATTTGAAAATAACTGAATATAAAATTACAAGCCGTATATTACTTAAAGTTGGACAGTAAATAAGCTAACAATAATCGAATGTGCTACTATGTTAGGATCTATATATCGAATGCCGTGTCTTGATCGTTGATTCCGCTATTCCTCCCGATCAAGGGGCTATTGTATTTCCCCTTTCGTCTCTCGAGGTGCCACCAAGTAAGAGTTCCAGCATCCGTCATCATTTTCAACAATAAGTAAGATATTAATATCATTGGTTTTATAAACTTCGCTACCAGATAAGTCAAAGTAGGGATTCACACAATTATTCCGTCCAAAGTTATGAGCCCCTCCAAATCCAGAGGTCATTGCTATCGACATCCCCAGATCTAACAAATTAAGTATTTATTAAAATTATTTATTATATTTAGTACCTTTGTTACTCTATTATAATAGTATAAGTTACAAATTACCTCTTTTACTGGCATAGGTTCTGAGACCTGGCAATGTCTATTTCAATGCCTGACATTTTGCAAACGTCAAAATTTGTGGGCAATATAAAAAATTAAACGGACCTTCTTATTCCTACAAATCGAATGATTATGCTCCTAACAAGGTGAAAATTTCAAGATTGTTTAAATTAATTGCATCCTGAAACATTTAATAAATACGCTTCGACATGTCATGTATCATAATACATATAAATATGTATTATTTCATCTATTTCTTGGTATTCTTGCACTGATGAGCCTATTTTATTAAAAATAAAGTTATTTCTGTAAATATTCGTATCGAACACCATTCTTATAGTTATGTTTTCATATTCAATTCTTAATTTTTTTATAGGTATATTTAACACTCTCTCACTGTTTGTGTAACCAGATTCTAATTAAAACACATTTACTCCCTTGTTTTATATTTCTTTTCATTTCAAAAGACGTTTTACTAAATCAAATAACTATTTACTGTCACTTTTCTAGGTTAAAAATTCAAAATAAGCCGTTGACGAAGTGGATGGTAGGTGGGCGATGTCATTTTAGAAGTTTAATTTCATTGGATGTGTGAATCGATTCCGCGCATGCGCATTTCTCACAAGTGCATCAGACGAACAAAGAGGGCACAAAGTTCTCGGCTGAATTCGTAGGCCGAAACCCGCAATATAGTAGTATTACATATATGGGGCAATCCAACGAACTGTCAAATCACTTTAAAAATGGCGGCTGTAGGACAAACAACTCGACATATGACAAGCAGAAATTTGTGATTTTGTGTAGAACTGTGTGTTTGGCTCATTATATTTTATACCTATTTCGGAATACCAAGGATAATTCAATTTTTCTTTAACTGAAAATAAATTCTGCCATGTATCTATGCATAAATAATTGTTAAAATCAAATTACGTACCTCTGTAATAGTTTACTAATTAATTATATATAACTGCCAATATTGTTATCAATATATTTTTTTATTAATATTATATATAGTATTCTCCAGGACCCTGAATTGCTAGGGCTGGCGGGGGTGTAATTATGCTACTAGTTGGAGAGAAAAAAGAACTTAGGTACCTATTTATAAATAATATATTTAAAACTTGTACACTGTATTTAATTTTTTCTTGAGTTAGGTCTTGCTGTTTTATTGCACTAAGCCACTTTTGTCGTCTTATATGAGAGTTCATTGAGATCAGTTCTGTCTATAATTCAATGCAGGCAGGAATCCTAAAAAATCTAACTTGATCTTCTCGCTGTCCTCTACTCCAACAATTCATAACACAACAAAACAAAACCATTATGATAGTCTGAATTATACTTGGTATTCCGAAATAGGTATAAAATATAATGAGCCAAACACACAGTTCTACACAAAATCACAAATTTCTGCTTGTCATATGTCAAGTTGTGTGTCCTACAGCCGCCATTTTTAAAGTGATTTGACAGTTCGTTGGATTGCCCTATACTGTGGCTATGGTCTCAAGCCATGAAAACATAACCTAGTAAATATATCGTGTTTTTGTCACATGTGAATTGTGTGGTTTTAGGTATAAATATTCTAAAGTATGTTATTTATTTCTTATTATATATTGTTGTTGTCTATTACACGAATATTAAATAAAATTTCATTTTAATTGGAAATAGTAGCTGTTAAAATATAAATAATAGGTGTAAGTATACACGAGCGAATATTTTTCAACTATTTAATTTCCGCATACTATTAAAGTATTTCACATGGATTATTCAGTTGGAAGCTTAGCGGACTTAATAAGTGGTTCTAATACCCCAAATAAACCGAAAGTAATTAAAAAAACATTTAAACAGCCTAATAGAGTACAAGAGAATACAAGATTGGAAAAGGTCACTAAGAAAAATATTAAAAATGGCAATATTAAAAAACAAAAATTCAGCATGGCTATTAAAGATGAATCGATAGAAAGCCCTGATGATACTACCAATAAAGTTACTGAAGGTAAAAAAGTAGTAAGAAATCGAAAAAGAAATTTACAAATTGATACTAGTGGTGCTGTCGATGATGCTTCTCCTCTAAAGAAGCAGAAGTTAAACAAAAATGAGAAAAATGCTGAGAGGCGGATTAAGAAAAAGATTAAAGAAGAAAGCAAAACCCAAGATCCTGTTGAATTAGAAAGAACAATATTTGTTGGTAATATTCCTATTACATGTGATAAAAAGAAAATCAAAAAGCATTTTAAAAAATATGGTGAAATAGAAACTGTAAGAATTAGAGGGATACCTGTAGCTGATTTAAAGACTTCTAAAAAGGTTGCTGCTATTAAGAAAGAGTTTAATCCCAATAGAAGTAATGTTTTTTGTTTTATTAGGTAAGGTTTTTTCATTAATTGTACAGGATATTCTTTGGTTCAGTAATATAAATAATAGAAAAAAGTGCCTCAATTAAAAGTTGCCTAAAACCAATTTTCAGGATGTACCATTTTTTTCTGGACATTTTTTTTTAAATAAAACTACTTTCGTTTTAATTTGTGGTAAAAATATATCATTTTGTTAATTATTGATTTTTCTTTTAGTTGACGATTGCAAAATTTTCGAATATATAGGTATATGTCTAAAACTAGAATGACAAAAAGATATGGATTGTATCAGTTGTGCAAGCATGAAAAAAACCTACTATACTACATAACTAAATACTGTTTACTAGTCCAAATTTCAAATCTTTCAATATCTTGATTTGACAGAGGCATATGCAAAATTTTATTTTCTTTAGATTTTATTAAACGCTTTTGTTAACGCTTAATAGAAGAAAAAAAAAATTTAAATAGATTATATTTTTTCCATATTTGCTAAATAATAATAATAATAATATCTCTACCCCTCATTCTAATCACAGGGATTAGCCCAGAAGTCGGTGACTTGTGCGGGAGAGGGGGTGGCATATTATTATTAAGCAGGCCGCATTTGTGCCCAGGAACGACTTACGTTGGTAGGCCCTAACCACTATTCAGTGCAGGAATGAGGGAAACCTGTAAAACCTCATTAATTAGGGGGGTAGTCAAATATCAACCGGTATCAATCTCTCACATTGACCCAAGCCAACATTCTTCCACCCTACCATACCCGCAGAGAGGGCGCCAAACCTCCCCACGAATATAGCTTATATACGGTCTACCGGCAGCTGGACTCGAACCAACACCGATCAGTCACCTCGATTCAAGTACTGACGCCTTAAACCGCGCGACCACTGATCGACCCAAATGAGCATACCATTTAATATTGCCCAATATTTGAAGGTTAATAATTTAATTATTAATTACATACTTACATTTAAATTATGTACTTACATTTTTTAAAACGTTACAAGGAACAATTTTCTGTGACATGCAATAAACTGTCTGCAATCCATATTTAGATATTTTTAGTTATTGAATGAGCAATATGTTAGGGTCTAAGTATTTTTTTATAGTTTACGAAATTTATAATTAAGTGATATTGTTTGTTAAACGTAAAAGTGACTAACTATTAGGACAGTCCATATTAATATGATGGTTGCTAACAAGATTTAGGTATTTATTTTTTTAAGTATGTTTATACTATATTCAGAGACTATATAAAGACTATATGCAGAAAAACATTGAGTTAGTTTTATCTTCAACATTTTTAATTTTGAAAGAGAAGGCTTTTAGTTTTGAAAACGTGTTTATTTACAGTTAAAAAGGTCTAAATATATACTGGACAGAAAATTTTCAGCATTTTAAGGCTCGTTAACATAGTTTTTCTTTGAACTGATTGTCTTTAAAGACCAAGAAGCTATATAGAGTGTTTAACACAAACCTCATTAAAATGCGAAATATAAATATACAGGGTGAATCTTAAATAAGTACAAATATTTTAACTGCTGGTGTAGTTCGTCATTTAAACCAGTCTAGTGAAAGCCATTTTTAAAAATTTCTAATATTTACGGAGATATTAATTTTTTAAAAAAATACCCACATTTTGAGGACCGCTGGCTGATTTTTCATCCAACAACGTAATGAAACATATGATTTGTTGCGAGGTTGCCATATCTCCTCCAATATAAATATTACGTTTCCTTTAACGTAATAGTTCTATTTTAAAAATACTTGTTTTAAGCATAAGTACAGTAAAATTGGGTATGTAGTATGATACGCAGCAATATTAACATAAATTTTAACATCTGAACTAACCTTACTATACTTCAACGATTAAAAATGAATTTCCACAAGTTCAATACTACCGTAAAATATTTAGGAAGATATTACGTGATATTACTATGTCCAATGTTCAAAAATTATACATAAACGTGCACACAAGCTTACCTGTTTGTTAAAAAATTAACTATTTAATCAGTAATCCACATTTCACAAGTTAAATGTCATTGTACACTGTTAGAAAGGGACACAAAACACAATTTCCTTAAGTTATTTTATGAAGAATAACGAAAAACTATGCACGCGTTTTTTATTTAAAATGGAAAAAATGTCAACTTTTAGCAAATTTTATTACTATTTTCATGCATTATGTGGGGTTAACAAGTTTGACTTGGGCTTCCGATAATCTGTCATGACAGTCAATGACAGTTTGATAATAAAAAATAATATAAAATGTTACACTTGACAAAATTCGCTAAAAGTTGAGATTTTTTCTTCCTTGAAGCAAAGACATTTGTGTAATACTGGCAACACTGTGAACCACACGTTCAGTCTGCAGCACTATGACTCATAAAAGTATGAAGGGTCGGTCTAGGCCAGCGGTCCTCAACAAGTTTTCTACTGAAAAATTACGAAATTTATTTAAAATTTCACTTTTTTATTTCTGATTTTTTTGTAAAAAAACTATTAATTATGTGTTCTACACACAAAATTATACTGCTGGTTAAAATATTTGTACTTATTTAAGATTCACCCTGTATATTATAAAATAAAATTGAACATTTAAAAAATTAATGAATACCTATGTTCAACTCTCCGAGTCCTGTAATACAAACTTGGGTAAAAAAAAAAAATAATAAAAAAAATAAATTTTGACGGCAACCTTTTCAAATTAAATTAGTTGATTTGATATGGATTGATTTTTTTACAAGAAATTGTATTATCTTTCTAATAGAAAGATAATATAATAATGTGCAAACAAAATTCTTGTCAAAAAATCAAGATCTCAGTAATTTAAAATTAGTGTTCATTTGGTTTAATTTTCATTACTGCTGTGGTATCTATACCTTACATTTTGGCCCACCCCCATAAAAGCTGTATTAATGGTACGATTATGCCATAATTTTTTTTTAATTGTAGACAGAAAGTGTCATTTAGGACAAAGCGGTAACTTTTTTGTGCAAAAAGCAAGGCTTATTAGTAAATTTTTTGAAGATGAGAGTACACCATTGGAACAAGCGTCATTTAAAATGGGTTTGTACAAAATTTCATGAAAAAATATTGAAAGTAATACTTAATTCTGTGGTTAATTATAAATCACGTTGCTATAACAAATTTCCTTGCAAAATTTCTTTCATTGATTAACTCATCAATGGAACAAATCTTGAAAATAAGTGAAAACAAAGTGACTTACAGTATTAGTTAGTGCTCTCAAATTAGAGGTGGCGTTCCAGAATACTGTAAAAATTGTGCAATTTAGTGATGTAATTATGAATGAACTAAGTGTGAAAGACACTGTCTTATCGTTGACGGTGATAATGTTATGTTGACGAGAGATGCTCTCAGAGTATTTAATAACAGATAACATCTTGATAGGCCTCCAGGGAATCCACGGGAGAATGGACATAATGCTTTAATATTCTTAGAGAAAATGTCAGAAGGTGCCTTGCCAGAAATATAATTGAGCAATTTAAACGGAAAATTTCACAATAGTATTTTTCAGCCAATTAAAGGCCTGTATTTTGTAGCGTTACTATAGCAACTAAGAAAATTTCCGGAAATTTTTCTCTTCCTTGGGGTAAGGAGCATGAAATTACACTGGAAATTTTTTGACATTTATAAATAAAATGACATTTATATTTAACTTCAAATTTATTCTATCATAATTTAATAAGTACAAATCATTTATAAATAATTATTTACCAAGTATGTACTTTTAGTAGTTTTAATTAAAGCGTCCAAATGTTGCTGAAATTCCTCAGCCACGTCTTCTTTTCTTAATGGGGAATAAACAAGCACACTTTCACTAAAATTTATAAAATGTCTATGTTTCAAAAAATAAATGTAGTACTTTGAAACAATCTTATTCTGCTGTGATCCACGAAGAGCTCCATATTTCTTACACACCAGAAGCAAATGAGTTTTAATAATCGCAAACAAGTTTGGCGAATACATTTTTGGCCCACATTCTTGTAATAAATACATTAAAAATTTTAGGTTCCGATGATATATTTTAATTTCACTAACTTTTTTGCAAAACTTGCATAAAACGTATTTCTCAAACCGCTCCATTTTTCAATTGTAAACACAACGATTTTAAAGAAAATGGTCAAATAACGTCAAAAGTCATGATTACCTTGTTTGACATGGATTGCATGGCCTTAATAATATATACATATGAATTTAATTGATATTACATAGTGCTTAAGGTTCTTTGTAAGAAAATATATTTCTACCAACTTTAGTAAAATGAGTATGTGGAAAACTGAGAGATTGAACTACTATCAACTTATTTTTTATTATTTCTGTCTCTTCAAAACATTCAAAAAATTTTAATATCTTTATATTTTTGTCTATATTTTTTAACACTTCATTGTGAAATTTTCTTACCGGGTCAAGGAGAATGATGGACGATTACGAACTTCGAAAAGGAAGTTTTGTAGAGTGACAAAGCTACGTTTATTACAAATGGAATGGTATTGACAATTTTTGGGTCATAAACAGTATTCATAAAAAGTAAATGTTTGATGTATAATACTTTATGACAAAATTGTTGGTCTCTTTTTCTTTGAGGTTAATTTAAATGGAAATCTGTTTTTTCAATTTTTTAAGAAATGAGTTTGGAACACAAAACATACCTTGCTAGATCAGATTCAACTACATATTTCAAGTTTCAAATGGACGGTCTTCTGTGCATAACAGAAAAGGAAATTGCTGAATGAAAATTTTCAAAACAAAATTGTGTGCACAACAAATCAGATTGCTGGAAGCAACAATTTAGCTATAGTTTCTTTCCTTTTCTGACATTTCAATAATTTGGTCGAATGTTGTTATCAATTAAAAATGGTTATTTTCACTTATTTTGACGTTTTATTCCATGAGACACTTTATCAACGAAATTTTGTTACAATATGACCTTTAATTTAACCACGGCTTTATCAGTATTTTTTTATGAAATGTTGTATAACCCATTCCTGTGTGTGGCCACTTTGCAAACAGCAATATGTTGGTACTAATAGTTGAAATCGAACCACTGATACAGATTTCATGGGGGTGCTCCAGTTTCATTTGGTTCACAGTGTATATGCATGCAGAATGGTTAAATTTTTGAAATGTTTGCATTCATCTTAATTTGATTTCACAGATTCGCAGACAAGGAATCTGCATTAAAGGCTGAGGTTGAGAATGGTTTATTGTTTGAAGAACATCATTTGAGAGTACATTCTTGCACATCAGCAGATAAACCTGATGAAACTAAAGCTATTTTTGTTGGAAACTTGAGTTTCAGTAAGTACTATATTTACATTATATAAGATGACGGTAACTTATTGAATGTTTAATAAAAATTGTATTAATGCATTTCTAGGTACAGGTACCTACTTGGAAATTAGGGTAACATTGAAATGTTCTTTCTATTGTATGTTGACAAATCTTTTATGTAGCCAATTTCTCTTGAGTATTGCTGGTCTTCAATTCATATCAAACTATTTTATACCTTGCCTCCTTTATAAATATATTTCATTTCAGAATGTTCATTCTAATTTCTTACATTTCACTTTAAAGATGTAAAAGTTTTAAATTCTTTGATATCAAATATCTATAAAGGTGTGTTAAAGGAATAACTCCGTAGACAAGCTACTGAAATTATTAAATTATATTAGAAACTTTCAAGAAAGTTACCTCATATTTAATGTGTTTCAACTTTAATGTGTCTCAATTTTGACTGTTTTATGTTTATCTTATTTTATATATATTTATATACGGACATGCCAATTTCCAACAAAACATAAATATTAAGAGACAATTTTTACATTACATTATATACAAATATAATCATAATAAACTAAAACTAAGTTACAACAAATTAATGTGCCTCATTTGATTTCTGAATGAATATATGGATGTGTCAAATAAATCAATTATTTCACAATTTTTATTTTGGCCATAGTTCGTACTGTGATGAGGAACCATGAACAGTTCTGAATTTCTTGTTCTTCTGGGGTTGACATTCAGATTAAAAAGTTCAATTAAATTAGGACAACTTATAGCTCCATTTATAATCTTATGAAGATATCTCAACTGTATCTCAGCGCTTCGATGTTCCAAACTTGATAAATTTAAAATGTTCAAAATATCAATATTCATATTCTCTTCTCCGATATCCAAGTTTGAATGCACATATCCTTAATAACTTATTTTGAACTCTCTCAATTCTATTGATATCTGCTTGATAAAATGGACACCATATCATACAATTATATTTAATAACTGACCGCACAAGAGAACAGCATAATATTTTAGAAGTGTAACCGGAAAATTTATCTGATGATCTTATAATGAAGCCCAATAGTTAAATGATTTAGAAACAGTATTATCAATATGTGTCTTAAATGTAACTTTGGAATCCAATAATATGCCAAGATCTCGGACATTATTAACCACTGATAAATTAACATTTTTCACTTGATCAGAATATTGAATTGGATTTTTAATTCTTGAAAATGTGATTTGATAACATTTGTTTATATTTAGATGAAGCATATTTATATCGCACCAACGGGACAAGTTACTTAAATCTATTTGCAACAGTTCAGCATCACATACATTGTCAACAATTCTATAGAGTTTGAAGTCATCCACAAACATCAAACAGCAACTGTATTGTATTACTTCTGATATGTCATTAATAAATAACAAAAAAAGTAGTGGACCTATATGGGATCCTTGGGGAACCCCAGATGTTACAGAAATTTCTGATGACACAGCATATTTGACACATTGAGTCCTACTTCTCAAATATGATCCAATCCAGTTCAAAAAGTGACTGTCAATGCCTAACGCAAAGAGTTTTGCAATTAAAATCAAATGCTTTTGCAGTCAGTATAGACTATACCAACCTGCCTTTCCTCCAAACTGTTAAAAAGAAAGTATTGATAACTTTCCAAATTTGTGTTGGTGGATCTTCCTGAGGTGAAGTCATGTTGGTTTTCATTAATTATGTTCCTGGTGTCATGAGTGTCAACAGTCAAGTAATTGGGGGATTTCAGATTGCTTACTCACTGGACGATAATTCTTTATGTCATCTCTAGCTCCAGATTTATGGATTGGAGTGAGAAAACTTTGTATACAAAACTTAGGAAATGTTCCTGATGATAGAGATATGTTGAAAATTGTTTGAATAGGCCTGGCCAGCATGAATACACAATTTTTTATGAAATGTAGAGGAATTCCATCAGAGTCACTAGAAAGATTTCCTGAGGCTAACGTAACTTGATCAATTATTTCTGTTATTTCAATGTAATAATTACAAGCATTCAAACATTCTCTTTTTTCATATTCCAGAATTTGGATGATATTCTCATCAGTGTAAGTTATGGAAAAATAGTTGGCAAAAAGATTCACAATTTCATTCTTATCATTACTTGATACCCCTTCAAAAACATGGTGGAGGGTAAGTTATATAACTTTCTCTTACTGTTCATATAATTCCAAAAACAATGAGGATCATAGGCAATATTACTTTCAATTTTTTCTACATAACTTTGATGGCCATGAGTCTGAAGCTGTTTACATCTTGCTCGTAGGTTATTAAATTGATGAAAATTTATCTGTTTCCAGTAACGTTTAATCTTTTATGAGCTATCTTTTTTTCAATTATTAAATTCCTAAGTTGAGTGCTATACCATATGGGAAAATTTGAGGTTCTGAATTTTTTGACTGGTACAAACATATCAATTGCAGAGTAAACTACTTCATAAAACATCAAGAACCAAATCCAAATTTGCCTTCATCATGTTATCCCAATTGACACTGGCCAAAAAGTTATTAATTTCGAAATAGTTTACATTTTTGAAATCATAATAGAACTCTTCATATTGAAGCTATTGCTCTTTATTGAACTCCAAGTTGCAGGTAATTGCTGTGTGATATACACTGTTTGGTAACAGCAACTCCAATGGTTCAGAGATGTAAATATCTTTCATTGATGAAAAAGTCAATTCAAGTAAGACATTGACTATTAGTTACGGTATTTATTTGATAGAGATTGTAATAACCAAAAGAGTTTTGTAATGTAATTGCAGGCGAGTTTACTCGACAGTTCACATTTAATCCAAAATCATCATTAATCCAAAGAGTCTCAGGTAAATTATAATCTCCAAACAAAACAAATTCACAATCCTTGTTATTATCAAAAACGTGGTCAACATCCTGAGTGTGTTGATCATATATCTCAATAGCTGATGATGGAGGTATATAGACTCTAACAATTATTATTATTTTATAGTTTTTTATATAAAGAATGACAAATATCTGTTCGACTATATTCCTTTGTATATCAAATTTTTTAGCAATTATCTCAGTCTTTATGGCGATTAAAATACCTCCTCCACATTTCTCGACAGTGTTTGTTTCATCCCTATCAAACCTGAATATATTGTAACCATTCAATCCTAATTCCTCATTACAAAAATCTTTGTTCAGCCATGTTTTTACAAGTATAATAATGTCATAATTGGACCCCAAAATTGAATGTTGCAATTCAGTTAGTCTAGTTCTGAGACCACCAACATTTTGATAATAAAGATGAATTTTACTATTGTCACTGAGAACATGGTTTACTTTGAGTTTTTTGTTACCCGAGGAATGCCGCCAATATATCGGATAAATACATCTTCTCCTTTACTTCTTCTTTCTTGCATTTCCTCTTGAACTTTTTTCAAGTGTGCAACTTGACGCTGAGTCAGATCTGCTCTTATGAATACCTTTTTTTCTTTATTTAAATTCCTTTTGTTCTTAGCTTTAGTTATAATATTCGACAACCTTGTCAAACTGTCATGATCAATAGATAATTTTAACTGTGCCTTTAATCTCCAATACAAATTACTATATATAAGTTACTGCCTGTAACTTGTGGGCAGTTTCAAATTCTTTGAAATGTAATTGTTTCGCTTTCATCGGTAATAGATCTTGTATAGCTTTATCTGCTATTTCCCTGATTTCCGGAACATCCATTTTACAAAATACCTAAACTACACCCTGACAGCAAAGTATAATCAACAAGCATCAAAGTTTCGGCAACTGTCAAAAACTAGTAGATAAGTGATTTGAAATATATCACTTATTTTTATTAAAAAAATATTTTTCGTAAAAAATCAAATCTTCGGTTATCATTCAATTTTTAGAAAATATTCATGACTTCGAAAAAATAATTTAAGCACTAGGAATATTATAAGTGAAAGTTTGGTACATTACATACAGATTTCAGTAAGTTTGATATGTTTTTTCATTAGTTGCAATTTGGATTAGAAACTTTTTATTTGAGATCTTGATGTGGACAAACATAATATGATTTCATCTGACGACTATTTTCTTTTAAAGTTAGTGCGAAAATAAAAGAAATAATAAATGTAGAATTTTAAGAATATAATTTCTGAGGTAATCTAATACCAAATAAGAAACTAAATTATGCATTTAAATTTCAAAGTACCTCGATGTGGAATTAAAATTTATTAAGTTATTGGGAAACCTGACTTCTTCAATTTGTAAATTATCACGTTTAGGAAACAATAAATATTATTTCTTTTTACGTAATGTTATAGATGCTCTTGAAGATGATTTATGGAAACTTTTCGAATCGTGTGGTCCGATTTCTTATGTTCGAATTGTTAGAGACTCACATACAGGAATGGGCAAAGGATTTGGTTATGTAAACTTTATAGATTCAGATGCAGTTCAATTAGCGCTTGAAATGGAGAATGTGAAACTTAATGATAGAGAATTGCGTATATCTCTCTGTAATTTGAATTCAGCAAGGAAAAACAAGAAAAATAATAAAAATAAAAAGGTAATATGATTACTAACTGTATTTTAAAATATTTCAGGTTGTCAGTCACATTGATTTGGTTCATTGGAACGATCCACATGGTCGTCCACAGGGAGAGGTTGTGGTCCCCCCCCTTTACATCTTTACCATTTTTTACAGATATTTTCATGTATTATATATTGTGATAAAATAGACATTACATAAAAATGAAATGCTATGAAATTCATGTTAAACAAAAAATATAGAGAAATTGTTATTTTTGGAATTATATAATATAAACATATCGAAAGAAGCGTATAATTATACTAAAGGGACAAAATTTTACAAATTTTATTAAATTTAATTTAAAATTTTATCTATCTTAATTGGACATGACAATACAAAAACACATAGTACATAAAGAAAATGAATTCAAAACCAAGACATTGATATATCAAAAGAAAACTTAACGAGCTAGGATTTATCATATATGCATATCATAAGACGAAAACATTAGTCAAATAGAAATGTCAAATATTTACGAATTTCGCATTCAAAAGGACAAAAGGCCCAATTAAATACTTACCGATGTTGCCGCACCATACATTTTCTCTAAAATAGCCTTGGTTTTGGACTGGATTTACAATGTGGAGATTTTCAATGGACCAGTAGTGTTCGTTGCGCCTGTTTGGTAAACCATCACTGATAAACCGACTTTCGTCTGTCCAAAAAACGTGACGAAATAGGTTCTGATCAACAGTTTATACATTTACTACAGTTTTATAGCTCAATAAAATTAAGACTTATTTCAATATGACGCTCGGGCAAATATTCCAAATTGTGAATTTTGTAGTCATAATACCCATTGGTCTTTAAAATTAATTAAACGGTCGATTTATCCAAATTCAATTCCCAGCTAGCCTGCCGTATAGAATTTCGTGGATTTTCGTTCGAAATACTGTAACAGTCTAGCTGTATTAATATTGTTTTTTACCCTTCAGCTAATTATTTGATTCCTTCAAACATGAAATGCATCTTCATATTGTCGCAAGGTTGCCGCCAATCTTGTAAACTCTTCTTGAATTTTCTTGTGACTCGCCATAAATTAGCAACATATAACTTTTCCTGGATGAGGAAACATGTAAGCACAAGTTATACGTTTGACATTCATATTGAGTAATGACAAGTATTTTATGACATTTATGCAACAAACATTCAATTATTTTTCAACGACTGCGGCGGAAGAATCAAGTGATCCTTCCACCGCTAATGTGAGCTTTTTAACAGGAAAAAAATTTGGGTGTTTCTTGAAAAAATATAATTGATCACGTACTTTGTCCCAAATTTTATTTAATTTTTTTGTATCCTCACAGAAGGCCCATACTATTGAGACTCCTTGTACCACTATAAGAATATAGGAAAACATATACCTACACACATAGTAAAACTTTTATGGGTGAATTTTAGGAATCAAAAATGAAAATAACAATAAAAATTTGATTTTATTTTTTAGATTACTCAGCCTGGCAAGGAAAGATTTAAAAAAAGATCTAAGCAACAATCTAACAAGCAAGCGACAGATGGGCCTCAAAATAAAGTAAAAGAAGTTAGTGCAGAATTTCAAGGAACAAAATTTAGCGACAAGAAAGTAAGTCAAAATTGGACCTGTTAAATATTTATCAATAAAAATTAATTACTTTTTGTTTTAGAAACGTAAGGTTAACAAAGGATTGTTGGAGAAAAAGAAGTTGGTGAAAAAAATTGCTCCGAAACCTAAATAAGGATTGCAATGTGCCTCTGAGGTCATAATTAATTGTCTTTTAAATAATTATAAAAATATATATTTCAGAAGCAAAATCTATTATTGTTTTTCTGAATTATCGAAGCTAGAAAAGTGTTTCTAATTTTCACTAAATGTCAATAGGTAAATGAATGTGTGAAATAGCACTTGGAATTTTTCGATATTTAATTATTGTAATAGAGAAAAGTGACACCTAATTCCTGTAAACATGATATTAAAAACAAATATGAATAGGAAATAATTACTTCAATAAATGTTTTAAATGTTCATTTGCTTCAATGCGCACTACATAATTCACATAACTTTACCAATGAATGATTGATATAACGTTGAATGCTTGCAGTTGCTCAGGAGCTTCTATAATTCTTTGTAACTTATTATTTTTTTTTTTTTTGTTTTCACAATACCTACTAAAAAATCAAGGGAATTAAAATTAGATCATTGTTATTAAACCACTGGGACATTTCATTTCAATTACAGTACAGCTTCACAAATGGGACCGTGGGTCGTCCAATTTTAAGGGTTATCTGGGTTTGTGAATAAGTATATTTATAATAACTACAATTTGTTTCTGATTTCTTTTATATCATTTTTTAGTTGTTTAATTTTCAAGTTAATATGTTATAATGTTAATACGTATAAATAAAAATGTATTTTTGTAAGCACCGAACTATAAAACAAAAAATATGTATGTACATCGTTATGTATGTATTCACAATAACATGATATAATTATTAACGTAACATAAACTCAGCAATTGTGGGCTGCTTTAAACTTTTCATATTCATTTCTTTTGCTTTTCCATATATTTTTTATGTATGAGTATGTCTTGTATAGCAGCCCATTGAACACATATTGAAAAGCACTTTACTGCCTCTAAATTTTTTATTTTAAACCGGTGATCTTGTTCTTGATCGTCTTTGTGATCATGTGCCTCTTCTTCTTCTCCGTCGTCTTCTTCACTTTTTATATTTTCAATACATTCTACCAACTCCATTACGTTTTCTCTTGTCGCCCACTGTCATATTATGTCTTCTGTTAATTCTGACGTTCCATTGATTTTTTGTAAGAAGTCCTTAATTTTATTTAAATCGCTGTTTTCATTTCCTTTTGCCAAAAGTGCCAGTAGAATTTCATCTTCATCCCAATTGTCCATTTCAGGCCATAGTTGTGTCTTTTCTATATTATTAATACTGATGTCTGCCACACACTATCTAAATTTTTCACTGCATCTTTCAAACTAATTTTTTAATGTTTTTACATCTTCATTTTCCTGAGAAATTATGTTGTCTAGTAAAAGTTTTCTATATCTAAGTTTAATGTTTTGTATGAGATTCTGATCGATTGGTTGGATCAAGACAGTACAGTTTGCTGTCAAAAATAAAACACTGAAATTGGGATCAGAATTTAATTCCTCTTCAGATGGGTGCGATGGTGCATTGTCAAACAGAAGTAAGGCTGTCTTTGGTTTGTTGGCATCTGTTAAATGTTAACTCTAAGGTATAAAGCACGTTTTAAACCAGTCGGTAAATACTTTTTGGTCATCCATCCTCTGCTGGATCCTTTGTAAATGATGAAAAGGTCAAAGTTTTTAAAGGCTCTTGGGTGAGAAAACTTTCCAATGACTAACAGAGGTTTGTGTGTTCCTGTAGCATTGGAGCAGGGCATAAACGTTACTCTATTTTTGGAAATTTTTCTGCCTGGGGCTGATTTCTCATTCTCATCAACCCAAGTGTTTCCAGGCAGAACTCTCCAAAAAACCGCCGATTCATAACCGCCGATTCATCCGCGTTGTAGATTTGATCTTCTGACAAATCCATTTCGCTTACCTGCAATTTGTGTATCAGTGTTATGAGAAAACGGAACTACATAATATACAAAAGTGACTTACCTATTCTTTCATAGGACCTAGCCACAAATTGCCTTATTTCAGATCTTTTGTGCTTTATGTCGAATATGGTAGATTTACCAATATTAAATTGTTGTGAAACATGTCTAGTACTATTTCCTTTATCCAAACTATCTACAATGCGATACTCATCGTTCAGACTTATTGTGGTTTACGTTCATTACTCATTTTTTAAGGGCAGTCCGTCTGCACTCCTTGACTGTAATAAACAAACTGAACCTATTGCCATACGCATAAAGAGAATGTCCGATTTTTAATTTTATTTAAATCTCTGTTTTCATTTCCTTTTGCCAAAAGTGCCAGTAGAATTTCATCTTATTCATTCCAATTGTCCATTTCAGGCCATAGTTGTGTCTTTTTTATATTATCAACACTAATGGTCTGCCACGCACTATCTAAATTTTTCACTGCATCTTTCAAACTGTAATTTTTTTATATTTTTACATCTTCATTTTCCTGAGAAATTATGTTGTCTAGTAAAAGTTTTCTATATCTAAGTTTAATGTTTTGTATGACATTGTCATTGATTGGTTGGATCAAGGCAGTGCAGTTTGCTGTCAAAAATAAAACATTGAAATTGGGATCAGAATTTAATTCCTCTTCAGATGGGTGCGATGGTGCATTGTCAAACAGAAGTAAGGCTGTCTTTGGTTTGTTGGCATCTGTTAAATGTTATCCCGAAGGTATAAAGCACGTTTTAAACCAGTCGGTAAATACTTTTTGGTCATCCATCCTCTGCTGGATCCTTTGTAAATGATAGGAAGGTCAAAGTTTTTAAAGGCTCTTGGGTGAGAAAACTTTCCAATGACTAACAGAGGTTTGTGTGTTCCTGTAGCATTGGAGCAGGGCATAAACGTTACTCTATTTTTAGAAATTTTTCTGCCTGGGGTTGATTTCTCATTCTCGTCAACCCAAGTGTTTCCAGGCAGAACTCTCCAAAAAACCGCCGATTCATCCGCGTTGTAGATTTGATCTTCTGACAAATCCATTTCGCTTACCTGCAATTTGTGTATCGGTGTTATGAGAAAACGGAACTACATAATATACAAAAGTGACTTACCTATTCTTTCATAGGACCTAACCACAAATTGCCTTATTTCAGATCTTTTGTGCTTTATGTCGAATATGGTAGATTTACCAATATTCAATTGTTGTGAAACATGTCTAGTACTATTTCCTTTATCCAAACTATCCACAACGCGACACTTATCATTCAGACTTAATGTGGTTTACGTTCATTACTCATTTTTTAAGGGCAGTCCGTCTGCACTCCTTGACTGTAATAAACAAACTGAACCTGTTGCCACACGCATAAAGAGAATGTCCGATTTTTAGAGTCTAATGTCCGGACTACTTACCCCGTCCGGGTTTTTGGAGAGTCCTGGTTAGCGTGTGTCCGAGTTTGTGAAGCTATACTGTATTAGATTTTCCATAGAGTTAAATTATTTAATAGAGTTAAACTATACTTCATCGCTCAACAAGTGTCAAATCAAAATTTTTTTTATTCTTATTTTCTTTATTATATTGAACAAGTATTTATTGGTCCAACTTGGTAGGTACAATCGTTTGCAATAATAATGGCGATTTCTTTTCAACTGCTGATATATTCATAATGGAATCTACTTTCAGCTTTTAACATTAGTTCTCAGTTGTTTCACTCACTAATACAGATTTAATGAAATTTTTACCCAGAACTTCCAGAAGTTGCAAAATTGTTTTGAGGATGATTCTTAACTTATAAGCATAAACTTGAAAAATTATAGCCGAGGACAAATAATGGTGAATAGGGAAAAAATTATATAGTAAAATATTTTTAGTTTTGGCAGTTATTAAGCGAATTTTTTTGCTTACAAAAACTAAGAAGTAAACATTTCCATATTTATAAGTATTGATTAAAAATTGTGTGTGTGTCAAAATTGTTTCTTTTCTTTCATTCAAAAGCGAACTAGTTCAAGTTCTATAGATTTTTAATGAGATTTGGCATGTGCCTAAATATTAAAAATCCATTTTTCTCAAAAACTGTTGCCGACATAGACTCAAGAAGAGTACCTTTCTTAAGTAAAAATCCTTATTATTAATTTTTGCTAAATTATCAATAAAATGTACACAAAAAAAGTTTGGGTATTTTTGAAGCACTACCACCTACCCTTATTTGTAAAGTAGTTCTGCTATGGGTTCTATTCTGTTTTATTAACATTGCTATAACTTTATACCCCATATCCAGCAATGATATTATACCTATAGTTTCTGCAGTGTTGCATCCCTTTTTTAAAATTTGTATAATCGTGGGGTCCCCCAATCGTCAGGCATACATTCTCTTCTCCAAAGCTTTACTACCATTTTGTATATTCTTTTCGTTAAATCCACTCCTGCATACTTAACGTTCTCTGCCATTATTATGTTTTTCGCTGGACTTTTGTAATTCTGTCTATTTTTTTTTCTTCCTTATTTCTTTTACCTTATAATTGTGTTTTATACTTCATCTATTTTCTTAACCTGCTTTGCTCTCTTCTTTTGTTTAAAACACTTTCTTTGTCTGTTCCCCATATATTTCCTTATCTTCTTGTCTATGGATCTACTGTCACAAAAAATTGATTCGGATAGATTACAAAGAATTCAAAACGCATGCTTTAGATTTTGCTTAAGCCATAAGGAAATATAGTGGTGAGATTAGTAAATGCATTAATTCATAACTCTTGAAGACTGAAATTTGACAAATTAGGAAAATTGTATGTTTTGTGTATTTGTCTCTAAAACTAATAGTCATGTTTATTGTCCAAATTAAACAAACTGCACAAATCTATTAATTTTAAATTTTGATATTCGCACCTACTCAAAATAAAAATAGTAGGTACAATATACTGTGACACTACTTGTACATTACAAATTTATCTTATATTGCTCCTGAGGTATTATAATTTGCCGACTCAGTATAACCATTATTTAGGTAAGTATATTATTTTCCATTTAATTCAAACATTATCTTATTTAGCCTTCTCATTCTTTTTTCCTTGGTATTGGTCTACTTGTCTAAAATTAGTTTTATATGCATCCTTGTTTTACTATTTTCTTTATTTTTGTACATTTACCATTACCTACTTATTTATATATTTATTGTGTAGGTACTTTTCTTGTAAACATAGAGTTCATTTGAAATGAAATTTTTACTGGCACTTCACTCTCCATTATATTACTATGATTTTGCATTATAAATGAAAACAAAGACAAATTATTACTATAATAAATATTAATTTTACTTCTACCATTGATAACTACTACGAAAACCTGCAAACCAAACAAAATATTCATCATAATTTGTATCTGAAAATCTTGTACAGTAACGAAAAAAATTGTTTAAGGAATGCTACAAATAATTCAAAGTTATCTCATGATTATCCTGCCAAAAATGTGTTCTACTACCTTTGACATTTCAAATTTTTGTATTTTTGTTGTCTTGCTTCTACTTGAAGCTCTAAATTCTGAAACTTTTTTTCTTTAACTGTTTTTAGTTGTAAAGTTAAATAATTATGTTAATAAAACTTCCTCTTTTAATATAATTTGGGGGTAGGTATTTGTCCCATGCAGATTTTTTAGAATTGTTACTGCTAGAAATTCTACTCATTTACCTTGAAAGCACCGTTTTTGTTACAAATTGACCACTGAATAAGAAATTAAGTGAATTGTGAAAATATTAAGTGCTAAACTTATCAAGTCAATTTCCTATGAGCTGGATCAAAATAGATGAACGTCATATGGTTTTATGGTCCTAAAATAGTATATAGGTACTTCAACCATCAATTTGATAAGTTGAATTTGAAAGATACATATGTCAAAAAGCAATTATCACTTATTTTAATACTACATATCTATAGTTGCGGCAAGAATTGAGACGCCTTATGTACGGTTAACGTTACACAATTGTTTTTATTGTCAACATAACTTTCGATAGTTTGTAGAGTTAAATACATCATTTTTTGTAATTTAGTGCAATATATAGTACAAACTTTTAGAGTAATGTATAGTTTTATTATTATTAGTTGCAGTTTCTTAAATATTTTGTTGAAAAATATATGATGAATTATTCATTTGTTAGTTCGACATGTTGTCTAAATTACTGCTGCAACTATAAAAAATAATTAATTTTGTCCTATTTTGGCGGGATCTACAACCTGGTAAATGTTTATGTTCGCATTGAAACACCTTATATACAAAAGTTTAAAAGTGGAAATAATGAAAAACTACTTTGGCCTTATTTCTTTAAAAATTCTTAGCTTCTCAATAATGTAATATCACCAGTATTGATTTATATCAGATAAGTTATATTGTATTTAAATTTTAGGCACTGAATTAACAATTTTTTTTTAATAAATACATGGTGTCCACGAACAACCCCTAAAAAGTACAGGGGATGATTCTACATAAGAAATCAAGAAATATTTTTCATATGAACGTAAGTCCGGAAATGCTTCGTTACGGAGATACAGGGTGTTGAAATAGAAATTTTATTTTCGATTTTTTTTTTATAATTTTGTGAAAAATTTGTATTTTGCAGTTATTAAAAAAAATCGAAAATAAAATTTCTACTTCAAATATTTTTGTATTGTATGTGGAACTGTAAATGTACCTAATAAATTTAATAAAACAAATTTAATAAACAATACATTTGTTTAAATGTACAACTGGAACTCATTGACTGAATAATTAAATTTGAATACTGAACTATACAGTGAAATAACCTCATAGGCCAAATAACTACTGATCGCACATGTTTTAAAATATAAGTTTCTCAACAATTAATTTCAATTATTAATACCTAAAAATATATAAAAAATTAATTTCAACTGCACCTTAAATAATTCTATTTAATTTTTCTTGTATGGTAAGTGGAAAACACTTAATATTATTTTTAGCACATTGTATACAGAAAGTTCCATCAAAATACACACTACAATTTACATCTTTACACACACTTTTTCTACACTTTATACAGTGAGCTCCCAAAATCACAATTTTTCCACGTTTTGGAGGGAAAAATGGATCTTCAATAACATATCCATCCTCTAAGAGTATGTAATTTTTTACTTGAGGAGGATTACTTCCAAAGTAATCATATTCTTGTTTAAAAATACAGGAAGAACACTGAAAATATTTTACTTCTTTCTCTTCTTTTTGAACAGATGTATCAAATGAAGTTGTAGCTTCGGCTTTGATATCTTTTGTACTTGTATCTGTCTGGACAACCTGCTGATTTACTTTTGTTTCCATGCTAGTCTGAAAAGAAAAGCTAAAAATAAAACAAGCAATCATTTTAATTTAATATATTAGTCTATATATAATATAATATATATAATATATAATATATTTAATTATTAGCTATTTTGGTAACAAAATTACATTTTTAAGTACACAATTTTAATATCTACAAAGTCAACATGGAAATACATTTTAAATATTTACAGTAGTCAAAGTTTGTGATAGTATTGAATTTTTTACATTTAAATAGGTAATACAGAGATATAAATAAATGTTCTAACTCTGAAATTATATTACAATATGTAATTATGGACACCCTACATATACATAATGTGAAAATAATTTACTATGAAAACAGTCGTTCAGTACAGTTACACTAAAAAATGTATTAATTGATATACCTATTGCGAATTAGATTGCCAGACATCGTGTTTTAGCTGTCGGGACATGGTTAATCTTTGCAGATTTGTTTAGTTAAAAAAATAGCCTGTCTAGCTTTTTGATCAACATAAAATGTAGTAACAACCACAATGTTGAAACTGAATGGGTTTAAATACACAGAAAGAGACTTGAGCACCAAGTTGAACTACCGATTAGTCGTAAACATAAGCAAAAAAATTAAATACCTCTTGTCAATAAAGGTGATGTTGTGGCAATTACTATATTCGGGACAAGAATTCAGACGACTTACGTCATACCAACAAATGAATAATTCATAAAAATATTTAAGAAACTGCAACTGATAATAATAAAACTATATACTACACTAAAAGTTTGCATTATATATTGCACTAAATTGCAAAAAATGATTGTTTTTAACGCGAACAAATATTGAAAATTACATTGACAATAAAAACAAATGTGTAACGTCAGCTGTGTCGTAAGACATCTGAATTTTTGACGCGGGTATAGTTATCTTTTGTTTGAGACGATAATGATTTTGCTTCGTTATGTGTTAGACCATGAAGAAAATTTTGTTTATGTCTTGTAATACTGACTCGGTACCACTTAAACCTCTTTGTCAAAACAGCGTCAATATACTCATCAATTTGTATTAGGGACATTTTTAATAGAAAGGAATAAATGGACAGGTGCAGACTGTAATCTGCTTTTTGTTAACAAATATTTTTCTATTCAGTTCATGTGCAAAAATGTCTGGCTAAATAAACAGTGACATCTGGGTTTTCTAATATTAGTTATGGTAACCCTAATTGCAAATGTAGGTATCCAATATTTCTTAATTTTCTTAGTTATTCCAAATTATTGATTCACAAAAGTTTTGATAAAACATACTACCTACCGTAAATCAGCATTCAAACAAATTAGTTCTTTTCTATGTTTACTTTTTCTTTGGGTGCTTCAAGAGGCCACCAACTAGGTTTTATCACTCTCGCTACACCATTTCCTACATTAAATTCACCAAAATCTAAAGCCTTGCTAATTCTTAATAAAGCTAAACCCACATTACTTTCAATACCTCTCAGTCGACCTAAGTTAACATTTTTGTGTAAAATAATATTATCAGTTGGTAACTTTGTAGGAATTTGTTTAAAATACAATGGCATTAAACGTTTCCGAACTACTCCTGTATGATGGGTCCTCGCTGTAAGTTCTTGGCCAATATAACAACCTTTATGAAAACTAATGCCATGTAAATAGTCACAGTTGCATTCTAAAGGAAAACTGTTACTAACAGGCAAATCATTAAAACCCTCGCCAACTCCGATACTATATCGGAAAATTTTATAATTTATGTCTTCCGTTGGTGATTCAACATTACCTACTACTTCACAAATTTGATCTTTAACATTGGTGCCTACTTTTGATATTATTCTAGAACCTAACTCCGTGACTCTAGGATCCTTGAAAATGATTAAATCCTTATATTTTTTAATAGCAGATGATGTTTCCGGTAAGGTACTTTTTAGTTTATCACATGGTACAATAACACCTTCAATTTTGTTAAACTCTGAATTATAATCACTATCTAACCTTCTAAACTTAAATAATGAATGGATTGTATATTCTTTATCCAAATTAACAATATCTACTTTACGTTTGACACGATATATTTTTAAATGTTTCTGAATAGGTTCTACGGCAGCTTTGTCACATTCCACATAATAACTGTTACCTTCTTCGGTTCTATATATTATAGTATCATATAGAACTCTTCCTTTTGTATTTAAAAACATGGTATACATTGAACCACCTGAGTGTTGGCCCAAGTGGTGAATGTCATTAGTAATTAAACCTTGCAAAAATGCTGTTACATCTTCACCTGCTACACGAATGAGAGATCTTTCCTTTAAATGTTCTAATATTATTCTAAAGTTTCCATTACTTGAGAACCTCCTCTTGGAAAGACAAAAGTTAGCTATCTTTTTAAAAGTAAACATTCTATATTCTGAAATAAATGAGGAACAATGGAAGCCCTAACTAAATTAATTCGTTCAATGAATACTTACATTTTACATTCGTATCATACCTTCGATTATATATTATATTCTATTTTGTTTCATTATTTAAAAAAATTAGGTTATTTTCTTCTTCCTCTTCTTATGTTTTACGGCTACGACTACAGAAGGCTACGACTCACTGAAATGTAATTTTATATTATGATGACTGGAATCACTGAAATGTACGATATGGAATGCGTTTAGTCCATTTGCGCATCTATATAAAGGTACCTACCCTAGGAGCAGACAAAAGGAGGCACATGAAACTTAGCAAAGACATACTTCATTGGTTATGTATGTGTGTGCGAGAGAGACAACCATGTGCACGTACGATATGAATTGTGTTCTTAATTTCCTATTATTTTGTTTGTTAACACGTCATTGGCGTACCGTGTGGTTTCTTATTTTATCTTGTATCTCGTTAGTGTTATTCTTTGTGTATTTTTGTGGGTGTTATTGTTGGAACATGTCATGTTTTATAAGGGACTGTAAAATTAATAGCACGAAATAATTCTCCATATCCAGAATTCAATTTTATTTCAATTCACAATTAGCTAAGCCCCTACTGCTCCGCCATTGCTAGAGGCACAAAACAAAATATGGCACTGATCATGAATAATCCATTCGCGCAGCTTTTAGCGCATTTCAGTCATCATAATATAAAATTACATTTCAGTGACTGGAATGCGCTAAAAGCTGCGCGAATGGATTATCCATGATCAGCGCCATATTTTGTTTTGTGCCTCTAGCAATGGCGGTGCAGCAGAATTGAAATGAAATTGAATTCTGGATATGAAGAATTATTTCGTGCTATATGCTGGTTAATTTTACAGTCCCTTATAAAATATGACATGTTCCAAAAATAACACCCACAAAAATACACAAAGAATAACACTAACAAGATACAAGATAAAAGTAGAGACCACTCTGTAGGCCAATGACGTGTTTACAAACAAAATAATGGGAAATTAATAACACAATTCTATCGTACGTGCAGATGGTTGTCTCTCTCGCACCCACATACATAACGAAAGAAGTATGTCTTTGCTGAGTTTCATGTGCCTCCTTCTGTCTGCTCCTAGGTTTGGTACCTCTATTTGGATGTGCAATGGACTTTACGCATTTCATATCGTACATTTCAGTGCTGCTACACTTACTCAACATGATACAAAGAAATATCATGCTCACTCAACATGATACCACTCAAGGCACATAGGTACTTCTACTATATAACTGCTCACTTGTATACCAGACTCGTCCCAAACGGTGGGGTCAATTATAAGGGGACCAGGATTTTGTGTGCTATGCACATGCTTTTGTTCATATTGCCAGATTTCAAACTATTTCATTTTTTAAACAATTTTTCCTAATTAATTACTAACTAAGACTTCATTAGAACTAATTTTTAATGATAACATATATATTTTTTATTAAAAATATTATCTATTATTTATTTTATGAAGACACGTAGATTTGGCAATGAGGCGGGGGTCATATCGATTAAGGCCAGAGACTGACACCGCCACTTTCAATAGTTTTAAATTTCCTAATAATAAAAATTGATATCAAATAGAGAAATACCAGTTGCGTTAAAACTCTTTAGTGCAATAAAAAATCACATTGAAAAAATGAAGTGTTTTTTCTATTGTAAATGAAGAGTGTTCTTTTTATTTTAAATTAGGTGGAGCACTTAAATATATAAACTGCATATTGAAAAAAAGAGGAAATGTGTCAACGTACACGGCCTCTTTGGCATCCCTGGTAAACAAAATAAATGTTGATATATAATATACCTAACCTCAGTATAAATAAAGTCTACTTTCCACATTTCATTAAAAATGATTATAATGAAGATACAACTTTAAAATACGAAAAATTCCGAAAGAACACTTATTTAGTCTTATCTTTGTTCCAACCAACCGTTCTTAAAATATCTCCCAGTACTTCTGGGCAGTATTTATGAAAAATAACTTGTCTAATATCATCATTGGTTTCCCATTTCAATTTAAAAAAATGAATGAGAGAATAGCCACAGTAATCCGCAATCCCACAATAAGTTAACAGACAACCCTTTGATGTGTTTAGGATCATAATAAATCAGTTATTAATTTGAATTTGAAAGTTGCGCTTTATTATAGAGCATGCATGCGCAAATGCATTACAGTTCTTGTATTCCTCTAACTTTCGAGGCCAAGGTCATACATTGAAAAGATATAAAGTGCGCGGTATATAGTAGAGGTAAGTGATTCAAGATCAAGAGAACAAATTCGCCCAACTTCGAATGGACCGTATTAAGCCTTGTCCTGATGGACGAGAAATTAGCGAAAATTCCCACAAATTATTTAATAGTGGGAAAAGTTCAACTTTTAGCGAATTTTGCAACTGCAATAGTTTCTATTATTTTCATTATAAAACTGTCAGCAAACAGTGTTGCCAGTACCATAAAAATAAAGGTACTAGATCAATGAACGAAAAAGTACTGAATATGTCTAAAAAGTACTGATGACGTCATCGTCGGAGTGTGTAGGATCCAAAGATTAGAAAAAAGCTAAAAAATCCAATGGATTAGATAAAAAGTATAGTCATTTTTATCCATTTTTGAGATTTTTATATCGTTGATGGATATATACAAGTAATTTTTGTGTAACATTGCAAACATGACAATAATTTTGCCTCAATGCCTTATACTATTACAAAAAATTTAACTGCAAGGATAGGCGATTACGAAAATTTAATGTAAGTGCTCAGATTACTATACATTTTTTTTTGTAATATTAGAGCAAAAGAATGATATGCTCAGATCACTTTAATAATCGATAAAATAACTCAATATATCTGTTAGAATAGAACCTCAGTAATTATTATTATAATTGTGGGTGAAATATAACACCTAAATGTGTTATTTCTTTAATGGTCAAACTGCTGCCTAATGCCTGGGCCTAGACTATGGCACAAATGTCATACTGATGAAAGTTAACATGCCGGTCTATGTCTGGTGGTACCATTAGCGAATGATCTTGACTATTTATAAGATATTGGGCATGTAATTCAATGATGGTCCGGGCATTAGTCCACAGAGTGATTGTTTTCCACAACATTAGCAGTTATTATAATTGTATTAATTATTATTATTATTATTGTAGTAACTCAATCATACACACATTTTTAATAAATAACTTTCGATTCAGTTAGACAGTTAAGAGATACGATTTTTATGGTCTGTGGATTAGATCACAAAACAAACTTGGATTGTACCGAACGTGTTCTGTGATCTGAGGACAGAATGAATGTCTACCGTCATACTGACACTCTCGAAAAGTACTAAAAAAAGTACTGAATGGCGTAGCTATTATAAAAAGTACTAGATTTTTAGGCGGTAGCACTAAACTCATACTTTGGACAAAAAAGTACTGAAATAGTACATATGTACTGACGATGGCAACACTGTCAGCAAACGGTAAATTGTCAAGAGCTCATGTTAAACTTACTATAATAATGAAGATAGCGACAATATCCATGTTTTGCGATATTCGCGTAAAGTTGTCAGTTTCCCGTCATTAATAATTTAAATCAAAATCTGCGAAATTCTCAAAAATTTGCATGAATTATTTACTGACGGGAAAAGTCTCAACTTTTAGCGAATTTTTCCAACGCAACATTTTCAATCATTTTCACCATAAAACTACCGTTTGCGAAATTCGCTGAAAGTTGAAGCTTTCTTCGCATCCATGAGGACAAGACTTTAGTGTGATGTTATAATAGTATGCAACCCTCAATACTTGTGCTTGTTAAGTTTTCGTTTGTAATTAATTATGTCCTGTATAAAAATCTTTTCCCTCTTTGAGTCAAATTATTTAACTGAAAGAGGGACAGCGGAATTTGATTCCGAACGTAACATTGTCATGAATCCAGAAAACCACATTTTCTACCTTTCTTCAGTAAAGGGCGATTTTAATCCTGAAGCACCAGTTTTTTCTATTAACTAAGGTACATTTTCAAAGTATAACAAATTTGTTACAGTCAAGAATCGTCTCTGTAAACCCAATAATTTCCGAAATACAACTTTTCCTAACGTATTCATTTTTTCGAACTCTATACTAAAATCCGATTTTAGTATGAACGTTGGTACAATCTCCTGAGTTACATCGTTTGGACTTCTTTTTGTGGAGATATTTAAAAAGCTAAGTGTAACGCACCGAAGTGGACACTAGTGGTGATTTCTAGTATCATAGCCTGCTACCAATAACTTACAAGTTCAAAACGGTTAAAACCCAAAAATTTGTGTTAGCTCGTAGAAACTGGATAAGACGGGCATACATATGTTTACACGTCGGTAAATAAAATTTTGAGGTGATCAGGTATGTCAAATTATTTTGTTAATTAAAACTATACATTAATTTTATTAATTAATAACAACAATAGCTGCGAAAGCAGTTGAATTTGTTGATATAAAATGTGTGTTATAAAATTTCATTTATTTATTTCCTTAGGAAATTCTTGTCCGTTACTTTTTTGTTACACTTTACGTTGTGCCGACTGCATTTTTGCCTTGCTCAAGATTTGGTGTGAAATTGCAAAAGAGCTGCACTTAAAAGATATTAAGTATATTTTGTAGGTAGAAAACCGAAATTTTTTCTACATTTTCATTAATCTCTGAAAAATACGATTACGAAACTACAGGCTATATAAGTTTCAAATTTTTTCGTCCTTATGTTTTCTTAATGCCGGTTTCCAAACTCAGGGGTCTATTTCATTTATAATTCCAGTTTTCTGTTTAAATCATTTATTTTTATAAAAAACAAGAACAATTAGAACGACGTGGCTGTTCGAAAGTCGTGAGAAGAACTGTCTTTTTTCTAAAATTGCCGACGTTTTGACGGTTTTATTACGTCGTGTAACATAAACAATAAACAAACATTGTTACTCATATAACATTGCCTAACCAAAGAATATATCCAAATACCTATTTTTTCCTTTTTTATTTATAACCTGTTATCCAAGAAAATCAAAAATGCAATAATAACACAAACACAACATACCTACCTATTTAAATTTATATTTTTGTCTTCTTTTTATTGTTGCTAGATAATAACTAAAAACTTTTCCAAATACGAGGAGCAACACCAACAATATTTGTTTCATCCATACGGAGACAACATGGCAATTAATAGTAGAATTATTATTCATGTTGATCTGTATGGATGAAACTAATATTGTTGGTGTTGTTCCTCGTATGCATTTATTTGGAAAAGTATTTAGTTACTATAAAGTGACAATGACTTTTAAGAAAGAGAAAAAATATATATTTAAATAGGTATGTTGTATTTGTATTATTATTGCATTGTTGATTTTCTAGGGTGACAGGTTATAAATAAAACAAGGAAAAAATAAAAAAATATGTTGATTATTAAACTGTGATGTAGGATATGCATTTGGACATATTCTTTGGTTGTCTCTCTCTTTTTTTCTTGTAGTTAAGTTTACTCCTTAATTATAATACTAATTGTTGAACTGTTTTTTCATCTTCCATACGTTCTATAGATACCCTAACTACTGCACTCTTCTAGCTTTTACCACTTCATCTATTTTGGTGCCTGGTAAACTGCATATATTTGCTCATTATTTCTCCTTAGATATCTTTCCTCTGTTCTCTTTCCCCCTAGAATTCTTCTTAAGATCTTCCTTTCCCATCTTAACAGGTTTTATCTTGCCTTCTTATTGAAGATCCAGATTTCACTACCATACAGCGCTGTAGGTCTCAAAATTGTTTTGTACAGTTATCTTACAATGTGCAATTCTCGTATTTGTTTTTTCTTGTAGCTTTGATAAAGACGTAATAAAGCGTCAGAACGGTGCCAATTTTAGGATAAAAGAATTGTGAAGTTGTATGTTAATTGCCAAATGACCTGCTAACTCCTCTCGTGAATGAGGTCTTTCTTTTAAATTGGAACAACAATAGTTTGTTAGAAAGCTGGGGACCATAATATACAGTTCTCCATAGCTACTTAAATTTGTTTGTTAGATAAACTAAAGGTTCTAAAATATATTCTAAAATTGTCTAGAGTAATGAACACCAACTGATGTAGCTTCTATTTTTTAAATTATAAACTATTCTTTTTTACTTCATTTACATTTCATAATTGCATGTTTAAAGTTTTACTGGCAAGGGCTTTCCCTTGTGCAAAGGCAATGTTAAATTCATTTGAGGCCCTTTGTGCTAATTAATTGTTTTGATAAATAATTTGACACATTTTTAGTATCTTTAATAAACAATTATTACTTTTTGCTGCATTTTCAGTAATGTTTTGAATTTTTTTCATGTGCTAAACATATTATTTATTAACAAAAGAGTGGGCGACTAATTAAAATTTCGAAAGATAAAGGGTCGGTCTATGTACTCTGTAAAATAATTTTAATACATATTTTGAAAAACTAGCGTGTTTACATATACATAATTAATTTTGTTGTTCGAGCCGAGAGACGATCTTATAAGTTTCCATTTTAAAGTTGCTCTCATCCGAAAGCCGTGCCAAAGGGTTGAGATGACGCTGAGTAAACACCAAGACGAATCTCAAGCGCTTCCTTAATTAATAAACTTCTGCTAATGAAAGAAATAATTAATTTCTGCCTACCACTGTACTGCCGCCATTTTCAACAAAATCGTGAAACTTTTCCCCTAAATTTATAAGGGTTTCATGTGCTTTAGGTGCTATAAATGTTAAAGTAACCTAAGAAATTATTCAGCATATTTTTTACAAATCTTCTGTAGTCTTTATAGATCATATTTTATGGTAAATAGGTACCTACAAAATAATAATGTGTAGGTATATATATATATATATATATATATATATATATATATATATATATATATATATATATATATATATATATATACCTACACATACACATAAACTTGCTTAAGAAATAAAAATCTGTAAAATATAGAGTGTTGCATAAGTATTTACAAGAAATTCAGATTAGTAGATTCCTTGGCAAATTTTAAGGGGGGTCCTTCATAAACTTTTGCGTTTTATTGTCTATAAACAGAAACTGTAAAGCTGTAAAGTGTCTGAATAAACAAAACTACCTTAAAATTTAATTTCCATTATAAAATTTAAAAATATAAGAAAATTTGGAAAATTAATATGAAAGGGGTGGTTTATTTCACCCCCCTTTTACACCCAATTCCAAGAGGTTATTTGTAGGGACCCTAGAGCCCCTAAAAATTCTTAAAAAATACAGGTCAAACAAAACCTGTCACCTTTTATTTTCCCAAATGTCAAATTTCAATTTAAAACATTTTTTTTGTCTACCTATATTATAATGTATACATTATTCTTTTGTTTCTTCAAGTATAATGATCTACAATGTACATACGAGTAATGCACTATAGCAGTGTAGAATCATTATTCACTTATGATTATCCACACTTCTACCAACAAATTTAAATTTTTCAATGTAACGGTATTGGTAATAAACTAACAAAAACAAAAATTCTCCGGTATTAGCAGTTTAACCTGAACGTTCTGTGTGAAAACCAATCATTCTTCCCACTATAACAGTTATCGCAATATTAACATTTTTCCGAAGTATAACAAAATTTTATTTAGTTTTTTAAATTTATCAAGTGATCGACGAATGTCAAACTCGAGAGTAAGATGTTTTCAATTGTTAATTTTATGAATGTCAAAATATTGTATAATTTTTTCAGTAAACAATTTTTACTAAAATATTATTAATAATCATGGACAAAGTATAATAATAATAATAATATTTATACCACCTTAAATGGGACCACGATCGGGGAGGCTGCAGGTGGAGGATGTCCGCAGGGTGGACTCTCCGCTTCTGTGGTGCCTTGTGGTCTACTTCGTGAACTTAATGAAAGAGGGATTTATACTCAAGTCTACGCAGACAACCTTGTTATACTCATATCAGGGAAATCGCCAGGCGTTATCAGTGAGCTCACTTAGAGGGCTCTAGACATCATAGAAAGCTGGTGCACAGAACGGGGGTTTAGGGTTAATCCCTCTAAAGTTTATCTTGTTCTCTTCACTAGGAGGCGGAAGATAGATGGCTTCAGAGAGCCAACTATTTTCAACGTTGCTATTCAGAGGCCACGGACGGTCAAGTCTTTAGGGGTTACTCTGGAAGATAAACTAACTTGAGTACCCCATATTGACAGGCAATTGTAAAAAGCCACTGCATCCTTTTGGATTTGCTGGAAACTCTGTAGGGAAATGTGGGGGTTTAATCCAAAAGCTACGTTATCGCTTTATACTGCAGTGCCTCTTTCACTTACGCTGCTGTGGTACGGCGGCCTGCATTTCGGTGGGACACTATTATTCAGCGCTTAAACAAATTTCAGCGACTTGCGTATATTATGTGATAGGGGCGATAAGCACAGCTCTCACAGAGGCCCTAGAGACTCTCCTGTATCTTCCAAAACTGCATCTCGTAGTTGAGGTTAAAACAGTGGGGGATGTGAAGAGGTAAAAATAACGACAGGGATCACACCATGATCTATAAGGAGTTAGTAGATGAGGATAAGATTCTTGGTGTACTCAGAGACAAGATATCCCCTACCTAGGCATTTCAAAGAAATTTTAAGGTAGAGTTTCCAACTAGAGAAGCTGGCTCGTTAATTGTGACACTCAGATCTCAAAAGGACTCGTCTGGTTCACGGATGGGTCCAAGACAGACCAGGGTTCAGGAGCGGAGATTGATGTACGACCAAGAGTGAATTCATTTCACTCTCTGGAGAAACACGCCACGGTCTATTAGGTTGAAGCATTTGCTGTCTCTGGCTGCGTTCAAGAGAATATCAGGAAGAGATATGTAAATCAGCATATTCAAGTATGCACAGACAGCCAGGCGGCTTTATGAGCGCTTCTGTCCTTCAGTATCACCTCTCGTTTGGTCCTGGAATGTGGTTTTTTCTCTCTTGAGAAGGGACAATCGTGTTAAGCTGCTAACAGCTAACAGGTCACGGAGATCTGAACAGGCACCTACGTAGAATTGGTTTAAACAATGTCGCGAGGTGCAGACTACGACAATGCAGATGAGGATTCGATTCACATACTTTGTAACTGTGTTTGTTTAATGGTAAAGAGATACAAATATCTTGGAACGGCTTTTGTGTCTCCTCAAGACAGAGAAATTTACTCGGGTGATTTACAACACTCGCCTATGGCACGTGCCTTCACCCTTGTGAATTATTGTTATCATTATATGCTTGTTGGAGAATATACTAGTATTATTTAAGATAATCTGGCAATAGACCGGATAACTATACTGTGACCTTATCGAAATTTTTTAGAAGGCATTAATAATCCGTTTGACAGAAAATTGTATATTTAACTTTTTTAATTAATTCGATGATTTGTAGTTTAGTGGCAAAATGATGAAGGAAACGTATAAAATAATAGAATTAGAATAATGGATAAATATAATTTAGGCATATAAAAATATAATAAATATGGTAAATATTAGGTACAATATTGTGACTTATATTTATTTAGTTGTAATATTCTTAGCTTGAAGCAGGTGTTCAAGTTTACTCAATTTTGTCAAAATATTTTCAAGTAACTTTGTTTCTTCTTGTTCTTCGTCAGAAATTGTTTTAATTTTTGATATTATATCATGTGGTATTTTACAATTTTGGAAATATGTGTCTTTGTCAAAATGTTTTTGAGAATTAATATAGAAATCAATGCCAAAGCTAAATTTCCTATTTCCTGGCAGATATATTTTTGACTTTAAAAAAGGTACCTGAATGCACTTGAGCATCATAGGCAAGCATTTTTTTAATACTCTATAAAAAATAGAGCGATACATTATTTCTGTGTTTTCTATAAATACTATTACATTCTTGAAGGCTACAATTGTTGACTGTTCTTCTATTTCTTTTATATCTGAAACTGCTACACCAGTCCAAAAATTCAGTAGTATTATTGCTATACCAATGGTGAAGACAAGGAAAAGCAAATAACTTCCTATTCCAGAAAATTTTTTATCGCCTATATCGCCACCTATCATAATTAATGTTCTGGAAAGTGCTCGAGGAAAACTGGAAAAATCCGAAGTGTCGTTTCCAGATTTACTGGCTTCCTCATTAACTGAAAGCAATAGTGTAAATGACATTGCGAAGGCAGTGATGGGAATCATGAAGAACATTAACAATATACTGAAATTTTTAAAAACGCGTGTTGCCATTGCCGTCCATTTTGATAATTTCAAATGATAACCAATCGTCAGCAAAAGGGAGAGAGATGTGAAAATAATAATAAAGGCTGATATCTGATTTATTGCAGCCACGCTAATGCCATTAAATAATTTTAAAAAACAAATTATTATTAGGCAGAGTAGAATAAGAATTTCTAAAATAAAATGTGAAGTATATCTTCTAAATTCAAATTTAAGTGCCCAACAATTGTAGATTACTATTGCAAATTGCATTAATAGGACACGATTTGCAATATAAGAATTAAATGAACCTGTGAATATTGAAATATTAATAAGTAAATAGAAAATAGACGTAACAATAACAGAAAAATAATAATAGTTCTTTACACAATGCCATTTAAGCATAATATATATGTATACTAAAGGATGTTCTAGGAGATGTCGAAGTCTCTTAATTTTTCCAATGTTTCGAATTACTTCAATTTCAGATTCAAATCCGGTAGACGATCCACCATTATAGTGTCGTTCTTTTTCGTTAAAATTTTCAATAACCTTTTTCTTTCCAGGATATTTTCTAGAGGAATTTATAAAAAAATCAAATACCAGAAAGGATTTATAATTATTTTCTTCCATATCCTTTTGGTAGTCTAATTTTATACATGAATTGAAATAATTTTCTAAATCTTTGGGATTGATTTTCTGCAAACAGGTATCATTAACAGCAGAACCTCTCTCAAGTAAGGACTTTATAGCCTTTTTATTCCTTGCTGTTATGGCATAGTACAGTGGTATATTTCCGTTATGTTCAAAATTAACATCCAAATTTGTGGACTCCAATAACGAATTTAAATGATTCCATTTTGATCTTCTCACAAACTTGACAAACATTTTTTCAGTTATCTCAGTATTTTTATTCTTTAATATTTCTTTCAAAATATGATGTCTATTAAGCATACCAGCCAATACCAGAGGAGCTTTTAAATTTCTTCCTTCTCCTACGTAATTAGGATTCGCCCCCATAATTAATAATTCTTTGACTATGGCCATATTGTTTTTAGTTATAGCTAGTTGCAAAAGGGTATTCTCTCCGTCGTCTGAATTTACAAATTCTTTATAATCTTCAGTCATGTTTTTTAAGCTTTTACCACCTTGTATAATTGTCTCAAAAAGCTTATATTTATGGTTTATTTTTGAGTTAAGATCTTTATTTGGTTGGACAATTATATCGACATAATAATAAATTGTTTTTAATTTGTCAATAATGCCACCTTTTGCGAAAGAAATCTCATTCCTAATCATTTGCTTCAAATTTCTGTTATGATAGTCGATCCTTTCAATATCAATGCCCTGTTCCAACATAAATTTAAAACATTTAAAAAAATCCTGTTCAAAATAATTTCCAAATTTTACCATAAAGGAAAGTATAGTATCCCCTTCACAAGTATCGTGTATTTTGGTTAAATTATTATTTCTGAAGTAAGTAACTATTTCTTCTAATTGTTTCAAATCGCCTTTAGCGGCCACGAAAAAGAAAGAATGACATTTATCGATAATGGATAAATTATCTGAATATGAAAATAATTTATACCCTACATCTATAATTGTTTGCACTATATTTTGTTTCATATCACTTTTTGAAATATATTTGGTTATACGTAAAATAGAACTTATTTTATTATTGTGCCAATATCGATCGGTTAAAAATGCTTTATTTGTTTCTAAAATATTTTTAATTTCTTGAATATTATATTCATCGCCATTTTCTTCAGTTACCAGTTCCAACAGTCGGTCTTTCTTTCCTGAAAAAATTTTATTATTAGTGACAAATAAAACAAAACAGAATTTTAACTTATTTAAGTCAATATCCAATAAAACAACATATTATATGGAAATCCAATTAACACGAGAATATATAAGCTTGGAAAGTACAAACTTGGTCTACGATATAAACTGTTGTAGTAGAGCCAATAGACAGAGAAATTAACATTTCCATGGTTGTCAAACTGTTTCCTTAATTTTAGTTAGTAGTATTTTATCTCACCTTGTTTATTTACTTTAATAAAGAATAAACAAAACAGGATAGATAGAGTTTCGGTATTCGGGATACCCGATGGCCATAAAGCGGCCCATACACACTGATTGTCTACACAAACTACACACAAGAATAGAAGCATGTATCGAATACTAAGAATCATGATACTTGAAATTTATCTAGTATTTCAGTGAAAAAAGTTGCAAATTAAAACATATATCAAAAGAGGGTGAAATTAGAGTCCTGAATATCAGATTTTAATTTATTTTCCTACTAGTTTGAGCTTTTTAAGCCATCGTTAGGGACAATCTGACTGTGATGTACAACAAAACCTCAAAACTTACACACTACAGAATAGAAAAACAAACAACACATAATTTATTACATTTGAAATCAGTTGTATAAAACAAGTTTTACTTAGATTTAGTTAAATATGAATAAGGACACTAATTAAAGTCTAAACTTAAGTTGTACATCAATAAAAAATTCCAAATCTCTAATAATTAATAACGTGCACAAATACTTATACATATATTGGCCAAAAGTGGACTGAAGAAAAATCAAAGCTAAATAAATCAAGAACTGGAGGAGGTAACGTGAATGAAATTAAGTGGGGAATTCAGCTACGGGTTTTAAGTTTAGGTAATTAACATTACCGTTGTTCAAGTACCTATAAATTTCCATATTTTCTACAATATGGATGATGTCATCACCTATGAATATTCTGATATACGTACATTGCGCACGTCGGTTGTGGGGCGCTCTAAATATACAGGCTGTGATAAAGTCTTGCTCCACTGCCACTACCACCCTCCCCCCCTTGAAGCCGGTATCTTTAGCAAAAAACAGGTGTGACGCACCTACGTCGCTTCGGCGGCGGTGCAATGCGACGCGGTATCACTATGACGCCTGAGCTGCGGCGGTCGGTTACCTCGGGCAGCAGTTTCTGTTTTAAAGTGTAGAAACACCACTACTCAGGCAGTTACAGGGAAGATACGGTATGTCCAGAGGGTCTAGGGAAAACAGTTAGACTTCACGGACCGAACACCCATACCTAATGTTACAATACTAACTTAAAACTAAAAACGGAATTGAATGAAAAAAAAGTTTAAGGGTTAAGCGCTAAATGCGGGGCAGTTGCGGTTGCGTTTATTGGTGGTCCTGGAAAAAGAGTTACTGAGTTAGCCGATCGGTAGTAAACAAGCGGTGGTAAGCTACGGACCAAATACCATGAGGGAGGAAGCAAGCAAGCAATTAGCACAAGCAATTACTACTACTAATGAATACACTTGGCTACAATCAATCCTGAAAGAGAACAATTAAACTACGACCTACGTTTCGGAGCAACGAGTGATCAAGGCAACCTCCTTTCTCCAAACGCGTAGTTAGGTTCGATACACGTGATATAGGCAACCGCTTGCGTCACCGCGCCGTAAAACAGACAGAGAAGAGGTCAGGTAGGATATACGGAGCACGGCCTACGTTTCAGAGCAAAGAGGCCCCTTTCCGCCAAACGCGCAGTCAGGATCGACACACATGATCAAGGCAACCGTGTGCGTCACCATGCCACAAGACAGACGGAAAACGGCCTGCGTTTCAGACTAAAGGGTTGCCCCCTTCTTCCAAACGCGTAGTTAGGATGGACACACGTGACCAAGGCAACCGTGTGCGTCACCACGCCGTAGGACAGATGGAATACAGGTCAGGTAAGACAGACGAAGAACGGCCTACGTTTTAGAGCAAATAGTTCCTCCGAACGCGCAGTCAGGATCGACACACGTGATCAAGGTAACCGTATGCGTCATCACGCCGCAAAAAAGACGAACTACGGTCTACGTTTCAGACTAAAGGGTTTCTCCCTTCCTCCGAACGAACGAGTAGTTAGGATCGACACACGTGATCAAGGCAACTGTGTGCCTCACCCCGCCGTAGGACAGACGGAATAGAGGTCGGGTAAGACAGACGACGAACGGCCTACGTTTCAGACTAAAGAGTTGCCCTTTTCCTCCGAACGCGCAGTCAGAATCGACACACGTGATCAAGGCAACCGTATGCGTCACCACGCCGCAAGACAGGTAAGACGGACGAGAGTTAAAAGTAGCCAAGTTTTACGTACTTAGTTCCAATGCTCGTGTTCGGACACGTCTTCCTTCTATGCACAACAGGATGAAATTAACTGTCGGATTCCTCTCTCTTACCAGTTCACCTGGCGGCATTCGGAGACCTGTGTACTGACGGTGCGCTGGACTTACTACGGCTGCTCTTCTGGTCTGCGGGCAGGACTGCTTCTCCTCGGTCTGGCAGGTCTTCTGGTGCTGGTGCGACGGACATGCATGACTTCTCACGATGACAGCAGGTCAGGAACTGAATATCCAAATTCCAAATCGATGTATGGAAGCCCTAATGTCTATGCGGAGGTAGCGGCAAATAACCGGTGGTCGGTTTTCGGACTTAGTACAGTACCTCGCAGATTCAGTCAGTAGATGGCTAAAGACAACGCAGCTGATCGATGTGCGCCAGGACAGGTACTGAATTTGTATATTCGAAAATGTTGGACTTGATTCGGAATCGCCCGCTAGATCGAGCGCGGATCTCTACGTCATATCTTCCGTAGTGGTGAGCCGCATCTGACCGGTTATGGATGCGCGTTGGGTTCTCGCGGCCTCCCTCGCACTGGAGTTCGAACGTCGACAGGCTCTCAACGTGGATAATTTCAAATACTGTTAAACTGGTTTGACGGGTTAATTTATTAATAGTAAATAAATACGGGGCAGTTAAAATCACTTCATTACACAGGTCGATTTTTGTTTTCGAAATAACTTCCTTTTAAGTTATCAACATTTATGTCCTACATCCGGTTTTCCTGGAAATGACGTCACCTCTTTTATTTTAAATGGAACACTAATATCTTTGTTACAGATATCGAATTTCAGATAAATTCTGAGTCAGATGATATGGCACAATGCCTGTCAGACCTTGACAGATCGTTCAAAAACTAAGAAAAGCCTCTCGTTAGACTGAATAAAATTTGCTATGGAATATTTGTCGGTATGCTTAGTCAATTAAACGAATGGACATGTGGATACACTTGTATGTCAAAGTACGAAAACAGTTATTAATATTAAATAACAGTATTTTATAGTTAACAATTTTATGGCATAATTTGATTCTAAAGTGTATCACTCATTATTCGTTTCCTGTTCGAAATTATTTAAATTTCGATTGAATGACCGGATCGGCCACCTAACCTTTAGATTTCTTTCTTTATATTTTAATGGTTACAATTTGTTTTTTTTTCTGTAATTGTTTTGTAGTATTTGTTTCATTATTGCAATTCATTGATGTTGTTCCTGTATTGTCAATAGTTCCATTTTGTTGAATTGTTTACATTTACTTCACATTCATTTGTTTAAAATAGACAAATATTCCATGGCAACTTCGATATTCAACTGTGCATTTGGAAACTTTGAACGCTCATATCTTCCAAAGTACCATATAACCAGATATTTGCTGTACGCAGAATTTCAATAAGATCAGAATTTGTAATAAAAATATTGGTTGCTATTTAAAATAATTGATGACGTCACAGTCACGGAGAGGTGGTAGATGTTAAAAAGTTTTTATTACCAGACATTCTGCACTTAAATAAACAGGGATAGTATACAAGGTGTTAATGATAAGTATTGCCAAAGTATTCTGCCCATGAAAATAATCAAGTTTTGCCCTATAAACATGATTGTTTGATAGGACGCTTCTCTACAGAGACACAGGGTGTCAAAAGTTTCAAATATTTCTTTTATTTTTCGTGTAACTTCACTGGCTAAAAGATTGTGTGATAAAATTTGGTGAATAACATTTTTTTAGTAGGGATTATTTTTTCATGAATAACTTATTGCAAAATATACTCCAGTGAGGTACTTATTGGGGGAGTAGGGTACCCTTTTTGGAAAAAAATCGTACGCCACTGCTTTTTAAAATAAATTTTAAATGTTTTTAAAATATCAATCACGTAAGAAGATAATTAAGTACGTTGCTATTTACCATTTTCTATTAATTTTTATTAATATTCTATGTGTTATATACATTTCTAAGCAATTAATAAAAAATAGTAAATAGCATCATGTACTTAGATATCTTCTTATTTGATTTCCCAATTATCCAGTAAATTTTACAAATACTTTTCAGGAATACTTTTTGCCCAAATTGTAAAATTCAAAAACATTTAAAATTATTTAAAAAACCGATGGCGTACGATTCTTTTCAAAAGAGGCACTGGAGTATATTTTGGAATAAATTATCCGTGAAAAAATAGTCCCTACTAAAAATTGTTATCCCCAAATTTAATCCCACAATCTTTTTGCCAGGAAAAATAATAGAAATATTTCAATCTTTTGACATCCTGTATCTCCGTAAGGAAGAATTCTATCGAAAAATGTTTACAGGGCAAAACTTATTTTCATGGGTAGAATACAGCATTAAAATTTGGAAAACTTATCATTAACAACCTGTATTTAGAGCGTTCCACAGTCAACGTACACTGTATGTTCGAATTAACTCAGATAATGAATTTACCTCGGAATTACTCTATATTTTATGTACACAATTTTTGAATTTCTAAATGGCACTTCTATTAGTGCTAGATATTACTTTTCTCAAAATAAAATAAATTGGATATTTTCGATAACTATTTGAATACTTCATATTACATTATATATCTGATAGAAGCATCCTATATTTTAGTATTTTACGTTTATCGTCTTAATCATATTAGAGAAATTGGATAAATATACAAATTTTATTAAATTTTAAATTGCTTCTTCTATAAACCCAAAGAGTATAAATTGCTTGTCGGCAGTTTTCATATCTATTTATCAAAAGTGTCCATCATAGTCCGTTGAATAGCTGGCCGAACTCCACCTGGCCGAGCCAGAAGGTAAGGAATGATAAAATAATGAAAATTGGAAATCAGAGGGTGATGCTTCTATTCATTTTCTTATTTGGCAAAAGTAGAAAAATGGAAATCCAACTGTATAAACGTCGATCACATACTTTGTGTATAAGGATAGACATTTTTAATTACTTTACCAAACTAATTAATTAAAAAATTTCAATATTTGTATTCGATCATGCCAGTGGAGATCAATCAAATAAAAAATCTCGCATGAATACATAGTTACTACATATTCATATTTACCTCGTTCTACTAAATATTCACTTTGTTCTTTTTGATGTTGCTCTGTGCATTTCACTTCAGTTAAATTTTCGCTTTGTTCATCATTTTTGTTATTAGTATTATCACTATGTACTCCATAACTTTGACCCATATTTAGTACTTCAGCTTCACTGATACACTTTACCTACGAACTCGTGAAATTGTTTGACGTTATATCTTTATCTTATCAAAATGTACCTATAAGTATCATTACATCGATATAAGTAGGTGTGTGTTATTTTGTTATTACCAAGTGTACAGTGGCGATGGATCGTTAGAAGTTGTAGTGATTATTTCTTCCTAAAAATTGACTCCCTGATTAATCGACGATGGTTGTCAAGAGCTTCCAAAAGAAATGTATCACCTTCTGCCTTAGTTAATACCCCAGAGACAGTGGCGGCTCGTGATGAAATGAAACGGGTGTTCTGCAAATATTTACTCATCTATTTTTTGAAAGTCAATTCAATCCTGCGATCCTTCATAGAAGCAAACTTGTCTATAACCTTCTCGTTGAACCCATCAATTTGTGAAATAAATATGTTTTCAATGGAAAACATCGATAGAGCTGTCAAACGATCTTCGGACATTTCGAACGAAGGTCTTGATTATTTTTAAAGTTGAAAAGCATCTTTCAGCTTCTGATGTTGACATGGGTGCTGTTGCAACAATTTCTAATAATTTTTTTGTTTCCCGAAATGTTTCGTCCAAATTATTTTGTGTTTAATATTAGTTGTCCCTAATAAAGCTAATTCCATTGTATTATGTAGATGGCTTTTGGAGTTGTCGTACTTTTTTATTTTTTCAGTTAAGTGCACCAAATCTGTCACCCCTACCTCCCTCCATGCTTTATCACCGCCAAAAAGTAAACAAGGAACACAAAATAACGCATTTTTTTTGTTGCACCCACAGATCCAATTTTTCTTCGAATAAATGTCTCTATTAAATTAATAATATGCTTTTCCGCGGCTAACGCCTGCAGTCTCAATAACAATATCGGGCAATGGCCTACCATTGTTTTTTAAATCAATTTTTTCTTCATAAGAGTATCGCTTCACATGAACTAAATTATAAACTAAATACATTGTCACTATCACAGTAATATAAATATTAATAATTAGTACAATAAATTACTATACAAATTCACAAAACACCAAAACAGTATTTAAAATCTCAAATTAACACGAAATACGAAATAGGTACGATTTACGCCCGCAATTCTACGAGGAGTAAACATTCACTGATGCTATCTTTGCTGGAAAAAGTGCAGCTCACTGACTGTGTAAATTCGTGCATTTGCGATCGTCAATTATGGATTGTCGCGGGAGTTGAGGGGGAGAACGGGTGTGCTAAACCGTGCACAGAACCACCTCATGTGGCCCTGTTCAGTATACCGCGACGCGCTCGCATAGAGACCCAGATAATTCATCTGGTCTGCTACTCAATAGAGAACGGCCGACAGAATGTGATTTTAACGCAAGCACGATCCGTGATTTTAAGCTGCACTAGCTAACCAAATTATTTTAATTATTACGCCGCGAAAATATATAAATATCTCATTTTTTTGGCAGTTCTGCAGCACCTGTATACCAGCCGCCACTGCCCAGAGATGTAACTCTCTTGAAATCAAGTGTACCTTTTGTCTGTAAAATCAGCAAAATGTCATAAATCACATTAAATCAGTAAAATCTTGAGAAATCATGCGAAATCTTATGAAGTCAAATCAAACTATTAACAATTATTGATGATATGACTGCGTTCAGGGAATTAAGTGTTAAAGCGCTACACAGCCGAAGCGCTGTAGCGCTTTAATGTGTCACTCTGAATGAACTAATCCGAATTTACTACTTATCTAGTTACTTTTACGATTTCAGTTTTAATTATTGGTAGCGGCAGAAGTTAAATTTAAAATTATTTGTTTTTCAGGTTTTTATATAAATTATTAGATGTATAAAAACAATATTATCTAGAGCTAAAAATATAATAACACAATGTAGTTATTTTTAAGTAGGTATCTAGATATGATATATTTTTGTTATATTTGAAAATCATTACAAAAAGGGATGAATAATTTAGCACCAAAGTTAATATTAGCGTTGATTTGTATTAGATGAAAAATGACAAACGTTACCATTTAATATTTTTTTGTCGTAATGATTGATTGATAATGAACTGAATTTAATTGAACCGTAATGATTTTCTCTCCCAACAGTATCCTCCTCCATTATTTACTTAATGCTAAATTTCGGCTATATTTCAAATGACATACCAGAGAGACAATATTATTTTCTCTCCGACTTATACTTAGGTATTTCTTAAAAAAATAACGCGCTAGTAAACCAGTCAGTATGAAGACAGTAAATACAAATTTTAGGTTAGGTTACTCAAACATACCAATTTTTAGTGTGCTTTACAAAAGCAGTCAAGCGGATAAATTATACGCTTCATGGCTTTATAAAGCGCTAAAGCGCTGCATGAAAATTATGGGACTATTCAGTACACCGCTTCCGTAAAGCGCTTTGCGCTCGAGTTCCCTGAAAGCACTCATTAACATTCGTTTTATAAAGCATTTGATAAACGATTCAATCGCGCTTGTATATGATTTGTCACTTCCTTTGGGACCAAAACAAGATTCACTTGCAGTGTGACGTCACAAAGTATGGAACTCGCGGTATTTTGTGTCATAAGAAATTACATTTCGTTCACATGGTATTATAATAAACCTTGTGGAATCTATATTTAAGAATCAAATTATTTGTTGGAAAAAATGACATTAGAATTTGGATTGTGTCTTCGTTAATAGACATGTTTAGGAGATGTCTTCATCTTAATTCGATAGAAGAATGTTACTTTGTTAATTTTGAACCAACTATCTTAAAATATTTTTCTCGCTTGTTTTAAATAAACTTACTTCTTACTTCACCAATCACAAATCAGAGTTAAACTTAATAATTGAGCAACTAATTTCATTTGGTATATTTGTAATCTTTCAGAAAACTTTATCTTACAAATTTGAATATTATTTTGTTGTGTTTGTGTTTTTTTTAAATCTTATGTAAGTAATTTTATCTTTACTTTTATGTGCTTTATGGTATTAGAATCTACTTGTAATTGTTATATATTATCGGGAATGGACAAAATTTTATAAAATTAAATTGCCTATATATATACACATGATCTACTAAATAATATTTCTTAAATAAAGGTAGTAATTGAATAAAAAAAATGTTTTATTATTGATCTTATGACTAGATCACCTTTCTATGAGGTAGAATATCACAGGTAAATTTTACCAATTTCTTTATATCACTGGTTGCTTACAGTTACTGCAAAAAACTTACATCTCTTATTCCACCGTTGTTTAAAAAAATCAGTTATACCTTGAAGCATTCAGAAAAAATATTTAATTATTCGGAAAACATACTATTATTTATGTTTTTAAAATCTATTGTGAACTTTTATTTAAATATTAGAAAATTTCTTTATTAAATATCGAAATTCAACATAATATGGCATTTTCCAGTTAGTGCAAAGTTCGGTACTTTAAAATACTATTAAAATCAACAAATTCAAATGGAATCTAAGGAAATCAAATGGAATCAATAAAATCAAGTGAATTAATATAAAATCTGGTAAAACTACGAGAAATGAAGTAAATCACGAATTCATGTGAAATCTGATTTCCTGATTGCATTGATTTCTATTAAAGTAGTAGGGAATCTGAAATCAGGTACACACAATTCTTGAAAGTGCCATACCTACACCGCTCTTTAACATCTCAGCTCTTTTCGCAACACAATAGTCACTGAATCTGTAAATTTGAATGTTTTGTCTCACTTCCTAGCAACTTGTGACGTTATCATCGACCACTTGTACCATAATTTATTCATACTCAGTCTAATCTGGTATTTGTAAAAGGTAATTAATTTTCCAATTATAAAATATGTTATTATTTATTTACTATATTTTTGTTGTGAACATTTTTTATTTTTGATATTGACTTTTTCATTTGTTTCTGAATTAATAATTCATATAAAACTGTTTTTATAGTTTGTATTTTGGTATTTGCAATTTCAAGATTTGAATGTAATATGTGAAATTGTCATTTACTTACCTTTTTTACAGTAACAGCTACGCTCAGTTTCTTTCTCTCGTTCGCAATTTAAATCATTTTGTACTTCTTATTTTGATATATATTTAATTTTTTTATAACAGCAGAATAGATTCTAGAAACCTACTTTGGCTGGGCACCAGATATGCATTCCTATCATTTAATTTATGTTTATTTAGTTTTAGAATTTTATTTAATAAAAAATATAAACGAGCCTCTTGTATCTTTGTCCTAAGTCGTGCCTTAACGTTCGCCAAACTGTGGACTGTGAAATCCCAAATTGCACCAAACTTCTAGTGCTAAATGCCAGGCTGCTCCTCAACAGCATTTAAAATCTTTTCCACAAAGATTCACAATTACTATTACTTAGTATTTAAACACGAAACATTTTTCAGTTTCTCTTAATAACACCGGTCTACAATATTTTTGCGCACGGGTTATACGTACCTAATTTTTATTCCTTTTATACCTAGAAATAAGAAAAATAATAAAATATAGTTCTAAATTTGTTTTTATGTGTGAAAAACGGAAAATTCAAATAAATGAAAATACATAAAAAATCGACATAGAGATGATTTATTAAAAGATACCAAACATCCATTTATGATTCATTCTTACAATAGAAGTTTCAAAATAAAGTCCAAACGTTTAAAAATGAACAGTTTTACTTTTCCTTTCATGTTCAGTAGAAGTTTCTCTTATTAACCCCCAAATATAGTCCCCCATCATGCTTTCGGTGTACTGGCCTTGGTAACGTCTCTCAAATTCCATCGTTCCCCTTGCTCTTCCAAATAAGCTTCCATATTATTTTTAAATTTATCCAAATGAGAATGTAAGATGTACATCTTTAGAGACATTCTACATCCGATGATAGAAAAATTTGTAATCATGTCAGTGATCAGCTCGTCATAATTTTCAGCTCTATAGTTTCCAAGAAAACCATGAACTACTGCCTTAAAACTGTTCCAGGCTTTTTTCTCCTCATTGCTAAGTAAGTTCGGGAAAATATCATAATCCATGAGTTTTTTTATTTGAGAGCCCACAACAGACAGACTCGTATGAGCGGGAACGTCTCGCGCAGATCTTCGCGCATGCCGCCATTTGGGGATAGGTAGCGGCAGGGACGTGTGGTTGTAAAATATGCCTTTATAGCCATACCGTGGCCATACCGTTCGACGACTGTGTTATTGGTGCACGAATGCTGTATTCTGTGGTTTGTTGATTTTCTTGTATTTTATACTGTTATGTTATTTTATTTTTAAACAATTTCAAGTAAAACAAATTTATATTTAGTATGACACTTTCTAAATTGAGACAACTATTTTTAATCCGGTTCTGACGTGTATCCAGCGCGAGAGAGAGACAACAAGCTTCAAGGACAAATTTTCAGGTTTTAATACTTCAAAGGTGCCGCCGTAGAGTCTGTGAGCTGATTGTTATTTAAGCTGTGATGATAGCGCGCAAAGACTGACATTAATCAGGCGTGAAAATCAAAAATGCTATAACTTCTTAAAAAGCAAATATTTTCGTTCTGTAATCGCAATTTTTTATATAGATTTGCTTATATAATCAAAATATATTAGGTAAAACCCATGCGCAAAAAAAAATTTTTTTTTTGTTGACCGGCGTAATTTACCCATTGGGTATAAGTTTTTATGTAATGTACGTAAATGGTTTATTACTCGGTTTATTATTAGATACGGTGAAGTTTTGTGATTTCAATGTAACTAAGCTAATTTCAGTCATAACAGCTACATTTGTTCAGATGAAAATCCACACGCTACTTGTCAGTTTAGCTTTCAGAGGTAATTTGTTGTCAACGTATGGGCAGGAGTGTACGAATATCGTTTGATTGAACCGTATTTTCTACCGGAAAACCTGAGTGGACCGCCTTACTTGCAATTTTTAATAGAATTATTTGATTATTATTATTTGATTTCATTGGATATTAACATTATTATTGGCTGAAGTTGAACTGAGCAAAAAAAATGATATTCTAAAATAGTCGGCTGCGATGTATAAAACCTAGGTAAGTAGGTACTAGAAAAATATTTCAACTTGGCAACATTGCATCAGGTCGACATCTGAAAAGGAGGTTGTAATAATGATTTGAAAATATTTTTTTTCGGCGTAAATATGCATTTAGATTTTTTTTAATAGCGTATTTGCATTATACTCATTATTTCCTATCTCCTCTTAAAATTAATGGCATTATGACTGACTCACCCTGTATTTGTTAAAATTTTACCATAACCTTGACCCAAAAAATAAGTATCATTTGAACGTATTCTAGAAATTATATTTAATAAATTAATCGAATTATTTTTATTATTGTTATTACAAAACAACAGAGTAAAGGCACAGGCCCATAGATGTTATAAACAAGAGCCCAGACCTCGCTTGCAAATTGCCTGTTTCTCTACCCCCTGAATCACACGTACTCCTCGAATAATATCTTTGAACAAAATTTTAGGCATAAAGATGAGTTGCAGCCACTAAATTTTGAGGTGATTCTCCGTATGCCATTATCATGTCCCAAATTCTCCGTTTGAGAAATTAGGCGCGTGAAAATAAACTCGAATAGAACCACAAATGATAACAAAGAACTGTTACAAATACCAAACATCGTCCTGACTTGTTTACTTCTTAGATTTTATAATAAAAAATTTAACTTGATAAATTTTCGTAAATTTTCGAAACTAAATATTTTACTACATTTTTTTCTTCACTATTTGTCATTAAGTATTTTTCTTCAGATATAATTTCATACGTTTATGGGTATAGGTTAAGAATCACCCTGTATATAGTGGAATTATTGTCTTGCCGTTTTCTTTAGTTGTATTATATGTGCTAACCTTTATTATAACCGCTATTTATGAAGAAATAGCGGTTATAATAACAGGCATAATAAATTTTGTCCTCTGCTCTTTTCATTAGACATTTTAATTAATTAATTAATTTATTTATTTATTTGGTACTACAACCAACTACAGGTTGAGAACAAAAGCAGTTAAATTAGATTAAGTTAGAAATAGATAACAAAATATATAACAACATACAGTAAAGCAAATAAAAAAACGGGGCTGAAATTTCATGTTAAACTAAGACACTCAATAAAGCGTTAAAGTTAGTTATACTATACTATATTAAGAAAACACTCGTTTAATATCATTTTCAGTACAAGCAAATATATCAATGACATTCTGCAGATTATTATAGTTGATGCACATGGTGCACATAATAAAAATTGGCGAAAATTTTAATAAATTCGTACGCGGGGTCGGAAGGTAAAATGTCATGTTAGACCTTGCTTCAATTCTGTGCATATTTGTTGTTAATAATTTTATATAAAAAAGACAGATTGCTGCCTACGACGATCGACCAAACTAGGTAGGGAAAATCTTCTGAAAAGATCCTTCTGAGATACACCTATGGGAGGGTAGCCGCCATCCAGCTTATAAGAGAAAAATTTCAAATATCTTCTCTGTACATTTTCAATATATTGGTTGTAGATGTTGTAACCTGGATACCAAACTAAACATATTCAAGTTTAGACTTTCTAAAAGAGTTAAAAAGAGAAAGCAAAACATGCTGATTGATGAAGCCTCACGAATTTCTTATGACAAAACCTAAATTTTTAGAAGCCGGAGATACCAGTTTTTTGACATGCTCTGCAAATGTTAATTTATGGGTTACGCCCAGATCGCAAAAGTATTCAGGACGAGTAAGACTTGATCCATCCAGTTTATAATCGAATTCAAAGGCACGATCTCTTCGATGATAGGAAACAATATGACAGTTATCTATATTCAGCGGAAGTTTGTTATTAAGTCACCATACATGAACTTTATTTAAGCTACTCTGAACTTTTAAGCAATCAGTTGTAGATTCTATTTTCCAATAAAGTTTCATATTATCTGCAAATAGCAAACAGTGTACATCCAAGTCAGCAATAATATCATTAATAAATATTATAAATAATAGGGGACCTAGTATGGAGCCTTGAGGAACCCCAGAAGTTGCAGAAATTTCCACGGATTTCCGTCCACTCAACTTTACATACTGTTTTCTTCCATGTAAATAAGAGCTAAAAAATTGACGTAAAGTTGACGACATACCGAACTGATTTAGTTTATCAATGAGCATACCGTGATCTAGCCTATCAAACGCCTTTTGAAAACCTGTATGTTAGCATTCACAAAGTTTGAAATATACTGAGTAATACAGCAAAGATTCGTAACCGTAGAACGGCCTTGAACAAATCCATGTTGACTAGGCGTAATTTGACATTGTACATGGGGGCATATTAATTCGTAAACAGCCGTTTCAAATACCTTGGCAAAATTAGATATTAACGTGATGGGACGATTATTCTCAATTTTATTTTTATCTCCGTTTTTAAATATAGGGAAAATGCGGGAGGTCTTCCAAAGTACCGGAAACACACCATATTTCAAGGATAAATTAAAAATTCGCGTTAGCGGTTCAGCTAATACCTGAGCACCATCCTTAATAAGAAATGCCGGTATTTCATCTGGGCCTTTGGTAAACTTTGTAAGAGTCACTGAATGAAAGGTATTAATATTGAGCGAATCGAACCTTCCCCGTTAAGAGAGCACATGGTTGGAGGTATAAAAGTAGTTTAAAAAAACTCTGCAACCGCATTGACGATATTCTCAAGATTACTAACATCCTTATTATTAAAACTGAGGTTTTTTGGACTCGCCGAAGATTTACGTACTGAATTAATATGCTTCCAAAGTAGATTTGGATTCGACTTTAAGTTATTCTGAATATGTTCCAAGTGGTTCTTATAAGAAACAGCGATATCGTTCTTAATTTTGATTCTCAAGTTGCTAAAATCAATGTAGGCCGACAAATTATTAAACGATAACTTATAATTACGCCATAACTTATGTTTACTTTTAATGTCTTTTATAATGGAATTACTGAACCATTGTGAGTATTTCCTTGGTCGGATTAATGTTTTTGGCCAAAAATCTGGTAAAAGACATGATAGAATTGTCAGCACATTAAATTTACATCTTCTTTCAGGACCGTCCAATATACGTGGCAAGGTCTTTATATAGCATAATAAAATCAGCTTTTCGAACATTGTAAGTGGCTTGATTCGATACGCGCGGTTTTTAATGCTAGTATTAGATATAAATTTTTCTTGTAAAGTTATTAAATTTAAACAGCATTTTTAAAAATGATCTTAAGGTCGATTTCCATTTAGGGGGTTTAGTAGGGTTTTGACACCGGGATTTTATGAAAATGCATCAGCTGTTTGCAAGAGTTTGTTCAAGGTCGAGGGCAAAATGCTACATACATACACATTTGTGGGTTGTTCCAAGGATTTTGTAGATGGGTCAAAACTAGTTATTTTTGGCTATGTAATAATTGAAAAAGTTTTAATTTTTATTATTTTTGATTTACTTATGAACACAGAATATGTCTATGAAAAACAGAATACCAAAAAAATTATCGTAACGTAATGTCCATAAAACAAAGAAAAATTCCTTAGTATGTATCATTGGTTCTATAAACTTTCCCTGGTATGTGTCACCAAGCCACAAATATAGTAATTTTTCAACCCGTCACTCACTGCAAACAATAGAACATAGAAGACTGAAAACGTATAAATGTGTATTGAAAGGTCTTGGGGTTTTAATGCAGGGTGAAAACCCAAGGCCAAAACGCATAAATGGGAATCAGCCTTTAGAGATTTTATAAGGGGAATTCATACTAAGTACATTTGGATATTGCGAAAATATCGTTAAACATTTACATTGATTTTTCTGGATGTTTAAAAAACAGGTCACAAAATTTGGAACATGTTAAAGGAGGTTAAGACATGAAAATATAAAAATATGAATTTCTATTCTGAGTGGCGTCTTGGCACCAGAGTCTTTTAAGTGCTAAAAATGTTTGTTCTCAACACCGATTTTACATCCTGAAAAGGCTTAACGATCCAATCCTTACCTGTGGGAAACTCTGGAATAGCTGTGGGGATGCAAGAATTGACCCAAAAAGCTTCTTTTGGGACTCCATTGGCGTCTCATAGACTATCCACTTCATGTAATCCCACATAAAAAAGTTCGTTGGTGTCAAATCAGGACTTCGGTGTGGCTATCTATCTACATAACGGGCCAGTTAGGTATTTCACATGTTATAATTAGTTATATCACTAACATCATTAAATCTTGCATTTTATTTTTAATTATTTCCCTCAAGCATGGAAAGAAGCTTTAATACTTCCTTTAACTAAGGTTGATGATCCAGTAGAATTCAAACAACTCAAGCAAGATTTATTATATTATATTCTTGAAAAAATTGGTATAGGTCCAAATGTTCTTAGATTAATAAAAATTTATCTTTCTAATCGCAAACAAATGGTTAAGTTAGATAATAGTTTATCTAGTTCCAGAGAAGTAAAACCTGGGGTCCCACAGGGGTTATTTGCACAATTAAAATGTATAGAACTCCGTAATTTAAAATTTTCCTATTGTTCAAAAGATGCTACAAATTTCATTGCACAACGTTGTGTGAATATCAGCTAAAGAATTGCTCTTGAGTGTATGTAATTGTTTGAACGTTAGGTATGTAATGACCTAGTGAATATGAAGTTATCCTTCGTTAGAGAAGTTATTAGTTGCATGCAATTCATTATTTCTCTTTCTGATTACTGTTCTATAGAATCGCATGTAATAGATTTACCGCCTTAATGAGTTAGTTCTCTGCAGCAGGTGACTGTCAAATATTTACAAAACCATTTCGTGTGTAAACATCCGCATCGAGTAAATCTGTTGTCATACTGTCAGTTGATGTTGCTCTTCTTCATATAATTTGGCTGTTTTAGTTATTATACAGGGCTGGTCAGTCAGAATTTCAAAGCCTGCTATAATGAGTAAGAATGAAATAGGCAGCGTAGTTCCATAGTATAAATAAAGGGCGTTGCTACAGAATGTCTCCAGGAACTGGAGCTAAACAAAACTGTATACTCAATTTTCTTTTGCAAATAATTTACGCCCTTGTTTCACTTATTTACAGTTTTTTAACTCTTTATTTCTTGTTTAACTTGATTTTTCTATAAAGTTAATGTGTACGTATGCAACGAATATCCATGGTCATTCAGAAATTTCGGGTGCTACCTTTGGATGCTGCTTTTACATCGGTAGGATAACTTACCTGATATACTCAAATTAACATTTTAAAAAGAAACGAAATATTAGAAATTTTAGTTATGAATTAGATAGGGTAGCAAGGAAAGTAAAACAGACTTGATGGATGGAACAATATGGTTATTTGGTCAACCTAGAAAATTTTAAGTTCATCGGATAAGTAGTTTTCGAAATATACGAGATCAAACTGAAATTATTTGCACCGTGAGGCGTGACGTCATTGCCTCCCACAGTTTATTGGTACTCGTCTGTTTTGAACTCGGGCAAGGGTCTTTCTGTGTTCACAATAATTTATTTAAAAGCATATTCATGTAATTTATCAATAACATATTTAATTATGCTCATGGACTATGTTGATACAAATCACTAATTTGTAAGTGCGGTAAGTTCAAAAATGAAATCGTTAGTAGCAGGTTAAAAAAATATGTCGCGCTTCATTGCTTTTTGCGACAAGTTTCACGTATTGGAATTCCAGCGTAACTAATAATTTATTTGGGTATTTTATAGTTGTACTGAGATATTTGTACAATAAAATATATAAATTTTGATTGTTTTTCTTTAGCGTTTCCAATAACACCAACGGTCTTTGAATTTCCCATAATTGAAATAAAACTTGCAATCCTAAGGACACCTACGACCTCCAATGCTTCGTATTCTAAAAGCAAGCAAACAGTAGTGTGCGCAACTCTGTATGCTATAGGAGGCAGTAACGTCACACAGCAGTTTAGGCGACTCCAAGTTTTTAAATTATTTTAAAGGCGTTAGAGGCGTCAGATTTTTTATTTCAGATTACACTAAAATTACAAAATCATTCAGAACATGCAATAAAAGAACTGAAACTGAATGACACCATTCTACATCCTCTAGGAACGTACCTAAGTACCTAAGTTAAGGACTATCTAATCTAACATATCTAAAACAGCTACTTCTGCAGGAATAATTGTTATAAAAAAGATTGTACAGCGGTATTTGTTCTGCAAGTACGTATGTAATATCAATTTATATTGGTTTGTCGTATGTTACAATCAGGTTCTTGCAATTTGAATTAATTTCTATACCGCCATGATGTCTCGTTTTTATTTAAATGGTAGTCTCAATTCTACTGAAATTTTATTATATTTCCGTTACCTTCTGCTATAATTTCTATTTCTGAAATTCCAGGAAATCTTCCTCCGCGGGCTAATGCCCCGACCAGCATTGAATAACACCTGAAAAACCTATAGCAAACAGCTAACACCAGACATATACCGGTTTCGGGCTTATTAGTTCTAATTAGTATGAGATAGGTGAGGTATCTGCTAGGATAGCTTTTGTGTATAAATCCAAAAAAACTTCTACAAGATAATCCAACAAATATATCTAAAAAGGTGATGTTAATCGGGTCTCCTCAAAACCCCTATGTGTGAAATTTGAACAGAAACTATATAGTGTTTTCGTCTACCCGTTTTCAAAGTTTCATTTATGAACAAATCCGTAAAAACTATCTATTCTTCAAGATAGATCAACAAATATTTCTTTGGTTTTGGATTTCTATCTTAAATGTGATGGTAGGATCAGAAGAAATGATTTTCGATGCCATTTAAAACACTCGCTTATCTTAAAGAATTTGCACATAAATAAAAGTAGACACACTGTAAGTGCAACCCTTTTTAATATCTCAGAAGAAACTGTCCTATTTAGAATAGAATCATTCCCTAAATCACGGTGTCCATGTCTTCCTTTATTATAAAAAAACTAGAACAATTTTTTATTCTATAGCCACTGATGGGTATAGACATAAAATCCAGTAATTTAATTTAAAGTTGTTAATTCATAATATGATGTTTACGTCTCAGAATTAAACGAGCAATTGTAGATAATAAATAATAACAATTATATTAACTAGCTGATTTATTTAGTCCTTGGAATATCATTGTAGGATACTTCCAATATACAGAGTGTAAGAACCTGTGTAGATCCCGAACGGCAAAATAGCAACCCTCCTCGTCGTGTAAACGGCCCGAAAATTGTTCCTGAATATAAAATTTTTCATAAATTTTGACGTTTCGAATAACGTTTGTTGGATCTTTAATTTAACAAAAAATAATTAAAAATACTTGCGGCCATATTTTGATAGGCCCGTCAGAAAAGTATTCCGCTATTAATAATTATCTATTAAAACTGCATTTTAATTAAAAATCAGATGGACATAGTAATAACACGGTCAGATCATGAACTATCATTGTCCTTACTATTATCATCAATATTGTCTTTGTTTTAATCATCGTCATCACCTGGAGTCATCATCGTCATTAATATCATCCTATCTTCATTATTATGTTCATTTTTATCATAGTCTTCATAAAGTAGAAAAAAGTAAAAAAGATCTAGTCTTAGTAGTTAGTTAATTACCTATGTTCTTGATTGCTTTACAATTTATAATTTTTGTAATACCTTTATTTTAAAGTTTTCTAGAATATTCCAGGCCATACCTATTCGATTTGATTCCCAACACGTTCTCGAGACCGCGGAAACTTCTAGAACCCTAAAAAGTAAAAAGTTGACAGTTGTGAAATTTGTTTGAAGGATATTTTTTGTGTAATCAAGTAGTGACAATAAAAGTTTATTTTTCTAGGTGACGTATTTCACGGCTGTCAACATAGAGATTACGATATTTATGTATCCAGTTAAGTTTGATATTTTTATGCGTTTATTTGTATTTTTAAACATTTTGAAAAGTGGGCAGGCAATCTTCTCTTAAGGCATTGTTTTTCCATTGTTTAATGTCAAGGTTCTGTCAAGTTCAAACGTCGTGTGTCGCTTACAGAGTTTTGCGAAAAAATCGCCAAAAATGAGTGATGATGATGAGTCTTTGAATATTCACCAAGTTACTGAAGCTGCGCTATCCACGTTAGTGCCCGAAAAATTGAAAAATTTATACGAAAATTTCACGCCTATACTCTTAAGCCAATCAGAGACTCGTTTTTTGTTTGATTACCATGGGCACCAAAATATTTCCGCAAATATTCATCTTACAGGGTCCCTGAACGATATTAATAAGTGGAAATATTTATGTCAAAATAATGACACATGGCATATAATATTATTGTCAAATAAAATTTATTGACTAATTTATTAGGTGTGAAATTTTCTTACTGAATGCTTGAATTAATAACCGGAATTTTTTTCTCATTCACGAATATTTTGAGGTAATAATCCAAGCACTAGGGAGATTACAGTGAAAACTCCTACAACAACTTTGAAACCTGAGCCAAAGAAAAACACAGAAAAGGTGTTACTAGCATATGTCCTCCTGAAGCTATCCAGTACGTGAAGGCCGTCAAATTTGTGAAGTCAATATTCGATGCTGCTCCGCACCATGATTTACTTGAACAAAAACGTAGATATTAGCAAATTTACGAACCTAATTGTATTTTGAAAAAGGAAAGCTTTCGGATATCAGCCAAAAATATTTACGAAGCTGGAGGTAGAACGCTTTATGAAACAAAAGGAAAAAGATAAAGAATTTCTGTTAGCCAAAGTTGTTTTAATCATTACAATTTCACGTCGCGTGCAATAATCACTTTTTGTACGAGTTGCATACAATATTTTTTCATGCATAAACCAAAAAATGTTTTATTTAGATGACACTAAGTTTAGGAAAATATGACGTCGATTTAAATGTTTATGTCTGTCATGATGACAAAACGCCGTAGTAGAATGACAGATCAATGCAATAAACATTTTATTGCACTAGTGCAATAAAGAACTACTTTTTCCACTAAATATAGTTTAATAAAGTTTTGTTTTTTGCATGAACGTAGAAAAAATCATTTAAACCATATAATTTGGTTATTGCATGGATCGTGCAAAAAACTTTATAAGCATCATCAGAGCTACCAGCCTCACGCAAAAATGTTTTGGATTCAACTGTTTTTGTTCCAAAACCACTATTATATTTTATAAGAATAAATACAATATACCTAAAGACCTATTGTATAGAGAAAAAAATTCATATTATAAAAATATATTTTTTATATACGCAAAGACGGTTTTTATAATACGATCAAATACTGTAGGAACGGTCTTGTTACAAAACTTCAATTTTAAATAGTATTTTTACAAGATTATGTACGGTTTTGCTTCAAACTGACTATAAAAATATAAAGACCTTATGAGTTATACAAAACACACAAAAAACATGAATTTGAAAAGAATTGGACTTAACCAGTTTTGCACGCAACCTCCTCATTTCATCGCTTTGACATCGATATTTTTAGATACTTAAAATTGAAGAGTGGAAATTAGAAAGGACTTAAGTGCCATAATTTCCGAAACCAAGTTTTTCAGGTAGAAACGTTCTATGTACCATGCTTTATGTCCTACGAAAAGTTCTAAGTACCAAGAATAAAATTTAACCTTATAGGAACCTCTCGTGTATGTCGATAGTTCCTTGTGAGCAAGCATTTTCCTTAGAAAAGTTCTAAGTCCAAGGTTATAACATCAGTAATGTCTAGACATGTGCACGTGTACGTTGTGTCTCACAATTTCTGGATTTGTAGTATATTATAATGGAAGAGACCCAAAAAAAAAAGGAGAAGCAAAGGTAGTGGTTCAGTCCAAGCAGAAAGCAAAGTATCAGAAAATAAAAAAAATCTCTTCGAAGCATGATTCCTTATCTTAAAAATCCAGAACATCAACGCTTCTATAAACAGCTACTTCAGATTGAAGATAATAATTTAGTATAACAAAAGAAGAACGAAAAGGTGTTTTATGTATATTTCTTTATTAAACATCGGTAGTTATGGCACTTGGCCTTTTCCTAATGTCACACTTTTAAACATGTATAATAACAGGGTGTCCCGAAATAAATGCAACAAAATTTGGTCAGAAATTCTTAAGAGAAATTTAAGGGACCCGTATTTTTTACTTTTGATAAGTGCGGCCCCCTTTCGGAGATATAGCCCCCTGAAACAAGCCCCTAAAAATTTAATTTTTTTATATCTCAGAGCTATATCACACAAGAACCACCAAATTTGGTACACAGGGATTTTATGACATGTAGAATGCGATGCTGATAAGCTTTTTGGCAAGGGGCCCCCACAAGACACTTTTTCGGGGGCCCCTTGCCTTTGGGGCCACCGAACATTAGTTGCATATTTAATTTTTAAAAAAATAAGTAGCCTCTTGGAAACTCCAGGGAATTTAAAAACTTTTTTGTCTCTTAAAATTTTTTCGAAAAACGCAGCGTTTTTCGAAAAAATGGCAAAATGTGATTGGATGCATATCGAGGTTCATATGAAATTTTAAAGTGTTAATCGTAGGTGGCTGGCATTCGCAATAAAGAATCAATTTTATTCTGTGACAGTTGTCATTAACCAGTGTCAAATTGTTACCATTAATAGTTGTCAGTAATCATTGTTCCCGAAAAAATGGTGAGATTTTCTGTCCAAGAAAGGGTACAAATGCACCTAATTTACGGGGAGGCTCGTGGAAATTCACGTCTCGCACGCAGATTGTACGCTGAGCGATTTCCTGCACGCATACTCCCATACCATTCAATGTTTGCACGAGTACATCGGCAGCTAATGGAGACAGGATCCGTAGTTGTGAAAAAACCTAACTCAGGGAGAAGTTATTTATTAACTCCCGAACAGGAAGAAATTATCTTAAATTTAATTGAAGAAAATCCCGAAATAAGCATAAGACGTGCGTCATCTCAACTTGAGATTTCCAGAACAAGAATACACCGCTTTATCAAACGACAACTGTTGAAACCTTTTCACTTTCAAAAGGCCCAGGAAGTAGAAGATTTGCCACGAAGAAGACATTTTAGCTTATGGGCTCTTCAACGTTACAACTTAAATCCGGGATTTATACGAAATTTTTTCTTTACCGATGAGGCGTGCTTTACAAAAGATGGCCTAATAAATTTGCACGATCTTCATTATTGGGCTATGGCAAATCCATTTGTCTTAAGGCAGACTCATTCGCAAGAAAAATTTTCAATTAATTGCTGGGCTGGAATTGTCGGAGATTGCATCATCGGTCCATATTTATTGCCTCCACGATTAAATGCTGAAAGTTACCTTAATTTTTTGGAGCATGAACTACCGCCTCTTATGGAAGATGTTCCTCTCGGTATTAGACGCAATTTGTTCTTTATGCACGATGGTGCCCCACCACATCGGGGGCACTTCGTAACTGAGTGGCTGAATGAAAATTTCCAAGGGCGATGGATAGGTAACAATTCTCCTCATGTAACATGGCGGCCCCGTTCTCCCGATCTAAATGCCATGGACTTTTTTTTTCTGGGGGGCTATGAAGGATCGCGTCTATGCCGTACCAATTAGAACCCGGGAACAATTACATGAACGAATCCTTGCTGCGGCTGAAGAAATTAGACAGATTCCCAACATTCACACGAAAATACGTCAAAATTTCGTGTCACGTTTGCAGGCTTGTGTTGAACAAAACGGTTCTCACTTTGAACACGTTTTAAGAATTAAATTATTTAATCATGAAGTACCATTAATTTTGTTATTAATTTCCAAGTTTATTGTACCTTATTTTGATATTCACATTTTCTTATTAATTGTTAATGTTTAACTTGTGATTTCTTTAAATTAAAATTAAATTTCTTTAAATTGTAATTTTTTTACAACTACTGATCCTGTCTCTATGAGCTCCCGATGATGGTTAATGACAACTGTCACAGAATAAAATTGATTGTTTATTGCGAATGCCAGCCACCTACGATTAACACTTTAAAATTTCATATAAACCTCGATATGCATCCAATCACATTTTGCCATTTTTTTCGAAAAACGCTGCGTTTTTGTTATGTTCATAAACGTTTACTTATGAAAGTTATCTGAGTTTTATTTAGTTTTTCTTGATTCTCTCAAAACTTTGATTTTGGCACTTAGACCCTTTCTAATTTCCGCTCTTCAATTGATGTAGCTAATTTCCAATTGTTATCTCAATATTACATAATAGTAAGAACAAAGGCAAATCTTATTAGTCCAATAAAATATACAAAGTGACAGTTAACAGCTTGTAGAGTAAGATTAAATAAATAAACAAATATAAAAGAAAAAGAACAAATGCATCAACAGAAAACTAAAATCACAATACAAATCATAGCTCACTAGCGTGACAGGCCATAAACCGCACACGGAATTAATTTTTTCACATTTATCTGTCATCTTATTACTTCTTAAGTAGACGAAAATAGTATTTTTGATGGCACAGCACTGGGTAATTGAAATTATAAACAATGATTGCATATACATATATTATTATTAGTTTTCAGTTCAATAAATTAAGCAATTATTTTTATTTATAAAATATCTATCACAGAGAAAACACATATGTTGCGACTATGAACAAGAGAAATTAGTAATTAGGTACTTACATAAAACGCTCTATGATATAATAATTATTATATTTTTCTATTTATAAATGTCATTTCACTAGCTATAGCACACATACAAGTATAGAAAACAATATAAACATTACACTCAAACCTAAGTGTCAGGTACACTTTTAAAATTTATGTTTACTTAGGTATTTTTATTATTTTGGTTTTAAAATAGAATTTATGTTTACTTAGATATTTTTATTATTTTGGTTTTGAAAAAGCTGCAAAACAATATTTATTTTCTATGAATGAACAAAATATAAACATAAAAAGTGAACATTTTCACTAGCTGCTTTAGGGTCGAGTGGGGCAACACTCAAACGTATTTCACCGTGGGTATAAGGGTGTTACTCTTTTTGCTATAAGCTTATGTATAATAAGTAAATGCACTTACGTACTTTATTGCTTTTATCAAGTGAAATGTTATCTTAAAATATGTTTTTTGTACAAAAATTGTTTCATTAAATATATAACAATTGTGAAATTTAGTTATTTATAAGTAACTACTATGCAAGTAATTATCTCCTGCAAAAAATGGTACAGGAACTAGTTTATGTTTATTTATTTTTATTCTGACTCTGAATCAATTGTTCAAGTTTATTCAATTTTATTATGATACTGTCGAAAGATTTCGTTTTGTCAATTAATTCCTTCAATACTTTCTCAATGTTTATGTCACTTTCTTCTTCAGAAAGTGACTTAATTTTTGATATAATGTTAAGCGGTATTTTACACTCCTCAAAGTGTATATTTCTTCTAAATTGTTTCTGAGAGTTAATAAAAAAATCGATACCAAATCGAAAATTGTTATTTTTCTTTAAGCATACCCTTGATTTTATAAAGGGTATTTGAATATATTTGAACAATGCAGGTAAGAATGTTTTAAGTTTTCCATTATAAAGAAACTCATACATTATTTCCGCACTTTCTATAAACACTATTACATTATTGAAAGCCACAACAGTTGATTGTTCTTCGATCTCTTTAATATCAGAAACTGCAACACCTGTCCAAAAGTTCAAAAGTATTATTGCTATACCAATAGTGAAGAAAAGGAAAAGTAAATAACTTCCTAATCCAGTAAATTTTTTGTCTCCTATATCACCACCTATCATAATTAAAGTTCTGGAAAGGGATCTTGAAAAACTGGAAAAATCTGCGTTATCGCTCTCAGGTCTGTTATTTTTATCATCAAATGAAAGTAATAAGTTAAATGATGCGGCGAATGCAGTAATGGGAATCATAAAGAATAATAACAGTACACTGAAATTTTTAAAAACCCGTTTAGCCATTGCCATCCACTTTGATAATTTTACATGATAACCTACCGTTAATAAAATGGATACAGATGTGAAAATAATAATGAAAGCAGATATTTGATTAATTATACCTAAAATGTTAATATCATAAGTTAATTTTAAAAAACAAATTATTAAAAGACACAAAAGTATAAGAATTTCTAAAATAAAATGTAAAGTATATCTTTTAAATTCCAATTTAAACTCTGAATAGTTATAGTAGGCAACTGCAATTTGTATTAATATAATGGGAATTATTAGAATGAAGTTAAATGAGTCTGTGTATATTAAACTGTCGACAATTAAATAGAAAATAGACTTAATGATAACAAAACAATAATAATACTTCAAGACACAATGCCACTTAAGCATAATATATATATAAACGAGTGGATGCTCAAGTAAATGTTTAAGCCTCTTAATGCTTCCAATTTTTCGAATAACTACCACTTCTGAATCAAATCTGTTGGAAGAAATAGGACTACCGTTATAAAGTCTGTCCAGTTCATCCGAATTATGATCATTTTTTTCTTTGTGAGTTGTTCTAAATGAATTTATAAAAAAGTCAAACACCAGAAACGACTTATAATTGCCTTCCTCCATATCTTTCTTATAATTATCAAATTTTATACATGAATTCAAATAATCTTCTAAATCTGTGGGATTGATGTTTTGTAAACAAGAGTCATCTATACGAGAACCCCTTTGAAGCAAAGACTGTATAGCTTTTCTATTTTTTCCTATTATAGCATAGTGGAGTGGCGTTTTGCCTTTATATTCTACATCAACATCCAAAGATCTGGATTCTAGTAAAGAATTTAAGAACTTCCATTTTGATTCTTTAACAAACTTTACAAAAATACTTTCGTTAATCTTAATTTTCTTGTTTTTTAAAATTTCTTTAAAAATATTTTCCCTAGATAGTTTAGCAGCCAATATTATAGGAAATTCTTGGTTTCCTCCTTCAACTACAAGATTAGGATCTGCTTCTGAACTTAGCAACTCCTTGATTATTTCTGCATTATTCTTGATAATAGCTAGTTGTAAAAGGGTATTCTCTCCATCGTCAGAATTTGACAAATCCTTTTTTAATAAACGTTTTAAGCTTTTATCATCGTTGATGATGGCCTGAAAAAGTTTATACTTCTGATTTATGTTTGGGTCTAGATTTTGACTTCTTGTGGCAAATTTATCGACATAATCGAGAATATTTTTTAAATTGTCGATGTAATCGCCACCAATACTTTTTTTCTTTAAAAAATCCATTTCCTTTTCAATTATTTCTTTTATATTATTTTTATAATAGTCAATCCTTTCAACATCAATGCCATTTTCTAACATAAATCTAAAACAACTTAAAAAATCTTTGTGACCATGATCTCCAAATTTAACCATAAAAGAAATTATGGTATCGCCTTCACGAGTATCGTGTATTTTTGTCAAATCATTATCTCTGAAATAAGCAACTATTTCTTTCAGCTGCTTCAAATCGCCTTTAGCAGCGACAAAAAAAAGAGAGTTACATTTGTCGCTAAAGGATGAATTATCAGAAAATTTAAATAATCTATATCCGACATCTACAATAACATTTATTATAGTTTGTTTAACATCATAGCTCATTTTAGAACTATATTTAGCTATATGTAAAATAGATCTTATTTTGTTATCTTTCCAATATTGGTAGGTTAGTAAATTTTTATTTGTCTCTAAAATATTTCGAATTTCCGTTAGATCATCTTCACTATAATTATTGCTTCCCTTTCCTGTTTCACCAACTATCAACTTTAACAGCTCATCCCTTTTTCCTGAAAAAAATATCATTATTAGTGAAATTAAATTAAATTAAATTAAAAAAATAAGTATTTAAAAAAGCGTTTGATACTGTTAATCATTGTGAACTTTTGGAAACGCTTGAAAATATGGATTTCACAGGAACTGCAAAAAACAGTTACTTAAGCAATAGAATATAGTGCGTTGCGACTGACGACACAAAGAGTGAATACAATAATGTAGAGTTGGGTTCCACAGAAAACTGTTCTTGGTCCCTTATTAATTATTATTTAATATTTACATTAATCAATTATTTCACTTATGCACTTGTGGAAACATCATTAGTTTTGCCAATGACACTGCTGTTTTTTGTACAGCCGAATCTTGTAGTGCCTTGTTTTGTTTAATACAAAAGGTTGAGATGGATTTTAAAATTATAGTTGATTTCATTCACAGTAAACTTTTAACAATAAATATGAATAAAACTCAATTCGTTCCTTCACCTAATTGGTCGGTCAGTGGTCGCGCGGTTTAAGGCGTCAGTACTTGAATCGAGGTGACTAGATCGGCGTGGGTTCGCGCCCAGCTGCCGGTAGACCGTATATAAGCTATATTCGTGGAGAGGATTGGCACTCTCTCTGCGGGTATGGTAGGGTGGAAGAATGTTTGCTTGGGTCAATGTGAGAGATTGATACCAGTTGATATTTGACTACTCCCCTAATTAATGAGGTTTTCCAGGTTTCCCTCATTCCTGCACTGAATAGTGGTTAGGGCTTACCAACGTAAGTCGTTCCTAGGCGCAAATGCGGCATGCTTAATATTAATATGCCGCCCCCTCTCCCGCACAAGTCTCCGACTTCTGGGCTAATCCCTGTGATTAGAATGAGGGGTGGAGATATTATTAATTTGCCCAATTTTAATAGGTACTCTACAAATAATTAGTGCTAATCATACTTACAATATAACATCTGTAAAGAATATAAAGTACCTTGGAATAATAATAGATTGACACCTACGCTGGGATTTGCAAGTTGAGATTGTTATAAAAAAAACTTAGAGGGTTGTTACCTTAATTCCAACTATGCAAGCAGTTTTGTAATATTCAACAGTTAACAGTTGTATTATGCGTTAGTACAGTCACACTTGACATATATGTAATCCTAGTATGAGGAGGTGTTACAAATAATAATTTAAAAAAACTTGAACTCGTTAAGACACTAGATTATTAAAATAATATATAATAAACATTAAACTTTTCCTATAAATTATCTTTTTATGAATTCTGGTTTGCTCAATACAAGGCAGCTCTATTATAAGGTTTTACTGTTGGAATAATACAAGCAAAATAAGTGTTATGAAACTATTAGCCATAAATATGACAGAAGAAGTAAACCTATTAATCTAGCAGTCAAAAAACATACAAAACAGTAGCACAAAGGTCTCATATATTTTTGGGTCCTAAGGTTTTTAATACACATCCTGATTATTTAAAGAGAATCAGTTCTAAAAGTTTGTTTTCAAAAAAATTAAATAATTATATATCTGATATACCAAGAAAAAATGTCCATCGTATTATTGATATGAAGAATTATTAATTACCTCAGCAGCATTAAAATACTAATACTAATTTTTCTTATTATCTTGAATTGTTATTTTTATTTATTATGGTTGTTTACATTTTAATTGTATCTGCTTTATGAAATGTTTGTTATTATTTGTTGATTTCCTGATTCTTGATGATATTGCCTCTGGTAATAAATCCACGTACAGATTTTTCTTTTGTGGTTTCTCCAATGTCTATGCTGAAGGAATTATTTCTTATTACATTCATTTCTTAATTATTAAATAAACATTATTATTATTATTATTATTATTATTATTATTATTATTATTATTATTATTATTATTATTATTATTATTATTATTATTTATTTTTTTTTTTTCAGTAACACCTTCCGAAGCTCCAACACATTCGGAGATGTTCTGAAGAGTCGAGCAATGACCACTCTCCACTCCGTGGAGTCAGTAATCATTGTGCCCGTAAATCATGCGTTCTGAGCAGACGTAGCGAACCAAGGACGATTGCCTTCTGCATTCTGCCGGCTAAGATCTCTGCCGAATTTCGGCAAGCCGGTATGATCTTTAAGTCAGAAAGCAACGTATGTCTCATTCCACCCAGGGCGCCTATAATGAGCACCACAATCTTAACAGAGTGGTCTGGATACAGCCTGCGGAGCTCGGAGAGAAGATCTCGATACTTCCTCCGTTTCTCCTCCTCTTTTAGGACGATGTTGTTCTCTGCGGGAGCCGAGAACTCAATCACAAACATCGTCCTAAGTTGGTGGTCGAGGAGGACTACATCAGGCTTATTGGCTTGAATTTGCCTGAGGGTGGGGAATGAATAGTTCCAATAAATTCGGCACTTCTCATTCCCCACAACGGATTCTATATCCCCCGGAGCATAAGGCAGCACTGGCGTCTCGTCTATCTCATACGAGTGTCGTAAATGATAATACAACACCCGTAAGGCTGAATCGTGTCTTTGGATATACGCTGTGGCCGCATATACCGGACAGGCCGACAGAAGATGCATAAGCGTCTCCGGCGCCTGGCAGCAGGCCCTGCATCTGGTATCAGGAACCTCGATACCCAAGACACGACTACGATAGACGAGAGTATTAATTACACCATCTTGGCAAACCATTATGAACCCCTCGGTCTCAGAGTTCAGCCCCGCTGACCTCAAAAAAGCGAAGGTCAGCTTTTCAGATAAGCCAAGTCCCTCTAGATGACGGTAGAAGAGACCATGCATTGGCTTATCCTTATGTAGCTGCAGAAGATGACGCGTCTCTGTAGCTTTAATTTGGGCTTTTAACTGAGCAGGGTCCCACTCGGTGACAGAGTCTGGATTTTCCCGCTCAGTATCGAACACGAGACCAAGTTCATTGGCTGCTCTTCTCGCTGCCTTATATACAAACGCTCCTATCCCTGCTGCTTCATGGTCTTGGACCATGCAGAGAAGGGGATCCGAGCTCCTGATGATTTTACAGGCTTCCTCCAAAACCACTCTGCCCTGGAGACACTCCAAACTCAAGAGTCCACGGCCTCCCCGATTTCTTGGGAAGTATAACCGCGAAACGGACGATCTTGGATGCAAACTCTGATGGAGATGCATCATTTTGCGGGTCCCTACATCGAGTTGCCTCAGCTCTTCTTGTGTCCATTTCACTACTCCAAAGGAGTAGAGAAGGATCGGAACGGCAAGCATATTAGTGGCACTCACCTTGTTTTTACCTGACAGCTCCGAAGACCAGATTTGTCGGAGGCGGTGCCGATACCTGCCGCGGAGAGCGTTTTTCACCATTGCCACCTCATGAGTGCCCCGCTGTGGGACACCCAAATAGGTGTACGACTCTCCGGCATCTAGGTGGTGGAAGATGCTTCCGTCTATTAGCTGGGTGTCCTCTCCGTATGCACCGCATAGTCCTCTCTTGAGATGAACCAGTGCACATTTGTCCAGCCCGAACTCCATCCCAACTGCCTGCGTGTACTCCTGTACCACTCTGAGGGACTGATTTAAATCCCTCTCACCGGAGGCATAGAGTTTAAGGTCATCCATGTAGAACAAATGGGTGACATTTAGGTACCTAATCTTTTCTAAATGATTATGATAGGGACATATACTTACTCAAACAGTAAGATTAAATTATACTCATGTAGATTTTATAAATTAGTTGGTATTTTGGCAGAGATGTAGCTGTCGTATAAAGACAGTAATGATATGTCGGATAAATATAAATTATTGAATGATGATTATATTTTGATTCCTAATCTAAAAGAAGTTATTCATTAACACAGGCAATACAAATAATGGAAGAAAAGAAATTTTAGAAACTGATATTTTGAGTTTACAAAGAACTGAATAATTTTATGGGTTAAAGCTTCTGCAAAATCTAAGAAGAGGAAAATATACGATTATATTCGACAAAGGGAAATTTCAATTGAGGCATTGAAAATAGTCAACCTATGGAGAAAATGTGAGTATGGTAACATTGCAGTAACTTAGCTTTCTAGAGTTAGTTACACTAACAGGGCAGCTTCACACTAATAGGCGGGAATTTCAAAATATGAAACGTCCAATTTGTGATTTCTATGGTCCAATTACAAACATTCCGTTTTGGATTCAATTGTATGCTAGGACTAAAATGCAGTGTAACTAACTACTTACATTAAGTTTTCCCTAGGTGACTGCTTTCTAAGCCCCTCCTTAGTCTAACTATTTTTGAGTGCCTAATGTAAAGGCTTCTGGCGTTCAATATATTTTATGATTTCTATGGCATATACACGGTCTGCGAACAAATATGAAATTGCATTTTGTGTACTCACGTTTATGTAGAATGACATATATCACTTCATTTTAAAAGATTTATGAACCAGGTTTATTTAAAATTAGATGTTGTTATAATAACAAGATTATGTGTATTGGTACCACAGTGGCCTAATTAGGGAGGAAACTGAGGATTACCTAATTCCTCTAACAAAACTTATGAATATGATTTTTTTCTTTTATTCTTGTTCGTATATTTCTTGAATTTCACTTTCTACAAATATGTTATTTCTCTATACAGTATGTATCTAAATAAGACCGAAAAAATATACATGGAGGATAAAAAAGAAAAACAATTTTTTTTTTAATTTTTGGAGTGGCGTAGCTGTTCAGGGAAGCGTTTTTTCAAAAAAAAATTATACCAAAGCTCTCTACTAATTTTCATCAGAGAATCGCCGCTTACATTTTTTCGGTGTTATTTAGATAGACCCTGTATAATTATATTAATTATTTTTCCTTGCTAGACATTTTTAATAATTATTATTATTTTGTTCAGCAATCCTGCAGGCAAATAAATGGGATATTTCTGAATAAGATTAATAATTTGTTTTAGCATAAAAGTGCGGGCTTATTTAATTTAATTATTTGTATCGAAACCAATATATCAGAAACCTGAATCGCTGCAGACGCAAACCTAGAACAGTAGGTTTTTAATATTTTTACCAATCTGTTACGTATATTCGGGAATTTTCGCTCCATCTCGCCGGCTTTTTACCATACTACGTTACGTGCAAAGTTTTAATTTGTGTAAGTGCGACGCGACGCGATGTGACGGTTAACAAGTCAACAAATAAATTTTTATTATTAAACCTCTTCCAAGAAATTTCTAAATTTGCAAAATCATATATCGTGATTCTTAGAATTGTGTATGCTATTCTTTATTTAGCAGAAATGTTTTTCAAAACTTATTATAGATGCGCAAAATTCTTGCACATACAATTTTGAATATGAAATTATCATGAATATTTTATATTCACAAACATATTTTGTAATAGTTTTACTTAATTATTACAGATAATAATATGTGTATTTTTACATTCATTAAAAGATATATCTTTTAAAATTTTCAGTGTATTTAATTACAGGTTTGTAAGAAATAATGAATACATAGCAAATTGATACTCGTACAGAATGCAACATCAATTATTATTATTATTATACAGGGTGATTCTTAACCTCTACGCATAAATTTAAGCAGTTATAGTAGTAAAATACTTTTAGTTTCGACAGTTTACAAAAAAATGAAAAAATAAGAATGTTAAGAACTTTGACAAGCTGTAACTTGCAAGAATTGACAATCCGAAACAAATTTTCATTACATACTGCTATTATTTTAATCTGTAGGATCCCCACAAGGAGTTTCCTGATGGATTTTCAGAACACCCTGTATACGTGCATAATTTACATTTATTTATTCAGCACCTGTAGACACCTGGGTTCGGTCTTGGGCCCTTTACTATTTTTAATATATATTAATGATTTCCCCAACATTTTCGGTAGTAACGTAAAGAGTATTTTATTTGCAGATGACACAAGTATATCTATATCCAATCTGAATTTATCCACCTTACTTAATATCATGCCTCGATCTCAATCTTTGTTAGTAATAAACTTACAATAAATTTGTCTAAGATTGAGACAATGATATTCAGTCTTCGTTGTCCAAATGATATAAATAATCCAGATAGTGTCAAGTTCCTTGGCGTTTATTTGGATCCAAAATTATCCTGGAATCAACATACCAGTTATGTTTGCACAAAAATTTCTAAGCATCTATATCTACTGAGTAGTTTGGTACATAAAGTGTCTCTATCTACTTTAAAAACCGCCTATCATTCTTGGATTCATTCAATTATATCATATGCGATTTTGCTTTGGGGACATGCTCCCACAAGTATTCATGTATTTTCACTGTAAAGGAAAGCCATACGGATTATTTCAGGTTTGGGATTCAGGGATGACTATAGATATTGTTTTACACTTTTAAATATTCTTACTGTGCCTTCAACTTACATATTCCACTGCTTTCTTTTCATAAAAAATAACTTGCATAAATTTCAAAACATAAGTGAGTACCACCACTATAATTTTGGAAATAAAAATGACCTTAAAAAAAAGTTACTCTAGACGGACCAGAAAAGGGACCGATTATATTGGAATTCAGTTTTTTAATAAGTTACCGCAAAATATATGCACTTTGCACTCAAGGTTATTTAAAACAAGAGTTAAATTTTTTATGCAAACGTACTTTTTATAGTTTTGACGAATATTTTAATAGTAATTTTGACGATTTTTACTAAATGTTTAGCTTTAATATTTTATTGATTTTATCCTGAATTTTTATATTTTGCTTTTATTCTACATCTTTGTACTTTTACACATTTTAATTAATTTAATTACCGATCATATCTGTTATGTATGTAATATTTTGCTTTATGTTTTAGTGTGTCTAAATTTATTGTATTTTTTTCTCATTTGTATTAGCTCTTAAAGCAAGAATTAAGCAAACATGCTTGTTATAGTTTTGACGAATATTTTAATAGTAATTTTGACGATTTTTGAAAAATGTTTAGCTTTAATATTTTATTATTGATTTTATTATCTGTTATACTGAATTTTTATATTTTTCTTTTATTCTATATTTTTGTACTTTTTACATATTTTAATTAATTTAATTACCAACCATATCTGTTATGTATGTAATATTTTGCTTTATGTTTTTAGTATGTCTAGATTTATTGTATTTTTTTTTTCTCATTTGTGTTAGCTCTTATTTATTTTGTTCCTGGTTTTGACGTGTGTAAACACCTTGGAAATCAAATTCTTATTGAAAAACCTATTATATAAGTGTATCTCTTTATTTATTGTCTTACTTAATTTGTCTATACTATTAATGTGTACAGGGTGATTCTTTTATCATGGGAAATGAGTTTTTCTCGTAAACGGCTGCAGCAAATTGAGTTCTGTAAAAAGTGTTTTATTTAGGCTAATTTGATGCTTGAAATTGCGATGGATATGAAAGTTATAATTAAGCGACGCTGGGCTTCAAAAATTGTTTTGTCAGAAGCATACAATTTTTATTTCAGAAATTGGAAGATCTATTGAATAGAAACACTTTTTCCAAATACCATTTTTTGTGTTAAATTGGTCGATTGCCATGCAAAGAATGCGTGGTTTTTTAAATTTCACTAAAGCAGGCAGGCTAACTTTTATGCTGATATTGACGACAAATATAATTTAGGATGTTACTACATTTAATAACACTAATTTAATTGTTTAAGAAATAATGAACGTTTACACTAACAACAACCATTACATAAAACACTAAAGAATAACATGAACTGTATTTAGTAAAAATTAACTCTTAATTCACAAATCTTATTTTAACAATTGCTCGATATAGGCGCCATCGTTATCTAAACATAAATTGTACCGCTTTCTTATTTCGCAAGATGTAACTTTTCTTAAAACATCACCAGATATTTCATTGCACGCATCAATAATGTCTTGTTTTAAATTATCTATATTATTAGATTTTGTTTTATACACTATATTTTTTAAAGTTCCCCATAAAAAGAAATCTAAGGGTGTCAAGTCCGGGGACCTAGACGGATATTTCAAGGGCCCGTGTGTCCCCAACCATCTTCCGTGGCAGAATTCATTCAAATAATTTTGAACAATGGCTGCATTGTGGCAAGGAGCTCCATCTAGTTGAAACCATAAGTTTCTTCTGATTTGCAGTGGCACATGTTCCAGCAAAAGAGGACAGTGATTTTGGAGAAAATCTAAGTATCTTGCGCCCGTCAAGGCGCCTTCATAAAAGTATGGCCTTACTAAGTGCCGCCCGACTATTCCGCACCAGACATTTATGCCAAAGTGGCCCTGCCTTTGATGTTGCCTGATTTTATACGGGTTTTCGTCCGACCAATAATGGGTATTTTTTTGGTTTGGTAATCCATGACTAACAAAATGACTTTCGTCTGTCCATAATATATGAGAAAATAAATTAGGATTATCATCCAAAGACACCAAAAACTGACAAATAAAATTCTCCCTCCGCTCACAATCTCTTAGCGAAAGTTCTTGCAAATTATGAAATTTATAGTCATGGTATCTGTTGTTTTTTAAAACTCTTTGTATCACGCTATAATTTAAATTTAAGTCTCTTGAAGCCTCTCTTATAGAAGCTTCATGATGATTGTTAAAATAATTTAAAATAATTGTCACATTTTCATCCGTCGTGACAGTTTTTGTTCTTAATCTTTTACCTGCAAATATGGCTCATTGAATTTATGGAGATTTGTAAAAAAACACAAAACCTACCTTCAAATGCTTTAGGGTTTTGACGCAAACTACTTTCTAACCTAGCAAAAATTTTGTGGTCTGGAAGGTTGGGTTCGGGGTATTTTTCCACATATAATCTTCTTGCAGTTAAAGCATTTATTTGGCCTTCTCCGTATAACAAAAGCATGTCAACTTTTTCTGAATGTGTAAACATATTTCTTATTACTTACTATTTTAATAGAAATAATTAAAATTACACTGACAATTTCAGACATCAATTAATATAAGCCAATTTTGTTTTTTTCAAAGCCTACCTGCTTTAGTGAAATTTAAAAAACCATGCATCCTTTGCATGGCAATCGACCAATTTGGGTCTGTAATTTTTGAATGGCTTTAGATGACAAAAAATGGTATTTGGAAAAAGTGTTTCTATTCAATAGATCTTCCAATTTCTGAAATAAAAATGGAATGCTTCTGAAGCGTCGCGACGCCCAGCGTCGCTTAATTATAACTTTCATATCCATCGCAATTTCAAGCATCAATCGGCCCAAATAAAATCCTTTTTACAGAACTCAATTTGCTGCAGCCGTTTACGAGAAAAACTCATTTCCCATGATAAAAGAATCACCCTGTACATATGTAATGTATACAATAAACTCATTTCGGTAGCCGACGTCTATCGTCGGTCGGTGTCTTCGGCTACTTTCACACCGAAAATAACACAGATACATTCGAAAATAAATTAATTTCACATATAAATTTAAAAAATACTTCAGTACCATATAAAATATCAATACAATTAAAAATATTGTAGTTACCATAAATCATTATCAAAACAATTAAAACATAAAGGTTATCTCAAATACTATTTATAATCTTTAAGTGGCGTTAGAATTCCGCAAAATTGTAAAATAAAGTTCCTAGCAGTCGGTATCTTACATGATAATTGATAATGATAACATATAAATCTTAGAGGAAATATATAAATAAATAATGTTCTCCCATAACGTTTTTTATTTAAAAAAAAATTAAAACGTATAAACAAATTTCTTTATAAGGAAGTTTACCAATATCTAAAAAAACACAAACACAAGTTTGATAGGCATTTTTAACTAAGTTAAATCTCAAACTAGGACAATTTTATCACAACTTTTTTTAAGTTAATATTTTACAAAAAAATAATTTCAACGCCTTGTGGCCAGTATCATTTCCTTTCCTTATTTATTGATCTATTAAATTCATTGTTATTATCTTAGGCCTGGTACAGACTATGCTTGGATTCGCGAATTCGTGAATAGTGTGTAGGATCTTTTTCGTTAAAAATCCGTTCATAAAAATCCTACACACTATTCGCGAATTGTTTACAAATCTAGTATCACGAATTCGTGCATAGTATGTAGGGTTTTTTTGATGGATTTTTAACGAACCTTAGCCCCTAGACGCTATTAACGAATTCCTCACATATCACAAATCGCGAATACACGCATAGTCTGTAGTAGGCAAGCAAGACACAGACGTTATTTTCTTAAATCAATAATGGTTGTCCAATGGCTATTATACAGGATGTACCTAAAAGGTTGGAACAGCATTTCGTCACATAAAGTATAGCTGAAAATAAGTCGATTGAACTAAACTTGCTTTAGTCCAAAAGTTTATAATCACGGAGCAACAGGGTGTCAAAGGTTAAAAAATAAATCGGGTTTTCTTTCGACTTTCGACTGTTTCGCGTTCATTTCACAAACTTTTGTATACAGGGGTTTCTTGGCATGGCAAATTCAATTTTATTGTCGATTTCGGTATATCTCCTAGAGGGCGCCACCGGCGACGATTTTGAACTATTTAAACCGTTACAACTTTTTTGTTCCAAACTGTATATTATTTTGGACTAGAAAAATCTCTTCCCCAGTCTTTTATAGTTAAAAAAGGTTACCTTATTCAAGTCGCTTGGAGCAACTGTGTTTCCGTGAAAAACACATCTAAATCTATTGTTTGCAGTGATCTTAATACTAAAAAAAAATAATAAGTAAACGCAAAGATAAATAATTAAAGTAAATGCTCGAAATGACCACCATTTTCTTGTATGCAGAAAATTATTCTTCATACAAAGTATTTTTGTACTCTGCGCAGCGATATCTTGAGCAGCGGCACGAATTCCTCCTCTTAGCTCATTTTCGTTATTTATAACGACAGAATAGACCTTGTTCTTAAGTGTTCCCCACAAAAATGTATAATAGAATCAAATCTAATAGGTCCTATTGTTTAATTACAGAGAGCTATCTGCACTTACTAGTGTTGCTTGAGAAATGAATAATTTTGAATTTTGTAGTTAAATAATAAGTCTTCAGCTTTAGATGTGTTTTTCTTGGAAACCGTTGCTCCAAGCGGCTTCAATAGGGTAACCTTTCTTAGCTATAAAAAACTGGGGAAGAGATTTTTCTAGTCCAAAATAATATACAGGGTGGAACAAAAAAGTTGTAACGGTTTAAATGGTTCGAAATCGTCGACGGTGGCGTCCTCTAAAAAATATACCAAAATGAACAATAAAATTGAATGTTCCATCCCAAGAAACCCCTGGATACAAAATGTCATGAAATTAACGTGAAACAGTCGAAAGTTATTAAAGGAAACGCAATTTATTTTTTAACCTTTGACACCCTGTAGCTCCGTGATTATCAACTTTTGGACTCAAGCAAGTTTAGTTAAATCGACTTATTTTCAGCTATACTTTATGTGGCGAAACGCTGTCCCAACCTTTTAGAAACACCCTGTATAACATGCATGGAATAATGTGCATAAGGTTAATTTTACAATAATTTAGTCTGATTATTGTTACTAGTTGGTATAACTTATTAAGTAATTAAATGTTCTCCTTTATTTTTAAAAAAACACATTAGGCTATCTTGTATCACTTAATTTTTACATAATGTGACTTATCTGTATTATATCATAAAGATCCTAATCTCTAAATTAAAAAATTATAACAATTATTAGATAAAATTAAGGTTAATTTTGATATGTAATATTATTACATTTTTTGTGTGCGTATATCTTAAGTAAAGTCAATTCCTGAAACCATAGTTTTGAAGGACAACAATTTTTCATATAATTTGTATTTCACTTGTGACACAGTACAGTCTCTTGTAAACTACAAAAAATAGAAGAATGCGGTTTTCGCAACACTCAACTACTTTTTCAAGAAACTTAAGACGCATTCAGAACATTCATAGACCTCTTCATTTTTTACATACAGGGCGAAATTTAAAATACTACTTACAAGGGATTCTTCGTATCTCAGAATAGTTGAGATATCGCAATGGTGTACTTTTAATTTCTCTACAGTATCTCTTAAAATAGAACCCAAACGTACATTTCAATTGCATTATTTTTCCTTCATAATGATATATAGCAGTTGCTAGTTTATATTTTGGAAATTGTTAAAAAACATTAAATTGATAAAACTGATGTGTGGTGTACCACAAAACTAAAGTGATCAAGTTATTATAATTTTTTTTATCTACTGGCTATTGGATCTCAGGGTCGTCAATTGTGTGGCATAATACAATAATATTATAATATAAACAGTATAGAATATATTTATTAGATATTTGTTTACACATAATAATATATAAATAATTAAATATTAATGTGGATGGTAATAACGTAAAACTAGCAAAGTAACAATAATAAATAGAACATAGAACTACCCTTCATATGGCCGTAATCTGGTTACCATTATTATTTTTTGTTCTTAACATTAACAAACCAAAGAATAAATGTCTTACAAAATTATTATTTTCAAATTAACTATGGAACGATAATAATTAGAAATATTAATTGTAAATATTAAATACACGAAAAGCGTAATAGTTAATACAAAATTATAGTATAGAATCCCACTATAAAACGACCTTCACCGAGCTGGTTAATGGATGAAAAGTATTTTATATCCAACTAAATATGTCAATAAATATATTGCAAATGGGTTGTCAAGAAAATGTCAGTCCAGAATATGATTAATTAACAATTAATTTTTTTTAAACATTTTACTGGTTTAGTTAATAGACAAATTCCATACCAATCGAAAGTGTGAAGCCCATAGAATATGCAAACGTTAGGTAGACTATTTTTTTCCCGTCACAACTCTTGCGTAGGCAGGTATAAACAGGTAAATCGATACTAGTAACTTGCAACGGTGGTTAATAAATTAAAGTTAAATTAAAATAAAGATTATTTCATTACGAACACGACGGTATAGGGTTGTTTGGGAAAAATCAGTCCTGAATTCCTGTTGTCGAATTTTAAAAAGTGAAATATTGCTGCGACTGAATACGTGCAACAGAGAGGTCCCACCGAACCATTCCATCCGATAGAACAGTATACAACATTGCAGCTGTGTGTAGTTCGTCCATACCGAAAACGAAGACGGTCTGTTTATCCGTTTATCCGTTTCTCCAAAAAAACGAATAAAGTCCGGGGGCGGCAGTATTATTATTAATCTTAAAATAAAATTTTCTAATAATTCATTTGCCGCCCCGAATTATTTTTCATTTTTTTATTTTTATTTTGTTTATTTTTTTTAGTGAAACTATACATGTAATAAAAAAAATTTATTATATTTTTCTATAGGTAAGGTGGAGAAGAAGCCACAAAAAAAATTTAATGATTTTAGACAAATTTCGTGTTTTCAAGGGCCGCCCCTGAAGGGGCGGCAGGGACGTCATGATATCATTTCAAGTCACTACCAGGAAATAATAGTCTATACCAAAAATGAAGACAATCAAAAAATCTAATAAAGTCCGGGGATGGTGGTATTTTGCCCAACTCGTAAACCGTTGTTTGCACAAAAAATTCTATAGAAGCATTTTTTCATATTTTCATAAAAAAAAACATTCGAATATGTATTCGAAATGAAACAGAAAAGACCGATTTCTCGAACTCGTGACTTTGAGAGTCCACCCCTCGGTTATGAAAACAGTTAGGAGGGCAACGTATACGGTTCGGAGTAGAGGGTTATAGGTCCTTTATTCGGGAATGCTCCGATCTCGTCCCACAGCCATCGTTTACCTAGCCTCATGTTCGTTTCACGGCCACAAATCGAACCCGATCGACCTCAAATTTTATGTACGAATACTTCGCGATAAGGCGGGGGCGCATCCGGCAATGTACCGAAAAAATTTTAGAAAACGGAATGCCGCCCCCCAACCGATCGAATCGAAATTTTTAAAGAGACGTACTCTTTGAGACGCGAAATCGAAAAAATTAGTCCGTCTTCGCGTTAAGGGTTCCTAGGGGCAGATTAATAATAATACCGCCGCCCCCGGACTTTATTCAATTTTTTGGAGGAACGGATAAACGGATCGTCTTCATTTTCGGTATGGACGAACTACACACAGCTGTAATGCTGTGTACCTACTCTTCTGTCGCATGGAATGGTTCGCTGGGACCTCTCTGTCGCACGTATTCACTCGCAGCAATATTTCACTTTTTAAAACTCGACAACCGGAATTGAGGACTGATTTTTGGCAGACAACCCTATACCACCGTGTTCGTAATGAAACAATCTTTATTTTAATTTAACTTTAATTTATTAACCACACCGGTGCAAGTTACTAGTATCGATTTACCTGTTTATACCTGCCTACCCAAGAGTTGTGACGGGAAAAAAATAGTCAACCTAACGTTTGCATATTCTATGGGCTTCATACTTTCGATTGGTATGGAGTTTGTCTATTAACCAAACCAGTGAAATGTTAAAAAAATAATTATTAATTAATCATATTATGGATTGAAATTTTTTAAACAACCCATTTGCAATATATTTGTTGATTGGATATAAAATACTTTTTATCCATTAACCAGCTCCACCAGGTCGTTTTATAGTGGCATATTAAACTATTATAAATAGTAATTTTCATATGGAACAAACATTATAAATACTAAACATATAAAAAATCACAGTGCACAATTCTGTTTTTATATGCAATTTGCAATGGAACAAACTGGCCTTTACTGGACTGCTGCTATGGCGTTAGTGTACACCCAGGAGAAATAGCCTCCAAAGGAAAAGATAGAAAATAGGTAAACCTCTTTCAGGATGAAACTTGGGTGGCGATAGGAACACTGGCCTTCCACAAAACTCTTTGGCTCTGGAAGGCTACTGTGTACGGTGTATAAGGTACGCCCAGTATTAATGATTTTCAAAGAAGGAGAACAAAATGTCAACCACTTTTGGGAATGGCAGTTCAAATACTGATCGTGTACAAAAAACCCTAAAAATTCGTAACAACGAAAATAACATATGGAAATAAAAATCAAGAAGGTTTAGATTTACTTACCTCTTATAGAGGAAGATACCAAGCTAAGCTGATCCTCTCTGAGAGATTTGATTGTCATCATCCAAAAATACGGATTTCTTGAAAATATTACCAACACAAGATAAATAAAATCAACACAAATGGAGCGAGATGTATTAATCTCCGTAGGATGAATTTCACAAAAAGTATACACTCCTCAAAATCTTGAAAGCGTTTTAGTCAGGCCATGCAGAAGTGAACATCCTAAGACAAAAGTATTTGGAAATCCCCAGCATTATTAACTTAAAGTAACCAAATAAGAAGACCTCAAATATATTGTGAAATTCAATAGAATACTGGGAGGGAGAAAAATGTTATTTCAAGCAAAACTTTAAAATATTAGAGATTTAACAAAGAGATAATGAAATATATAGACAATGCAGTAGAAATAATTTATTACCCCTGAAGATTTAAAATAATAACCGTCATAATGAATTTATTTGTAATTAACTAAATTTAAAATAACGCGTATAATAAATAATCCAGATTTTGAATATGTTTTACGTATACGTACATTTATATTGGTATCAATCGTATTTATTAAATTATCATAAATTCAAGCGACTGTTAAACTTAAACGGTAAGAAAGAAAAATATGCAAACACTTCACTAATTCATAGTTTTTGATAAGAAAAAAATATTAAATATATTGGGTAGCCTAACTGCTAGGAGAAAATTTGTATTTAAAACTGTTCTATAAAAATATTAAAGTTGAAACTGTTCTTCCAAATTTGAATATGAAAATGTCAATTTAAGAAAAATATAAGGATAGTAGATGAATTTAATAACAAATAGTACCAAAAATAAAAATAAACTGTGACAGGTGCACAGTTGGCCATACATTTTTATATAATTATACAAAATTGATTCATAAATTAATTGACTTTAATAATTATAAAAATACTTTTTTTCTTTAATAACTCAAAAAATAATTTTAACAAGATAATTATATTAGTCAATTAAGAAATTTATAAATATCTTTAATTGAATAACATTTGAAAATAAATCAAAATAAACAAAAAAATAAGAGGAAAATTAATAGTCATTGCCATTTAAAAAGCAGTTGAGAATTATTTAATGATAAAAAAATATTTAATATAATCATGAACATAACAATTATAAAATAGAGATAAACTGAAGTACTTATATATTTTGGGTTTCCATTTTTTCAATATTTCTGAATATTATTCTAATTACACATAGTAGTAATTGTGGTGCTAAAGATACAGCAAATATAGCATAAAATACTATTTATTATACAACTTAATTGTTTAAACAACTATTTACTTTGCATAACTAACCCAGTAACTAAGATAGAATTCATGAACCAACTTTGTATAATAATTATAAAAAATGCATGGCCAACAATGCACCAGACAACATCAGTTTTATCAATTTAACATTTTCTGACAATTTTCAAAATATAAACTAGCAACTATTATATACCGTTATGGATGAAAAAAAATAATACAATTGAATGGCATCAAATATACAGGGCGTTCCATATAAAAAAAATTATGTTTGGATCATATTTTAAAAGAGACCTGTAGAGAAATTACAAGTACGCTAGATAACTCTACGTAAAAAACTGTATCAAACACAATTTCTACACTTCTATATCTGATATTCTCCAACATACAAAATTCTAATTGCGGCGCTATTTCTCGAATAAAGTTATCCACTGTTGCAAAAACCTATCCTTCTATTTCTTGTAGTTTCCGAGATACCCAGCAATTGGGACACTCTGTACAGAGATTGCCATCAAAAACGATCACCCGGTAACTTCTTATGGATCGTGTTCGATGGAAAATCCGGTTCATAAACAAGTATTCATCTCTATGAGAATTCTCCCACGTTTCTATACGTGCACTATCATATTAACTAACATGTTTACCTTGTTCGTCTAGATTTTCATTCGGTTCCTTTTGATTTTGATCCGCAGTATTCATTTTGACTACTGTTTTACCTTGTTCAACATCTTGCGTACTAGTACGCACTCCAAATCTTTGACCCATGTTACTAACTTCAACTTCACTGTCACAAATTTGCCACCACAAATCTTAGTAACGACAATATCTATCTTATCTCAGCGTGCCCATATCACCAATGTATATTTGGCTGCCGAGTGTATGTTTTGCACATCGCACTATCAATACTGACAGAGGGTATTTATTCTTAGATTGAGATTGAACCTATGTAGCGATGTTATGAAGGAATTGGAACTAGTTCTGCGGAATAGGTATTAGCTGCGAAGTTGAAATACCTGTTCTAAGTTCAATTTCGTGGCCGAGGTTAAAAAAGTACGAACGTAGATCTGCTGCTGTGCTGTCGGCTCGTATACAATATACGACAAATAATGACGAGAGACTAAGGGTACGTTTACATCTGACACTTGTGTCCCGATATATGTGTCAAGCATCAGATATACAGTATGCGCCAAAAGTATGGAATAAATTCAATAAAAACGAAACAATTATTTTTTGGGAAAAATCCACAAACAGGTCGATTTTTAATTTAAGAAATACATATTTTAGCGTAAAATGCGATTTTCAAATGTCATTTGTCATCGATTTTTTTTTAATGGCAACACCATATTTTTTTTTCTTGATTCTGAAAGATCGTTTAATTCTCTATCAGACAGTACTAAAATTGCCCTCTTACATAGGAAAGTTTTCGAGTAAATGACGATTGAATGTTAGAAAACGTAAATTTTATCCATAAAAAAGTAACAATTTTGAGGTATGTAAAATAAAATACAATTGATTAAATTTTATACTTAAATTAAATGTTCGAATTGCCATCCACCAACTTCTTGACAATGCGCAAGTCTGTGAAGAAATTCTTCTTGCACATTATGAATGATTTCTGGGGTATTTCGACCCGAATGCGATTTTGAAGTTCTTCTAAATTACGTGGTTTAGTAATGTACACTTTTCACTTCAAGTATCCCCATAAAAAATAGTCAAGAGGTGTAAGATCTGGCGATCTTGCAAGCCATTCTATCAGTCCGCGTCTGCCGATCCACCTCCCAGGAAAACAGTTGTCCAAAAAATCTCGTACAGGGCGCGCATAATGCGGAGGTGCACCGTCTTGCTGAAACCATATGGTATCATCAGGAATGTCAGGGTCATTATCGTTAGGAAAAATTACTGCAAGGACTGGAACAAGGTCATTTTCTAGAAACTCTAAATATCTTTGTCCTGTAAGGATTCCTTCAAAGAAGAAAGACCCTACTATTCTGTCGTCAACTATTCCAGCCCACACATTTAATTTCTGAGGGTGTTGGGTATGTGCCTCTGCCATCCAATGAGGATTTTCCCGATTCCAGTATCTGCAAGTTTGACGGATTACTGTACCATTCAGACAAAATGTGGCCTCATCTGTAAAAAGTATTTGCCGGTGTAAATTTCTATTTCCTTGACATAAATCCATTAGAATTTCGCAAAAATGTAAGCGGCGATCGGGATCATCTTCAATGAGTTCTTGCACAAGTTGAATTTTGTAGGGATGATATTTTTCCTTCCTCAAGATACGTAGCACTGTGCTCTGACTAGTGTCATTGTTTAATGCAACCAATCGTGAAGAATTATGGGGATTATCCACCATACTTACCAAAATGTTCTGTTTCTGATTTTCATTAATGCTTGGACGTCCAGGTTTTGGAATATTTACAACATTGCCAGTTTCTCTAAATTTAGACTCTACCTTACTGACTGTTGATTGGCTGATAGGGCGATCTGGATATTTTTCATTAAATAAATCGCAAACTTCCTGCTGAGTTCTAGTCATATTCCCGCATTCGATAAGAATTAAAATTTCAATTCTTTGAGTAACAGTTAAATGTGCCATAATACTTTAAATTGAATAATAATTTCTATGTCGCTTACAATACTTATTAGAAAGTCGGTGTGACAATGACACTTTGCAAAGATTTTCACCTACGTGATCCATAAAAGAACTATGGAATTCGAAAAACTAAACTTGATAACGTTTTTGCTTTATTTTAATTGATTTACGTTTTCTAACATTCAATCGTCATTTACTCGAAAACTTTCCTATGACTAGCAGTTTTGGAGATAAATGGCAACATTGGTTTGCACACACATTCTCTCACTCCAAACGCATATACCGCCTCCGTTCCGTCATGGGTAAAATCATCATATAAAGCAGTTCTGTGCAAGGAATAAGCCTCCAACATTAGGTGGAAAGGTACCATGAAGCACCTACCTTAAACAGTTTGAAGCAGCCGCCTTGACAAACAATTGGTCTGAAGAAGACAAGACCATCTCACTAATAGTGGCTCCACGGAGTGAAGCCATTGAGACAAAACGCTAGTCAAGGGCAAACAAAAGGATTATCAAAAATTGGAAACTGCTTTAAAAATGAGGTATAGTGAAGCTCATCTGCAGCATATTTACCAAGTACAACTAAAAGACCGAGAATAACATTAGGCTATACCCACCGCATCGGCAGAATTTCAAGAACAATTCATCTATGCGGATAGCTTCATCTATGGCCTGCGAGACACAGGTCATTAAGGTTGGTCAGACATAAAAATATATCGTTCAGGCATTGGAAATTGAAGCAGCCCAACAAACCCGAACAAGGAAGTTAGTTCTCAGATTGGCGAACAATGAGCAAGTGAAAAGAACATGGAAGGGTTTATTAAGGGTTTGCGATATTTATTGATCAACTTCCAGAAAGAACATGATCGTACTGGTTTTACTGTATGTAGCAGAGGAAGAGCCATCCAGTGTTGGAATTATGGAGCTGAAGAGCATCTTAGGAATCGATGCCCTAAGAATATATCTAGTTAGGACCATGTAAACCAACTAGTTTAGAGCGAAAACTGGATAGGTGTTACCAAGCCCCAGCAACGAATGGAACGAATTTACAAGTAGCAGATGCAGATGGTATTGTGAAATGGTCCTTAATACCGGCTTCAGTCATGCCATAGTTGCCCACTTCAAAACACAAAAGCCAGACGGAAACTACATCTTTGTAACAGCGAATGCAGTCGTAATCGTAAAAGGTATTCATCAAGCTAAGCTAACCTTGGGAGCAACCATTTTCCGTCCTTCGGTCGTTGAAGAGGCTGTAATTGTGAAACCGGAACCGAACAGCAGTCTTTATAAGTGGGGTATATTACTGGAAAGACATTAACAGAAAGGAGAAACAACTTGATAGTGGACAGATTGCTAAATCTAAAGGGCTACCCACAATGGATCAAGAAAAATGAACCTTTGCATGTTTGTCAAACAGCTGAGTCGGTGTTCAGCAATATAGAGCCATTAACAGCATCATTAAATCTTTAAAAACTACCTACTACTAAGTTCTCCAGAGCCTTGTTAACCGCTTCAAGTCACCACTGCAACCTGATCAAGTCAATAAGTTAGAAGATTTATTGAGGCGTTATCAAAATGTACTCTCATTAACAGAAGATGATGTCAAAAGGACTAATCGTGTGCAGTATCACATAAATACCAGCTTCAGCACTCCAATTAAGCAAGTTACACGACGATTTTCGTTGGCGAAGCAAGAATATATATCGATAATACTAAGAGACATGCAGCAGCAGGGAGTCATTGGACTATTCCAGAGTCCATGGACTTCGCCGGTTGTTTAGGTGAAGAAGACGGATGGAAACTGACCCAGAGAACAGAAACCATTTGGAAGTGGCCAGTACCAAATGACAAACACGCCAAACGCTTGATTGCTAAAACCTACTTTAGCTAGAAATGAACTTCTGCGTAACCTGAAGTGAGTTACTTGCTATAGTTAAAACTGTATAATATTTTCATCTATGGTCTTGAGGACTGATCATGCTTCTTTGAAGTAGCTACCGCAGTTGAATAATCCGTAAGGTCAAGTGGCAAGATGACTTCAATTGTTGCCGGAGTACAACTTCAAGACTGAAGACCGAAAAGGATATAACCATCGTAATGCTGATGCCTTATCCAGAAGACTATACATTCCAAACTGCCAACTCTGTCTGCGACAAGAATCAAGAGCAGAAGGTGAATTATTTTGTCAGAAGAATCAGCATTTAGGGCCCAGATTATTGGGATCATAAACCCTTTGCCAAAGAATAAAAGTATAGACCCGGATTTTGTCAATTTTCCAATGGAAAGTGGAAGATATGGACAGATCCACCTGGCAAGACATTTCTGATAAATCTCTCATTTCTAAAATGCTACTGTGCAGTATATAATTCTTTAGTCGTCTAAAATAGCATACTAAAAAGAGTCTGGGAGAGTCCTGATAACAAAGAAAAGATTTATAAAACAGTATCGCCCCAGAAAAGGACTCCAGTATTACCCCAGAAAAGGATTCTAGTTCTTCAAGCACTTCATCGTGGTGTCGGTGGTGGAAAAAACATTGAGCAAAGGTAGAAAGCAGTTAGTCCGATGTTGCAGAATGGTGCCGACATTGTGACACTTGCGCTTCTAGTATGGGACCTAAGAGTCGAAGTTAAGGATGGAGTGGATGAAGTAATACAGTGCTGGAGCTCCATTCAAGAATTCTTCTCGTTCTCTCATTAGCATAGCTGGATCTTTTCCCTTGTAGTAGTAGTGGAAATGGCTATATTCTGGTAATCATAGACTACTTTAGTAGGTGGCTAGAAATATATCCCATATCTAATCAAGAAGCAGTCAAGCACCAGAAATTAGAACTACACCTCTTCATCTGTCAGTCAGATGGAATGGTGGAACGATTCCATCGTACCATTAAAAATTTTCTGAGAACGACCTTCAACGAACAACAAATCAACTGGGATACCAGTCTTCCTCAATTTTTATTGGTTTATCAAGCAGCAATTCATGAGATCACGGATAAAACAGCAACCAGTATGATATTTGGCACGGAATTACGTCTACCAATAGATCGACTTTAGATGATTATTTCATTCGTCTAAAAGATCGAATAAAATTGGTACATGAAGAGGTACGAGAAAACTGAAAGCGATAGATAAAAACCAGATATTATTTGCATGCCGAGTTCTAGGAGAATGAGAAAGTGTGGCTGTATAACCCAAACCAAGCGTAAATCTCTCAAATTACAAAAAGTCTTGAGAAGCCCCTTAAAAATCCAGAAAAATCCCCAGGAAAGATGAAGATTGTTCCACATTGATCGATTGACACATTATCAAGTATCAGTAAAGATTTGACGTTTGAAGTAGTGACAATAAAATTTGATTTTCTACTTCGGTCAACGTAGAGGTTACAAATATGAATTAGTTTTACTTGTTCCAGAGACATGCTATGTTTTTTAAATCAATTGAAGACATAAATACATCTTCGTCACTAGTTATTCAAAAGAACTTGATATTGCCGCATGTTATGGTGGCCAATTAAAATTAAGCTATTTAATTAAGATGTTAAGATGAAACGTAAGCCTATTAAATTGATATATCGATTAGTTTTGAAGATATTAAAATCAATAAAAAAAAATAACGCCATCGCTCTGTATTGTGAAAATAAAAATCGATATATTCAAACTTCATAGTTTATAGAATATACTGAAAAAGTCTAAATATCTGAAAATACATTTTAAGAGTAAGTTGACTAATCTGTACACTCTCTTAAAAATCTTAGTATAACTTAAAGAATGATTAAAATAAGGTAAAATGTCAATTTCATAGATCTGGAAAATCATTTCATTTCGTTTGTGCACTTCTTTGATATTTATTTATTTATTTAAATACAAACCCAATAGGCAAAAGCCCAATTACAGGTTAGGTTACACAAAAAAATAAATATTTAATATTGAAGAAATAGTAGCATTGATATGTAACAGAGACTAAATTAGTAGATAACAATATCAAATTTAAAAATATAAATAACAGTATTACAATAAAATACCAACTACAATCAACAAAACACATCAAAAATGATTTATGAAGTCGCACGTAATGATTATAAGCAAGGAAAACTCTATTAATTAGCTATGGGAATACCAACTTGATTTGCAAAATAGTGCAACAAAATATGTCTATCAAAAGTTCCATTGGGGGGTAGGCATTTTAAAGATATTAGAGCATCGGGAAAAAGTCTTGGTGTCCTATATTTGATTTGATTGTGAAGTGTAGCGCTATCTAATTTATTGTTTAAGAGTGTACAGAATTATAACTGAGTGCTCCCTCCTAGATTGAAGGATTGACAGAGAAAAACGCTCTAACAACAGTTCATGTAAAAAGCCAATAGGAGGATATGTTCCATCAATTATGAATCGGACTTCAAAAAACTTCTTTGAACCTTTTCAATTGCTGACATATGTATGAAAACTTTTTGAGTCGTGTATTATAAATCCTAACATGACAAAGAAGTAATCGTCTCAATGTGTTTATTAAAACTTAGTTTGTGATAAAAAAAAAACACCAAGATCTCTGGTCTTGCTCGGACGGTGCAAAGCTGAATCTCCAATTTTATAATCATACAACCCGGTTTTAACTTTCTATGAAAGGATACAACATTGCATTTATCTGGATTTAAATGCAGGATATTATTTGTACACCAAGTAATTATTGATTGCAAGGCTATTATTTGTTGGTACTGACAGTCCGCAATAGATATGATTTCCATGATCAGTTTTACATCATCCGCATACATAAGAATATTAACATATATGTCCAAACCAATGTCATTAATAAATAAATTAAAGAAAAGTGGCCCCAAAACTGAGCCCTGTGGAACACTCGACTTCTGCAAAAACTCACCAGACCAATAACCTTGATATTAACAAATTGATATCTATTCTGTAAATAAAATTAAAATAATAACATTAATCTGGCGGATAGTCCAAAATTAGCTAACTATTAGGTTTAAGTTTCTTTAGTGCAGCTAATACTTCAGTCTCGGTTATGCTGATTATGTCAGGGTTTAAATTGTCATTGTATTCAGTAACATGGACATTGTCAACTAGGTCAGTGAAAGATTCAAAAAAATATTTAGCAAAGCATTCTGAGCATATCTTATTGTTAGTGTTGTATCACATTATGCCTTTGAATAACTTTCCAAAACTTTTTTGGATTGTCTTTCAATTGATTTTCAATAGAAATGATATAATTTGAATGACAAATACTAATGTCTTATTTAATTTGAGATCTAAGTAACTTAAAGCTATCCAAGTTCTCCTGACTGCCCAATTTCTTATACCTTCGAAGAACCTTGTCTTTCTGACGAATTTTACGTATAATTAGATTATTAAACCACGGCGAGTATGAATTACGAGAAGAAATTTTCTTTGTAATGTTTAAATCAAAAAATAGAATTAAGTTTACAATAGAATCCATTTACAGCATCATCAGGATTACTATGTTGCTTCAAAAATGTCCATTTTACGACTAGTAAATCTTCATAAATTTGAACAAAATTAGCCTTACGGAAATTAAAATCATATTTAATTCATTTGACGGGAAACATATCTTTGGAGATACTAGCTTCAGTCAATTCAATATGTAAGGGTGATGCTAATCCTCAGAAAGAATGACTTCATAAGGTTTATTCACTGAACATAGCATGGCGAGTCCAAGCACTGTGATTACTATTTTAGGTAAAGAATATTTTCTTTGAGCCTTTATAAAACCTTTTTATAAACATGACAACTGGGATCATAAGCAGCATGATCAGTAGTTACATCTACACAAACTTTTCTTCAAATCCACACAATGGAAGTATTTAAAAAAGTCCGCTTTGTGAGATGACTCTCACAGCATTTTGGACACAAAAGTAACTCTTTAGAACATTTTTTGGCAAGGTAACGAAAACCATAACACTTGAACACAATGAACTGGACAATCAAAATCATAACCTATTATTAGCTTACCCACATTTAAAATTCTTGAAGAACGGCCTGGTACAAATTCTTATTCCGACGTTGCGGTTTCACATAAGTCAAATCCCATACGCTGCCTTCCGGCTTCACTTAACATTTCAGATATATTTGAGACCCTAATACGAGGATGCAATTTATTACTATATTTATTGCCCCGATGACTACCAGCAATTTCCTTAAATTTAGTTGACTCTTTATTATTCGGACAGCTTATAACAAGAGTACCATTTCTTGCACTCTTGACAGCAAATATTAATATCAGAATTTATAGGATCAATTACTCGAAATATGTCGGACTTAGATATTAATGACGATTTTGTCTTGGCAGTGACATAAGCATAACTAGTAGATGACTATTGGTTGTTGAAAATTGTAGAGGTTGAGCTCATTTCTCCAATTTTATTAAGAATCAAATTTCCAACGTTGTCCTTAAAAGAATTAAATGTAGCTTCTATTTTTGACATAAATTCTGCACGAAAAGAATCCAACATTGTTTTTAGATCATATTAGGACATTAATTTAGCTAAACTAGCTTCTATGCTATCTATTCTAAAGATACAGCTTTATCCACCACCTCACATTTTATCTTGCATACGTCACAAAAATAGAATAAATTATGGCATTTATAAATTATTTTTAACTCAGCTTCGCCAAAATTGATACATGAAGTGTGAAACCAGTTCTGACATGTACCCTCACATCCAATTAGGCTGTCCCTTTTGTTTTTCACTTTGCATTTACCACATTCAGGCATATTGGTAAATCATAATATATAGTAGCAGTTAAAATAAAGTAATAATAATAATAGTAATAGTAATAGTAATAGTAATAGTAATAGTAATAGTAATAGTAATAGTAATAGTAATAGTAATAGTAATAGTAATAGTAATAGTAATAGTAATAGTAATAGTAATAGTAATAGTAATAGTAATAGTAATAGTAATAGTAATAGTAATAGTAATAGTAATAGTAATACACTGTAAAAAAATAATTACACATTTTAACACAAAATAACACAATAATGTGTTAATCGAGATCCACACGGAATTCTGTATATTTTTACACATTTCTCTGTATGTAGCAGTGTGTTAAATGTTTAACACAATCCACTGTGTTAATATAACAAATGTCATATGTAATTTATACACATTTCTGTGTTATTTATATCATTGAAGGTGTAGGCCTATTAATATGTTAATTTTATTATATAATAGGTATTGATATGGAAGACAATATATCTACCTTTTTAATTTGTTAATTACGTTCCTGTTTACTTTCGAAATAATTTATATATATATAAAGCTATTTACAGACCTTTTAGGGCCAGAGAAATAATTTTTAATAAATATAATTTTTGAAATACTTTTATTTTTACATTTTCTAGAGGTTCTGCCTGTCGTCGAGAATGCATTGAATATAGCCTGAAATGTTCTATTAAACAGCAGAATATATGTATTATAAATTATAATTTCAAAAGCAAACAGGAACATAATTAACAAGGTAGGTGAGCTTCCGTATCAATATAAAAAATTGTCTGAATTATGGTGAAATTATAAAATAAAAGATATTTTACTTTTTATGATTTTATTAAAAAAATTGAATTCTGTTCAAATGAATAACAACCAAGTCCGCTAACAAAATATGTATGTATTAAAATTAACAGTATAATAGTACATATTCTAATAAGGGACTAATAATGTTATAGTAAATGTATTTAGGCACTACATAATAAGAGTTTACGAAAATTAACTGGTAGTGATCTGAACATATAATTTTCGTTCTCTAAAATTACAAAAAATTAGATTACAGAGTAATCTAAAACGTCAGAATAAACTCCTAATATTTTTAATAATTATATTCTAATTAGTTTTAGCTTTATTACAATTATCAGTAATATTTGTTATAGTTAGGTAAGTACTTACCATTTTCCTTGATTAAACCTCACTTTAAATTTAAATATTCTTCATTTGAACACAGTGAACGAGAGGTAATTGTACACAACACCGCTACATGACCAAGGGAGTAGGGATATAGAACACAATTAAATTGTCTGCGTGTTAAGTTTACAAAAATGGTGTACTTTTAACACACAAATTAAGTATATTTTATTGCAATATTAGTAATTTTAGCACATTTTGTGTAAAACGTACAAAAACGTCATAGTGTCTAAAACTATTAACACGGAATTTTTACACATCCTAAATTACACACTGGAAAATCTCGCTTACACAGCAACTTTTTCACAGTGTAGTAATAAAAGTAAGTTAAGTAATAATAAAAAATATATTTCTTAATTAAAAGCCATTATCGAAATTATAGTCTTCAAAAATCGCTTAATAACAATTTTTCATATGACCTGTACTTTATTTGTAAAATTGCCACTAAAAACATTATCCAGTAACATTCTTAGGTAATAATAATTTTCAATAGGAAACTACTTAGTGCGAGTCTTTATCAGTTTCTATTAGTACTTTATTTGTAAAATTGCCACTAAAAACATTATCCAGTAACATTCTTAGGTAATATTAATTTTCAATAGGAAACTACTTAGTGCGAGTCTTTATCAGTTTCTATTAGTACTTTATTTGTAAAATTTCCACTAAAAACATTATCCAGTAACATTCTTAGGTAATAATAATTTTCAATAGAAAACTACATAGTGCGAGTCTTTATCAGTTTCTATTAGTACTTTATTTGTAAAATTGCCACTACAAACATTATCCAGTAACATTCTTAGGTAATAATAATTTTCAATAGGAAACTACTTAGTGCGAGTCTTTATCAGTTTCTATTAGTACTTTATTTGTAAAATTGCCACTAAAAACATTATCCAGTAACATTCTTAGGTAATAATAATTTTCAATAGGAAACTACTTAGTGCGAGTCTTTATCAGTTTCTATTAGTACTTTATTTGTAAAATTGCCACTAAAAACATTATCCAGTAACATTCTTAGGTAATAATAATTTTCAATAGGAAACTACTTAGTGCGAGTCTTTATCAGTTTCTATTAGTACTTTATTTGTAAAATTGCCACTAAAAACATTATCCAGTAACATTCTTAGGTAATATTAATTTTCAATAGGAAACTACTTAGTGCGAGTCTTTATCAGTTTCTATTAGTACTTTATTTGTAAAATTGCCACTAAAAACATTATCCAGTAACATTCTTAGGTAATAATAATTTTCAATAGGAAACTACTTAGTGCGAGTCTTTATCAGTTTCTATTAGTACTTTATTTGTAAAATTGCCACTAAAAACATTATCCAGTAACATTCTTAGGTAATAATAATTTTCAATAGGAAACTACTTAGTGCGAGTCTTTATCAGTTTCTATTAGTACTTTATTTGTAAAATTGCCACTAAAAGCATTATCCAGTAACATTCTTAGGTAATAATAATTTTCAATAGGAAACTACTTAGTGCGAATCTTTATCAGTTTCTATTAGTACCTTAACTAACCTACGGCATAGGTATTATACTCGTGACAAGAATTCCGACAACTTACGTCATACGAACAAATGAATAATTCATTATATTGTTATCAAAATATTTAAGAAACTGCAAGCTATATACTACACTAAAAGTTTGATTATATATTGCACTCAATTGCAAAAAATGATTGTTTTTAACGCGACCAAATATCGAAAATTACGTTGACAATAAAAACAAATGTTTAACGTCAGCCGTGACGTAAGACGTCTGAATTCTTGACGCGAGTATAAATAATATGCCTACCTTTCTCATTTAGATATTCATTTGATTCCATTTGATTCTGATCTGTAGTATTAACTTGGACTACTATTTCACATTGTTCAACATCTTGATTACCGGTACGCACTCCAAAGCTTTGACCCATATTTTCAACGAAAGTTCACTGTCACAGATTTGCCTTAGACTTTGCCTTCGTATTCGCATATCGCTTATGTATTTTTGGCTGCTTTTTGTATATGCTACGGTTAGTGCTGGCAAATTAAATAATTTTTATTTTTAGAAGAATCAAGAATTTAAATGAAATACACAATTGCGCTATACATAGCATACTGGCAGAATGTATTTCGTCTGAGATTGAGACTGAATCCGCATAAAGATGTTATTATAAAATTGGAATTAGTTCTCTGAAATAGGTATTACCTGCGAAGTTGTAATACCTGTTCTTCATCTAATTTAATCGGAGGTTAAAAAAGAACGAGCCCAGATAAACAAAGAAAAGGGAGAGTGTTGAAAGGTCATACAGAGCTAAATTAATCATGATTTAATTGCTTGTTTATTCTTCAAACCTAACAAAAAAATCACAATATTTTGAAAGCAAATGCAAAAAAATAAGTGTTGAACTCATTGTAGCAAGTGAGCTTTTCATAGAAAGTTTTTCATCTAAAGTACCACCTATAAAACTTCGGAACATATATCGAAAGGAAAATTAGGTAATTTTTAATATTATATTTACATTTTGTATTACGTGTAAAAAACGTGTATTTTTTAATATTTATTTATTTATTAAATTATTTCTATTTTAATCCTAAAACTGTGATGCAATCTTTCAAGTTATAAACAATATTAATATATTCTTTATTATTAGCTTTTGTAACATATATATTAAGATATATAAAAATGATAATTAAAATGCGGTTCTCACATTTGTTTTCGATTATTTTTAGTTTTTTTGGAAAAATATATTCAAACCATTTACTATTTTATGACAGACAATAATAGTTATTTATGTAGCTACCACGAACAAAAAGTAGCTTTAGCTTAAAGCTTTAATTTTCGTCCTTTATTTCATACTGTAAAATGATTAAATTTGTGATGTCTTTACGTACAGAAGTCTCGAAAAATATAGCACGTGGAACAAAGTAATATAACAAATGAAATAATTGCTGTTTTATTTATCCACTTTTACTATTTTAATTTTCCTCAAATAATATAATAACTTTTAAAATGCATTTGTAAGACACAAACCACTTTGCAATTCTAACCCTACATTTTAACAATTATTTTCATATATATTTATAAACAAAAGTGAACAATCTTAAATGCAGAACTGTGTAAGTTTATGCTATAACAATATTTACATATACAGTTGAATTTATAATATTACGTATTTTGAAAGATTTTTGTACCTAAAAATTATTTGGTTAGACCGCTTTCAACGGTTATATATTCGTTTTACTTTGGTACCTTTGAATATTTGTAACGGCATATTATTTGCTAAACTCTATATCAGTTCTTAAAAAATGTCTAAAATTATATTTGTTTTACTTCGGTACCTTTAAATATTCGCAGGTAACATAACATACAATGCCTCTTATTTGCTAAACCCTATATTATTCAGTCCTTAAATGTCTAAAATTACTTGTATTAAAAAAAAACCCTATTTCCAAAATACATCAGAAAAATTTATTTGGTGCATTTTTGTTCATTTTTCGACTGTTTTATTCACATTCAGTTATCAAAATGGCTCAAAATGGAATATTTTCTTGACTTTTTATTAAAAAATCAAAATGTCATGTCACATTTCTCGAATCAAAAAAATTCCAAGTAATACGTAACGCCTGAGTTACCATGAAAATTTCTTTAAGCTCCTATTACTTCTTTCGTTAGTACATTAAAATTCCATTTTCCTCCTAAAAATTACCAAAACTCCATCATTATTGTACTGTAGAACTTTACTAATACCTGAAAGCTTCACTTTTCGCCCTAGATAGATAAATAATTATTATCTACAACTGTCACATAATGATTGATACTGTTTCTAACAGCTTACATTATCTCACATGTACTTTTAAATTTATTGACGCACTCAGTGTGACAACGACATTGTAAATTAAATTACATTCGAATTAGACATTTATTAAATAAAGAAAATATGTAAGATCATATATGAAAACTCATTTATTACATACATTGACAGTAAAATCTTTATAACTGGAAAAATTAATACCAGATGCTGACGTGCCTAACAATTTGCTTCAAAAGTGGAAATATTTTGAATGCAAACCTAATTTTTAGCTGTTGATGAAATAACTTTGGATGTTGAGGGAATATTTTCGGATTCCAAGGGAATATTCTTGCTTTCGCCTTGAATTTTTATAGCTATAGACGTTCGTTTCTTGTTTTCAGTAGAAGTTTCGATGTAGCCTTTAGCCACAGCATTAGACTTCCAGCCTCAATAGGCTAAAAGAGAAGTTGAAGATTGTCGAAAACAGTTCCCAGTATATGCATTTGGATTAGGCAGTTTAGTAAATCGTGCAATTAGTTGTTTATCAACTTTATATCGAAGACAGAAATGAACATGATCACAGTTTTTATTTTTTAATTTGACGTAGGTATTTTCTTACCAATTCTACTAAATTCAAGCCATCATCTCTGTAGACACTTTTGTTTTGGGTATCATGACTTGATTTCACATGTTCTACAAGCAGATTTGAGAGTTATTCTGACATGTATCCGACAAACCAGTAGGTAATCAAAATAAACTAAAGTAAATATTGTTTATAAAACGTTTTTACTAAAAACATATTTGTAATACAGCTACCTTCATGAGCAGACATTCCTTCGCTTGCATTCATTAAAAATCTGGATATTTCCTTCATTGTTAATACCTTAGATTTTTTTAGGTTTGTACCCACTTAATTATCGCATCAGGAATGTAATCAAATTTTAGTATTTTTTTGATATCGATATTCTTCTTGAGTGAAATTTATGAGTATTTATCATAGCACCAAAGAGTTGATGTCTTTTGTGTATTGCTTAGTTGGTTGAAATATACTAATAATCCTTTCTCGTTAGCTATGTTAAATATCTTTTTTTTTTCTGAACTATTTTTCACAGCGACCAAATACTTATTTACAAATCTTCCGGGATTTGTCTGGAACGAGAGCAATTAAGATTTCTTTCAATTTATTTTTGTTACATTGTTCATTTTAATGTACGTAAATATTTTTATAAAATAATTATTTTTAAATATTCATTATTAGCTATCGAAAAAAAGTTATGCAATAATTAACCCGTAGAGGAGGCCACTTTAATATTTGCACCAAAATGAAGGTATTATCCAGTAAATACTTTTACGATGGTAGAAAAGATGTTTTAATTTCATATTGTAATTTGCTTCATATTATAAACGAAAAAGTTTTTTACAGTTGTCTTTTGGAGCCATAACTTTGCTAAGAGGCAGAGGAATTGTTTTACTGTACATAAATTATCAGTTAATAGGTATTTAAAGTATTTTTGCAAAAAAATAATATATCTATCCTCAATAATTTAAATAAATATAATAGGCACACAATTTCGTATCTAACTTATTAATTATACATTTTTTAAAAGCTAAATATTTGCAGTTAATACTCACAAAAATGTTTACATTATATTTACAAAAAAATCTGCTTAGCTAGGTACTTAGAGTGGGAAACCTGGCAGGCGGAACCTGATGCAAATAGGATAGTGTGAAAAAGCTTTCCATTTTCCATTCGATCCGGAACCGGACTGGCGAAATCGAATAACGTGAAAGGCTCTAACTCTTCTTGAACTGTCAGTGGATCTCTTGCGGTTATGGGTGGATGGCGGTACTGGTTGCGATGTTAGTGGCTTCTCTTGGTCCTAGGACTGTAGTTAGTTAGTTTTTTAGATTTTAGATCGTGTCTTCGGTTAAGACTGACCCTGGCCCTTAGTACTTCTTGTTCAAGTCTCTCCACGAGACTGGTAGGTTCTTCGAGTTTCTACATGAAACTGGAAGCTCAAGTTTGCGCCCTTGGTTTCCCTAAAGTTTATTCATAAATATCGTCAGCGCTAGATGAACTATTTTTCAATAAATTTAAATACTCGGAACACATTTACAACTTAACTGGTCGAATATTTCCAATACTTTGAAACCAATCCCTGACTTTTGTGGGAACAGAATTTACGTTGGATTTCCGCGGCCAAGCATAGAAATTGTAGGCCACCGACACGACCTGCAGTGACGGTCGTTGCAGGTGCCGGTCCATGAAGGTGTTGGTCTAGTGTGTGGTGCTTCATTAAATAATATGGAAACCTTCATGAACAGGCATTGCAGATTCGTGCAGGCATAATACACGCGATCCTTTAGGAGTTTTGAGTTTTTTCTTATTTTATAATTTTTTCAATCTACAGTTTAGTATACAGTAATTGACAATTTTTGTGCGATGGTTCTTCTTTTGCACGATGCATGCAACAGTGAAATCAATAGTTTTGGAGTAAATGCCCATTTTGGTAGATATTTCTGCCACAATAATTATTGTTTATAATCAACCACACACATACAAAATATTACAATCACTTACCTAAAAAATAAACATGAAATGGATATATTTTATGCATTTAACTTTAAATAGGTATCTTTTACACTTCAGCCCAACAAAATTAATTCAGAAGCAAATTTTATGACCTTACCTACCTCTATGTGAGCATAAATCACAAAAATGTTTTATAAATTAAATAATTTGAGAGCACAGCTTCGTGGACAAGACATATCACATTTTTGTAAACATTATTAAATGCAAAAAACACATAACTTTAAAAAAATGTTTTAGGGTGATTTAAAAAAAAATAATTAATTTGTTTTTTAACAAAAATAAATATATTAAAAATAAAGTAAGAAGGTATCACTGACTACATTTTATCCTTGTCACTAATTGTTAGTAGGTCATGAATATTTATCAGTTTCATCGGACATCAACAGTATTATACATGAAGGTAGTAAAAACTAGTTTTTAATACGTATTTATTGATAAAAAAAACAAAAAGTATAGCGTGCATACGAGATGTGAGATATGTACTATATTTTATATAGTATTTTTCAAGGCTGTTATTTCACAAATTAATGATTCTTACGTCACAAAATTTATTTTTTTGCAACATTTCACGTGTTAAAAATACACGGAACAAGTTGGTTTTATTCCAAGTTTCTATGTATCTAATTTCGCAGTAGGTACTTGAAATATTATTGAATGAAAATTCCTTTTTTTACAGTAGATTTCCAAAGAAAAATAAAATTAAAACCATTCAGAAAACAACCGTAAACAATAAACCTCAATATATAGGTAATTCCAAAAATACTAAATATTCCAATTGTTTATAACGTCATTAAACGATAAATGTTATCTAATCTATTGATTTAGATAATTAAACAAAGGTATATTTATATTTATATGCAAGACTGGATGTTCCGGTTTCCCTAACCTAATTATTACTATTTGAACAACAAAGTGTGCAATAACTATAGCAACCAATTCTCAATAGGTACTAATTCTTTTCATTGAAACAAACAAAAGCAGATTTTCTCTAAAATTAGTTCTAAGGGCGCTATGATACTTACAAAATTCCTGAGAAACAATTTTGATCATTAACTCAAAAACCATTATTAGAGTGTCTACAACCACTGCTTTTGGAGATACAGCCATATATATTTTTAGCTAACGAAGTGTTTCTACTATAAAGTGTTTATTTGTACATTTACCTATTTTTAGTGTTCAGACTATAATAGATATTATTTTTAATCACATGCCTCGCATAATTAAATAAATATTTGAAATAACTTTAACATTTGAAAAACATGTTTTTGTAAGACTTGTCGGATGTTATCCAGCGATCGAAAATTACCATCTACTATATGTTTCAATGATTGAAATAATAACTCATTTATACATACCTATTTACTTTTACCGATATGTCATCGTGGCAAAGAATGTTTTTTTCTAATTTGCTTAGAATTAATTTTATTTTGAGAAGAAGACTTTCTATTAAGATTTATTTGCTGAGTAAATTCATATTATTCAAAGCAAATGTTTATTCATAAAGTTCAGTTTGTAATTCATGATGGGACAAAATCAAACATACAAAAATCTTGTATCTTAGGGTTTCTGAAAGACTGAATAAATATTTTTTTATTTTGAAAATTAAATAATCATGCAATTAATCCAAATAGAGTAATGTTTCTCTATGTTCTCTGGATCCGAATTTATTTTGGAATAGTCATATTGATTATCTATTGATCAAAAAATATCGAAGCATTTGTTTCTGGTTAGAATTCTGAATAATAAAGCGTCTTTAATTACATTAAAAACATACATAGATTGAAGTAACTGATCTGTGACGTTCTGATCCTTGATGAAACTTGTCTAAATTGCAGGTAGTTCTAAGTACTCGTCTTTGTTAACATTATTTCGATTTTTCTAGATTTCTATTTCTAGAGTCTTGTTTAGAATATTCTCTCTCACTCTCTCTATATATCGGTCTATCCCCATCCCTATCTCTCCCCCTCTGTCTCTTCCTCCCTCAATTGTTTAAAGCATTTGACTAAAATAAATTAATTACCTTATCTCCTGTACGTTCCTTGTACTGTCTTTTCTAGATAATCTTCATAGATTTGAAGATAAAAAAACGCTTGGATACATATATATATATAGAAATAAAAATAACTTGGATATTGAGTCTCAAAGGCTTGAAATAATAATTAACTGTACTTACTAATTTCAATAACTCAAACAATTAAATAATCTCAATTTAAATGTCGATAATAAAAAAATCTAAAGATATGAAATAATGTATAATGTGTACTTTATAATTAATTGTAAAAAAGTGTTTGTGGCAGTTTTATACAAGGTGTCCCGAAATTAATGGGACACATGTAGGAGTAGATTCTTGACGACAAAATAATGCGATTTTGTCAAAAATTGATGGTTAAAAAGATATCTACAGAATGTCAAAGTAAAGTTTTTTCGATATTTGCAAATAACCTTTTATAAAATCCAAATTTATGCATAAATTTCGGAGATCAGGGTTTTTTTGGGGCGAGAAATTCAAATTCGTTTCTAATTATGACGTCGTTAGTAGATGGCGCCACTTATGGTACATCATACTTTTTTTTAAATGACAACTTTTTTGCGGTTTATTATATCCATCTGTCTATTGAAACAATCAACCTTTTATATCTGAAAAAGGTACACCTTATTGAAGTCGTTAGGAGTAACCGTTATCGTAATACTTTTTGAATATTTAGTGCACCTAGTAAAAACTGTTTTGGTTTCAGGTAAAGTGCTTTTTCCGCTGAAAATACAGAATTGTAATAAAACGTAAATTATGACTACTTGCTAAATTTCAAGAAGATCGAGAAGGTTTGATTTCTCCTCTAAGTAGGAATACTTTATTGATCTTCGTGTCTATAACTTCGTTTTTGATTCAACATTTTAATATTGTATTTTATGAAAATTAAATCGATATCCTAACAGTAAAACATATTCAATTTATTAAAGTACTTTCATAAAGATTTTTTGAGATGATAAATAAATAATCTGACACATAGATTATCAGACACTTGAATTTTCTGTGGTAATTCGTTTCGAGTTTTCATTATTATAAATTAAGTTTTTCATACAGCCACAGAAGAAAATATCTAGTTATGATTACTGGGTGGCCAAGGAAAATCGCTTTTACGACGGATCAGTGTTGCGTGTAACATTCTTAACCACAAGAGGAGAGTGGCTAGTAACCCCGTTCTGCATGAACCACATATTTTGCTTAAAATTAATAACCCAACAACTATTCACACTTTCGTCCCACAGATGAGTGACTATTGTAATAAAATCAATATCCTGCCTGACACTCAGTCTGGCTTTCGAGCTCAATATAGTACTTGTACTGCTCTAATAAAAGTTGCTGATGATATAATAAGAAACATCGATATGAATGTAGTAAAGCATTTGACACTTTAGATGATGCTTTGTGTCAAATTAAAATACTTTAGATTTAGCGACGTCACTCTCACATACTTTAAAAATTATCTGTCAGAAAGTTGCTTTGAATGCTGATATATCTAGATTTGGAGCCTCTTCTCTGTTCTTATACTGCGGACTTTTGTCTTGGTTTATGGGTAGACAATTCTTTTAGATTTGCTAAGCATGCCAACTATCTTAACTTTCTTAGTATGAAATAAAATTAAAAATTTGTGACTCGCTGATATTGTTCACCTTAGTTACTGCATGGTTGTACATTGGCTTGGTACTCAGAGATAAAGGGTTCAAAATGTTTGTATAATATTCTTAAGTTTGATCATATTTTTCCTAATTTTAAAAAATCGAATAGGTTTAACCGCAGTGCTAGATTTCAGACCCAGTTATATTGGTTAACTTTTAAGATATTATTAAATCATAAACCTGAATATTTAGCTTCAAAGTTTATTACAAATTTCAATTTACACCATTTGCCTACGCATAATCGTTACAATTTTTGTATTCCAAAGCATAGAACTGTTCTGTTTCAGCGGTCATTTTCTTACAATGCTATAAACAATTATACGTAATTCCTTGCCTAATGATGGCAGAGCTCCCACGTCTTTTCACAGTTTTAAGAGAAGCCTTACAGAATGTTTCAGTTAAGTACATAGTTATAGTATTTGTTGTTTGTGTTTGATTATTTTTCAAGAATGTATTATTTCAACTATTACAAAATTACTAGCTTAATCGAGCAGTGTACTCAAAAAAAGGAATTAAAACGAAACGAAATAAAAAGGAATGAGTGGATAACAGCTGGGCTGATAAAATATGTAAATAGCAAAAACGAACTCTATAAAAAACTGCAAAAAATCCTAATAATGAGCTGCTACTAACTAGGTATAAAACATATCGCAATAAATTAAATGATTTAATTAAATTAACTAAACTTAATTATTTTAAAAGAGAAATTGATACAAATAAGAACTGCCCGAAAAATTTATGGCACTGTGTCAAAAAACTTAATGGACAAAGCGATTTTACTATAATAAAAACAATAAAGACGGAATCAGGTGAATCGATAACTGATCATAATAAAATAGCTGAGACGTTCTGTCAACATTACAGCAGTATAGGACAAATTATGGCTGGCAAAATTACAGGGAATAATAATTTATAATTAACCGAAAAGCGCCTATCAAATTCAATATATTTTTATGAAGCCAATGAAGATGAAATCCGACAGTTACTTAATTAAATCATTAAAGTCAAACAAATCTCTCAACCGTTAACATATATTATAAATACTTCAATGCACATTGGTATATTCCCAAATATCTTTTAAAAGGCAATAATAAATCCTATTTACAAAAAAGGTGATAAATCTATAGTCGCAAATTACAGACCTATTTCTGTATTAAATACTCTATCTAAAATTTTTGAGAAAGTATTGAAAACACGCTTAACGATAAACACACGCTTTTAGATAAACATCACGTGTTATCAGACAAACAGTTCGGTTTTAGAGAGGCGAAGTCTGCGGAAGATGCAATGGCAAATGTTATGACTGATGTATACAAGGCAATGGATGAAGGTGCCGCATCGCTATGCATCTTCGTTGATTTGGCGAAAGCCTTTGATACTGTCAGCCATAGTAAATTATTGAATATATTAGAGAATGTTGGAATCCGTTGAGTTGCACTTAACCTAATGAAAAGTTACCTCCAAAATAGAACACAATGTGTCAAAATAGGCAATGTTCGAAGATCTGAACAAATAGTCTCTTACGGTATATCTCAAGGAACTGTGCTGGGGCCGCTCTTATTTAATATCTATATTAACGATCTATTTAATCTAAACATTTCAGGAAAATTAACCAGTTTCACTGACGACACTGTATTATTTTACAAAGACAGTAACTGGCAGCATCTAAAGAATAGAGTTGAAAAAGATTTCAGAATAGTTATTAACTATTTTAATGCCAGATTATTAACCATTAACTTTGACAAAACATTCTTTGTGCCTTTCTGCTCATATCAAAATTCTTTACCACAGTATAATGAATTAAACATTAAATTAAATGATAAAAATGTAACCAACTTAAAATAAAATCAAATATTTGGGCATAATAATTGACAATCATCTTCGATGGAACCACCAAATAGACTATGTAGTAAAAAAATAAGATCTTTTATAGGTAAATTTAAGTTATATAAAAATATATTTGAATTAGAATATTTGCGAGTATTATATTACGCCTTAGTGCAAAATCATATAACTTATGGTCTACTAATTTGGGGAGGTGTTCATAACAACTACCTCAAAGCATTAGAAGTAACTCAAAAGTGGTTAATAAAAATAATGTTTGATAAACCATACTCATATGCAACTGAAGCTTTGTGCAAAGAATCAAAAATATTTGACATAAGGCAACTATTTCTGCAAACTATGGCTATAAGACATTTAAAATATATAAATATTATGCCTCACATTGAACATAATCATGACACAAGATTTAGGCAAAAAGCTACTAGTATTCCAAAAATTGAAAAAAATATTGGCCAAAGATGTTTCACTTACCTGAGTCCTGTAATATACGCTGAAATCCCTCCTGCTATAAAAAATATTTTTTCTGTTAAGATTTTTAAAAAGCGTCTAAGAGATTGGATAGTGCGAACACCTAGAAATAAAATACATCAGATAATTGACAGAAAAATATATACTAATAATTTATATCATAGTATTTGTTTCGTTTTTGCTATGTGTATTCCACTGTATGTGTACTTACGTGTCTATTAGAACACATATATGTTTGCATGTATATGTAACTCATTTGTTGTATTAGTGTTAATGTTTAGGTGCATACATTGTATTTATATTGTATTTTGAGTAAAATTGTATTTAAATGATAATATTACCCACGCACAAGGTTCGCCTTTGTGGGTTTTAGGTATTATTCGCTATACTTGGCTATTGCTATTAAGTGGCGGACGAGATCTATTCTCTGTTTATTTTTACACTTTCCATGTATTTTTCTGTAATGTTTTTTTCCTTTTTATGTAATTTTTAATATTTTTATGTGTATTGGTGAAATAAACTATATTATTAACTATCACCAGAATCAAATTTTGTTGTATCAAACAAGATATTCAAATAATTATTTTCTTTATATGTATTATTTTTGTATTTTCTCATTTTTACAGTGGCGTATGTTTTGTAATACTTTTCCGATAGTTATATGGAAGAGCACCGTATGGAGAATATGGTCATCCTTTAATTCAGTAAATTTCAATAATTAGATATAAAACGGAAAAACGTTGAACAATTAAAATGAAATTTGTTTTATGAAAATATATATTATTGCCAAAAGGTTTTTTTTGATGCAGTTAATCTTAATTACCGACTTGCACAAATGGTTTAAACTGGATACTTCAAAACATATTTTCTTTTGTGGATTATCTGATTGTCGCAACTTTTTTATGACTCATTGATTATGAGCATCCTGTACATATTTTAATTTCTTAAACTAGAGGATCAATTATTTTATTTTCTCCGAATTTTAATTTTTTTAAGCCAGTTAAGAGCTACAAAATAAAAATATTTTTTCGGAAATTCCTAGACATATACAGGGTGATTCATATTAAAGTTACATTTTTTTAAATGGAACCCGCTGTATATTTTTGCACATTTGGATTCCCCGGTCAATTCTAGTGTAACTTCATATACCATACTTGGTGCCTAAAATGTACCGTTTGGACGTTATTAGATATTTTGTCAAAAAGTTGATGTCTAGAAACAGTTGAATATCAGAGGTGGACGGCACCATAGGAGGCTGTGATTGGGGAAAATTATTGACCACCCTCCATACTATCAAGAGTTAGACAGTCAATTATTAACTCTGTTTGTTATGGCTGATATCGTCGCGTGACCAGATAACCCATTTCATTACCTTTCACCCGATATAAAGTAATCTGTAGTTATCTCTAATACTTTTCTTCTAATCCACAATTACTTTTTACTATGATGGATTTTTGCAAACTAATTAATTTAAACTAAATTAAATAAATAAATAAATAAATATGATGGCAGCATTTATTCATACGAATTAATAATTAAAGTGGAAAAAGGAAAATGTGTATATTGAACAACCAACGACAGCTGAAAATATTAGAAATGTTCTTACAACTATCACCCCAAGATTCTTTTCGCCGAAGAATTCACTTTGGTATTCAACAAGAAGGTCGTCACATTGAACATTTATTTTGAAGTTATGTTGTTATTTACTTGTTTATTTACTAAACCACTGTAGTTTTTGTGAAGTTTTTTGTAATTCTTGTTCATTTATTTGTGTTACTATTTAATAAATAATTATAATGAAACCTATTGTTTGTTTTCCATGGCCAACTTTACTCCCGAGTGCTGGAAAAAAACTAAATATGATATTATGGAGACCAACTGAATTAAACTAAATAAACATAAGTCATTTTTAATAAAAAATCACTTTAATTATTAATTCGTATGAATAAATGCTGCCATCATATTTATTTATTTTTCAATTGGTACACACTTGATATTCAGGTGTTTCTAGACATCAACTTTTTGACAAAATATCGAATAACGTCCAAACCGTACGTTTTAGGCACTAAGTATGGTACACACTATTGGCCCACTCTGTATAATTTTATCACCGTGATGTGCAACAAGTACGAATTATTTCAAATTTTCGTGTAGATAAGGCTGGCGAAATTTATTTCTACTGAAATACTAGTGGCGAAATTTATTTCTATTGAAATATTGGTGAAACATTTTAACGGAATAGAATATTTAATTTTTATGGCGGGAAAATGTTGTTGTACTATCTGTAGAACAACAAAAAACAACAAACTTTCCCAGAGTTTAAGTATTAGTAATTCCTCATAAGTGATCTATAGAGAATTTGAAATAATTTGATAAGAACGTGAATTCAAATAGGTCATGATAAGCAATGACATAACAATACACACTTGTGATACACACTTATTGGAAATAAATTAGTTTTATATTTTCGCATGTTTCTACGTATATTATTTGGAATGGCCACGATTTGTTCTTTAATATAGTAATAGATTAGGGTGAAGTAACATCTAGAAGGTGGAAGAGAGCGAAACCCGAGAGGAAATTACCTTTCGCTGTTCGCAATATGTCAGACAAGTCAAACATTGACATCAACTCGAGTAAACAATGTACTCATTATTACATGTATCTACCTATGTAGGCTTGGATCTCAAATTTAGAGCAATCTCATAAATTTTCTACTTTCATTATTTTTCATCTCGTAAGTAGGGAATGAAAGGGAAGTATCAAATATTCTGTCCTGTTCTGCCGTTGTTATAATATGTACAGGAGTAAAAGCAAAGCCAAATTGTAATCAAAATAAACAACAATAGTATACAGGGTGTCCGGTAAGTATCTCCTAATCTCTCGGGAGTGTATAGGGGAGGTCAAAATAAAACTAGTCCTTCCTATATTTTTTTCCTAATGTGCCCCCTAACGGAGTTATGGGGGGGTCAAAGGGGTACCTAGAAATTAACGTTTAGGGTTATAACTTTGAAACCACCCTGTATATTTTAATAAAATTTTCATACGTTGTATTACACATGGAGCTCTACGATTTGATGCTAAAATCAACTTTTTGCTATTATCAGGTGTCCAGAAACGGACTGGCCCTATCACAATTTTTCTCAAAATTTTGACAGAAGTAATTTTATCAAACTGAAAATATTATTATTAGATACTCTGAAGGTTTTTCTTTAAAAATGGTACTCTTTATTTATTTCGAAAAAATGAACGGTTTGCGAGATAAATCGGTTTTGAAAAAAATTGGTAACAAATACAACAACAATTAAAATTTATTGTTTTTACATATTATTTCACGCATTTAATTTCTTTAACTTTGTCAAGTCCAGAAATCTTTGAACGGGTTGGCTATACTTTATGAGCAAGTAGTAACCAATTAAAAATAACATTTGAAAAATAACTTACTTACAAGACATGCAACAAAGAACATTCAACAATGAACAAAGGTACCTAAATGATACTTCGGTAGATGTTCAAAATGAGCACCCCGTACTTCAATGCAGTTTCTAATCCTACGAATGTTTTCCCGGTGCACTTGAAATAATATTCCGTGATTATTGCGGAGATGGTCACAGTTCTGTGTTATCCTCAGCAGAAGTTCCTCTCTACTATTTACGGGTGTTGAATAAACGTTATTTTTTAAATGACCCCACAGAAAAAAGTCTAATGGGTTTATATCGGGCGACCTAGGTGGCCATAATACAGGTCCGCCTCGACCTATCCATCGATCACCAAAAACATTCGTCAGATGTTGACGTACTAAACGATCAAAGTGGGGTGGTGCACCGTCATGCATGTACCACATTTCAGTTCTTATTTGAAGGGGCACTTCTTCTAACAAAATATTTAGATTTTTCTCTAAAAATTGCAAATAAAGAGCACCATTAAGTCGTTGCTTCAGAATAAATGGACCAATCAAATGATTCCCGATAATTCCAGCCCACACATTCACCATAAACCTTTGTTGGTAGCGAGTTTGAACTAAAGCGTGAGGGTTTTCTTCATCCCAGACATGTAGATTATGCGAATTAATTATGCCTCTTGTAAAACCTGCTTCATCGGTGAACAAAATAGATGTACCAAAATTATGATTCCGAATATGATGCTGTAAAAACCAGTTGGCGTATTGAAGTCTTTTTGGATACTCATCTGGAGACATAGCATGTACTTTTTGGATGTGGTACGGGTAAAGCAATTGTTCTTTCAGAGTTTCATGTACAGCCCATTTTGTAACATTGTTTTGTGCCGCAAGCTTCCTTATGCTATTTGAAGGATTATTTGCAACGTCTTCCAATATTTGTTCCTCTACATGAGGGTCTCGTACTCTCCTCGGTGCTCCTGCTCCACCACGGCGTGGCAAAAAGCTTCCTAATTAAAGGATTCGGAAGAAATTAGTTTCACTAACGTTTTTCACTATTTTTTTTTTACCTGTTTCTCTTAAACTACGATCAACTCTTTCAAAAGTTTTTGGACTCGGCAAATGTCGACCCGGAAACCTGTCATCATAAAGTATTCTTGCCTCCACGGAGTTGCATAATGCTTCCCCATAAATTAGGTGCATATCAGCATATTCTGCACAGGAATATTCCTCCATTTTTAAATGTTATTTCCAACGGCTTAAAACGAATACCACAATAAAATTGAATTTTTATTCTGTCACGCGCCTTTGACAAGTACTTTAAAATCAACAGGGTCTAACAATGAAAACAATAGAAAAAAACTCCATGGAGACAAGAGCAATAATAATTTGTAGGTGTATTTTGGTCATAGATGTTGATTTTACAAGACACGGCATTATTCATTCCCTTAATTCACCACCAGTAAATGTTTATGATGAATCTGTAGACTGGCACTAGCGGGAATGATTTTATTGTAAAAAAATAAATTTTAATTGTTGTTATATTTGTTACCAATTTTTTTCAAAACCGATTTATCTCGCAAACCGTTCATTTTTTCGAAATAAATAAAGAGTACCATTTTTAAAGAAAAACCTTCAGAGTATCTAACAATAATATTTTCAGTTTGATAAAATTACTTCTGTCAAAATTTTGAGAAAAATTGTGATAGAGCCAGTCCGTTTCTGGACACCTGATAATAGCAAAAAGTTGATTTTAGCATCAAATCGTAGAGCTCCATGTGTAATACAACTTACGAAAATTTTATTAAAATATACAGGGTGGTTTCAAAGTTATAACCCTAAACGTTAATTTCTAGGTACCTCTTTGACCCCCCATAACTCCCTTAGGGGGCACATTAGGAAAAAAAATATAGGAAGGACTAGTTTTATTTTAACCTCTCCTATACACTCCCGAGAGATTAGGAGGTACTTACCGGACACCCTGTATACCTAGCACTAATAGCATGGTAAGAGGGTTTTTCCTGGCTGACTCAAGGATATGATTGACCAATCCTAGAAGAGCTTGTCATCTTCTGGAGCCAGTAAAAACCGTCACCTTGCCTAAGTCTCAGTCTGAATTTTTAGAATTAAATTATGGTGTGCCTCAGGGTTCCGTTTTGGGACCTCTATTATTTTTAATATATGTGAATGATTTCTCCCATTATATGTCTCCTAATAGACATGTATTATTTGCAGACGACACTACTCTTATGTACTCTGATGCAAATCTTGAAAGACTATTGCGCCACTCCACACAGAACGAAATTCAGGCAAATCAATTTTAACCAATAAACTGAAACTTAATCAAGATAAAACGCAGAGATTAGTTATCTCTTCTAACAGCTCCTTAACAAGAGGTGCAAGTGTAAAAATTTTGGGTATATACCTTGATGACAGATTAAACTGGGCGTCTCATGTTGACCATTTAAACTCTAGGTTAGCAAGTTCTCTCTTCCTACTTAGAAGGCTAAGAAATTTTTTAGACCTTAGTACTCTGAGATTGGCTTACTTCTCACTTTTTCATTCCCATCTTACGTACGCTACTGTGATTTGGGGAAATTCACAACATGCAATTAAATCATTTCGGTTGCAGAAAAAGGCTGTTAGAATAATTTTTGGTGCTAATTACAGAACACACTGTCAACCTATATTTAAAGAATTGGGCATAATGCCTCTTCCCTCATTATATATCTATCACAATCTACTTGAGATCCATAGGAGTGCTCCGGGTCTCGCTATTCAGGCTGATATTCACCAATATAATACTCGTAAAGCTAACTCTCTTAGAACACCTCGTTACAATTTAACTCTGAGTTCAAAAAATTCCCTTAATTTTAATTTGTTCAATCACTTACCTTACGAGCTTAGACTGTTAAATTCGGTGTTGTTTAAAATGCTATTAAAAAAATTATTCTCAAATATTGCTTATATTCTATAGAAGAGTTTCTGGAAATGCCACTTATTTAAGTTACTGTGTGTTGACATGTACATACAAATTCACCTATATACAATACCTTGACATTTATTTATTCGTAAGAATTGTGTTGCTACATTGATATTTTCTTTTATTTTTTATTATTGTTTTATTTTTTTTTCTTGTTCAATTGTTTATCACATTTTATTTGTGCTGTATGCGTATATTTACACTTATATTGTGTTTCTAATTATTACTTTTATAAATTCAGTGTTTTTTTTTGTAGTTTTTTACATTAAAATTGTGACCTGCTTCAAATGCTTATGTAAAGCATAATGTTGTTAATAAACACACTATACTATACTATACTATACTATACTATACTATACTATACTATACTATACTATATTGTTATTTATTTTATTTGTTATTAATTAGTAAGTATATTACATCAAATTTTGATTACAAATAAATCCTCAATTTGTCGTAAGCTTTATAAACGCTACCGTGACTACATATGTTGTTAATTTAATTATTTATTTATTTTGATGAAAATAAATGTGTCCGAAGCAATTATTAATAAAACCACCATCGTAGTTTCAAGTTTATTGCCAGAAAAATCATCTTCAAGATATGAGCGTGAAGGGTGTCTCATAATTAGCTGCCAACCCTGAACAGGCCGATTCTATGATCAAAACTAAGTAAAAAAGTTCATATGAATATGGGTCCGGAAATGCTTCCTAAAGGCACAGTGACCCATTGAAGAGGGAGGAATGGAAATCATTTTTTTGCAATATCTCTTAGTCGCGTTGTGAGACATGAAAAGCTTTGTACCTACTTTGTTGAAAAATTGTTTCATCAAACCTTGCCCATCTTCTCGAAATTTTGCACGTCTCCATAATTTACCATTCTGAACAACTTTTTCAAGTAACATTTTGGTATATTTTCAGCAGAAAAGGCACTTTACCTAAAACCAAAACAGTTTTTACTCGGTGCACTGAGCATTTCAAAGAGGATTATTTAAAAAATAGTTACTCTAACGACTTCAGCAAAGTATACCTTTTTCAAATAAAACAGGTAGGAGAATCGATTGTTTCGATAGTCAGATGGATACACTAAGCTGAAAAAAAGTTACACACGCAAAATACTAAGGGCCCCCGTACCCACCACAATGGACCTTGTGGAAATAAATGGATTAGTCCATCAAATTGGTCATCAGAATTTAGCAGTGTATATCAAATTTCATTCATTTGTCACAACGCGATTGAGAGATATTGCAAAAAAAATATTTCCATTCCTCCCTCTTCAATGGGTCCCTGTGCCCTTAGGAAGCATTTCCGGACCCATGTTTATATGAACTTTTTTACTTAGTTTTGATCATAGAATCGGCCTGTTCAGGGTTGGCAGCTAATTATGAGACATGACATAAGAACTGAACATGAATCAACTGTCAGTTAGATTCAGTCCTACAATGGGCAAAATGATCTATGCTGAGAAGAAGAAGTTGTTTAGAAATCCAGGAAAATGTTCGCAGGTTTGCTTTTATTTAAAATTAAATTGTAAAATGTGACGTTTAATTGACATTTGTAGTTTTTTTAAAGGTAAAGAATGAGTGTTATATTCCAAAAGAGGCCAAGGTTTTAACTAAAGATGAGATTAAATGATTTCTGTTAACCTGATGAGTAATGACCATTGGTTGATTGCAAAAATTGGTTGTTGTCGAAGTGATGAACTTCTCTCTCTGACAATGAATGACGTAGAAGATATGGGTAAATACGTATTGCAACATGATTTTTAACATATATGATACAAATAAAACATAATTCTCTAATGTAAAATTCACAGTTTTACAAAATTATTAATTTACAAAATTTTGCAACTTAGTAGTTTTATTCAATTTTATAAAAACAAGTGGTTCTAGACAGTCTCCTGTACCACCTTAACTCGCAAATTGGCTTATGCAATTGATCTTACTATACTGATTAGTGCGTTTAGAAAATTCGAAAGGATCCTTTGCCAAAGATTACAAACAATCCCAAGAATTATTGAAAAGTGGTAGAAACTCTGGAAAAGAAAACTGGGCCAATAAAGACATCAAATCTCTTAAACATTACGCCAAACTTCGTATCGGATGTGAAATACCTCGGAGTCGCACTTGATGCAAAGCTAACATGAAATCCTCATTTGGAAAGAAGACTAAAAAAGTTGTACTACATATTCTATAAGCAATTCCTCAGAACCGTTGGTAAAATCGGAAGAAAGAAACAAAAGTGGTCTATTAATATTCACCGCCGACCAATATTAGTCTACATGAAAGTTCAGCAGACGACAGCTAAACAAAAGCTTATTCAGGTACAAAGAATCGCCTGCCTCAACATAACTGGAGTTGTGAACAACATTCATCATATAAATGTAGGTATTGCGATGTCTGCCCTCTGGATATTTATCTAAAAGAAATGGCCTCGACAGCAATACTTTTCCTCAAGAACGTTTGATTCAAACCAGATATAGGAAGTTAGGACTCGTTAGTCGAGAAAAGAGTTGGCTGTAGAATGGGGTCGTTAAAAAGATGGCCATTCTTCACGTAGACACTAACAGTATTCCTCCCCAGGTTCGCGTTTGACAGACCCTCAAAAAGAAGAAAGTAACAGGATGTGTGATGTATTCCAGATACCTACACATCTGATATCACTGGGCAATGGTCATGCTACCGTGGTACAAACGGAATTAGCAGGTAAAACCATAACCACTAAAGAAATTGTCCGTACAATGAGCAAAACTATCGGCATCTGCACAATAGTAGACAATCACTACTGATCTTACATAATCATAAGATAATGGCTAGATTATCATGGGAATGTCATCAAGCTCTGGTAGTAACCTCAGTCACCAACAGCATATCTTTAGCTGGGTTAAGGGACAAGAGTGGTGCAATAGTAATAAAGAAGCTGACAAATTAGTCAGGGGTGGCTTCCGTTGTCAGCATTTGTTGAAATTATCAAGGAGAACACCCACAAAGAGTTTAGGAAACGGAAACCAAAAAGTACCTGTCATGACTAGGATCAATTTCGCCTGGTGACAAATACTTGTCTCATCTTGAATACTCAAGACGAGACAAGTATTTCATGCACTCTGCGAGTACACTGCCGCTTCGTCAGCAATAGAATCTGGATCGACAGAACGATGAACTTCAATATATGGTGATGTGGATAATTTCAAAAAACGAATACGATAATAATATCGAATGAATAATCTGATCGAAAAGGGCTACGGATATTTCACAACTCTTTTTTTATTTGATTATTCATTTCAATTATCATCCGGTTATAGTTTTCAGTCAAATGCCGAGTATCTGATTTTTTTAATTATTAACATTTGTATGTCTATGAATTCTATGTCCTATATTAAAGACAGCTTCCTGAACAATGTCACCTCCTTTTTCTCTCTAATAGTTAACAAATCAGGAGGATTGATCTCCTATTGGACGGAAGTACAAGCGGCCCAATGAAGACTAAGTACTGTAGCTCTTTAACTCTCCACAATTCCAGATTCTAGATAGTATTACTATTCCTCTCATCTGTCATAATACGATGTAGTATATCACCAAATTAAAATATATTAGACAATTTATATAAGATAAAAATGAGAATGATGGAAAATGATCAAGCATATTCTGATATAGACGTTAGTTATATAATTATAAAGTACTTATTGATAACAATAACATAAATAATGGAATGGATAAACACATGGATTTTCTTCAGTTTTTAGTTTGTCCCGGAAGACTAAGGTTTATTTAGATATAAGAACTTTTGTTTTTTGTTGTAACTGTGAACTTAGGAATTATAAGTGAGTAAATGCTACCACTATTCATAAGACCAAAGATTAGGTGTTAAAGAATCTAAATAATGGCAATGAATGGCAAATGTGGATGAGCAGTTAAAGGAATATCTTTTTAAATAACTTATACAGTTTGATATAAAATTTTAATAGTGTGTTCTACTTTAGTCAACCAGCTTTTTTGTCATCAATAAATTCTGTTTTGAATTTACTTTTTGCCTTGATATGTACCTAAATATATATTTTAGTTTCACGTTTGCTATTAATAGTTAATAATTCTTGATAAAAAGTAATATTTTATACAAAATTCGAGAGAGTCTATTTAAGGTACATTTTTCTTAAATAGTTGAGATACGCCCAACATTAATATTCTCATAGTGGAATATTAAGAAACGTATTTTGGGCAGAACATGCTGCTGATAGAAAATGCATTTATATATATTTTTTTTATCTATAGCTAATGTCAAAGTTACCTTCCATCTACTAAATGGTTCATAAAGTAGTACTATATTCGCAAGGGTAGATAAAATGGTATTTTAAGAGTAGGTCTTTCTTTAAGTAAGTACTTAAACCACAAATTCAAATTAGTTACTATTTGTGAATACAAATATAAATTTCTTATTGTCTTTATCCTTAGAAACATCAAACTGAATAAGTATAAACTACAAATATTAATGGCGTGAACGTGAAAATGGAATGAATCAGACCAATGGTCTGATTTTTCACGTTGTTAAGTATGCATTCTGATACAGCAATCTTATTGGGCACTAATTTCTCAATGTATATCTCTACTACGAAGAAGGCTGCGAAACATCCAACCGCTTTACTGTTACCAAGTCCACCATTAGTAACCATCGTAGCTGCAGAACGGCGGTAGCAATGTCCAATATATACATTTTTGGATTTAGCATCTTTAAAAACTTAGCTATATTCTGTGGAATTTTATAAATGGTGTTTATTCCTACAGATTGCACAGTGTATTTCTTCTGTCGATAGTTGATGAAGAATTTGGTAGGGGACACGTTCTGAGGGTGTAGGGCGATATTTTCGTGTGATCTTCAAGATGCTGTCTTCAGATTTCTTGGTCGCAATAAAAACGACCAGTCTTTCTCGGTTTTGGTGCCGAGAAAACAAAGAAGCTTTAGATATTGTCGATCGTCAATGTTTCTAACTTCTAATCTGTGCAAGTCATCCAAATGGCATGCTCCATGTATACCCATTATAGCTATAACCTGTAAACCAAAAAAGTAATATACATATTTATTTTAGAGGTTTATCTTGACAAGGAGATATTTATCTACAAATAAAAGTTCAATTGATACTGCGTGATTTTAAGCGGTTTCTCAGTTCATCCTTACCTTGAAGATATTTTCATTCAAAAAGAAGATCAGAAGGGTAAGTATAATTCTTTTTATGAATTATTTTTAATATGAATTTCTGAATTATTTCCAGGTTACTTAATAATTGTTGGTAGTACCTCCCCATGCAACGATTCTATACGTTAAATGAGATTCTACCAAGCATGATATAATACCATTACCTGATCTAATGTATTTCAGTTAAATACCTAAATTTGTGTAAAATCGTTCTATTTTTTTCAACTACATTATTAAATAAATAAATTTTATTTGTAAGTTCCATTTTAATTGCGAATCGATGTGAATTCCCAGATATTTCACAGAATTTAAAGATGTCATTATTATATTCTCCTGTTCCAAGGTTAACATCAAGGAGTCGAAAGAGTGACCGCAAAATCCGCCCGTTTTTGCGTAGTGTGTAGCAAGAACGGGGAAGGTTGTACAGAGGTCTCCGTGGGCTTAAATTGATCGTCATGAAAAATCTAGGTGAGCATAATTCGATTTTTCCAATATTTGCCCGACTTATCCCTACTTAAGCCACCCTTGAAGTCGGGGAAAACTGGTCAGAATTTCGCAAAAGATCGAATTATGGGGCCCGTCTTTCGTATCATTTGTCGGGTAGTGGGGAAAACAAAGTACTTCATGAAGTGGATATCATTCCCCGTCTGCTATCGGCATAAGGGGTGGTTTTGCCCCCACGCGGGGAGTGTTTTTCACCTTGAGCATTTTTAGGAGGGCATTCTTGTTATCCTTGCCATGTGGAATTCCGCCAATTTTTACTCAGATTTTGATGACCATTTTTTCTGTTTTCTCGTTTTAGGGGTGGTTTCCACCCCTTCAGTAACTGATCAGAATCCGACAAAACGAATTATGGGGGCATGTATATATGAGGGATATGTATTCATATCATTTGCAGTTATAAGCACAAAAAAGGCAATTCATGAACATCATTTGCCTCCGGTTTTCGGCAATAGGGGTGGTTTTACCCCCACGCGGAGGGAATTTTTCACCTTGAGCATTTTTGGAAAAACATCTCTGATCTATTCCTTGCCATTCACGTTTCCGCCAATTTTTACCAAGAATTGATCAACCATTTTCCACCCCTTAAGTAGGGATAAGTCGAACAAATATTGGAAAAATCGAATTATACTCACCTAGATTTTTCATGACGATCAATTTAAGCCCACGGAGACCTCTGGACGACTTTCCCCGTTCTTGCTACACACTACGCAAAAACGGGCGAAAAAATGGGTTTTTTTGCGGTTACTCTTTGGTAAATTGCACGCATATGACGTAAAAGAAACATAAAAAGTTTTTTCAAAATTTATCGTGAGAAGCCTATAATTAAACCATTCAATTAAATTCTTAAAGTCATTCTTTGTGTTTTAAATTTTACCAAATTTCTCCTTCATAAATAACTGCCGTGTTATCGGCAAAATTAATTATCCTACCCTCAGTAGGTAATTTAAACAAATCATTTAGATATATATTGAAAAATAAAGGTCCTAAAACATCCTTAGGAACCCAATATTCTATTGTTCTATCACTAAAATTATTTTTAATCGTTACACATTGTTTTTTATTTGTGAAATAACTATTTATTAACTTATACGGGCTACCTCTAATAGTAGTTGAGTTTGGCAAACTGTGTCAAACGCTTTGGTCAGGTCGACGAATATGCAAAGACTGTGCTCTAAACCCATATTGTTTGTCTGATAAAATTTTGTTCTTACTTAAATAGCTATTTATTCTATTCTTTAGAATTTTTTCCAAGCCCTTTGCTAGATTTTAAATTAAGGAGATTGGTCAGTAATTTGATACTAGCAATTTAATGGCACTTTTATACAGATATTTAAGAATAGCTGTTTTTAATGAGTTTGGATATATCCCTGTTTTACAAGACATGTTAATTATACAAGTCAATGGTCGTGAAATTTCGTTTGCTACAAGTTTTAAAGTTTCTGATCTAATATTGTCTATCCCTGGTGCTTTTTTATTTTATAAGGATAATATGATTTCAACAACTTCTTCTTCACATGTATGATGAAGGAACATAGAATTTACGCACTCGGTGACATTATAAGTTTTTTCATTCACATTTTTATTTTTTATTTCATTTGCCAAATTTTTATCAATATTTGTGAAAAATTCAATAAATTTATTTGCAATATCATTTACATTTGTTTTTTCATAACCTTCAGAAGTCAATACTTCATTGATATCAGTTTTGCAAGATTTTTCATTTATTATTTCTTTTACACATTTCCATAGTTCCTCTGAATTATTATACCGTTGTTAATTTTAGATTGATAATAATTTCATTTAGTTAGTTTGATTAAGCCATTCAATTTATTTCTATATCTATTATATTCGGTCTTGTTATCTAAACTGGGATTATTCTGCATTTGTGTATGCAATGTATGCCTTTTTTGAATGCTTTTTATTGAACCTAAGGTTATCCATACTTTATGTTTAATCTGTTTATTTTTAAATTTAACTTTTTTTGTGCAGTCTATAATATTTTGTTTTATTATGTTTATAAATATATCATTAACACTATTATATGAATATAGTCACTCCTATATTCACTCCAGTTCTGGTGCCGTAAATTTGCCTTAATTTTATCTTTGTTTAAGTACCATTTAAATTTATTGGTATTCATAATTCCTTTTTTTATTCCAGGGAAAAAGACTTGCAAAATATTGGGAAAATGTTCAGATATACATGTTTGAAGAACTATTGGAACATACTTAATGTATTGTAGGCTACTTTTTACAAAAATGTGATCAATACAACTTTTTCTTTCACCAACAACTCTAGTATGTTTGTTTATAGCAGACAAACATATTCTGATACTACATTTAGATAACTTCGAGATATTTGCATTACAATCAGTATCTATACGTCGATACTCGTTTTGAGATGTTTATAAAAATAATCTCTAAGCTTGTTAATAAGTGTTTGACTCTCAAAATTAAAATAATAAAAGAAGAGCATAAGTCTCATAACATAATTATTGGTTCACAGATAAACTTCGTGAAATGCGCCACTTACTAAATTTCTATTTTGATGCATACAGAAATTTTCCTTCTTCAAGTAACAGAGATATTTACGAAACTTTTGGATCCATGTACAGAAAAAAGATTTCCAAAGTCAAAAAACAGTCCAATGATAATTTTATCAGTAACTATATCTATTATATTCGGTCTTGTTATCTAAACTGGGATTATTCTGCATTTGTGTATGCAATGTATGCCTTTTTTGAATGCTTTTTATTGGACCTAAGGTTATCCATACTTTATGTTTAATCTGTTTATTTTTAAATTTAACTTTTTTTGTGCAGTCTATAATATTTTGTTTTATTATGTTTATAAATATATCATTAACACTATTATATGAATATAGTCACTCCTATATTCACTCCAGTTCTGGTGCCGTAAATTTGCCTTAATTTTATCTTTGTTTAAGTACCATTTAAATTTATTGGTATTCATAATTCCTTTTTTTATTCCAGGGAAAAAGACTTGCAAAATATTGGGAAAATGTTCAGATATACATGTTTGAAGAACTATTGGAACATACTTAATGTATTGTAGGCTACTTTTTACAAAAATGTGATCAATACAACTTTTTCTTTCACCAACAACTCTAGTATGTTTGTTTATAGCAGACAAACATATTCTGATACTACATTTAGATAACTTCGAGATATTTGCATTACAATCAGTATCTATACGTCGATACTCGTTTTGAGATGTTTATAAAAATAATCTCTAAGCTTGTTAATAAGTGTTTGACTCTCAAAATTAAAATAATAAAAGAAGAGCATAAGTCTCATAACATAATTATTGGTTCACAGATAAACTTCGTGAAATGCGCCACTTACTAAATTTCTATTTTGATGCATACAGAAATTTTCCTTCTTCAAGTAACAGAGATATTTACGAAACTTTTGGATCCATGTACAGAAAAAAGATTTCCAAAGTCAAAAAACAGACCAACGATAATTTTATCAGTAACTATAATAATCCGCAGAAGGCTATGTAATCAAATCTTTTAAAGTAAATAAACCTCAACGATCCTCTAATATTAGGTACATTTGAAGAATTTAAGTGCGACTGATCAACTTTTAAGCAAATTATCAACGAATGTTCCTCATTCTGTTGACTATATGAAACATTGTGCTCCCTTAGATACTTTCTCATTTACAGCTGTCTCACCATAGAAAGTTGTTAATATTATCATGTCTCAAAATAAAAAATTATGGATACCTATGATTTTAACACAATTATTTTAAAATCTATGCAGTCACCATTAACACATCTGATTAACAATTGTATTGAAAGTTATTGTATTTTCAAATTGTTTAAAGGTATCAAAAGTTGGGACTATATACAAAACAAAAGATACAAGTCATACAGCTAACTATGGACCTATATCCATCATACCAAAAATAGCTAAAGTATATGAAGGTGCTTTGAAAATTCAATAACTTATTATATGAAAACATTTCAATTACTTATATACCAACAGTAGGTATGGTTTTCGTAATGGTTTATCGACAGTAGCAACCATTGACTATTTAACATCATTTATAAGAGTTTCGAGGAGAAAACGTATGTAAGTTCTCAATTTGTAGACTTAAGCAAAGCTTTTGATTGTGTTTCGCATGATATCTTATTAAATAAATTACAGTACTACGGATGCTCAGCTGCGAGTGTGTGTCTGTGTGTCATCCTATTTATCAACTAAATTTCAACATGTTACACAATGGTGTCAATGAGTGGAGTTTCACAAGAATTAGTTTTGAGTCCCCTACTTTTTCCTCATTTACATTAACGATTTTCCTAATATCTTTGACAGCAAAGTTTTAAGCATACTTTTTGCTGATGATATCTGTATGGTAGCTTCAGACACGGATTTATCTGCTGTGCTCAGTTATTTGCCTCAGACACAATTCTTAGCGAACGACTAGTTTACCAATAATAAACTTACTGTATTTATGTAATTTAAATAAATCAGAAACATTGATTTTTACTCTAAAAACACAAATGGTGTTAATAATCCGGAATGGGTAAAATTGTTTGGGGCTTAGGTTACTTAGATCCAAAGTTATCTCTGAAAGAGCATATTGATTATAGTTGTAATCAAATATCTAAACATCTTTCCTTACTCCAGTTTAGTAGACAAAGTGTCCTTAATTACCGCAAAGAAGGGCAATTTATCACTGCTTAATACATTCTATTATATCGTTTGCTATTATAATATGGAGCCTTGGCCTTGTGGTGTATGTGTTTTTCCTTACAAAGGAAAGCCATACGGGTTATCTCTGAGCTTGGTTTTAGAGATGACTGTAAAAATTGTTTGGTAAACTTAAATATTCTCACTGTACCATCATCAACTTACATATTTCTTCGTCTTCTTTTTATTAAATGCTATTTGGACAAATTTACTCAGAATTCAGTCCCATGATTATAACACTAGGAAATAGCCTGCACCTTAACAACAATTTTCGTAGAATTTTAAGAACGAAGAAAATAACTGATTACACAGGAATACATTTTTTTAATGCACTTCCTTCTAATATAAGAAACCTAAAACCATACACATTCAAAATGAAAATAAAGAATTATTTTTCTAATTAAGCTTTTTATTCTGACTGAATATTTTAACAGCGATTTTATAATGTAATTGTCCATTGTGTTAAAAATCTGTTTTTTAAATTGTGTTAATCATTATTATATTGAATTTTAACCAATTTTTTTTATAAAATTTGGCTATTGTCAAATAAAAAGCGTCATTTTGATTCTGTGTCTGCGCACTTGGGACAAAGCGACGGAAGAGACAATATTATGTGGCTTTTGACTCTAATCGATGTGGGTGCATAAAAGCCACATGGTATTTTCTCTTTGAATGCTTCGTGCCAGCGTGATCAAGTAAGCTCAAACTAACGCTTCCCTTCGCTTCGCGTCGCTTCTCCTCGGTGGGTGTGCATCTTTATTGAGACATGCCGTTTCGTTTTAACAACCATGTGTGTTTTGACGTGGTAGGATTACGTCAAGAAATAAGAGACAAACAATTTAGGTAAACACTAGTATAATGTTATTAACAACAATTTCTGTTTAAGTAACTTATACTCGTATCGTAGCCTCTCGAAGACAAGTGCTGAAAATATAATTTTTATTAGGTTTAAAGTCCGTCTCTGGTATACCAGCGTGACATTGAAATGTTAGTAGTTTCAATATTCAAGATCTTGCTTGGCGTGTCTGTATCATTCTAGCGTCGATTTTTCAGATATTTATAGTAGTGTTATATAACAGAATTACTCGTAATTTTTTTATGCTGCATTGAATTACAAAAAGTGTACAATGTTACTACGTGGAAGTTGATGGAAGTGTGTTTTTATCTAATCTGTGAATTTATCTTTTAGTACATATATGCTGATATCTACAAAGAGAGCAGTGTTCATTCTTTGTAAATATAAAAATATAACTTCGTTGCATTTTAAAAAGTAAGTAACAATTATTAATTAAGTGTATGTGATCATCTATTAGAAGAAATATGTAAGAGGAACTAAGTACTATTAATTTAATACCGAAATGTATAGATTTACATCGGTTAATCTAATACGTTATCATACCATATGTTTATATAAAATTATTTTCGTACACAGTACAAACGTTTTACCCCCCAAAAAGGGGGATACAATTTAAGTAATATTTTTTGTATATACTTCAAAATGTATACACTAAAATTTAATTGTATACGTCAATGTACAAGGCAAGCTCAATAATATAAGAAAATTGTTAAAAAAGTAGCTACTGCTTTTGAACAATTTTCAATTTTAAAATTGTATAAAAATCTAACATTTAAAAAATTTCTCCAGATTTATCTAGTACATTCGTTAAAAATGATTTTCTGCGGTTAACTATACGTGGTATCACATGTGTGTGGTCAGTTTCATTTCCGTATATATATGTATTCTTTTAGATTAGATATGACGCAAATAACAGAGACGAACTATTGCTAGTTTATCGAAATTTCATAATAATTGCAGATTTCCGTGCAAGTGTATATAAGGAAAATTATGGATTAGTTTCTACCTTCAGGGTATGTTAGTGTTAAGATTTAATTGCTTGTTGTATTACTAAAATATTATTAAATGTATGGTATCAAATGATTACACAAAATAAGAGAAACTTTCCCTGTCAACATACTCTCTCAACTATATTTCACGGTAGTTATAAATAAAGAGTAAACTCAGATGTTGATTTTTTTATAAAATTATCCAGATATACAGGGTTAAGTACAAATATTTTAAGAAAAGATAGAGAAAAATAAGATACATTTTCAAACTTATTTATAAAGCGTAATTTTTTTTAGAGACTATTTAACCCCTATTTATTGCCGACGTGTAGCCCGTCTGCCTGCGTGTTTACGTTGTGCTCTGCTTCAGTTTTTAGTACCCTTTTTCAATTTTAAAGGTTTTATAGATAAATAAAGGAATTTGTGCCGCGTACAGAGATTTTCCTAGAATATATTTCGCCGATTTGTTCTAATAGTTTATCGATTTATCCGCCGCGGATGTATTCAACGTTTTCTATTATCCATTAGCATTGCTTTATGAGCATTTTATTTAACTGTACATGAAGTGTGTTTTGTTGTTAGTGGGTAATCCCGAGGGTAATCCTGATGAACTAGTAATAAGTGAAATTGTAGTTTTGACAGTTTAGAATGAAGTAACGGAAAACGAATGCAAAATACTGCATCTAACCGGATTAACTGTTAATCCTATCAGGAGTTATTATTTATAAAAATTGTTCATTTTCGTCGTTTCTGCATTTGAAAACCCTGTAAAAAACTACTGCATGGTAGTTGATAGATCACCACGTGCTTATCATAGGCACCGATTTTTCGGAGGCAAAGGTTTTGTCCCATTTTTTAAATATCGAGCTAGAATCCCGAACGTGGTTAAAATTTTTGTACTTAGTGGAAGTTAGTTAACCCTGTATATTAAATTTGATGGTGAGAAGAAATCCATATCCTATTTGGATGGGGTTATGGTGTTTTCATTATAATCAATTTTTGAGGTTCTATTTGAAAATTCGAAAAATTTTAAATTCATATCTAACATTTGCGTATATCTGTATATCTCATGATTAATGAAATAAATATATTTACGGTACATCATTAAACAGTTGAATTATTAAATAAAATTTTTGCTGTCAGTGAATATCATTCATAAACCATAATTTAAGGTATCCTACTACAATTGGCCCATATTACACATTAGTCAAACGTAATGAATGAAAAAGAAATATAAATTTAATTAAATTCTAGAGGAAAATTATTCATTAATGTTAATATGTTATTAATTCCATTATATCAAGGTAAATCCTACTTAACCATTATTCCTGTGTAATCACATTCAAGTAATTCTTTTCAAAATTATTTTAAAAATTGCATCAGATTATTTCCATGAACAATTTAAACCCCCGTGAGAAATTTTATTTCCTTGAAAAAAGAAAGATTAGTTTGTTTTTAATATTTAGATATATAATTGCGATACATACATTTTTGATAATCTACCAGTTTGAAACTGTGGTTGTACATTCACATATTTCCTCTATTTACTCGAATGACTTTGTATTAATTAATTGTGTTGTCTTAAATTGTCATTAATCAATATTAGCATGACTAGTACGATAAATATCTTTATTATATTGAAATAATGTAAGTAGGGATGATATTCTCAATTAATAATACACTCACGGTAAAAATGTTTCTCGATAAATATGATGAACACTTTGATAACGGCTTAACTTTTTCCTTTATAATGTAGTCTGTCGTAGTGAGAAAAGGAGTTAATTTCTTTAAACCGTAGCAATAAAATATATTATGTTTTATCGTTAGTGCATTTTAGATAGATTCACATTCAGTGTAAAAAAACATATTATACTTCACTTAATTCGTTGATATTTTTTTGTTACTTTAATAGTATTGAAATAATGGAACAAATAGCTCTTCGGACACTTTTCAGTAGCACCAATATAATTTGATAAAACCGATACTAAAATGACACCTACTCATAGAAAAGGTCATTGTTAATTTGTCATAATGTACATTATTTGCTTGGTTTGTTATTAAAATCTACATACCTACCTATTTATCGCACCTTACGTACTTTCAGCACTATTTTATTACATAATAATTAACTAGAGCACTAATTTTAGACCTAAAACAGTTGTTTATTTTTCTCCAGGTGATGGGTAAACCAGTGGAAAATGAAGTGATGTTAAGAACTCATGCCAAGGAAGTCAGAGCGTTGATAATCGAGAAGCAAGATGTCGAAAAAGCCATAGAAATAATAAAAGAACATGAAGAAATATTGACCTTTGACTTTGGAAGAAATAAGTATCTATCGTTACTGCCGACGATAAAGTTAGAGAAAGGGTTGAAAAATAAATACTACTGTTTGGAAAAAGTAATTCAAACAGCAGTACAGATATATGTACAAAGTAAAAATTATGAAGAATTGGTGTTTTTTGCAGCTGCAAGCTGCGACGTGAATAACCTCCGTCAAGCTATGAAGGCTATTCCAATGGAAAAACGTACTCAAACAAGAGAAGGGGATACCATTTTATTATTTTTTGTAAAGTTCGCCAATTTGGAAAATTTGAGGTACATTGAAACATTAAAAATATTAGTGAACGAATACAAGTTGCCGGTAAACCAAGCGGATTATAAAGATCACTCTCCAATTATTATCTTGTTAAATAAATACGATTCCCTTCAAGAGAAACGTATTACTCAATACAATAATGTAATTTTGAACGCTGTTAGTATAATATTAACACGAGATAGGGTGGATATAAAATCGCATAAATTAAAAGGTAAAAGTGCAATAGACATTATGACATTCTACAACTTAAAAGACGATTTACAAAAGCTCATGGAAAATAACAAAAATTCACATAGATTAAAAAGTGTGGCAGAAGATGAGGAAAATATCTTATTTTCTCTTCTAACCCAGAAAAAAGAAAATGACTTTTTGAGTACTATTAAAGAGATGAAGAAGGATAAACAAAATGTTGTTGATGTAGAAGATGGCAACAACACATTACTACAATTGGCATGTGAGAAGAATCTTAAAACAGCTGTTAATTATTTAATCCAAGAAGGGGCCGATTTAAGTAAAACGACGAAAAGAAATCGAAAAACGCCTCTAGAAATAGCTGCCAGAAGAAATTTTAATGAAATTTTCAAAGAGCTTCTTAGAACAAACAAAATAGTGATTGATCTCAATGCATTTACAGTATTTTTACTTAACCGCGGTAGACAAATAAAAACAAAATACTTTGATGAAATTTTATGCTACGATGGTCTACAATTAGATATTGTGTATAATAATGGAAATACGCCTCTACATTATGCAATAATTTTTGGCAATACTAAAGCCATTTTAAAGTTACTAAAACGTGGGGCTTCGTTATTCGTGAAAAACAATGCCAACAAGACTCCTCTAGATTATATTGATAAAGATGATCTAGAGTTGTATCTGGATCAGTGTCTTGTGCTCGATAGTTATAATACACCGCACAGTAAGAAATACGAAATGAGATTCGATTTTAATGGATTGTTGCAGACGGACCCCGATCAAGAACTATCATGCTCTGAGGTGGATGTTACGTCAAAAATCTGTTCTTCTGAAAAATTTAAAGGTTTAGCAACACATCCTTTGATACTAGCGTTTTTAGAAGTAAAATGGAGTGTCACTGCTCCAATATATAACAAAATTTTGGCAGTATATGGGTTCGTTTTTGTTTATTATTTCTTAACTGTAATTTTCGTTGGCCACATAACGTTTCTATTTTTATTAACCATATCTGTTCTAATTTTCTTTACGTTGCAGCCACCTATAAATTTAAAAAACAAAGAATGCTGTTTTACACTTTTATTTTATGCCATTTTTACATTCTTAGTGTATTATTTAATAGAAAACGAACATATTCGTACCTGCATTTTAACAGTTATGTTGTTTTATCAATTTCTTCGACAACATCTATATTTTTCTAGATACCAAGCCATAATGTTTAATGCAATTAGAAAAGTAACACCACATGCTATAGCTCTGTTTAGTATATATGCTGTAAGTAACTTTGCAGACTTTTTAAAAAATTCAGAAATAATATTTCCTGTAACTATTTATATGTTAGTAATCACGTATTCATTTAATGCATTAGTTGATAGTGTTGGGGATATGGAACATTCTTTCAAAACTCTATATAACAGAAATACGTTACATTTTATACAATTTACGGAATATATATACTGTAAGTTTAATACATTGTTAAGTAACCCATTCATTGGGGAACATTTTGAAACCACCTCTACTGAATCTAAAAACAGTAAAAAAAAACAATTTTACTTGAACTTTTGTTTGAACAAAAACAAATTTGTTAATGAAAATTTTCATTTTTTAAAATTAGATGCAGTAACTCACAAGAGTTTACAAGACTTTGTTAATAGAGTTAGTACTAAAATTAATCAGAGTTGATTGTGTAATGTTTTTTGTTAATAATATGCCAAATGTGTTCATAAAATTAAATTATTGTTTTTTACTGTTTTTTTTTTTTTGTAATTAGGTAGTTGTTTTTATAATTATAGTTTGTTTATATTATGTATACAAGAAGAACATATAGTTCATAAACATTTCCTCAATATGCCTGCGCATACTTTTGTTGTTGAAAAATATTATGATTAATTGATCTGTGATATTTTTCATTCATGATATATATAATACTATTCTAAAAAATGTAAAAGAAACAAATTTTACTTTGACTGTTTCGAATATATTTATTTTTTTGTTAATAAACAAAATTATACTTCTAATGTATATATTTGTTATTCCGTATTTATTTTGCGAATTGAATGGAAAAATTGTTGTATAAATATTTATTTGTTTTCTATTATGCATTTGAGTTGATCTCATTGTTCTCATTATTTTTGTACTACGCATAAGAAAATTGCGAAATTTGTTATTAAAAAATATATCAGTAGATTTTGGAGATACCTGAGTTTATTTATATTTCCTAATTTCCCGAATATTTCTTATCTCAGTCTTGTTTTGTTTATAAATATGGCAAAGCCAGATAGCACACTTAGTAAAATAAAATTAATTTGATCTATTACTTGCAATATGAAGACAAGTTTTAGTAGGTCTTAATTACATCCTTTAGTTTGACAATTAATTAAAGAAAATTTCTATTTTAGCATTAATAATATGTATTAGATACCTAATTATTGATTTACATAAATATATAGGGACAAATTAGCTGAAAAATGTACAATTAAGGGAAAGCTAAGATACATTAATAAATATGTACTAAATTCTATTAACTGAATTGAATTAAATTGAATTATATTTATATATTTTAAATAGAACAGCTTGTAGGTATTTACCAATCAATGGCTAATTGTATTACTGGTTGCATAAAATTTTCCAATAAATCAAGAATGATGCGTTTTTATTGGAATATTTAGTATATTTTTATATGATGTACAATACATTTTTTAAAAGTAAGAGCCGATTAACATAAAGCCGATTAAAAATAAACAAATAATGTATACAATTCAAAATGCACATACAGGATGTTTCAAGAAAAGGTGACAAGCGTAAGTCAAAAACAATTTGGGAATAGATGCGTTATGAAAAATGGAGTCAATATCGTAAAATAAAAATTTGTAAACTCCTTATAGTTTCCGAGTAAAAATGTTTTGAAATTGTAGTATTTTCAACCTATACATTCCTGGGTTACTATAGCCGCCAGTTAGGCGATTCCCAATATTGAAAAATCCGATTACTTTTTGTAGGTATTAATGTTTGTGTAATAAGTCTTTACATTAGTTTTTCAAGTGTCAAAAATGGTTTACGTATATAGCAACTCGGAGTTTTAATTTATAGCAATGTGAAAATACTTAATACTGAGCGGACGAAATTATGGACAGTGACTAATCGCTAGCTTGTAGACAAGCGCGACGTGCGAAGCGTGCGGGGAGCAACATTTCATAGGCGTACTAAATTTGAATGCGATTAGATATAAAAAAAATATACGAAATTGACAAAAATAATTGCATTACATGACATCCATTATTTTTAGAGTAGAAACAGTGATATAACAGTTTTTACCAATTTCGAGGAGCTAGATCATAAAAATAATTTATTTATTTCAAAATTTAAAGTTTTTATCTTATATTTTCAATTGCCCAAGGTCGAAAATAACAGAGAGTGACTAATTCACAACAAAGATATGAGTACGGAAGATACGGGTAGTATGATTATCTAAGCGTGCCATTTGAGAAGAGTTAAAGCACAGAAAATTATCAAAAATAAGTTGACGTCGGCTGAACATCACACATTAACAATTTACTTTAAATGTGCCACCTGTGCCATCCTCTCTACAAATTAGAATGCCGTCCTTATGGACAGCGATTGCCCACTACCACCCACTTACACCTACCTGATGTGCACTTCGCAAATATCACACTTAAGCCTTGTCCTCATGGACGCAATATTCACGGATTTTTGGACGAATTTGCAACTTCTGTTTTAATTATTTATGGCGGAAAAATCTCAACTTTTGACAATTGCAATTTGCGAAACTGTCAAATACTACAAATATTATTGCCTCTTTTTATTATGTGGTCTGACAATCTACCATGGAAGTTTTACGATGAAAATGATAGAAAATGTTATAGGTAGTTGACAAAATTTGTTTTTCCACCATTAAATAAATCGTGCAAATATTTGCAAATTCCGCATTCAAAAGGACAAAATACTTTAGAATACATACACACTATTTACTATTAGTTACTAGCACTGTCACTATAACGGTCACACATTAACACTTATTATAATCATATCGTACCGCTTTCCGTATGGCATTTATACGTCCATGTTTCGTCAAAATTTAATATATCCTTCCATCCAGATTCTTATTTTTTAATATATATTCTAAATGTTTCTTCACCATATCACTATTTCGTCCTTTCTATCAGTATACTCTTTTCGATTTCATTTATACGGACTAAGTTTCATCTTGTAAGATATAGCAATAGAATTTTTTTTTGGAAAACTCATTTTAAAAATACAATCTTCCTTCTGCGAATTTCCATCACTTTCCGTTTCAAAGTTGTACGTCTTTACCACTTTTTTATTTGCACACATATGCTATTCACGTACATTTTTGTTAATGAAATATATATTTCAACATCACTTACACTCATATTCTGACGTCGCGCACTAAACTCTTCATACATGTCATCATCCGATATTTCTCATTTCGATCATATCACTAATAAAATTAATTACATTCATAATTAAATTAACGAAAAGATATACCCGAAATTTTGCCCGCCCGAACGATATACCCGCCCATGATAGCCTTGGAAACGAAACAGCTGGATCCGACAATTCGTCGCAGCCAATGAAATGCCAGCAGCGCATGCGTACTAACGTGTATCAACACAGCGCATGCGTAGTAGAAGCTGTGTTATCGGGTATGCTCTCAGAGATATGCGGCACACGATTTTGTAGGAAAAATATAAGGGCAGCATGTATATTTCTTTGTGTTGAATGCTATAAAATTGTAAGCAGGTTTATAACATCAGTATAACATTAGTCAGTCTCTACAATTTTGGAAGTCTGGTATAGTAGAACGCTTTCCCGGTAAACATGTGCCAAATGGAGCTACTTTTATCACGGTGTGCAGTGAGTGCAAATGCAGTGCTACGCGAGGGAAATTTGAAACCGAATCGTGGAAGAGATGGAGGGTCCAGGATGTTCACGACGTATCATACACGAGGCTCAATTCTATCCGTACCATATACAGCGTATCCAAGCATTAATATCAAGGGATTGAACGAGGAGGACCAGTACCATGGCCGTCACGATCGCCTGACTAAATCATTTGGACTTATTTTTGTGGGGATATTTAAAAAATGAAGTGTACGGCATCGAAGTGGACACTATTAATGATTTACGCAAACATATGATAGTTAGTTACTGCCAATAACTTCAGTTCAAACCGGACAAGAAGCAAGAAGCAGAAACATTTGTATTAGTTTGTAGAAACTGGGTAAGACGGGTCCAAAATTTTGTTAAAATATTTTATAAACTAAAACCACAATAAATTAATTCTTTTAATAATTAATAACAATAGCGGCAAGACCAGTTGAATTTGCTGTATAAAATAGGTGTTATAAAATGTTATTTATTTCTTTCTTTGGGAATTTCTTTCCATTTTCTGTCCGGCCGTCGATTGCATGCTTTGCCGCCTTATCAGGATTTACAGCGGACCAGTTTCCAGTGCCACGCCGAAGTGTATTTTTAAATCATTTTCGAACTATTCTTTTTGATTTTTTTTACAGAATTGTATTTCTAACATTCAAATTTCTTTTTAAGATAAGTTCTGAATCACTCGGTATAGTTTTGCTGCCAAAGCGGTAAATTTTCAGGAATTCCTGTCTTATATTTTCATGTCTTAACCTCCCTACTGTATCCCAAAGTTTGTAACCTTTTCTTTATAGCCATGATTAGGTATTTTATGTTTCAAAGGTTCAAAACTATACTGCATATAGAATGAAAAAAATACGGGTCTAATCCCTCTTTCATTTCCTGAGCGATATCCCTAATAGCACAAGGACGTCCTATGGACATCCAAAGAATGTCCAAAATCGGACATCCAGTGGACGTCCGTTTTTTGTTTGATGGATGTACACTGTAAGTTCCACGGACGCACAAATGTCACAACTTCGTGCAACCCAGGGTCGTCTCCTACTAAACCACTTTCGGACCCACAGATGTCCGCCACTGTACCAAATTTGTGCCACCCATGGATATCCTGTTTTGGACATTTAATGGAGGTGCATTGGAATTATAGAAATACGTTTTGATAATATATATTTATTGTTTTTCTAATTATTACATGAATAACATCTTCTTTATCTAAAAACGAAAACGACTGTTGTCGGTTGTTGGTACATAATTATACCGTGACATAATTGTCTACATAAAGATGTTATGCCTACTAGCCAACAAATAATTTAATTATTTATAAATAGACTAAAAGTAGAAAATACAAATTTACTTACTTACAAAATGTGTTATATTGTTTCGGTTTCCTAATTTATTCTTCTATAGGGTTTACTCATCAACGTTTATCAGTTTATCAGCGTCACTAAAGAGAACAGAGCAGTCTGTTTAAACTTAGAGTAGAGGGTAGCGTTACATCTGGATCTGGATTCTGGACCAATTTTTTTCAATACACATGCGCTGCACGAATTTTAGCGGCAAATTCAAATTATAACAGAACATGTACAATACTGGACATCCATAAAGGATATCTATTGGATATCCAATATATGTATATATGTACCATCAAAATATGTCCCATAAAGGACATCCATCGGATGTCCAATGTATGTTCTATCAAAATATGTCTAGGAATGGACATCCATCGAATCTATGGTCCCTGGACGTCTGTACGTTAAATGGACATCAAACGGACGGTCACTTGACGTCGTGTGCCGTAAATTTCGTTTATTTTATATTTCGACCGTTTTGTCAATAACAGAGAAAAACCCAGTTTGATTTGAATCGTTTTCAGGGCATGCAACCTCCTAAGGATACATTTTAAACCATATGTTAACAGAAACTTTCGGCTTATTTTAATGAGTTCTATAAGTTAGGAACCCTACTTTAGAAATCCATAGTCAAGCTTTTACAAACTCTGCAAAGAAAAATGTTAGCTAATTTTTACCGGTGTGAAGACTGCAGCCAAAACGAACGAAGAAACCCGAATGATCATGATGAGTGACGAGGACCAATGCTTACAGGAACTTTTTTACTTTTCTAAATACCCTGTATATCATATTATAACATAATCATAGTGGAAGGCTAGTTTTTTTATCCACTCATTGGGAGCCTAACCTAAACTACAATATTGTGTGGTCAAGTAGGTAAATGGCAATGATTTTCTTGTCAATCTAAGTGCACCTTCTCATAATAAATTTGTATTTTATTCAGTTAAACTTTAAGCAGGCAGGTAGAGAAAAACATTATTGTAATTCATAATTCCAATGTTTTTAACAAATTCTTTTCTTTGTTTTTCTAGAAAATACAACCAGGGTATCTTTTTGCATAACAAATATTAGTATAATCGATTGGATTGCTAAAGGAAACTTAAAAATGTATCTAAAAAAATTTGTAATTGCGTACTTCTATTCTAGTGGATTAAATTCAATTTAATTATTTGTAGATTATAAATATATTGAACTTTATTTATTTCTATTTTTTTAAGTTGTATTTGTGAATAATTATTCATGGTTGCATTAAATCTTAGTCTGCATTTGTATTTTATATTTCAAGTGTGCTAGATTCATGATTATAATTTTTGTTTCTGATAAATTTGACATTTAATTTTTCTTTCACAATCCGTCAACATGCGCAACGCGAGTGATATCTTCTGCTTAAACGAAGATGGTACCGATGGCATGCAAATGTTTTCGGTAAACGGTAACTGTCCAATGAGAATAAAAAGAAGAAATCAGCTCAGAGAAAATGAATGTTTTGAGTATGGCCGGCAGACAACTAATCCCGAACAGTCTTTAGGCAGAGGAGATGTCACCAGTGATACATTAGAATCCGGAGACTCTAACCCTGGTCAAACCTCAAGAGAAGGCATTGAGATGGATATGGAACTTTTACATAATTTAGAAACCCAATCCTCGCCCCAGGGTGACCAGAGGAAGGAGTCTGAGCTTCAGTTTCATAAAATAAACCAGGGCACTGATTCTAAGGAACGAGTAACTGCGTCCACTATTATGAGAAATCCTCTTACAGGAGCTGGGATGGAAATAAAAGAGCACAGAAAACCAAAGAAGGGGTCAAAAAATGCAAACGATAAATGGATGTGGTAAATCGGATGTGATTTTATATTATACATTCAATAATATTCCTGTAATAAAAATATTCATTTAGACAAATGTAAGTGTATTTTTTTAATAGAAGTGATCTGTGACTTTAAAAACTTTGACATACGTACTACATCTACCACAAAATAATTTTAAATATTTAGTGTTACTTCAAATAGTATTCAATTGCTAAATTATAACAAAAAAACAGTAATATATTGTAGTGTAGCAGTTAGTATAGTAAATTATTTTACCACGATGCTTACTAATAATTAATGTGGTTAAAATTCTGAAATTAATAATTTGCAATGTTTTTCTAATAATTTTGAGTATTTTCCACGTACCAAATTAAGAACAACATTAAATAATTTGTAAATAAACCCCTGTGCCGCAAGGATCAATCAGGAATTGTTTTGGTTTGTAACTTTCCTTTCAAATCTCAATGAAGTGGATAAATAATTTACTGAAAATACTTGTCGCACTATTTGCTAGCATTTAAAAGAAATTGATTACATTTGTTTCCAAAATGATGATTTTTTAAATAAAATTGTCAAATCTGACAGTTTACAGTGTTTCTTATCTACCATTGATGAAAGTAGATAAACTTCACTAATTATCTACCACAAAGTATATACTATTTCTTTATGTTATCTATATCTATCATAGATTTGGTACAGGGGTACAAAAGTATTAACTTTTTGCGAATTTCTTGAAAAAGATTCATATTTACATACCACACTGAGGAATATCGACCAATTAAAAAGTTTTGCTGGGATAATTTGTATCATGATTTTCTTTCTTCCGTAGATCTCATAGAGTATAGCCAAATGACACAGCTCAACTGCAACTGCAGCAAATACGCATGCGCTACATTAGAATACTCGATTTCTATTGGTGGCAGACCCCATCTTTCCCATCTGGGCAGCAAATTTCTTTATTAGTGATTTTGTGTTCTCAAGAATGGAGAATAGTTCGAGCTTTCAAAATGGTATACGCCCTAGTCTAACGAGTGAGAGATATGCAATTGAAATGTGTAGTTCAACAAGAATGTCCGTGAGTAGTGTGCATCGTGCGAACCGGAAAATAATGGAAACTCGCAGAAGAAAGAAGATGGTGTTTTAAAAATGAGCTTCCAACAATAAAAAATCAGCTTTCTGTCTCACACGATGCAACTTTGCCTAGAATATCAAGAAAGGTGCTTTTGCGAATGTTGATAGAAAAATACGAAGTGCTGATATGGCGAAGAAACTATTTAAAATAAATGTTATAAGGTTGAAATCTGAATAGAAGAATATATTAAACTGATGTAATATGGATAAATGAAGACTATATGGTGATAAAAGTGAGGCATGATTGCAGTTATATCCAAAGCAAAGACATTTCTTGGAGGATTTTTGACTAGAAAAACACATTGTCTAATAGTAGCGCATATTGGAAGTACAGCAGGATTCTTGAAACAGGATTTACTTGTTTTTGAACACGACGAGCAGGAGACTATAATACGGATATGGATAGCAAAGTATTTGAAAAATGGTTTGAATCTGTTTTGTCACCTGGTTTTGGAACCTGGTGTTGTAGTTGTAACATATATAATATTGGACGATAAGTGTAAATGTGTGAACGTTATAGTGACAGTGCTAGTAACCAGTAGTCAGTAGTGTATAATAGTATGTAGTATACCGGGTGTTCCCTCTAAGACTTTCAGTGCGAATATCTCAGAAACCATCATAGCCAGTGCGACGAAATTTGGTATACAGACACTAGATGGCGCGTAGAATCTGATGATAACATCAATTTTTATACAGGGTGTTCCATTTTCCAAGAAATCGATTTAATTTTGATTTTTTAGTTGTCAGCCCTGCTAAAACTTATGTTTAAATTGAAATATACTTAATTATGAACACATTCTGATAAATAAACATTCAAAAATTTCAAAATTTAACATAAAAAAACGCCTCCAAGAAGTACCCAAATTTCATTGTTTTGTCATGTAAAATGTGTATAGCCTTGAGCCAGACTTACACAGAAGAAACTAACATCGGTGAACGTCAAAACTATTAATTGTCATTGAATTGTCAAATATTAATGGCATGAAGTATTTTATTTTACGTAAATAACGCTAAATAATGGATTTAATGCAATTTACGTATGCACAATGGTGTTATTGAGACTTGTCGATAAAAATTTAGATTTGAGTTGAGGCTTTTGGAGCATTGTGGTCGCCGTGCCGGCGCAGTCTACCGCTACAGCTAGAGTTACAGCGTGAAGATTGTGTAAAATATCTGTGAAAATTTTTAAATTATTCCATTATAATGTAATAAAACTTCAGTAAATTGTTTTTTTATGTTACTACAGTGTACAATAATAATTAGGTACACGTATTTTTTATGAAAAAATAATTTACCAAATTGTGTAAGTACTTAAAGAATATCCCTGTTTTCCAACTGCTGTAATAATTATTGATTAGTTATTTAGCAACAAATAAATTCAAACATTTATAAAACTTTTAATTATAATGTGAACGTGTTTGTCGTTGAAAGTCAGATCTAAACCTACCCTAGCCCCACAAAAAAAAATATTACGAAAGCATAACCTAGAAATGATTGATTCTAGTATCCACATATTTCAGCACTTTACTTATGTACTTATGTTTAAGAACTCTACATCTGTAAAATAGTAAACAATGAACTACAATTTCTGTATTTCATGATACAGAACTGAAATAAAGCAACTGGTTTTTGCTAGGAAGAATCACCTGCAAATGTACTATACCCAGTAGGTAGGTACCTATCAAATAGTCGTTTAAAGCTAGATAATAATTTGTAATTATTGTTTTTATCTTTCAGTTATGTATGTGCAGTGCCACAAATTACATTAAAGCAGACACCAAAAAGAATAAGCGAAAAATATTAGGGACATTCTCTTGGAAATAATTCTAAACATGGAATGATGGATAATATTATAAAGAAGTCTGTAACTCACATTCTTTGAAGAGTATTCTATAAGACATTAAATTCAGTTGTCTGTCGTGGGTTTTAAAATTTCTAAATGAATAAAATTAAGAAAAATAAACTAATTTCATAATTCTATGTACAGTATGAAAACATCTTGTTAGAATATCTTTAAAATGTTGAAAGCTAACTGTTGTTACAACATATACACAACATAACGTAATAAGGTAGGTATTGAACTATGAAACGGCAAGATTTGTTTCTAATCGTACATGCATGAACATTCCTCAGATTGAACGTTGCTCTGTAAAAGAAATTAGAATACAGAACAAGTGTTTAATATAAAATCAGATGTAATAGTGTAGATACTTAATGTAATTTTATTTTATTGTTAATAAATTGAAGTCTGTATTTGTTGTTTTTTATTCTATTCAAATTATTAAACAGAAATGTTTCAGAAATAGGTAATATAAAATTAATTAATACTTAAAGATGAAGGATCAAATTATTCAATTTAGTTACTATTTAAAAAATAAGCCACAATGTAGGTACGTATTACTTTTTAATTAAAATTGTGCTGGTTACAACTGAATCATAGCTATAATAAAATATAAAAAATCACTTCTTTGGTCTTTTTTGAAAATTTTGTTCTTTTGTAAAATACTCTCCAATGTGAGTTAGGAGACTTCTTAATATTATCCACCATTCCATGTATAAAATTAATTCTAACAAAATATCTGCAATATTTTTCGTTCATTCTGTTTGGTGTCCTATTTTACGAATAGTTTTGTTTCAATGTAATTTGTGGCACTACACACATACCTGAAAGATAAAAACAATAATTACAAATTACTGTCTAGCTTTAAATGAATTCTTAATTAATTAACAATACAATAAATTTATATTATTACATCTGATTTTATATTAAACACTTATTCTGTATTATCATTTCATTTACAGAGCAATGTTCAATCTGAGGAATGTACATGCATGTACGATTAGAAACAAATCTTGCTGTTTCATCGTTCAATACCTACCTTATTACGTTATGTTGTGTATATGTTGTAACAGTTAGCTTTCAACATTTTAAAGATATTCTAACAAGATGTTTTCATACTGTACATAGAATTATGAATTTAGTTTATTTTTCTTAATTTTATTCGTTTAGAAATTTTAAAACCCACGACAGACAACTGAATTTAATGTCTTATAGAATACTCTTCAAAGAATGTGAGTTACAGACTTCTTTATAATATTTTTCATCATTCCATGTTTAGAATTATTTCCAAGAAAATGTTCGTAATATTTTTCGCTTATTCTTTTCGGTGTCTGTTTTAATGTAATTTGTGGCACATCACACACATAACTGAAAGATAAAAACAATAATTACAAATTATTATCTAGCTTTAAACGACTGTTTGATAGGTACCTACCTACTGGGTATAGTACATTTGCAGGTGATTCTTCCTAGCAAAAACTAGTTGCTTTATTTCAGTTATGTATCATGAAATACAGAAATTGTAGTTCATTGTTTACTATTTTACAGATGTAGAGTTCTTCTTAAACATAAGTACATAAGTAAAGTGCTGAAATATGTGGATACAAGAATCAATCATTTCTAGGTTATGCTTTCGTAATATTTTCTTTTGTGGGGCTAGGGTAGGTTCAGATCTGACTGTCAACGACAAACGCGTTCACATTATAATTAAGTTTTAGAAATGGTTTTGTTTGAATTTATTTATTGCTAAATAACTAATCAATAATTATTACAGCAGTTGGAAAACAGGGATATTCTTTAAGTACTTACACAATTTTGTAAATTATTTTGTCATAAAAAATACGTGTACCTAATTATTATTGTACACTGTAGTAACATAAAAAAACAATTTACTGAAGTTTCATTACATTATAATGGAATAATTTAAAAATTTTCACAGATATTTTACACAATCTTCACGCTGTAACTCTAGCTGCAGCGGTAGACTGCGCCGGCACGGCGACCACAATGCTCCAAAAGCCTCAACTCAAATCTAAATTTTTATCGACAAGTCTCAATAACACCATTGTGCATACGTAAATTGCATTAAATCCATTATTTAGCGTTATTTATGTAAAATAAAATACTTCATGCCATTAATATTTGACAATTCAATGACAATTAATAGTTTTGACGTTCACCGATGTTAGTTTCTTCTGTGTAAGTCTGGCTCAAGGCTATACACATTTTACATGACAAAACAATGAAATTTGGGTACTTTTTGGAGGCGTTTTTTTTATGTTAAATTTTGAAATTTTTGAATGTTTATTTATCAGAATGTGTTCATAATTAAGTATATTTCAATTTAAACATAAGTTTTAGCAGGGCTGACAACCAAAAAATCAAAATTAAATCGATTTCTTGGAAAATGGAACACCCTGTATAAAAATTGATGTTATCATCAGATTTTACGCGCCATCTAGTGTCTGTATACCAAATTTCGTCGCACTGGCTATGATGGTTTCTGAGATATTTGCACTGAAAGTCTTAGAGGGAACACCCGGTATATGTGTAGTATAGTAAGTATTAAAGGGCCATCACCGTCCAAATGGACGACATTCTACTATACTTTTTAAAGTAAACTATGAAAATGTTAGGTTCACTCAACGCCAACTTATGTGTCACTTGGTGTTCTTTGAACCCTTATCAAGTGGCACGTCTATGGAATCTTGCCCTCTACAACCTTCACATCTCGTACTTATCTAATGGCCGGTTTCTCAACATTTCGCGCAATCCATTCGATAACTATCGAGTACATAAATTTATCAGACCGATAACTTTATATTGGTTTCTAAACGCGTGTCTTTCAAATTTTGTTGAATACATAATAGTTGAATGGATATCTTAATATCTGTAACAATCATAGAGGGAGCTAGCAAATGCACAAGTGTTTGCAGATGCCATTTATGTAAGTAAGACACTTTCAAGAAATAATTGTAGATGACGCTACTATCGCCCACCTAATGATAGCACATCACATTAACAAAATAAAATATATACAAACCTGTTGCATAAAAACGAAGTTATTAAAACCTTTTCTAATACTGATAGTGCATTTGTTCTGGTACTACACACTTGAATACTAGTTCTCCTATTAAATCTATCAGTAAATTTACAGTTTCTTAAGGTGGCCGTATTTCTCGCCGTAAAATGATCAAATTTGTGATGTTTTTTAAGTACTGAAATCTTGAAAAATAAAACACGTAGAACAAAAGTAATATCAAAAATAAAATTACTGATGTTTTGTTTATTCACTTTTACTATTTAAACTCTCTCCAAATAATATAATAACTTTTAAAATGCATTTGTGTGACACACATTATTTCGCTATTCTAACCCCACATTTTAACAATTATTTTCACATACTTATAAACAAAAGTGAACAATCTTATATACAGATCTATGTAAGTTTATGTTATAACAATGTTTACATCTATAGTTGAATTTAAAAAAATACGTATTTTGAAAGATTTCAGTACCTAAAAATTTGCTGGATAGATCGCTTTCTGACGTTATATATTGATTTTACTTCGGTACCTTTGAATATTCGCCAGTGACATGAGATAACATTGTTGTTATTTGCTAACCTATGTATTATTCAGTTCTTAAATGTCTAACATTACTTGTATTTGTAGAAAACACTATTTCAAAAATACGGCGCCCTTAGCCGCTGTATTTCGCTGTATTTTTCATACTGGTTTTCTCTTTCACGATAACGTCTTGGCCGTCCAAGATATCTGACTATATATAAAAATTCTTCATCTGATGAGGCAGACGAATCAGAATTTTCCATTGCACAGTTATCGTCACGAAAATATCAAATAAAGTTGAATAAAGATGTAAACAAGCAACAGCTAATTCGCTGCGCGCGTGCGCTAATGTTTATTGGACACATATCTTCCCATTTTTCTTTGGATATGTGTTCGATAACTTATGCAATAGAATGGTTCAGAAACCGAATTCATGGGATATCTCCAGTTTATGGAATCGATAAGTTTATTTAATAGATATCTACTAGTTGAGAAACCGGCCATAAGTGTTGTGAATTAGTCACTCTCTCTATTATTTTAGAACTCGAGAGATCTAGGGAACCTTATTACCGATCGAAAGAGAATATAAAATGTGCAGGTATCTATAGAAACTACTAGGTTTAGACAGGGATATTTGACAAAAGTTCTATTAAAATAATTAGTGTATAGTCTGTTTAGAAATGAAAGAGAGTAATAAAGGCTTATTATGTATGCAAATCGTAAATAAATGTAGTACTGGTGCTTATATTCAATATTTTTATATTATATATTATCGGTATAGATGAGGTGTACTTTTAAAAAAACTTTGTGTGATCGGACCGGACTAAATTGTAGCAGGTAGCTAAAATTTAATCCCCGACAATCCGTCTTTGTCTATGCTGCTTCAATTTCTCGGCCCATTTCTCTTATAAGTAAATAATATAAAAACAGCATTTCAAAACATGAGAATCATAACCGGGTTAAGAGGGTTTTTAGTAATGCAAATAAAATTATTCAATATTATTATCAAAATATTTATTTAAATTTAATGAATAGACTTTTATTGCACACAAGAATATATGTATTTTGAAAATTTAAATTATGGTGAGCTTAGAATATAAAATCCCAGGAAGTAAGGTTTGCCAACAAAATGTGCGTCCGGGATGGGTGTTGCATATGGCGGACAACAAGTTTCCGGTTGTCAGTGGCGTGCCTTTTCAAAGGGATACCGTGGCACTTATAAGCACTGATTTGAACTATCGAATTTAATTATATATTCATATATTTTATAGTATATGAAGATATTTGAAAAAGAAATTCTTCACAATCATAATTTTGAATTAATTAGATTAAGATGCAATGTTGCATACATTTATTGCATTATTTAAACATCAATATTATTGATAACCAATGCAAATGTTAGGGCAAGTGTTAAGCACTGTTAAGTAAATCGTCTTACCTTAAAGTACGATATCAAAAAATTAATAGTAGATCATTAAAATTAAAAATTTTACATTACATTTGTATCTTCGTTGTTGCCCATGAAACAACTAATCATACTCTGATCAGAGAATTATGTTGAAGAAACGAACCGATATATTAACGAAGAACTCATGTTCACAATTAAAATTATATCTGTAATGAAGTTTCATTGTAATCCTCGAGGGCTAACCCTAAGTTAGGGGTTAATCTGTGTAGATGTATCTACAACAGTGTGTTTGATATTAAACACTGTTCTCTCACTGTCCACATATCGTGAATTTTTTTATGCGATAGGCTGAAAGTAACTGGATTGGGTGGTAATAGAAAAATACACAACAAAATGATACAAATATATATTTATTGTCCCTTAAATAAAATTAATTTCACATACATATTTCTTTTTCCTCTTGGGTGATAACTTGTTTACAAATAAAATGTATCATAATTTCTAAATATGAATTGCAAATAGACTTAATTAGTAATATTTTGTGACTTTCTAGTGGAGTTAAATCATGGTTTAACATATTTGAAAATATATTTCTTTGAATAAAAAATTGTAACAATTTTTAGGAAATTAACGATTTATTAATTTTGTATTTGTTACTTATTTGTTCTATTCTCAACAAATTTTCACATTCTACACATATTTTAATGACATCCGTGCTAGGAAAAGTTAAACCTCCCCTTGATTTGAGAAATTAACGAGTCCAAAAAATTTTCTTTTTCCCCATACAATTGAGATATACAATGTTCACATTGCAATTTATTTCCTAATTTATAACTTACAAAGCCAGATATATATTTTATCACTTCCATGCTATATTGAGATAAAGAATTAAAATTAAAGACATAATCGTGTTCCGTTAAAAAAATTGATATTTCAGTATCTTCGAAATCGTCATTTAAGCGATTAGGAAAGGATTCATTAATTATTTGCTCTGGTGTTTTATTGGTAGATGCGACGTTTAAAATATTAATTTGTTCTACTGGTATACAATTACCCACTCCCTCCAGCATATTTTTTATATGCTGAAGAAAACTGCCTCGAGGTTGGATTATTGTTATAACCTCCCTGTGATCTAATCACATACCTAAAAGATATATACTGCGCAAAAGAGACGTCCGACTTGTTTAACATAGGAAGCCGCCATTTTGATCTACATTAGTAATAATGGTTGCATAATCTGAAGTAAACTGATTTGAATAATGTGAATTGTAGAAATAGTTGCATACTGTAAGGGTGCTTCAAAAACATACACTAAATTTTGAGTCGTTTTCTATAAATTAAAAGGCTATCTTGGTAGTATTTTAATTCAAGTTTATTTAATGTTTATTATTGACAGGGCAGTAGCCAGGATTTTTTTTTGAGGGGTGTTTACTGTAGAATTCTTTTTCAGGCAAACTGACAACATAAATATTCGAAAACTCTAACAATGGTACTGATTTCCAAATAAAAAAGGAACATCAACTCTGATTTTATTTTTTTATAACAAATATAATAATATATTGTAATCTTACAAATCTAAATAATTCATTTTAAAAACAAACAGTAGGTGGTGATAGGTGGTATAGTACAGTACCTGATGAATCTTGTTCAGTATAACGCATGCAAAGTGAGATTTGTTCAACACCAGAGATGTCGGTAGTCTCATCTGCAAGTACTGCAAAACATTTAGCGGTATTTATCTTCTCGGATAAATCGCTTTCAATTATTTGACCACAGATGTTTATTAATTCATTCTGTATATGGGAACTGACGTACATAGCATTTTTGGGAGCATTTCTGAAAATCTGTTTTAGATCTTCACCTGCATTAGAGACAAGCATTCTTAGTAATGCTCGAAAATTGCCATCATTTTCAGTTGGCTCTGGTGCATCCAATTTTAGGGGACCATAATCTGTTGTTCCTCGTAAGGCTAATTCTTGGCGTCCGCATAATTTGATAACATCAATTACAGCTGAAAGTGGAGTTTTATTTTCCGATATCTGTTTTTGCCTGGTAATATCAAGTACGTTTCTTATGTCAGGTAGCTCATTTTTATAAACTTTTACAAAGTTGTCGCCTTTTAGCATGTTTTTAATATGATAGTTAGTTATGGAATGTTGTTGAAATTTTTGACTGCTTTGTTCCATTTATTAAAAGGGCGTGTAACAAATGACGACAATTTTTGAACTTCACCCTTACCGACAAATTCTGTTGGAAATACTACACAATATTTACACAGCACACCACCTTCATCATATTGTGTATAAACTAGCCAGGGAAACCGCTTAAACCATTTAGTTTGAATTTTAGGTTTCTTTTATCGCTTACCGGAAAATTGTAATTCTCTTCAGGCATCCACGGAGAGGTTAAAAGTTTATATTTTATTTCATTTTGTAAAAAATATTGGCCCTGATCATTGATGATGGAATAAAATTAATTTACTAAATTTTTTCCGTACTGCATCTCCTTGGATGTTAATGGTATATGTTTTGGCCAAATTATGACATCTAATTTTGGAATAATTGAATATTGTCGTTTTTAACAGTTGAAAGGCATGTTCATGGTTGGGATAAATGGTTCTTCCTAGGTTTTGTAAAATTTTTGCAGAGACATTTACAACAATGTCATTTATAATATCATTGGATGGCAAACTATCGTCATTTAACTTCATCAGCAATCTAATAAATTTTTCTGTTTCTGAGCAGATGGTTATTAAACTTTTCGATGGAAAAAGATAGGCACCTGAAATAAATTATATAATTAAAAAAGACATTTTCACAGATTATTTCATTACTAATACTAAGCCAAGTTCAGGTTCAGTTCAGGACCTAGTTCATTGGTTTTTTTTTATTATATTACTATATGGTACTCGAAAGTAAAAAAATGTCAACTCTGGTGGCTACTCATTTTTTCTAAAAAAAAGGAATTACCTAGGTTTCTTCTTTTAATGAGATAATAATTGGGTTGGTTAGGGTTTTCTTCGATTAATAAACTTAAACATTCCTCGCAGTGCACCGTTTTCTTCATCATTCTGATCACATATCCTGCTATGTATGAAACTACATTCTCACTGTAATCAGTGAGACTAATTTCTTTTGACAAAACATCATAGTTATGATCCTGCATACTTTCAATGTACTGATGATAATGGATATTATGCTTCCTGACATCATAGAGGTCAACTTGTTGCAAAATTGAATCTTTCTTGGAAGCTCCACCACTAGAAACTGTTAAAATTGATGTTGTGTCAAGGACTCTACAGTTTCCACTGCTATCAGAAATATCAGCATGTAATAACAGTTTCTTGTACGACCTCATGAACTGAAGTGCTGATGGGTTATTATTCCATCCATTTCTTGCTCTAAAATTTATAATGGAGATAAATAGTAGGAAAAAGGACTGTTTAAAGTCTTACCTAACTGCACAGAAAAATAATTCTAGGTGGTCCTGGCTTAGTTTATATGTAAGAATATAATTTAATTTATTAGTTCTTACGTAATCGTCAAAAATGCCCATAACAGACACTAAAGATATCGCAAATCCGAGAAATGGTGTTTTCTTGGGGGTTTGCCATAAAAAGTTCCCTGCCAAATCTTTCAATTTAAGTAGATATTCCACAGAAGTTTCCACAAATGGCCTCCAATTATCTTCATTTTCTAATCTTAATGGACCCTTATATCCCTTCACCCAAGGAAGTCGAGAATTCATAAGGTCAAACATCTTGTCTACTTTTTTAATAAAATTAACAGTGGCCTGGCACTCTTGAAAGTCAGGGTGTTTTAAATCATTTTTTAAAAATAAGAGTGCCTCAGCAACACTATTGCTTAATGTCTGTGCTGCGATATTAACCTACAAAATACATTATTAATTAAAATTAAATATCGATTTCTTAGCTTCTAAACTTTGTATTCCACAATTTTGCACAAATCACTGCCTTCCTTATTTATGCATAATAAAATGACATAAATGGTTTTTGAAAATTGTAGAATAAAATGTCATAAATATAGTGCCACTGTCCAATATTATCAAGGGCTCGTGGCACTTGTTTTGGATGTCTTCAATCTTTATTTTTTAAATTCATGATAAGTGAAACATGCTGCTACAAAAGCTTGATAATTTTCGACATAACTAACCTTCATTTTCCGTTTTGTCCATTCAATATGACTCTTTCTAAGTTTATTAGCCAACAAAAGAGTCTCTTCTTCTTGTATATTGTGAAGTTTCGTGATAAATTTCCACTCAATTCTGTTTCCTTCATTATCAACTAAGACTTTAAGCTGTCCTAAAGCATTTCTGATCAGCTTTAACATATGGCATATATCAAAAACAGAATATACTTTAGTATCTGGTCTTGAAGGATGTTGAAAAAATGTTTTCAAGTTTTTGTTGTTCTGAAAAATGCATCCCAGTTCCTTAAACATCGTAAAATGTGCTGTTGGGCCATCACAAGTGACGGATGTTATATTTATGCCAACATCAGCCAGTCGAATAATAGCTTCTTTTACAATATTTGCTTTTTCTGCACCAGTTAATGATTTTATCAAAAAATATCCTATGGGTAGTTTCCATGCTGCATTAAGACATACCACCATTATAACCAGGGCTTCCTGAGCTGGCTCCACACTACAATTTTTAAAATCAACACCAATGTCAATGTATCCCCAAAACCTTTCACCGTCAAAATCTATTTGTTTCTTTATACACATTTCATCCAAGAGGAGGCAACAAACAACTTGTTGGTCATGGTCTGCAGCTTCTGCTACTTTGGTTTTTAGAGTGTTAAAACAAAGTTCAGAAAACCCTGGCAAGCATTCTATGGTACTACACCATTTTCTGATAGTGCTTGGATGTGGTAAAGCCAAATTGAAGGTTTTTCTTACATAATTATATGCCTTAGGTGAGTAGAAATGCAAAGTGACTGCAAATTGTCTAAGCTCATCTGAAAAACGACTAGTAGGTGTCGATCCAGATCTGACATTTTTTAACATTCTACTCATTAATGCAGCAGGTATATCATTGAAACTCATTTGGAGATGTTCCAATCCTGACGTCGACAATGTATGGGTTGATTTTAAGTCCTTGATAACTGTAGATAATGAACTAACCCTCCTCTTAAGCCTCTTTACAGACTGTGTACTCTTATATAGTTTGGATCTTTGTTGAAGAAATTTTTGTTTCATTTCTCGATTTCTTCTTACGGATGTTCTTGGGCTAGTCCTACAAATATACATCACAATAAAATTGTTATCACTATTAATAAATACTTTATTTTTCATGTAAATTATTTTGCCGGTATTCTAATTTTATCACGGTGGTGTGGCTTGTATATGAAAAACATATGGATTTACGATTACTTATATTTCATATTTGAAAAAAATGCGTAAAGCACTATGGGTGAAAAGCACTTCACCTAATTCACCAAAAACCCATCAACTTATAAACTTATATAGTAATGTCAACAGAATGATAAAATTTATGGAAATATATAAATATAAATAACAAGGCAAAATTGTAAAGTTTCAAAATATGTAGGTACTGTACATGTACAAGAAAACTTACGCGTAACTGTGTTCTAATTTGCAACGTTTCCTTTTTCTGCTAGCACTTGAATCACTTCCAGATGACAATTTTATATCTGAAATTTGAGATGCAGGGGATGGAAGAGAGGAAGATTCGGAGCCCGATCCTGGTTCATCAGCAGCAGTTATCATTTTTCTTTTTTTAGGAGATAGTGATGGCTGTATAAATTCTGTGGATTTTGCTTTCACAGGAGACTGCGATGAAGTTGATGGAACTTCAAGATCCACACCAAAACCACTCTCCTCTGTAGTAGCGTCTTGCAAATGCAAAAAAGGTATTGCTGACCATTTAACATACTGATTACCTTTTGAGCCAACTATAATATCCTCAGACTTGAAATGCTCTGAACATATAAATAAAGTAGGCCTCCATGATATATTCTCATCATTTCTTCCGATTACCTGAAGCCATTTATTAAAATTTTCCTTATCCCTTGGGAACCTAATAAAACGATCACATTAAAATTTCTACCATGTAATAAATATATAAAACGTACCGATGAAATGATATGTTACAATCTGGTGACAGAAGTCTTTTAACGTTTTTACAATTTTTCACAGCACAAGTCATTGTCTTATCGTATTGTCACTACATACACTATTAAAACTATAAAACTAATTAAACAACAACCACAGCACGATTCTTGCAACAAAAACGCATACACATTCACTGATAATAATTATTATTAATTACAATTATTGTAATTATTAGAACAACAATAATTAAAGGTTATATCGTCAATACAATTGTCAACAAGTGACGTGACTGATGTAAATCAAAATGGCGCGTCTTTCATCTCCCTTTATTACCTGCGCAATATGCATGCGCAGTTGACTTTTAGCAGTATATATCTTTTAGGTATGTGGATCTAATTGCACCGAAACATAGTTCAATATGATCTTGATTTATTTTATAAGCAGGAATAAATTCTAAAACTCCTTTTGCAACATATTCTTCATATATACCTAACAATGACTTAAGATCCATTAACAAACCGATAAATCCAGCTTTTCTCTGCGAGCCAGTTACGAGCAAGCCGTCTGCAAATTTTAAAGAACAGATGTAGTCATGAAAGTTTTTAGAAAAGTTTTTAATATTGTTTATATTACTCGAGCATGCAGCCTCCTTAAGCCCAAAATCTGTTATTTTATGGGAATTTAAAATATCAAACGCATCATTTATTAATAATATAAACTCGGCTGTTGGACCACAGTTCTCAAACTCCTTTATATGCAGCCAATCTCTACAAAAAAGTAAAGCCTCTGATACAGATCGGCTTAACAATTGAGTTGCCAGTTTCACCTTCATCTTTTGTTTAAAAAAATTAATATGCTAATTTCTAAGTTTGCTTCCTAAATGAAGTCCCTCCTTTAATTGCAAATTGTTTAATTTTATAAAAAAATCAAAATTAATACATCCTCCATTCACATCAATAAAACGTCTCTTTTCTCCGAAACAGTTTCTTATTAATTTCAGCATATGAACTGGATCGGGTAATAAAAATAAAAGTACCTATTGTTGTCATGTACAAAGTCACGAAATTATTCTAAGTTGATCAGCTACTCGGAATAATTTTAGTCGGCGGTCAGCGCGTGGAATTTTTCTAAGTTCGTCAGCGACTCTGAAAAATTCGAGGCTCTCGTGTGGCAGCGGGTGGGCCACGCGGCAGGTCTGTACGCCGGCCAGTGCGCTGCGACGGGCTTGGTCTCGATGCGGACGGCAGCGGGTGTGCGCGCTAGCGTTCGGTAATTTAAACACATTTCGGCGGTCGGTGATAGGTTTATTAATACTATTTAGAAATGAAAATTTTACTTCATTACATCGCCAAAAATTACTAATTAAATTACTGTATTTAGTAAGCTTTTCAACGATATATCAACTTTTGAGTTTGCTACTTTTTTCGCAACAATATCAAGCACATAGGTAATAAAACCGTAAAAATCGAAAATACAGGAACTTTACAGTACTTTATTTTTATTTTAAGACTGTCCTTCGTATCCTTTGTTCGAGCTGTTCTCGAGTTTCAATTGGTACTTCAAATACCAAATATTTTAATCTACCCCACCAAAAGAGGAGGCCACCTAACTGTACCAAAGCGTCCTATCCATCTATCTTCATAATGCTCGTTTAGCCATACCCAAATCTCCCTGCTGTTATGTGTAGGACAACCATCCATTTGAAGCCAGGAATTAATCTGAAAATTTAAAAGAACCTCTTCTAATATAGAATGCAGTTCGTTCTGAAGAAGATCAAGAAATACCTCTGCATTTAATTTATTTTCTAGTATAATTGGTCTAAGAACGTAATTTCCAATTACCTCCATCCATACGTCCAACTTTGATTATTGGAGAGCCTGACAGCATGAGGATTCACAGCTGCCCACGTATGGTCATTATAACAATTAAATGTGCCATCTCTAGTAAATGTTAACTCGTCAGTCCAAATTATATACTTGTAAAATTGCAGATCTCTGTTAGTTTGTTGGATTATAGCACTGACAAAACTGAATACGTTCTGCCCTATCACGAGTAAACTTTAAACAGGGGTCAAATGATAATGGTGAAGGTTGTTTCTTCTAAGACTTCTGTGAACTGACGTATGCGAAATTCTCCCAAGTTGTATTGCTGCCCTGCGTGTACTTAATGTGGGAGTTTCTTCAAAAAAGCACTGTTATACTTTGGTTTTGATGACGATTTGCTTGATTGGGATTTAGACGATGATGCCCTGGAACACTCTCATTTTCTTCCAAAACCTGAAATGTAGTTACAAAAGTTTTTCTGTTTGGAATGCGTCTTTCAGAATAGCGTCAAGAATATTCTTCAACTGCTGCTATAGAATTTCCATTGCAAACACCATACACAAATAAAATATCTCGATACTCCTTATTTGTGAAAAAACGTGGCATCTTAAATTTAGATATTCAAGTAATCAACAAGAACACTAAAGTACCTAATGACTTTGACGGTCAATATTGTTTTTCACACAGCTTTTTGAAGAAATTTCCACAAAAACTAGGTACACACAAGTTTGTGTTTTATTACCTTTGCCCTTGGTATTGTTGCCCAAAAAAATAGCAAACTCAAAAGTTGATATATCATTGAAAAGCTTACTAAATGCAGTAGTTTTTGCTGAAAAAAACATGTCTTCATTAACAAATTTTTTGGGTTACCACCCTTTAAACACTCATATATGCTCGTTTTGTAGTAAATTTAACGCTATTTCCGATGGTGTGTCTAAATTTGATGTGGTGAATAACAGATATTTTTGTATTTATGAAAAAAGGCACCAAATTTTTTTAAATCAAAAAATGTTAAATAAAAGAGCAACTATCAACTTTCCAACAAAATCTTATAATACTTTTTTGTTGAAAATTACTTGTATAATAACCCCCTGAAGCTTGGCCATCAGCATCTGTTACACCCCGAAATAAATATTAAAACTTAGAAAGTAAGTCAAAATCAAATGAAACATGTAATATAATCAAACAAAATAACTTTATCACACATCACACTTAGACTGACCCTGACCAACATCCAAGATTTGACTGTTATGGTAATACTAGTTTATTTCAGTCCTCGTTCGTGCTTATATAAAAAAAATTGGTTAGTAATATTCAAAAAAGTTTCTTAACCAGCACCTGCACAATAAAATAAGCACGTGCCACGCACGGCTTTTCCTTGTTTCCACTATGTTAATACCTTATCAAACTAAAAAAATTAGTCGCGGGCTGCAGCGGCCCAGAAGCAACCGGCCCTTCGGGAAAATTCCCAAAATCCCTTTTGGCCCATCCGTCCCTGCACTTTGACCGTCCAGGAACAGCCATCATCACATACTTCAACTACTCTTTCCTCTTCTATTAACTTCGGTTGATCTTCAACAACTCTTATTTTCCGTACAGGGTTATACGATCTCGCCTGAAATTATATGCAATATAATATCAACGTTGAATTTTTTTTTAAATACACTTACATATTTCAATCGCTCAACTTCAATTGACGGAAGGGCAGTTGGTAGTAACCTCATGAACATAAAACACTTGTAGGTTTTGATTCCCATCCCGGTTTGTTGACAAAGTTGACCCAAGCCTCTCTTCTATGAGGATCTTTCGGAAAACTAATAAAACATAAAACAATAACCAGAATATTACAATTGGTTTTACATTTCATGACATAATATAATTGAAAATATTATTATATTTTTAAAGTACTTTCATGACAATAATACCTTACGCTACGCCTATGAATCTATAACCTAACCTCAATTGAAATTTTAAAGTTTATAATAAAACATTTGAAATTAAACTTTAATAAATGTATCAAGTAATATCGAGAAAGGTAAATTGTTATTATCTACTTACATATGAAATGTTTTTTTGTTTGCTTTACTCTTTAAAGTCTGAGAAGAGCCACAAGAAGCACAACTAACCATTATTGTCTATTTTAGGCTTACAAAGTCTTAAAATGTAAAATTTTCAATACACCAGTATTTAATATGAAATTGTTGTCAACAATTAATTATTATACTTAATCGCAATTTGTGATTCAAAATGGTTTAGTATAAATGTACAATAAAGAAAATAAAAAAGTAGGTATATTAAAATGCATCCTCTGAATATTCTGATGAATTATCTTCGTCTCCTAGATTGATAACATTTTTCTGATCTTTATTAAGATTGACAAGTGTCAAAAGTTCCTTTTTCACCATACTTGTTTCAAAAGAAATGTTTTTTCCGGATAACCATTGAATTATATCGGCTTTCCTCCAAGCAGTCGTAGGCGTGCGCTCGCTCTGCCGTGAATGGTAACTGGCATTATCCATGACAATTACAGACCCCAGAGGAATAAGATCCAACATCTGTGTAAAATACTCTTCGAAAACATCTGCGTTCATGTCTTCGTGATAGTCACCTGTATTTTTAGATTCAAATAAAAGTAAACCGCCATCTACAAAACCACTGGCCCTACCTATATGTATCACTATTAATCTTCGCCCTTTGCCTTGAACCCTGTTGAAAGTCCATCGAAAAATGCTTGTCGAAAACTTTTTACAATTTTATCTTGCCATACTTCTGTTATAGTATATCCCTCGTTGACCCAAGTTTCATCTAGATAATAAATATTCCTCCCTTCGTCACGGAATTTTCTAATTGATCTTAAGTAGGATCTTCGCCAACAAATAATTTCATCTTTTTTGATAAGAACTGACTTCCTGTTCTGCTTTTCCCAGCAAAAATTCAACTCTCGTAAGACGGCCCATAATTTGCTTTTACTGATTTTTGGCAAATTGTTGTCCTCTAAAAGTTCACTTAAAATTTTGTTTAACGTTGGTATTTCTTTTTTAAAATAAAATGAGTGTACTTTTCTGCGAATGACATTTTTGAAGAAATCATCTATAACGACTTTTGACCTCCCTGTAGATGATTTTAGGGAATTTACAGTATCTTGTTAATTTTTTGTTTCCTTTAAATGTATGTAGATAGTCGATTTTCCAATTCCAGTCATTTTCGAACACTTTTCCACGATGTCGTCAACACTGTTGGTAGGATTTTGGTGTTTCAATGCATTAAATACATTTAATATAATAATCTTCTCATTCTGAGACAGCGCACATCTTTTAATGCGTTTAGCACGTACGTAATCTGATAAGCTCGACATTTTACCCAAACAATATTATATCCACTGGCACAATAGTCACTAAACACAAGTCGAATTTTACTCTACTGCACTTGCACGTCTTCGTATATTCAGCTCTAATACTGGATTGATCTGTCACAATATTGGTACCCAATAATTACCTCAAACGAAATATCGGGGTTTTATTACTCTCTTTCATTTCCAATCAAACTATAGTAGTTTTTACTTAAAATAACGAAATTGAGACTTGACCTTAAGGGCGTCGTATTCTTGAGTGTTTTCTACAAATAATTCTATATGTTTAAGAACTGAGTAATATAGAGGTTAGCAAATAACAGGAATGGTATCTCATGCCACCGCGGATTTTCAAAGGTACCGAAGTAAAATGAATATATAACGACAGAAAGCGGTATAACCAACACATTTTTAAGTACAGAAATCTTTCAAAATACGTTTTTTAAATTTAACTGTAGATGAAAGTATTGTTATAATATAAACTTACATAGTTCTGCATATAACATTGTTCACTTTTGTTTATAAGTAGGTGCAAGTATTTGTTAAAATGTGGAGATAGAATAGCAAAATAATGTGTGTTTTACAATCGCTTTTTAAAAATTATTATTTTATTTGAGAAGAGATTAAATACTGGTGGATAAACAAAACAGCAACAATTTTATTTTTGATATTATTTTTTCTACTTGTTTTATTTTTCGAAATTTCTGTACCAAAAAACTCCACAAATGCGATCGTTTTAAGGCGAAAAATACGGAGACCTTAAAATCATTTTTGTTAAAAAGTTTACAAGCAACAACTTAGGTAGCCAAATTTTCAGGAAGCAACGAACGAGGAGTGTTGCTCTGAGCATCTAATGAACGTATATCGTGAATGACTCTGTGTAAATATAATCTGTGCAATATAATCTGTGCTGTATCAATTCAAAACAATGTTTAGTCAATGCACTTTTCTCCGCCACTCCGAGAAAGAAAAACGGCCTCAATTTAATAATAGAAGTAGTAAGAATTTTGATTATGCAACACAATATACATTTTAGTAGATTTGCAAAGTTACAATGCATTCATTATTTTATTACTATAAAAGCAGCTGCAGCAGCTGGAAACGGTTTGAAACTGTTAGAAATATTTAACTACTTAAGTTGAGAAGAGTTACCAGTGAATTTACCACAAGAAGTATTTGGACAGATATGTTTGACAGTTTCGAACTACTGCAGGAACACAGCTATTGATTATACGTACAGAACTTATGAAAACGATAAAAGAATGTCCGGAATCGGTTCGTTTTCCATATGCACGGGTTGAAATGTGAAAAAATAACATTTTATCCTAAATGGGATAAAATATAAAAACTGTAGCGGAAATTCGACGCCACTGCAAAATATTTGAAATTCAGTCTCTACTTAATTTTTTTTAATAAAAAAATTGATGTAAAACAAACCATTTTCAAAGATATTACTTTTTTTAAGTTAAAAAAAGTTATTAAATACTTCAACTAATCTAAAATATTCTTAGTAAGGACAACATTTCTACAAATTTTTGGAATTCTAGTTCATAATTAATTCCATTGTCTCCGCCACTGGTGTATTTATGTATTTATATGGTAATTCAGTGTACTTTTACCTTTAATTAGATAAGTCATTAGTCATCACTTAAGTTAAGCATCTTCAAAGGTTTTAGAAAATGTACACTCTCAAAAATTAAGCTTTCCAGACATTGCTCATAAAGTTTTTTCTTCACCAATTTCAAATTTTAAATTTAGTCAATAATTTCAGAACCATCTAGTATATTTTCTATAATGAGAAATTAAAATAGCCACTTATAACAAAAGTAAATGAATATAATTAAACATCATGAATACACTCCGTAGACCCAGTACATTATTATACTATACCTACAAATCGTGGTTTTCTACGTGTCACACAGATGTACAATGGGTTGCCTACTAATATAACCTATGCATTTGGAGCTTTAGGTTACATATAAAAAACCTGTAAACATAACAAGTGCAAATTGTCTAAAGATGATTTAACAAACATAACTTGAAAATTTTAATAAATCAAGATTTACAATAATTTTTTAGATATCAATAAATGACAGAAGTATAATTTTATATGTATTCTATGTCGTCAAGTGTATATTGTATTGCATAATCCTTTAAAAGTGACCACAAGTTAATACTTCCTACTTCGTTGTCCTAAAAACTAATTTATATGTTGTTATTATTTGTCATAGAGCCTGTATAAATCTGAGCGTCTTTCGTCATATTTCTATATGCCTACAGTATTCTCTTAATAATTATTCTCCATGTAACCTATATTGGTCTACAGGATATTATTAGGGTATTCAAATAATTTGTCCAAATAAATAATACTTTGAGTAATATGAGGGATATTACATGTGGTGTACCCCAAGGGACAGTACTATTTAACATTTATATAAATGATTTATTCGAGGTTCAGTCAGGTGGAACAATAATAGCCTTTGCAGACGACACTGCTATATATTATGAAGGTAGCACTTGGCAAGACCTAAAACATAAAGTAGAAAATAACATGAAGAAAATGCTTTCTTGGTATTCAGAAAATTTACTTACCTTAAATGTGAATAAAACTTTTTTCCTTAGCTTTTCCTCCTATAGCAATACTCAACCAGATTTCCAATACCTGAAAATAAAAATTAATAACCAAGATTTTATTATCAAATCAGCAGAAAAAATAACTTATCTTGGAATTGTCATTGATAAACACCTTAGATGGGATTTACAAATACAAGCTTTAAAAAAGAAATTGAGATATGTACTATGTAAAGTGAAACAATTAAAGTATATCCTGGATTTTAAACAGTTTAAAATAATATATCACGCATTAGTTGAAAGCCATCTAACTTACGGAATAATGGCGTGGGGGGCAGCCGATGAAGTTTATATGAATGAATTAAATATTTTACAGAAAAAAATTATAAAAGTCATATTAAATAGAAATTTAACTTACTCGTCCAATTTGATTTATAGAGAACTCAATGTCTTAGACCTTCGGCAGTTATTCTACTTAAAGGTAGCAATAAAAATGCACAGCATTAAAAGTGACTTACCGCCAAATGAGCATAGCTATAATACGAGATCGATGGGCAATTTTGTGGTGGTCCCAAGAATGTACACAACTAAAGGTCACCATAGTTATCACTATTTGGGTCCGAAAGTATACAATTCCGTACCTAAAATTATAAAGCAAACGCAAAGCTTAAATAAATTTAAGTTTTTACTTAAACGATATCTCATTTATGAAAGAGACGCAATTCTCCTGTTATTTAGGTCTTGGCTATAGGATGTAATATTGTTTGAGTTCAATATGTTTGTGGTATTTTTAAATTTTTAAATTTGGACTAGTTTTTATATATTGATCTGATTTTAATGTTTAATGTTTATAGGTATAGGTTTTATACAATATGCATTTAGATTTATATATTTTGTAGTGACTTTGTATTTAATATTTAGTTTTATGTGTTCTCTTGTATGTGTTGTATTTTATATTTCTTTTTTCACTCACACACAAGTTTTACTTATGTGGGTATTTTCTTGTTTGTTTTCTACTGAAATTTTTCCAGTTGTAACTATGTATCTTTCTGTTTTTGAAAATAAACAATATTATTATTATTATTATTATTATATACAGAGTGATCCGAATTTTATTCAGGGAACTTCAGAGGCAGATAGATCTCATGACAACAATAGGGTTTTGCTTTATAAACTAAGGTGTGCAACGCTTTCCTTTTAGAGATAGCTACAAATTAGATATCACAAAATTTATTAAGTATTATTAAGTTTTTCAAGAGAATTTCAATTGATAAATAAAAAACAGTTAACTAAAGATTTTTTTATTTAGATTTCTAAACATTTTATTTCAATTATTCAAGTTGATTTAAAAAACAGTGGAACTTCCGAGGGCAAATATAGTATAGGTAGTATATGAAAAAATAAAAAAGAACACAGACAGCTTTAATCAACGAGATACATGTTAATTAAGACATTGTCTTCATTTTTCTACTTTTCTATACAAATAGATATCTAGTCATTTTTTCCCAAAGAAATTAATAAATAATGTCTTTAAAATTACCTACCACTATAATGATTAAATGTTCACCTGTTTGATGTGGTGGTTTTCTAAGAGAAAAGTACAGGGTGTGATTTAGACCCAACTTCATTATGTACGGGATATTCTTCAGATATTGGTAAACCAAATTCTTTACTCAATGAACTAGATTTGAGCTGTGAATTCAATGCATGTTCATGTTAATAATATATAGTTTAATTCCAATGCAGTAGAAGAAGGAACGTCTATACAAAAAACCAAATCAGTTAAAAATATTATTACTAATTGTCGGAACAAGATTTAACATTAATTTGTGTATAATTTATAAAATGAAAGGTTACTGTAAATGTTAAGGTCAAATTTGTTTGTCATTTCGTTGCACAATTATGTCAGATCAAAACTCTTCAACTATTGAATAGGTAAAATAAAATGACACACTAGAACCTTAGTATTTTACGTAAAAATGTCCGGTTAGTTATAATTAAAAATTTTGTTAACAGAAAATGCAACTTGAAATTACTATATATCTTGTGACAGACAAAGGCTAGAAACCTGACGTTTTCTTCAAACTGTTCTCACACACTATATTTATTCTGGTAAAACCATTAAAAGTATTTATTGCCATTATCCACCTTGAAAACCATACTGGATTTGGAAATCTATATCTACTATCCCATATATTCAGTTGTCACAAAAAAAGCAAATTGCAAAACACAAAGCACAACCAATATAATCGAGGTTAAACACAGAAAAGGAGACGTAAACGCGTACCACGTGTCAAAATAAAACATTCTCTGCTTGATCAGGAGCAGTGTGGAAGATACAAGGGCCGAATTATTATATTATTATTACAATAAGTCAAAAATATATTAGCTGCAGAAAATATTTTCCATGAAATAAAGTCCATGAAATTTCTAATCAATATTTGGTTTTGATAGTCTTGTTTTGTGCGAAAAACTTCTTTGGTACAACTTATGAATTACTAATAATCGACTGCTATAAGATCTAGAAGGTTCATGAATACCAGAATTCCGCTATGGAACTCATTTAAATATTTTGAGGAGTTCTAAACAAATTTTGTGCTACTTAGGACTTTAAAGGGGTTTCCTCTACATAATTTAGCACTTTAGACATTGGTTAAAGTTTTCAACTAGCAATAATAAATGTGATATAATGATGGCTGTAATTCACGAGGATGAAGGGTTACGGTACGAGCCATAGGCAAGTGTAGTAAATCACCTGAGCGAATTTCAGCCATTATATGCAAGTAGAATATATTTTTACTTTTTACTGAAAAAAATATACATTATTTTGATGTAACATGAACATGACACATAACATACAATTAAGAACTGCCAAAATACCTTACTTTCAGGTTTGACATTTATCATTAACTTGATAAATTTAAAAAAGCAAATAACACTTTAATTAGCAAACTAGAAAGGCAACAAATCCGTATACGTCGATTGTATATTTCTGTAATAGGTGGGCCTATTCATCTCTGACTCTTCTTAACAAAAACAAATCAGTCTTATAATGTGAAAATGTTTGAAAAGAAACAAATTGACTGAAAATATATAACTGCAAACACAGGAAACACATCTTTACAAATCCGACAATGTCATTTTAAGTCACCTTTACATTTCCGGCAATGTTTTGTATACTTTTCAAGTTTACCCGTAGAAATTGTAAAGTCAACACTGAATTGATTTTCTAAATATAACGCCTCCACGCTTCTTGACAAAGAACACGAGGGACAAATACACGGCATATTTTAAATATTCTTCCTACCTTATAGAGGATTACGAAATGTATGAAAGCTATTGTTATTTTCGACTTTCTTTGTAGTGTGACATCAAGTTGACATGATACAGGTATGTATACAGTATTTAATAGTTTGTATATCTATATGAAAAAGTTTAAGGAAAAAAATGTTTCTGTAGAGCGAATGATTATATTCGTACATTGGATCTTGTCTAAAAAGTAATAATTTTATAGCTTTGTTAAAAATTAACACGAAAAGTGCTCCAGCTTTGGTTAGTAATACATTAGTACAATTAGTATAGGTTTATTTGTACTTCGACCCATTTTTTCATGTTGTTAGGTACCTATACTTATTTAGAAATTTGTCTTATTTAATTTATTGTGGAGGTATTAAGTTAATTTAAAAATCACATACCTAGCATATTAAAATGAGTTATCAAATTTTAAATTCACTTTCAACAAACATTAGCATGCAGTCAACCAGCATCTGATTTATTTTTACATATCAAGTAATGCTACTTCAGGTGTTGGTAGTATAGTAAGCTCGCTGAATGGATGGTGTTGTTTCGGCCCTTTTACAACAGGGGTCAGAGTGTACATTCATCACCTGCATCATCTGTTTCCATCTACTTTAGCTCTAAGATACTTTCCGAATTGAAAATCGCATCACATATGATGAGGCTCAGGCGTTTAAACTGTATGCAATTGCACGTTAAAGAGGAGGCGCTTGTAATATGGTCACTCCACAACTTACAGCATGCCTATTAATCGGGTAAATATACAGAAACAGCACTACATAGTGTACTATATAAAATTGAAAAAACCATTAGCCAGAAGGAGCTTGCTATCGGGATCTGGATATAGCTGATCTTATGACTCCATTCAGAGAGGGTTGAAATGCATGGCATCTCTTCCACCATAATAAGGTGGATCGGGGCCATGCTAACCGACCGTCAAATTTATACCAATCTAGATGGGTCCACGATTGGGGTGGCTGCTAGTCGAGGATGTCTGCATGGTGGATTTCTTTCTCTGCTTCTGTGATACCTTGTGCTAGAGGTCTTCTTCGTGGGCTCAACGAAAGAGGCATTTATATAAGAATAGTGGTGACGTCGTTATACTCATATCAGGGAAATCGTTGGGCGTTATCAGTGAACTCACTCAGAGGGCCCTAAATGTCATATAAAGCTGGTGCATAGAACGGGGAAGTAGATCTTGTTCTCTTTACCAGAAGGCGAAATATAGTTGGCTTCAAGGAGCAGACCATTTTCAGCGAAAGGGCACGAACACTCAAGTTTTTAATGGTTACTGTGAATGATAAACCAACCTGGGTGCCCCATATTGACAGACAATTGCAAAAGGTTACTGCATCTTTTGGATTCGCAAGAGGCTCTTTGGGAAAATCTGGCTTAATCCAAAAGCTACGTTGTGGTTTTATACTGCAGTTGTTAGGCCCTCTTCCACTTACGCTGTTGTGGTATGGTGGCCGGCGGGTCACTATTATTCAGCGTTTAACAAATTTCAGCGACTTGCGTGAGTCAACGCCACAGAGGCTATACGCACAGCTCTCACAGAGGTCCTAGCGACTCTTCTGTCTCTTTCAAAACTGCATCCTGTGGTTGAGGGGGAGGCGACTGAGTCCACTTATCGGTTAAAACAGTGGGGCAAGTGAATAGTAAAAATCACGACAGAGGTAATACCGTGATCTATAAGGAGTTAGTAGATGGCAATGAGGTTCTTGGTGCACCCAGTGACAAGATATACGACAAGCATACCTATGCTTTTCAAAGAATCTTTGAGGTAGAGTTTCCGACTAGAGAAACCTGACTGGCTAATCCTGACACTCAGGTCTCAAAAGAGCTCGTCTGGTTCACGGATGGATTCAAGATACACCAGGGCTCTAAAGTGGGGATCTATGAAGTACGACCAAAAATGAATTTATTTCACTTTCTGGGGAAACACGGTCTTTTTGGTTGAAATATTTGCTATTGTGACCCGACTTGGCGTCCGTCACTTAAATATATTTTTAAATTTTAAATAAATAAAGGAAATAAGACGGTGGTCAAGAAGTCAAGAAGTATCGCTACCTGCTGCCCAGGTTAACGGTTGGTGTGCGCTGTACCAGGTTCAACTACCGAATAAAACGAATAGTGGAATAGTATATGATATAGTTGACTTAGTAGACAAGGATAGTAGTGTCGTATAATAAATCCAATTTTTTTGTGCTAAACTGTATCAAATTATTCAATCAAAGTACAAAGTCAAATAGTACATAGCTTAATTTAGCCATACAAATGAAGGAAACTCAAAAGATTCAGTTTTTGCCACAGAAATTTCGTATTCGTTTTTTCTAACCTAGAAATGTCACCTCATCCGACAATGTCAAATTGTTCTAAGAAAAATTGTAAAAATACTGAACCAAAAGATATATATGAATGTGACTATTGTAAGAAGAAACTATGTAATAGCTGCTCTAGAATATCCCCGACTGAAGAGAGAGCAATGGCTCTACAAAACAGGAAGCTGCGATACAGCTGTCCTGATTGCTTGGAAAACTTTATAAGCTACGAACGCTTACTCCAAAGTAACAAAAAACTCATAGAAAGTAACAATAAACTAGAAAGTTTACTACAAGAAAACTGCAAATTTCATGAAACTCTCACAGAATTAGTAAGGAAAGTGGGCAACTTAGACAGTCGTGTGTACACAATCGAAAAGGGCAAGCATGATCCTCCCTCAACCAGCGAGAGATGTGTCACCGAATTAAAAACGAGGCAACATTTTGAATCGAATTGTCGGAAAGTGATACCAAAAAATGACGTTCCAAATAAAACGCATGGCGAAGTCAATAGCAAACAAGGTTATGCCTCAGCTACTAAAACTAATCCTAACAAGATGAACAGCTTAGAGATACATCAAAGGAATCTAATGCAGGACATAATCAACCTTGAGAATTCATCTGCAGAAATAAAGGAACATATAAATAAGACCAATGACAGAACCGAACAAAATCGAACTAAAGAAGTCAACTCTATAACAGATGAATTACAAAACACCGAGCAAAACACTAATGACAAGGATGGTAAGCAATGGGAAGTCCCCCGCAGGAGAAGCAGGAAATTTAGTCAGCGTAGGAGCAAAGTGGGTCAATCTGAAGAAAATCTAGGAAATTTTAGAGGAGTTAAACCTAAAGTCTGGATGTATCTATACAGGATTGAACCAGAAGTGACCGAGGACGATATTAAACAGTACTTAAAATCTAAATGTGGAAATGATAGGGAAGAATTCATAGTAAAGGACCTAAAAGAAAATGGTAGATTGAAGACTTATATGGTAGCCGGTGACTTCAGTTACAAAGACAAATTTTATGATCCTGGGTTCTGGCCAAAAGGAATAAGATTCAAACGTTTTGACTTTATACTATAACGACAAAAGAATGTAAATTGTGGACAAGCAACTCAACCAAATTCTTTTTTAGACATATAGGATCTCCAACTGCAAATGTGCCCCTACAGAAATGTGATTCGCAGGGCATAACTACAGATTATCAGGAGCAAAGAAACATCCAAACCAAAGCAAAAATCTCAAATAAAAACTTAAAACAAACCGGTCAACAAAAAAGGAGTTCACTCTGTGTTTTACATCAAAACATTCAGTGTTTGCGAAATAAAACTGCTGAATGCGAAATATTTCTTTCTTCTTTAGAAAAATTCCCGGATGTAGTGTGCCTTACGGAGCATTGGTGCACCAAAGACGAAATGGAAGTTATGAATCTTGAAGGGTACAAGCTCACTTCAAGTTTTTGCAGAAAAATCAAAATCCATGGTGGTTCCTGCATTTATGTTAAAAAAGATGCGGAAATTAGTGATTTTGTTGATTTGCAACTACAATCAGTAGAGGAACAATGTGAAGTATCGGCTATTGTTAGTAAGTCAGGTAAATTACTGATTTTAACAGTTTATAGAATTCCATCAGTTAATCAGGATGATATTGATCTATTTTTTAATATTTTAACGAAAACATTAACTTACTGCTGTGACAAATATCCTAAAAATAAAATAGTTCTATGTGGAGATTTTAACATAAACCTTTTAGATAAGAACAGACTCTCAAGTAATTTCATAAACCTACTTCTAACTTTTAATTTAAGTCAAACCATATTTACGGCTACTAGGTTTTCTAAAAAATCAGAGTCGCTAATTGACAATATATTTATAAATTTTGAACATGAACAGGGTGGTCAAGTAATAACATCTGCCCTCTCTGATCATGAAGCACAAATTCTTCACATAGAATCACTTTCTAAAAATGAACCACAAAAAGAAAGTGTTCGCATAACAAAAATATTCTCTGCAAGTAAATTACAACAATTTAAAGAGCTACTAGAAAGTGAAACATGGGAAGGTGTATTTCAGGAAAATGCTGTAAACCCTGCCTATAACAAATTTGAAACTACGATTAGTAATGCTATCAAGTTGTTTTTTCCTCCGAAAAATATCAAAATATTGAAAAATGTAAATAAGTCTTGGATCACGACAGGTATAAAATTATCATCAAGAAGAAAACGTTATTTATACAATGAAATGCTTGCCAATAGAATTACAAGAGAATATTTTAATAAATATACAAAAATTTTAAAAAATGTTGTAAAAGCTGCAAAACAACTATCAAATAAAATATATGTGGAATCTGCCCAGAATAAAGGGAAAGCTGTATGGGATGTTGTAAAAACATATACAGGTAAGCAAAAAAGAGACAATGAATCTATATTAGAAAATATTCAAGGTGAGAGTTATAAAGATATCCTAAATCATATCAATGATAAATTTATTAATCAATGTGAAATAATACATTCTCAAAACCATAATAAAAAGAACTCCAGGGAAATACCATATTCTTTGTTTCTACAGCCATCTAGCCCACAAGAAATATTCAATATAATTAAATCCCTAAAAAATAAAAAATCTGTTGGAGAAGATGAAGTGCCTATAAAGTTATTGAAACACGTTGCAGATGTTATTTGTCATCCACTATCTCATATAATAAATTTAATGCTTTGCAAAGGAATATTTCCAGACAGATTGAAGATTGCTGAAATTAAGGCTCTGTATAAAAAAGGAGACAAAACAGATTGGTAAAACTATCGTCCCATCGCACTCTTGTCTAATATAAGTAAAATATTTGAAAAATGTATTTACATCAGAATAATTAATTATGTAGAGGAGAGTCGCTTAATGTCAAATTCTCAGTATGGTTTTAGGAAAGGTAAAAGTACAATACTAGCCATTTATAAAGCATTAACTGTAATATTAGATTCACTAAATAATAACAAAGACACAATTGCAGTATGTCTTGACCTCTCCAGAGCTTTTGACAGCGTTGAGCATGACTTTCTTCTAGATAAGTTAGAGAATATCGGCATAAGGGGAGTAGCCTTACAATTGATAAAATCTTATTTGTCAGATAGATATCAACAAGTAGTTGAGAGGGATGATAGTGGCACCAAATACCAATCGAATAAAAAAATAATTAAAAGGGGAGTGCCTCAAGGCTCAGTCCTTGGGCCTCTGCTCTATATCCTTTACACAAATTACTTGCCAGAAGTAGTTAATCATGAATTAGTTCAATTTGCAGATGATACATCCATAATTTTCAGCCAGGAACCTGGAAATGATATAAAAAAAGATATCATAGATGCAGTAAACACCCTCCAAAATTGGTTTACAAATAACAATCTTCAACTAAATGTAAATAAAACACAAATAATAAAATTTTCCTACCAACCGCAGAGTGAAGAAACAATACTTACTTGTAACAACACTGTTGTCACAAATAGCAGTGCGGTAAAATTTTTGGGCATTCACCTAGATTCCAGACTTGACTGGAAACTACATGTTGAAAAATTAGCAAAGAATATGTCACAGTACTGCTACGCACTCAGGGTAGTCGCACATTTTGTAAACATGGGGGCTGCATTGACTGCGTATCATGCTTATATTCAGTCAAGAGTTAGATATGGAGTGATTTTCTGGGGAAATTCCACAGATGCAGACCAAATACTAAAGATCCAAAAAAAATGCTTAAGACATATATTTGATATGAAACCTACAGATAGTTGCAGAGATGTATTTAAAAATCGAAATATTCTTACTGTGGTAAGTTTATATATTTATGAAGCGGCAATATTTGTGAAGGAAAATAGTAACATGTTCCATTCATTAGACCATGATCATGATACAAGGAAGAAAAAGCTACTGGCAACGAGCAAAAAAAATTATACATATATACAAAAAAATGTAGAATATTCGCTTATAAAAATATATAATAAATTGCCGTACAAATTAAAAAGTCTCCCAATAAACCGAATGAAATACACACTCAAACTGATACTCTTAAAAAAGGCTTACTACACAATGGCTGAATACTTCACTGATAATGTATTAATGTAAAAATGTTGACTTTTATTGTGTTTTAGCGTGATAATTTTAATGTGTCGATTAATGTTTATATTTTATCTTATAATTAATGTCTAATGTTAATGTTTTTGTTTTGTGTTTTATCTTATAGATGACTTGTTTATATTTTATCTTATAGATAACTTCCTGTAATTTTTTTGGTATATTTTAGGGTTGTTCATTCACTATTTCCTATTTTTAAGTATGATATGACATGTTCTACACCCTATAGGGTTATTTATTTTTTTTTTATTTTTGTATAAAAGGAAAAAGAACAAATAAAGGTATATCTATCTATCTATCTATTCCAGTATACACAGACACCCAGGCAGCTTTACGAGCGCTTCTGTCCTTCAGGATCATTTCATCATCACAGGACCATGTGTCAGAGCTGATTTCTTCTTCAGAAGGTTGGTTAAGCTGACCTGGGTTTCGGGTCACAGTGGTGTGATAGACAATAAGCGGCTGGCATGTTGATCAGACAAAACTCAATATGTGGGGCCTGTACTAGTTTTGAGATTACCACAATGCTAGCTCGCTAGGTCCACTGATGACGAGATCAAAAAGTGATCTATTGAAGATTGGTTGGTTGGATCCGGTCTGCGCCAGGCCAGGCTATTATAAGGGGCCCATGGACTGACGCAAACTGAAACTTTATTATACAGAAGCAACATCAATATTGTAAGCAATGTCACGAGGTACAGACTTAGCGAATAAGCGGCTTTTCTCTTCAAGACAAGAGAGATTCCAGCAGGACTTGTGCTAGCTTTTGCGTGAAGCACGGGCCTGTTTTGAACTTTATAGTCAGCGGCATGTACAATGGTTCTTCAGACCCGAGTACAGCGGGTAATCCGCGTCGCTTTTAATAATAACAATACTGCTTCAGGGAACCTGTTTTTTATTTAATTATTTATTTATCTATTTACAAATACAATTAAATTTAAACCGAGATACATTATTACAATAACAAACAATTACCTACGTAGTAAGTGCCTCCTAATTGAACATAATGACATAATTCAGAAAAAAATAAAATCATCTGAAAACCAATTAAGCTTGATGTATAACCGGGTTCAAAGAGTGACTAAAAATATCAAAATAATAAAATAAAGATTTTTGCAACATACTAAATGGCTATTAGACTTTTCATAAACGTTCCAAATATTTATGATATGGAGGATTTCTCACTAAAGTAGCAAAATTAAGAGACCGTATAGAATTATAAAATATGATCAAGGAGCTAGGTTCCGAGATTCCGCAAACTTTTCTGCAACATTTTCTATACGAATCTCGAAAGTTCAGAATCCAGAGTGACACCCTAACAAAGTACACTTTTTGTAGCAGATTGCCATTTATCCGTATAATTCAAATCAAAAGTATTTTTAGACGAGTGAATTTAATTAATTCACATTTATTAATATTCAAGAATAATTTGTTAACGTTACATTAATTAGCGAAATGGTTGATATCAGATTGAATATTCAGACAATGAGCAAGAGATGAAGTTCTTGAGAATATTTTTAGATCGTTAGCATAAAGTGCATACTCAAAGTAACGAAAACAGGAACGAATGACATTAATGAAGAAAGAGCAAGAGTTCCAAATGTGGTATCCTTACAAAGTTAACGTCTTACAAGAGCTATAGACAGATGCGAGGAAATTAGAAATTTATTTAAAAAACAACTCAACTTAAAAAATCACATAGGTACTTAATTTTCATTGACGAAGCAAATGTTTGCTTAAAGGGAACCACAGATAGGCAAAATATTAGATTTTGCAGATCAGAAAATCCGCATTGGATGCATGAAGAATATACACAACTGTCAAGAAAAGTGAATATTTACACTGGAATAGTAGGAAATTGCATGCTGGGACTTTATACCTTTGAGGACAACTTGACATGAGATATTTATTTGGGTATTTTACGCTTTTAGCTGATTCCAACTGATATTTTTACAATGTTTCTATTTTCTACTTGTTATCTTTAATTGATACTTGGCACTAGCTGTATTATTCGACACTTTCTGTTTTCCTATATACAACTTTAGTCTGTTTGTAACTATTACGATTGTTTGTGTTTTATTTGTCTCTATATTTCTCTAAATATAGATGAGTAAATACTAAATAGTCATTTCTAATCATACACATACCACGTTGTCTTCTGTTCGTATTAAATATTTGCATCCTACATAAACTATGGACTAAGAAAAGAATAAGTAATTTTATACATAACATGGACTGTTTTGAATCTTATACATGGTTTATTAGCTAAAAACGAAAGAAAAATGAGAGCTTTAACAAGATGCCCAGAATATGAGTGCCAATTTTAAAGTTGTTCTATATTCGGCCAAAAGCAACAAACAAACTCTTGTGTAGAAAATATATAAAGATTTTCTACAAATACGCTTGAAAAGTAGAATATATACAAGGTGAATCAGGTTTAATCTTGATAACTTCAGGAATCGATAGAACAGGTTAAAATAATGTTCATAAACTTATTTCCTAAAACGCATCGTTTCCGAGAAAGAGGGCGTTGAAGTAGGAATTTTTTTTCTCGTTTTTCCCTCATAACTTTTGAACCACTTATCCGATTTAAGTGAAATTCGGAACACAAACACAAACTCCTTATGATCTTACATAAGCTTCTTAAGTTTGAACTACCTACCCCTCATAGAAGTGTATTTTGTATGCTACCCCCCTCCTACTTTATTTCAAAACTACAAAAAAAAATAATTAATTTCAATAAAACCACCACCTGATTAATTTCGAAACTTTTTCGTCTCCTGTTTATTTTTTCGACGTTTGGTCTTGTTTCTGAGATATTCAAAGAAATTGGTGACAGTGTAGCGCACCAGCCGCGTAAATTTCATTTAACGTTATAGCAACCTATGAAAACAAAACTCTGATTTGTGTAAACTGACGTTTTGGGCGCGCGATAGCCGAGGAGAGATGCACAATAAGTCTATAGGCGCGGTGCTTCCGGGTACAATGTCGGAAGGCTCTCAAAAAAAAAACAAAAACTGACGTTAGTGAAAATCATTGTCAAAAGTATTATTTAAAGAGTGTTCTTAGTGTAAAAAAAATGCCGATAACCTCAAACATAAATTTAGTAATACCTACTTATTACAATATATACAACAAACTTATCAACTACTAAAAAAATTACAATAATTGTTCTAACTGCATTCCTCCAGCCTCAATACATTTTCGGCATCGACGAAATAGTGTATTAACCGCAGCTGCTATTTGAACAGGATTATTTTTTATGTCATCACAAGCATGTCTTATCCTTTGGATCAATTCCTTACGGGTATTTACTGGCGTATCATATACAATTGCTTTTAGATAGCCCCAAACGAAATAATCCAGAGGATTTAGATTTGGCGAGCGCGGAGGCCAAGCCACTGGTTCTTCGTAAGGAATCCACATATTTAGGTGGATGTTGGGTTGCCGTTCAATTCATCGACGAGGATAATTATTTCTCATCCAACCACTGCCATACTTGCCTTCCATAATGTGCAGGGGCACCCTCCAACTGCGTCCAGTTCCCTTGGCGTAAATTTAAGGGGACATCGTCAAGCACGTCAGGGAGAGAGTTTTGCAGAAACTCATGAAATAAATCCCCATTTAAACGAGGAGGCAAAATATGCGGCCCACAGAGGTTATTACTTAAAACACCTATCTACACATTTACACTAAACTGTTGCTGAAATGAAGATTGTCTGACACATCGAGGACTGACTTCACTCTAAACGTGAATGTTGTGGTAATTCAGAATTCCAGCTTTTGTGAAATTAGATTTGTCGGTCCATAAAACCTTATGCAGAAATTGTTGATTAATTTTTGTTGAATCTAAAACCCATCTATAAAAATTTAAACGTTTTTCAGCATCTCCTTGCAACAAACCTTGAACTGGTTGGAGATGGAAAGCCCTTCGATGATCTTGTTTGAGTGCTCTCAGTACTTTTGATTGAGATAAATGGAGTTGCCGAGCTGCTCGGCGTGTGCTTAAAGTTCTATCGATATCAAAAAGATTAAAAATTCGCTGATTATTTCTTGGCGGTACATTACGATTATGATCATTGTAGCGGCGCAAACCATATTCCGAAAATCGACGATGTACATCTACAAAAACTTGTTCATTTGGAATTCTTCTGTTAGGGAAGCGTGTTCGATACTCTCGAACTGACGCATTGGAATTTCCGTCACAGAAACCATAAACATAATGTATATCGGCATATTCAGCATTTGTAAACGTTCTTGGCATTTTTTCTGAGCACTAAAAATGCTCTTTAAATAATACTTTTGACAATGATTTTCACAAACATTAGTTTACACAAATCACTGAGTTTTGTTTTCATGGGTTGCTATAACGTTAAATGCAACTTACGCGGCTGGTACGCTACACTGTCACCAATTTCTTTGAATATCTCAGACATAAGACCAAACGTCGAAAAAAAACAGAAGACAAAAAAGTTTCAAAATTAATCAGGTCAAAGTGGTGTGTAGCTGTTTTATTGATTTTTTTTGTAGTTTTGAAAAAAGTAGGAGGGGGTAGCATACAAAATACACTTCTAAGAGGGGTAGGTAGTTCAAACTTAAGAAGCTTATATAAGATCATAAGAAGTGTTTGTGTTCCGAAATTCACTTAAATCGGATAAGTGGTTCAAAAGTTATGAGGGAAAAAACGAGAAAAAAATTCCTACTTCAACGCCCTCTATCTCGAAAACGATGCGTTTTAGGAAATAACTTATATATCACAAACGAACATTATTTTAACCTATCGATTCCTGAAGTTATCAAGACCTGAATCACCCTGTATAGAAAAGTACAATAACAATAAAATGCAAAACTGTGCTACGAAATTACAGACAAAGGTATAAAATCCTTTTAATGTAATTTGTTTGGAGTTTGTATCAATAATAAACAATACAAGTTTCCTTAAAAATCCTTGAAACCGTAACGCATGATACCTAAAATTACAGTCCTTTACTGTTTGCTGTAGATCAAAATAGTTGTAGATTATATGTTCTTATTACGACTAGAGTATTTGGTTTTTTGGTTCCTAGTGTTTGGTTGATGTTTGTGAGTTGTAATAATCATAAGCTGCATGACATGTTGTTACATACTATTTCCGATGAAACTGGACAAAATTATCTGAAGCAACGGTAGTCATTATAAACATATCTTATAACTATTTCAGAATATGTTGTGTTTTGTGTTGTGATAAAAATCCTACACGGACGAACACAGCACAAATAAGTAAAGCTTGCTCATTAGTGCCTATAATCATGAAGGTGTCTATGTTATTCAAAAAAAATACAAAAGATATAAAAATATACGCATTATACCAGCACGGACCTCCAAAGCCTGCTCATGGCGATACCTACTCATGTTATTTAATCGAACAGTGTACACTAGATCAGCATCAACACGTACCGTCACTCGCAACGCCCATTACAGTAGGTCGTGTCGGTGACCTGCAATTTCAATGCCTGGTCGCGCTAGTCCGATGTAAGGCATGTTCCCATAAAAGTCAGGGATTTGGTTAAGACTGTTAGATGTGGATGTATCGCTGAACTATTAGGCACTCCGCGCTTGTCAACAACCTCTATTTACTTACCTTAAACACTGCTCACTGCACACAGATAACACTGCTCTGCGAAATTTTGTGTTTTGATGCTGTAGGCGAAGCCGATTCAAGAGCTACAAAAATTTTTTGTGACATTCGGAAATACTCAAAAAAATTTCGTCGATATCTCTTCAGTTCAAAAAATAAATGATGAGATCCACCATACAGTTTTCTCTTTTTATTGATAGGGTGAACCCTCATTTTGCTGGCTCCGTTTCCTCTTCCTTTTCTTCATACAAGATCACTAAAATAAAAAAATGTTTCGGAGCTACACTCAACTGCTACTTAAAAACTTCAAATGTCACACACAGAACCTACAGAAAAAAAATTGTCAGTTATGTTTTGTTACATAATTTATATTGCAGTAAAATAAAGGCACTCATATTCCAGACTCCCTGTAGATAAAATGTGTCCTAGGAATTCGTACTGCTAATATTTTGTTTCTAATACCCTCAAAGATTTACAGATGATAAAAAATCTATATTCATTGGAAGAAATTGCTTTTTTCTTAAAAACACCAAAAGTGGCGTCAAATAGCTAATGATTTCGGTAAAAGACATTCCCGGTATCTTTGGTACTGGTACTGGTTTTTATTTTCAAGTACATTGAACTTTTACGTTTATTTAGATAAATCAATTCCAAGGTTTCATTAGCCTGAATTCTTCAGATTTATTTTAAGTAATTTTTTCAGATCTCGACACACTGTACTTCAAAAACTATATATTTGTGAATTTATATAAACTTTTTTTCAAATTTTTTTTATAAGTTCTATATTGTCGTTAGAGATTTTCCAAAGTACCTGTGATACCCTGCATAATATACTACACCAACCAATTCTATTAACTTTCAGTAGATGCGCTATGATAAGTACCTACCTACTACTAGAAAATATAAATAAATGGACATTAACAAAAATGTTATCCAAAGTTTTAGCACCGTATAACTGTTCAATTTTCATTTTGCAACGGAATTTGCAGCAAGTATTTTTAAGCACACAGTACGTTGGAATTTAAGTCACTAAAGAGGATGTCAAAGTTGTGAAAATGTAGAGATATGCCAAAAGTAAATATTTGATAGGTTAGGCGATTATATTACATCCTGTCCATAAAATACGATGTGTATACCTATATAGGTACTTACGTAGTAACAAGATATATTCTTAAAATCTGTTTTCACTTCATAATTTCGTCATTTACTTTTAAGTTCGTTAATAATTATGTTCATTGTGGCAATACATTACTTAATTTATCTGAACTAATTTTCTACCTAATATAGAACAAAAATTTCAGTTTATGAGCTCGAGATAATAGTGCCCTATGTAAAAATAATTGCCTATATAATAATAGATGTTCGATACCTAATTTTAAATTATACAATTTTTCTTGCATCAAGATTTATTTAATTTTGTGAATAATTAGCTATTAAAATCTTGTTTTAATTAATTATTTTTTTAAATTTAACAACAGTAAAAAAGTGTTTAAAATTATATTCTGCCCGGGATAAGTATTATAATTATTTTTAAATTCGATCAATGGCAAAAAAAGTATTTGGTCCCACTTTGAATGCTTGTAACTCCGCCTGTGTGTAACTTTGTATATGGGCATATTTGGATAAAATACAATATTTTGGGACCCCCTACACGAACCTGCTCTGAGTCGGTTCTTATGCGAAACATCCTTTATACAGGGATGGCCAAAAGTACGGAATAAAATTCATCTTTTGAATGAGTGATTTTCTTTTAAAACGCCGAAACACGTTAACTGATCTTGATTTTTTCCCATTCTTCGGTTATATAATTATTAATTTTTCTTCAAACCCCTAACCTCCAGCTACCCCTACTTTCTTTTCAAATGGAAAGAAGGCATGAGGGGGCTCGTTGAAAAGCTTATAGAATCCAACTTTTTCTTTTACCAGAAAAACAGTCCGTTAATTATTCACTTATCTTTATTAACTGCTCTGTACACTACTGAATACTAATTACAGCTCACTATTTCACTTTGAAACTTCAGGAAATTCCCATCTAAACACTCCAATTCAAGACTCTCATTTAAGACTGACTGACTCGGTCGTTTATTCTTCTTTATAGATCAAACAAATATTCCAGGTACTTCCTAGCATCTCTAGATCCATTTCTTGAAAGATTCTCGTCGATTCTCCATATTCCAGCCGCGCCTCAATACACGGCATTATTCTGTTTGTTTACCAGAATCGCGTAAGGGCAATCGGGGCAATCGGGGCAATCTAGCGTTCCGCTATACAACAGTCGTCGAATTGGGTGCGGGCGGGGCAAATTCTATGACATTATCTTCAGTGTTATCCTCTATGAATTTGTACAGAATAAAATAAAGAATTTGAAACTGTACCTATCAGTGCTATTGTAAAAAAAGATTTCTTTTTATGTTGCGTTCTTCTGGTACCACTTACTAGCAGACTTTCTGGTTAATTTTTTGCTTTAGTTGTAAATTGAAGTTCGAAACGTTATCATTGTGTCAAATTCAAGTTATTTACTGAATCGCAATGGTATTGTCGGAAAGGCAACGTATCGAAATCTTGATATTGCTTGGATGTGGAGACAAAATGAGAAGTCAGACTGAAGTTCGCGATTTATTTAAAGCGAAATATCCCGAAAATCAAATCTCGCAAGGGACAGTTAGTAAAATATTTCACAAATTTGAGGAACATGGTACAGTACAGACTTTGCCCACAACTGGACGGGCACGTCCTTTGAACGAAGAAAAGAAATTAGACATTGCATTAGAACATGTTGAAAATTCTCATACTACAACTGTTTCATTGACCCGCATTCACGATGGTTCTCGAACTGCAATTTGAATATTTTAGAAACAAGAGAAATACCACCCCTGTAAGGTATATCTTGTCCAAGAGCTTTTGGATAGGCGATTACAATTTGGTGAGGAAATGATGAGACAGCGTAACAACAATAATGGTTTAAGTAAGAAAATCTTACTGCCGCACGCTACCTAGATTTCCTAACATTTGACCTGATACCTGTTCTAGCTGTGATTTTTCATTATAAAATTAATCCAGATATACCGAATCAAAGAATTTGGTTCCAACAAGATGGCGCTCCCCCACATTTTTCCAAATCGTTGGATTGGAAAACGGGTACAGTTGAATGGCCGCTAAGACCCACCGACTTAACGCCCCTGGATTATTTTCTTGGGGGATATTTGAAAGAAAGAGGCTACCAGGATAGACCGGATAATATTGAGAATTTAAAGAACAAGATTAGGGCGGAGGTGCATAATTTACCAGCTGAAGTCATTCGGAATGTTGTGGACAGCTTTTACTATCATCTTGGAGAATGCTAAATAGTGAATAGAGGACATTTTCAGTATTTGCGGCATTGAGTTCATTTTTGTAAAGTATCTAGTTGTTTCAATTTCTGAATGAAAAAAAAACTTGTTATTGAAAACATAAAACTTCTTTATTTTTGGTAGGGTTAGATTCGGTTTTCTATAAGCTCTTCAACGAGCCCCCTCATACATTGTTTCAATTTGAAAAAAAAGTAGGGGTAGCTGGAGGTTAGGAGGTTGAAGAAAAATTAATTATTATATAATCGAAAGATAGGGAAAATTAAGATCAGTTAATGTGTTTCGGCGTTTTAAAAAGATTCACTCATTCAAAAGATATGAATTTTATTTTGTATTTCTGGGCCATCCCTGTATGGGTTGCATGTTTGTGCTGGCTTCTTTAAATGGTGAACTGCTTTATAATATGAATTACTCTCTATTATTTTAGACTTCGACTATTCGCGAAATTCACGAACCACTGTAAAATTCAAGATGTCGGAAATAGTGATGATTAACAATTTGTTTACAATTTCCGTTAAAAATTATAAATTGTCAAAGATGTGTTTTAGGTGTAATTCTTTGTATTTATATAATTTTTAAGGTGAAAGTGTATTTTTAGGACTTATTAAAAGGATTATTTTAACTTTAATGTGAGACAAATTTCTGAGTGTATATGTACCGTGAATTTTGAGTATGCTCACAACCTCGTAACCTTTTAGATTAAAATATTATGGTTCGGTTCGAGATAACAGATATCTTGGCATATCGTGTGTGACCTCTGAAATAAAGCGAAGGCTTTTTAGGCGGGGCACATAATTTTCTGTGGGAAGAACGTGAGCAGCCCAAAGAGACTGTGTTTACAGACGTCTGCTTTCGTTCAATCACCCTATAAAATATCTATTTTATTAAGTGGACAAAATTGGTAGCGTAATGTATAATAACGATATAAACACGTCTTTAAATAATTCACAACATGACCTTGGTATAATTATCTGGTATTAAATCCTCTATAGAAAAATGTTTGTCATATACTTTCACGTGTTTTGTTATGGGTTTTCCGATTTTCAATTTAGAGGAGCACGGCACAGGTTTTCGGAGACTTTGAGCAAAAATTTTTGCGTATTTCACTACACTTACACATACAAAACTGATTTGTTAGATTGTTGTTCACTCCAAACCTAATTTATTATAAATAGTCATGCAGATTCTACATTTGTCTTCATTCAAGATATATTTTTAAACTATTTTGGTACCATTTATACAGAAAGAATGACAGAAAAATATTAAAAAACAAAAACACACAAAAGTTCACACTCCTATTATGCAAGTAATTTGTTGTTCACCTCTACAGCAGTTCCGAAACCTTTTTTTTACTGTTTTAGAAAGGTATTTTAAGCTAATATAAATCAAATCTCCTACAATTCCTATCAATGAAGTCATATGTATGTTCTCTGATACCAAACATCTAGGTATGCTAATGAACAATTCCACAGACAAAGCTCTATTCAATAATTATCTAAAGAAAAAATCTAATTTACTAACCTGCTAATATAAATATCTAACTTCACTTTTTGGCAGTGGGAACACGACAAATTCAACCACAATAGATGAGATCTGACCTATTTCTGCATTTTTAGGATTGCTTCTTCAGGTGGTCTCCTTTGAGTTGAATCAAATATCTAACTATAAAAATTATTATAAAAATTAAAATTATTTGAAGTTAAATATCGACAATGACAAAAATTGACATCCTGTCAATGAATTAAATATGACAATACCTACTTGAAAAATGTTCACCTTTTATGTAAAAGTTTTTATATATTATTAATACCTAAAAATATATCAAAACTTTTACATAAAAGGTGAACATTTTTCAAGTAGGTATTGTCGTATTTAATTCATTGACAGGATGTCACTTTTTGTCATTCTCGATATTTAACTTCAAATAATTTTAATTTTTATAATAATTTTTATAGTTAGATATTTGATGCAACTCAAAGGAGACCACCTGCAGAAGCAATCCTAAAAATGCAGAAATAGGTCAGATCTCATCTATTGTGGTTGAATTTGTCGTGTTCCCACTGCCAAAAAGTGAAGTTAGATATTTATAGAGTGTTTCATTAGCAGGTTAGTAAATTAGAATTTTTCTTTAGATAATTATTGAATAGAGCTTTATCTGTGGAATTGCTCATTAGCATACCTAGATGTTTGGTATCAGAGAACATACATATGACTTCATTGATAGGAATTGTAGGAGATTTGACTTATATTAGCTTAAAATACCTTTCTAAAACAGAAAAAAAATTTTCCAAAAGCTAATAATAAGAAATATATGGGTAGATATTGTGGGTGTAATTCAACGCAGGTTGGGGCTTTTGTCCACTGAGTAGTTAGTTTCACACAATATTATTAATACCTAAAAATATATAAAAAGTTCCGAAACCTATCAACAGATCACCATTTCGTGATTTTCACCAATAGTGTTATCCAGGCCCACAGGTTTGAGAACCTTGCTAACTAGAAACATAGACAAATTAAAATAAGACCATTTGAAAGCATGGCAACATTGGCAACATTAATAGCAACGCCTCCCTGCGCATCTGGGGTTGCGCGTATAGGTATTTAACGTCAAAATTGTCAAATATCAAATTACTAATGGGGAAATTGCATGATTTTTTCAAATACGTGGAGATGAAAGAATGTATTATTTTAATCGAAATGGCGTTTGTCCTAAACAATTTGATGGAAAAATAAGTTCAAAAACGGCATTTAAAGTTTTAGTCTGACCACGCCCCCAGAAAACGGAGGCCGCCATATTGAATACATGTGACGTCACCCGCCAGTTGCGGTTGACGTCGGACGTCACCTGTCAGTTGCGGTTGACGTCGGACGTCAACTGTATGCACAAAACGTGTAAGTTTAGGTTAGGTATTTAGTATCTCAACTGGGGGGTTAGGTAGAAGAGTTAGTTTGTCGTGTGTAATATTTATTAAGTGTTATTGTGTTAAACAGACACTGGTGTTGAAAAAATTTGCAAAATAGATTCGTAAAATGAGACCTCCAGAAAGTGTATTATCACCGGGAACAAATATTGCATTGTGCAATTACGAATACTTTCCATACAGCGCCTAATAAAAAATATTTCTCCATGCCAAAAAGTGAAAAAAACAAGTAAAATGTAGTGCATGGCAATGAATCGCGGCGGAGAAGAAAAAAGTATAAAGTTCTTCATCATTTCAACGTTGAATGTTTGTGAAGACCATTTTAATGTAAAGTTAATTGAAAATAAATACATACGTACGAATAAATAATGGAAGAAGCGGTCTATCAAACAAATGTTTAGGTACAGAAATCTTTAGAAATATGCATTATCTTAAATTTAATGGTATATGTAAATATTGTTATAATATAAACTTAATACTACATACAAAATTGTTTCCTTTTATTTAGAAATATGTGAAAATAATTGTTAAAATATAGGGTTAGAAAAGCAAAGTAATGTGTCTTACAAATGCTTTTAAAAAGTTACTGTTTTATTTTACGAAAATTTGAATAGGAACAATGAATAAACATATCTAACATTACTTTTTCTTTACATGTTTACACCCTCCTATTAAAACAAATTATACACACCGTCTCGTGACTAAACCAACACAGTTACTAGAAACAGTAGACTTAATGTATGATAAAAGCCAAATGTGGCTGCTTTAAGAGATAGAGGCTAAAAGTAAGTACTATTTTTTCCTTAGAAAATAAAGAATAATTTCAAAATAGCTGCAAAAATTAGTTTTGAAATGCGCGCACTAATTAATGCGTCAAAAATATTAGTAAGGAAAATTAATAGGTATTTTCTGTTTCCAGTTTTTGTCCTGCTAGTTACAGATAGGTGAATCAATAAATATTTTATATTTTTATCCAACATTTCCATAATAAATTATTGAAGAGGGATCTTTTTAAGTAAAAAAACATATAATTCTTAATATTTTCGCCCGTTGTCAAGATATTTGCATTTTAATATCATTATCCAATGTGTGTATAAGGCGAGGTAAAAGATCTTTACATTAGAATACTTACTCTACCATAGATTACTCCAAAAGACACCATTTAACTGACCTTATCTTAGACAAATTATGATGAAAAAATCATAACTTAGACACCCATATCTCAATGTAGGTATTAATTTTTGCTTTAAGATAAGGTAGTCATAAGATTTTAGCAAAACGAACCTACGGTAAAATGAATATTGTAGTATATAGGCCTTTTACAGACATCCTGTACAATACTAATGCATACAATATAAAGACTGACCTTTGTTTAGCTTAATACCTAATTGAATAATACATTATTTCATATATTAAACTGCAAATATCTTGAAAACGGGAGAAAATAGTAAGAGTAATAAAGTATACCTTTTTTTCTTAATAATGTATATTTGTAATGATAAAATGTTCGATAAAAAATACTAGATGAATTTATTTATCCACTTTTCTGTACGTAGCACCCTCTGTAATATTATTTTTATTAATTTTCTGATTCTAAGGTCTTTCACTAATTTAAATTTAATCGAATTAAATAACCAACTACATTCAAATATTTCTTTATTAAATTAATTATAATACAAAATGTATGGCATACATGGAGTTCAGGCTGAGATACTATTAAAACCTAGCGCGAAGCCCTAGGAAATTTCCCTGCAAACACATATTTACCATACCACAGTCCTATTATTGTCCACCCTAGTATAACTATCTTCAACGAATACAGAAGAATATATCGGTATAAGAATGCAGCATAAACATATCTAATTTCAATAATAACTTTTTACTCAAAACTCAATAAAAGTGTTCTTAAAATGGATTACGCTGTACAGTCTTTGCTGGAATAAAAAGTTTTGTAGCAACAAAAGAATCTGAGTTGTCGTTGGTATCGGAGGAATTTACCACTTGACTGGCCGCCTGACACCTTTCGGTAAACTAAGACTACACTTTTAATATATATTTTTACTTTATTTAAATATATGCCCACAATATTTAAAATTATAAATGATGCATTCTAACGACCTCCCTCTTATCGATGCACTCTGTCTTCTCTTTTGGGCCAGTTAACCACTAGTTTCAAAACTAATACGGACTAAAATTTGTACACCTAAGTACTTGCTGGAAGTTGATAATCTCCTGGATCACACCACAAGTACCTATAACACACACTTGATCAAATCCAGCAGCTACTTGTATTGATACCTACCTTTCCGAGGGAAGGATATTGGGGGATATGTTAGAGCTGCTCGTAACATAGAAATTACAATTACCTTCCTTTGTCACTTTGCAATATAAATTCTTATTTATACTATTAGACAGTCTGTGGCTATTATATGTGTGACTTTAGGCTATGCTGCCGATTCTGCAGTCTAATGATATCTTAAACTTAAATTTCTTTATCTATACATATTAGTTTACTTTATCTAGCCATATAATTTTCAATAAATCAGTTATAGATGATTTGGGAGGTTTTACACCTGGAATAAAAATTAGCATTTAGTTTAATATCTTAGTTTTAAGGTTTAATAATTATTAATTGTTATATAGGTACTTACTTTTCTTTGAAAGTTCCGTGGTATACCAGGGGGAACTGCTAGTAGGTATTATAGGTAAAATAGGTATTTATGCATTACATTTTGCAATTTATTAAAACCATTTCTGTGCTAAGGCAGAACATAACCTTAAATTTTTGACAATTTGCAGTACCATAAATGCAGTTACACATTGAAGATGCGTTCCCCAATGAATTAGATGATCTACACTTATAGGGCTGTTCACCTTATTTATTTTATAGTTTTTTTTAAAGAGCCTCAGTCATGTCACTACCTTACACAGTATCTACATTATCTATGGCTCAAAGAAATGTCAGTAATGTCACACAAAACTCAGAAAGAAATGTCTATTTACGTCACGATCGTCGTAACAAAAGCAAGATGGCGTACTGGCATTTGACGTCACACGCGTCACACCAATGACACTGCGTTTTCGATCACGTGGTTTTGTTTACATTTTATGGCAATTTATTAATGTTAATATTTTAATTATAAAGTGATTATTGCCGTCAGATACATGTTCTGACCTTTCAATATGTTTGAAAGATTACCCTGTAATACATTTCAAACCAATATATAATTCATGCAACTTCCCCATTGCACAAGCAATTAACAACAAAACAATAATTCGTACTGCAGGCATAAAGTTTATTTTTGATTTTTTATCTGTGATTGGAGTAAATGTAACTTAAAAATAGTAATTCGTGTTATTAAAGTTTATGTTCAATATATTATTACATTTTAGGTGTTCCCATTTAAGGAATTAACATTTCATGAAGAATAAATTAAATTTTGTGAGTAATCCGTACGGTTTCGGATGGTGAGCGATAATTATAATATAATATTATATTATATCCGCCATAATATATAATAGGTACCTATGCGGTTTACTATGTATTTTTAATTGCAAAAATATAAATATATTATCACTCATCGTCCGAAACTGGCTTTAGGTACAATCTATTACAATAATAATGGCACTCATTAAAAGGAATTTGACAATTTATTTAGAACTGCTAACGCATTCGTAATGAAATCTACTTTCAACAGTTCTTAATCGTTCCACTCATTAATAAGGATCTAATGAAATTTCTATTCAGAACTTCCAATATTTCAAAAACTGATTTGAGGGAGTGCCATTAGTATTGCAATAGATTGCAGTCACAAAATTTAATTACAATAAAGTTATTTATTTTGCATTTATATCCTTGTTTGTTTGTATTTATCTGTTAACATTAATAAAAAAATTATGATTCTTTCATGAGTTTATTATATTTATTAAGAAAGTCTCTATAAAGAATAATTGTGAGATATGTATATTAATAATATAAAGGTAATATTTTTCATTGTAGCAAGAAACTAATAATAATACCACAAATAATAATTTGTATCAATTATCCTAAAAATTTGTGATATTATTATGAGTTTCTTGCTACAATGTAAAATATTTTCCTTTCAGAAAAAATATGTAAGTAGGAAATGAATTCGAATATCCCGCTTTTTAGTTTAATTCACTACAGATGCCCATCGGGGCGCTGCCTCCTTTTGTTGCCAACTTTATAGTAAGAAATAACTTATTTTATATGTTTTCTGACTAGAAACATGTACCTATTTAAAAATGTATGTAGATTCATTTTAACTAAAATGGTATTCTTATTTATATCATTTATTAAAGTCGTTTAACTGCATTCTTTATGTACCAAACAGGTAGTAAATTAATTCCGGCTGGTAGACACTTATGTGGTATTTTAACGCTACGTATATAATTTGAATAATTTTTCAAATTGGCTTTATACGAAAACTCGTTCATTTTCCCGGTTAGTATGGTAGCGTTAATGATTTTAGTTCGTTGGCGTTCGCCTTCTAATTGAGGCTTCGCGTTTAAGTTATAATTCATGTAAATGCCACTGTTTACTTTTCTCATCAACTTGCAGGGATATACAATTGTTGAATGACGTGCTAAATAAAAATTGTCGTCCTTGGATCACGAGAGGAAGTTGGCCCAAAAATCAAATACGCTGCTTCAGAGATCTGATTCACGTAGATATAACAAAAATAAAATTTATAATTGCAATCATATAGAGGCGGTTTATCAATATTACGTTAATTGCAAAATTTAATGAATTCAGATCGAATGGAACCAAATTTTAAAATTGGATATTTGTTAATTAAAAGATCAATAAGAATTATATTTATATAGTAAGCCCGTTTACGTTAACAGTTCGATAATTCAGTTCTTGATTGTTTTTTAATGTTTTTTTTTATAATATGCCAACATAAATGGAGGAAAACTAAAGGTCAAAAAGAAATTCAGCATTAAAAAATGATTAAGCGTGCAAAATTTCATTACTTCACCTCAAACGGTTTCGATAATATTAAACAAAAATCATCTTCAGGCCGACTGCCGGTTTTATAATGAAAATATATGCATTTTCTACTTATAGGAAACTATTGAAAACTAGTTTTTTCAGTGCTTATTTCTAAGCTAAATATTCATAAATTAAATTATTCTTTATTTATAAAGGCTAAAACAAAAAGAATCAGCTTAAGAATATGATTTCTTTAAAATTTATTTTTAATGTAGGTACATTTTCTTGAAATGTAAAGGTCACCATTTTTTTCTTATATATGAATTTATGTCTTCAGATTTTGGAAATTTATAGTGTTTTATCTGATGAGAATCCGTCATTCAGCACCAAGGTTGATATTTTTAGCTGAAATAATTTTCTGTTTAAGGTCGTTTCTGTGCTTACTGCTAATTACACAAGAGTCTTTATTGAAACTATTAAAGATATAAATATTATCAGATTTTTGTAAATTCAGTTTCTCATTTATACTTATATGTATAAATAAGAAATATGGTGTCTTATATTTTGTATGGTGTATTTTAAAGTGTAGCGTAGTAGATTATGCAGTTCGCATTATAATTTATTCATTTATTTTGGTATGCCACCCAACATTACACAACCAGTTTACAGGGTGGATGAAAGGTTCTATAGTAAAAGTTAACAGTTACAAATATTAAACTACCAATGTACTACAAAAAAAAAAGAAAAAATAAGTACAATAAACACACAAAATAGAAAAGCCAGTTAAAACAAATTTGTTACGGACTTGATATTACAAGAAGATATGTATATACAGGGTGTTTATTAATTGAATGCCGATACTTAAGGGTGTGAATCCTTCGGTCATTTTAAGAAGAAAACTTAATATCAACATATGTCCTAAACCTCTTAATTTTTGAGCTACACGGTGTTACAGTTTTAAGAAAAAATTTACTTTACTTTTTATTATAATTTTCTTATCACTCCAGATATTTTTATGAAATTTTGTTCATACCTATTAATCATTAAGGAGCATTGTTTGATGTAAAATATGTTTTAAAATCTTTGGCAATGACGTCTGTACGAGGTTTGAACTAAACATTTTTGAAGAAAAAAATGGTACCTTTTCTAAAAACTAAAATTATTTTTAAAATCTCCATTTATTTTACAGCAAGACTTACTCTCGTACGGCGCACCATTTTCACGTAAAAAAATTAAAACCAAAAAGTTTTTTCCCCAAGTTCATTGAGACTATTTTTGATATTTTGTTGCCATTTTATAGACACCCATCATGCGTGGAAACACTTTTTGCGGGGCAAAAATTAATTTTCTACTTTCACAAATGATGTTCACGTAGGCATGCTATTGAATATTTGAATAGAAAAAACGGTAAGCTCATTAAATGCCCCCTTAAAGCAAATGAAATAAAAATTAGTAGGCTGGGTAAAGTGTTATAATTTTTTACGCTTCTTTTCGCAATAAAGTTGACATTGATTTTTCATTATTAAAAAGTTATTATTAGAGTAGGAGGTAAAATTTCATAAAAAATGGTAAATTTTACAATCGGTGAATTAGTTGACATGCATTTTACTTATGGGGTTGCCGACGGAAATGCATACAAAGCCAGGAGGATATACCAAAAGCGGTATCCAAATCTCGTACTACCCGATCCGAGAACATTTTCTGGGACTCATAGGCGTCTTTACAAAACCGGTAATTTAAAAGTAGACCACAGTGCTAAAAGAGTCCCTTAAACAGTAAGAACACCGGAACTTGAAGAAAGAATTTTACATGAAATTGAGGAGAACCCCGAAACTAGTACGAGGAAAATCGCGGCAACATTTAATGTTTCACACGTACTTGTTTGGAAAATTCTTATCGAAAATTTGTAATATCCATATCACATTCAAAGAGTCCAGGCATTACTCCCTAGAGATTTCCTGTTGCGCATTTCTGTGAGTGGTTTCTTCAAAAGCTGCTGGAAAATCCGTTATTTGACAAGTACATTCTTTTTACCGATGAAGCTAGTTTCTCTCGAAACTCAATACGAAATTTCTATAATAACCATTTGTGGGAGGATGAAAACCCTTTTGCAATTGTTGAATCAAATCATCAAGAACAGTTTTCATTAAATGTTTGGGCTGGTATTATTGACGATTATTTGATAGGCCCATTTTTTCTCCCAAGAAGACTAGATGGATAATCGTATTTACACTTTCTTGAAGAAGATTTGCCGCCAATGCTTGAAGACCTTTCTCTTTTATTAATAAACCAGATGTGGCTAATGCACAATGGTGTGCCTCCACATTTTAGCTTATGGGTGCGTGAATTTTTAAATCACAACTATCGCGATCGGTGGATAGGCCGCGGAGGAACGCAGTCATGGCCGCCCAGATCTCCCGACCTTAATAGTTTAGACTACTTTTTCTGGGGTCATTTTCTGGAAAGCTTAGTATACGCAGTGCCGATTTAAGCCGAAGAAGAGTTACGAAATCGTATAATAGTATGCTGCCAAACCATAAGAGACACCCCAGAAATTTTTGAAAATGTTCATCAGTCTATGCGAAGAAGAGTAGATGCTTGCATACGTGTAGGTGGAGCACACTTTCAACAACTACTATAAATACATAATTTGGGTTCTTTATTTTGTTTGTATTTTCTTGTCTTGTCGTTTCGTTTTAGGTTTAAGATTTTGAATTTATCGTTTTACTAAATAAATCGCGATTTTTAAAACAAAATTTAAAAAAATCAGAGGCGTATCGTTTTTTTCTATTCAAACATTTAATATTATGCCTACATGGAGGTCACTGGTTAAAGTAGAAAATTAATTTTTGTCCTAAAAAAGTGTTTCCACGCATGGTGGGTGTCTACAAAATGGCAACAAAATATCAAAAGCAATCTCAATGAACTTGGGGAAAAAACTTTTTTGGTTTTAATTTTTTTACGTGAAAATGGTGCGTCGTACGAGAGTAAGTCTAGGGACCGAATTTGCTGTAAAATAAATGGACATTTTAAAAATAATTTTAGTTTTTAGAAAAAGCAGTGGTGTACCATTTTTTTCTTCTAAAATGTTTAGTTCAAGCCTCGTACGGACGTCATTGGCAAAGATTTTAAAACATTTTTTACATCAAACAATGCTCCTTAATGATTAATAGATGTGTACAAAATTTCATAAAAATATCTGGAGTAATAAGACAATTATAATAAAAAAGTAAATTTTTTCTTAAAACTGTAACACCCTGTAGTTCAAAAATTAAGAGGTTTAGGACATATGTTGATATTAAGATTTCTTCTTAAAATGACCGAAGGATTCACACCCTTAAGTATCGGCAGTCAATTAATAAACACCCTGTATACAGGGTGAATCTTAAATAAGTACAAATATTTTAACCAGCAGTATAGTTTTGTGTGTAGAACACATAATTAATAGTTTCTTTACAAAAAAATCAGAAATAAAAAAGTGAAATTTTAAATAAATTTCGTAATTTTTCAGTAGAAAACTTGTTGAGGACCGCTGGCCTAGACCGACCCTTCATACTTTTATGAGTCATAGTGCTGCAGACTGAACGTGTGGTTCACAGTGTTGCCAGTATTACACAAATGTCTTTGCTTCAAGGAAGAAACAAATCCCAACTTTTAGCGAATTTTGTCAAGTGTAACATTTTATATTATTTTTTATTATCAAACTGTCATTGACTGTCATGACAGATTATCGGAAGCCCAAGTCAAACTTGTTAACCCCACATAATGCATGAAAATAGCAATAAAATTTGCTAAAAGTTGACATTTTTTCCATTTTAAATAAAAAACGCGTGCATAGTTTTTCGTTATTCTTCATAAAATAACTTAAGGAAATTGTGTTTTGTGTTCCTTTCTAACAGTGTACAATGACATTTAACTTGTGAAATGTGGATTACTGATTAAATAGTTAATTTTTTAACAAACAGGTAAGCTTGTGTGCACGTTTATGTATAATTTTTGAACATTGGACATAGTAATATCACGTAATATCTTCCTAAATATTTTACGGTAGTATTGAACTTGCGGAAATTCATTTTTAATCGTTGAAGTATAGTAAGGTTAGTTCAGATGTTAAAATTTATGTTAATATTGCTGCGTATCATACTACATACCCAATTTTACTGTACTTATGCTTAAAACAAGTATTTTTAAAATAGAACTATTACGTTAAAGGAAACGTAATATTTATATTGGAGGAGATATGGCAACCTCGCAACAAATCATATGTTTCATTACGTTGTTGGATGAAAAATCAGCCAGCGGTCCTCAAAATGTGGGTATTTTTAAAAAAAATTAATATCTCCGTAAATATTAGAAATTTTTAAAAATGGCTTTCACTAGACTGATTTAAATGACGAACTACACCAGCAGTTAAAATATTTGTACTTATTTAAGATTCACCCTGTATAGCAGGTTGTTACGATTTTCAGACATGACATAAATTGGAGAATACAATAATAAATTAGTATTAGGTTTTAAAAGATACATATTTGAAAAGCGCAGATTAGATGGAGGCACGTGGAACTTTTTTTTTAATTTTTTAAAAATTTTAGGACAGTCATATAATAGAATTAATAACTTATTACAGAATGCATATTCCGACGTGCGTCTAAGGATTTACAGTTAAACATATCCAAAAAAATATTTTGAGAAAAACCAATATTGTGATATATTGTTTGAGTTTTGAAGTGCATATATTTTAAGAATTTTCTTTGAATATTTTCTAAGCTGTTCTTATAGACCATATGCATCAATAGTTTGGGGATGCCAAATTATTGATGTATACTCCAGGCGAGATCTTACAGAAGAATTATATAAACACATTCTAGTAGAAAATCTTTATAGGACGATGGAAAGACCATTTTTGATCAAACGTAACTCCTAAATCCTTTATATAAATGTGGTGACTAAGAGAGTGATTATTAATCTTATAATCATAGATCGTAGGGCAAATCATTCTACAGAAGGACATTACTTTACACTCATAATCTCCCTCGTAATATAATTACGAGGGAGATTATTTTCTGTACACCATGTATTAAGTACTGTTAAAATATTTTGTAAATGTAAACAATTATTTAAAGTCTCAAGTTTAATAAATATTTTTATATCATCGGTATACAGTAAGAAGTTAACATCTAAATATTGACAAATGTCATTAAAAAAAATATTGAACAGTAGGTACCCTAAGATTGAACCTTGCAGAACTCCAGATAATACCTTTATGTTATCGGATTTAAATCCGCTATATTGAGCATACTGTATTATTTGGAACAAGTACAATTTAAATAAATTTAACAGAATTGTAGAAACGCCACATACCTCCAACCTTTTCAGCAAAATCCTATGATTGAATATGTCGAACGCTTTAGAAAAGTCCGTATATATAACATCTGACTTGACGTCCTGACCATGATTATCTAAAGTTCTGAAGACACAATTTACAATGCACATAATATTTGTAGTAGTCGATCTACCTTCTATAAAACCATGTTGATTAATATCAATAATTTGTTTAACATGTTCATATAAGTGATGATGTATAACGGTCTCCAAAACTTTGTCAAAATTGCATATAATTATAATAGCACGATAATTGAATATATCATTCTTCTGATGCTTTCTAAAAATTAGGGAAGGTTTTCGTTTTTGAAATTAAGTTAAAAATAGTTCACAAAGGTATGGCAAATAGATCTGCTCTCTCTTAATAGAAATGCTGGAATTAGGTCTGGCCCTATTATAAAATTTAATTTTAACTGTTTTATGCTCTTGACAATAGCTTCCTCAACAACATGGCCAAAATCGAGAACCCTATTATGAATAAGTTGATTGTGATGTGACCTATGTGCCTATGTATATGGCGCAAAGCCATTCACTATAGATTGTCCATTGGTTAGTTTTTGACCATTAAAATTTATAGTAGTAGGATAACCCACATGTTGTTATTAGAAATATATGACCAAAAATTATTAGGTTTTTCTTTAGATTCATGTTTAATTTTAAGTACATAATTTTTACAAGCTTCAGTAATGTCATTCTTTTATCTAATAGCCATAAATTGCTCATATCATTGCATTAGCAGATTTTTGTAGTATTTCATTCCATTTGTTTAATATAAGGCAAAATAGAAGAACTAGTTAGGCAGATGCGACTGGGGTGTCTCATAAGATCACTATTTCCTGATATATGGAAGAGTCCAGAGTTTTTGATAGCGGGTTCAGGGTGTAAATGGAGAATGGAGTACAAAAAAGACAAATCAATGATTCACAGCTAAACCTAGGCAAGTACACATTGGCTGTTTTCAATGTCATATTCAAAAGTAGTTTGCGCTGTACTTGGAGCTAAGTTTTTCTAGGATGAACCGTTGAACAACAAATTTTGGATATGGCCAGATTGCTTGTTATGTTTGTTTATTAATCATAAAGAAATTATTTATATATTAACCAAATTTACTTAACCTTTAGTTGAGACAATACTTATTATTATTTTTCATTATTATGAAAGACAATTTGATACCCAAATGCTTGCAGATAATGATAATTTAAATGAAAATGAAGATAACTCTACCTCCGAAGATGTGTCATTTATTGACTTTAATAAATTTTATCACAAACACTCAAACTTTGCCAAAGTCAACCTTACGTAAGTAATAATTAAGCCCTAAATTTGTATCAATTAGCCTGACATTATCTCTTTTAATAAGTCTGGATAGATATATCGGAGTAGGGGTACTTATAATCCTATCAAACAGCTGTTACTATGGTAGTTCAACAACATTATGATAGTCGAGACAAGTTTTGTCTATATTCCAGTAGACAGTAAATGAGATGCTAGACTATTGTGAGATGGAATAGATGTAATCTCTATAACTGTTATAGAGATTGGTGATTTTTAAGGCATCCAATTTATTGGTTGAGATTGCACCATTTGCGGAGAAGGTAAATTATATAGCAATTATCCTAGATAAAATGCTTAATTAGAAATTCCATGTGGAAAATGCAAAGAAATGGATATGTCAACCTATTTATAAGAATTTGTGGGACGTAGCTCCTAAACTGACTATGTATGATGGAAGCACAAATAGTTAAATATAGTTCGATAGATGATATAAAATTTTTCAAAAAGTAACCAAGGCGTAACGTACATGGTTTTGCAATAATAATGACACTCGCACAAAATAGTTTTTGAAGTTCAAAGTACAAATTTCATTAAATTTCTATTGGTAAGTGAAATAACTAAGAACTAAGAAGATTTCATTACAAATACGTCAGCAGTTCAAGAGAAATCGCAAAATTTATTTTAAAGAGTGCCATTATTATTGCAGATTATATATAAAAAACGTGTATATAGGAAACAATGAACTTTGCGTCGTCAACTGCTATAGAAACTCTCTTGCATTTGTCACCTTTTTCGTATTAGTGAAAAGTCCAAAGCTAACATTGGTCATGTTATACGCCAGTTCATTACAAACTGGCGTTTTACATTGAGGGATAGAGGAAAATGATCAAACGAGAACAGTCTTTTTAAAAGCAGATAGCTGGTTTCAGAACTCTAGATGTTGTTGGAGGGGAAACATATAATTGTAATTTAAGAAAAAAACTGGTGGTAAGCTTTTTCGCACTATATTTTAAGCATTAATTTGTCAACTACCTGTGTGTATAGAATTTGAAATAACTACAACATACCCTCAAATTGACAATATTTTTTAAAGTCAGGCAGGAGCTACCAAAGCTCTTTAATCTGGTGCAGCATAAGTCCAATAGTTTTAGCGTCGTTAGAAAATAATAACAGCGGTCGCTGCCTAGCTCAAGGTAGCATCGCTGATATGGGTGAAATAAACAAACACATTCTAAGGTGCCTCATTGAAAAAGAGATGCACAATTATAAACAGAACGTCACTCACCAAAACTGTATGAGTAGAAACAGCATTAATTAATTGTAGGTAGAAAAGAAGCGGAAAATCAGAAAATGCAAATAGTGTCGTCAGAGCTATACCTATAGATATATTGAAAAAATGAGGTACGTCAATAAAAGAAAATTGTCACTAATTTATTGTCAGCTTGGGATATTAAAATACACTCGTTAGTTACGTGGGTTGGTAGTAGGTTAGTTAAAACCCGCGTTTACTTGTATTCACACAGAAGAAAACTGCAACTAATCTGCATTATAGATTTTTTATTGCGGTAAGTAGAAAGCATAACCAACACTTACACCATCAGGAGCTAGCCGGAGGGACAGGGGCAACCCCAAAGTAGTGACAGTGGCCTTCGACGAAGACAATATGAGCCAATAAAACGTATTATAAGCTAACCTTTTAGCTACAAACCTTTAGTGAGTTTATTTTGCCGTATAATGTACTGTCGCAGCACATTGTCCCTTTGCATCAAAGCTAATACATTTTGGTTTCCTAAGTAGCATATATTGTCATCTTTTTGGTTTATAAATTCTACTTTGTTAAGCAAAATTGAAGTATTATTTGGTATATTTATTTAAAGTGGTTCAAACCCCTACAAAATAGAAATTGTTTGACTTTGAACTTGTATACTTGCTATAGTGGTCGATGTCGTTATTTGATCTATAATGGTTTTTCGATTGTTATGCCTAACTTAGGTAATTGGTCGCTACCAGTAATATAATTAATGTGCTAATAGATGTCCTGGAAGACCACCGTTATTCGCGGACTGGGTTCGAGCATAGCAGCTATAATACCAAGGAATTCGCTCCCACAGAGCCTAACCCAAGAATAAGAAGAGTAGGTCAAAATCCCAACTAAGGTTAGGGATATGCGCATTGATTCTGTTACTGGCAGTGCACATTGATTCTGTTACTGGCAGTGAACAATTACCTAGATAAAGGGATAACAACCCGGAAAACCATTATAGAACAAATAAATAAATTCAAAATGTGTCTTATTTCGCTTATCTTCAATATTTTTGTGAACATTTCTTTGCTTCTCAAGTAATAACAGAACTATTGTATTTTGTCCCTCAATTCTGTAGAATAATCGTTTCTGCATTATTATAAGTTCTACAAACCAATGAAGTTGTAAATATACAGGGTGATTCTTAACCTGTAGGCATAAACTTGGGATATTATATCTGAGGATAAATAATAACGAATAGTGAAAAAAATGTAGTAACATATTTTTAGCTTCGGAAGTTTATTAAAACTAAATAAACAAGTCAGGACGATATGTTTGGTATTTGTGGCTAATGTCACAACCACTTGTAAAAGTTCATTCGAAGCGGAAGATTCCTTGGAAGTAAGGCTTGCACGTGAAATTGGTAGACTATGTTATGCCTTAACATTGGCCACACTATGGATTGTGATATCCCAAACTATGCTGCAATTGTTGTAATGCTTATGCCAGACTGCTCCTCGATGGCATTTAAAATTTCTTCCTCGATATTTACAATTTGCCAAGGCTAATGGCTCCCCCATGTTGTCCAGGCCTCGGTTGCAAATTATCAGTTTCTCTACCCCGCTGAACCACACGTAAAAGGGCTTGACGTCTCGGATGATATCTTTGGGGAAATCTTTGAGCATAAGAATGAGCTACCACCACTGAATTATGATATTATTCCTCGAATGCTAGCAGCATGTTCATAAGTTCTTCATATAAGCCATACTTTTACAATCGCGTGAAAATAAACTCGAATACGACCACAACTGATAACAAAGGACTGTTACAAATATATACATACCGTCCTAACTTCTTTTTTTATAAATAAAAAATTTCACATGATAAATTTTTGTAAACTTTCGAAACTAAAAATATTTTGCTACATTTTCTTCACTATTCATTATTTATTCTCAGCTATAAAGTTTGTACGTCTAGGTTAAGTATCACCCTGTATAGTATCCTATTAACTTGTGTCCTAAGGATCATTCTATGTAGGCAGAATGTGTAAATTTTGGTAACAATATGCACCTATTAAATGTTGATCCTAGAAAATATCTAAGTGGTACATTTCTGGAGCAAACACCCTATTACACTAGTTCATATAATATTAGCAACTAAATTACCATCGTGACAAACCGTAACACATTATGACAAGCCATAGATGTCTAATGGGGTGCTTAATTAGGGCATACATCGGCTCCATGCCCCATAAACAGAACACGAGACGTTGTTTAACAAAGGACAACATATGACAATAAGCTATGATAAATGGCACGGCTCAAACGGATTTGGAGTATTTGGGAGCGGGCGGCATAATATGACATATAAATTAAGATTATACTGAGTGTAGCGCAAATATAAATGAGGTATCCAGATTTTTCTAAACAAATTGTTTTTGAAGCATGTTTAATAGGTATCACAATATATCCCTCCCTCAAAAATCAACCGTCACTTGCTTAGCTATAATTAGAAAAGATGGTGTAATATGTATTTATTTATTTAAACTGTAAGTACATTACCCTATAGATCATAAACCAATTACAGGGCAGGATAAAACAAAAAATCAATATTTTACAACATAAAGAAATCACAATATAACTGTTAATTAAAATCAAACAAAGTATACATCTATACATCTAATTATTGAGTAAGTTTTTTTTAATTATAGATAATTTACAATGAAAAATATCATACAACAATATAGAAGGACAATCAATTATGCATCAAAAAAACTAACTGTGCAATAGTTCTACGTGACTAAAATTATAACATTTAAAAGTACGTTCTTTGGAATACCAATTTGAGACAAAAGTCTCATATGATAATTTCAATGTATCAAAATTACCGAAACCACGGGAGCAGCGCAAAAAAATAGCTTGTAATGGTATTTATATGTGATGTGTACTTACTATAGTTGCGGCATGAATGGAGATGACTTACGTCACAGCTAACTTTACGCAATTGTTTTCATTGTCGATATTTTTTATGTTAAAAATAATATTTTTTGCAACTTAGTGCAATATATAGTGCAAACATTTAGTGTAGTATAGAGTTTCATTAAATATTTTGATGAAAATATAATGAATTATTTCATTTATTCGTATGATGTAAGTCGTCTGAATTCTTGCCGCAATTATATCAAAAATTACACCCAATTCACGAAAACACTCAGGTCTGTTTGAAATAATATTATCAGTGGTAGGATATTCAAATCCTGAAAATGCAGAAATAGGTCAGATCTCATCTATTGTGGTTGAATTTTCGAGTTCCCACAGTTTCAAAAGTGAACTTAGATATTTATAGAATGTTTTCATTAAACCAGGCTAGTAAATTTAGCTAGATTATTTTTTTTTAGATAATTATTAAATAAAATTTTTCATTAGTATACCTAGATGTTTGGTATTAGAGAGCATACATAAGACTTCATTGATAGGAATTGTAGGAGATTTGATTCATATTAGCTATTAGACAGATTATTGGACAGACGCTTGGGCAGCTTGGGACAACTATTCTTTAAATAAAATAAACAACAAATATTTTTTTATTGCTTACTTATATCAAAATGAACAAAACTGCGAAATGTCTGTGCATATTGATTTATTTTAACTTATCGTACATCATTGAAGATCATACTGCATGAAGTTTAATTCAAATTTAATAAAGGAATTTGTCTGATGTTCTTACTTTTTCCACTGGAGCTGGCAAATGGGAAATTATTTCTGACCGCTGTAGTACCTCTATTACTTAAAAATGAAATTTCATATTCATCATTGGGAAATAAAGAAAAAGTTTTGCCAATGTTTTTTTTACTGTATTTTAAGCTAATATAAATCAAATATCCTACAATTCCTATCAATGAAGTCATATGTATGTTCTCTGATACCAGATCGCTTAAAATACCTTTCTAATATAGTAAAAAATGTTACAAAAGCTAATAATAAGGAATATATGGGTAGATATTGTGGGTGTAATTCAACGCAGGTTGGGGCTTTTGTCCACTGAGTAGTTAGTTTCACACAATATTATTAATACCTAAAAATATATAAAAATGTTTTTTTTTTTGTTAGGAACTTTACTTAGACGAAATCGTTGGGTAATATTTTGTCACTATCGATTAGTGGAAGTGGATAATTATTTACATTACTTTCAAACCCACTTATATCAGAAATATCCGAATCTTCTAATTCTTCCTTTCTTAATTTCTTCAGGAGCTGAAGTTCGTTTTCTTTGTTATCCTCTGATGAAGTAGATGTGTCACTATTTCTTTTTTGTTTCAACTGACTTGTTTTTCTTTTAATTTTTGTTTGTTCCAACAGTTCTTCGTCGCTTCTAAAGACATTTCTTTTTGCGATTTTTTTCGCCTCAAAAAGTTGTCCTTTTGTTGATTTTCCCTGTTCTTTCTCTAAATTTACAATTCGTATTTTTTCCAATCTATGCTTCTATGGTGGTGCTTTTTGGACTTACATTTTCTCCTCCGAGTCGCTTTCGGCAGTGGATATAAAACAAACAATTGATTTTGCCTAGGTGTTTATAATATCATCATCGGTAATTGAAATCACTATATATTCAACTTCATTGTTTATCAAATTAGAAGGTTCGATGGAACTAGAAAGCTGCGTGGAATTAACAGGCTCTGTGGAATTAGCTTCTTCTTGTAAAGAGTTGCTCTGGTTTACAAGAGAACAATCGAAATCTTCATATTTGTACTTCAAGCTATTTATTGACTAAAGACCTGTGCTTTCGAAAGCACTAATGATATTACCCGGGGTAAATAACTGCAAGAAAGGAGTTGCTGTTAATTTGGCTATATCATTTATTCTGATTACTTGTCCAGGGTTGCTTTGTCAATCAAATCAAAATCAGCGAAAGATATTTTGCACTTTGTTTTAAAGGGCGCATAGATTCCTTTGTCTAGAGGGCTGCATTTTGTGGGTGCAGGGAGACGGAAAAGTTAATAAATGGATGCCGTTTTCACGGCAATACAACATAGCGTCTAATGTTATGTGACTTTCATGATTGTCAAGAAAAAGGAGAATCTGGTTGTCTTTGCTGCAGATTGTGTACTTTTTGATATGTTGTAGTAACTTTAGAAATGTGTGCGAGTCAATCCAACCAGATTTTTGTTCCAAACGCCACAGTCCCTGGTGTACAACCTTTTAAAAATAATCGTCTATAACTCTCACCCATGGATGAATGAAAACAGGTGGAAGCGCAACCCTCATTGCTGTTACAGTTCCACACATGGTAACAATAGTTTCCCCTTCTCCAAAGACAATTTACTCCACTTGTTTTTTACCTGTAGCTGTTATAACTTTAGGTGCTTGTAGCACTGTTGAGATACCAGTGTCGTCCATGTTTAAAATCCTATTAGGAGTAAAATTATTCTTTTCTTGCAAAGTCAAATAGTTTTCGAAGAAAGTGGAAAGATTTTCCTGAGTTAAACGCGACTGCACGGGAAAGATTTGTATTTACAGGCTTTCGATACGATACTTTTGGATGACGCCGCATAAAACCAATCATCCATTCTTTACCAGCCCTTTTATTTAAATGCCAGTATTCTGGAACCTGTTTTTCCAGATTGCAAGCATATTGGTAAGCAATAATCTTGCATCATGATATGTAAACCCATACATACGGATTCATCAACAAGGCGTAACGTTAGTCAGACTAGCGGAGGTTACGCGAAAAATTTACGCATCTGTTGCACCAATTTAAATAAAAGGCATACTCCTATTCACTACTATGTATAATACTTACTTTATAATATGTTAACTAATCCGTAGCACTGAAAAGTACTATTTTTAAATATAAATACTAAATATACAATGGGAAACGCAAGTAACTAGAGGCCGAAGTTACGCGATTTTTAGACAGGTACAATACTGGGTCTAACTTTTGGCGCAAATATGGACGTAAATTAACAGCCTGCCTAGCAACGCATGTTTCGCACCGCATGTTTCGTGAATGGGCACAAGGCTGGTTAGACCAACTAACGCGCTTTACACGGGCGCAAAGCTGGTTAGTCCGACTAACGCTACGCCCGTTTCATGAATCCGGCTGATAATGTATATTGGAAAACTGAATTAAATACATCTCAAATTGTTCTTCTTCATCTTCGTTAAAAATTTGCCTAGATGCATATTTAGAAATGAACTTCTTACGCTTTATGATAACTTTTTCCTCATCACTACTGTTTCCTGAATCATGATCGACTTTATGGGTTGGGCGATATTTTATTATACGGTTGAAAAGGGTAGACCTTTTTATATTATAGTTTGCAGCAGCTATTATTACTGACACCTTGTTATCTACAACACTTCTGTGAGCTGATCATCCTCTGATATTGAGGCATGCTCATTTCTCTGTTTGTATTTACGAACCATATTGTCTAAAACGTGAAAGCTAAGTAGTTTTAGTGTTTATTTTATACAAATGCGGGGCATATTGGGATAGTAGCATTGGGTGAGACGGTGTCCCAATGTACCCCACATTGTATGTCCCAATCTGCCTCACTCATATAACAGTCGGGAAAAATTAAATATAAAATTAAATGCAAAAGATGGATAAAGCTAACCTCGCTATGAAAAGATTATGAATGGGCATACAATTAAAAAGCCCAATTAAAAAGAATTTTTGATATCCAATCTGTTCTACATAAAATGCTTAAGAATAAGACGTACTTTACTTTGCACGCAAAACAACTTTTAATTATTATATTTTTGGATTGTAGCAAACACTGTTGACTGCAGATCGGTGTTCAAAAACAATTTCGCGACAGGAGTGCAAACACCAAACTCATAAAAATATGTGGGAAATTTGAATTGCCTCAATGTGCCCCACGTCCCAATGTACCCGTCTTCCCCTACATACCGTAGAATTGAAAGAAAGTATTCTACAGAATTTCGACAAAAATCCCTAAACAAACAGTAAACGATTGTCTGTAAAAAATAGTATTTTATATTAGATTGATGGAATTGATGATGGCTTCCGTAAATACTGTGAATTTTCTATTGAGCATATTCAAAGAAATGGATCAATGAATTTGAATAATTTACATAGTTAAAATCTTCATGAAATATTTACAACAAAGTGTCTATATAGTTTTAGATTAAATGTTTGGTTAGGATATCTTTGAGGGATTATTTATCTTACCCCATTAACTAAGTACCTATCTTCAATTTTTAAATCAATCATGTTTTCCTTTACTTGACGACATATTTATAACGATGTGACAAGTTATCTGTACATGACGGGGAGCCAACTCATAACATAATGGCTAAATTTGCATTTTCCAGATCGTTCGATTGGTCGTGGAAATATTGTGCCTAGAAGTGACCTGCACATGTATTAGATCTGACATCTCTTTATTATTTTTATGTTTTATACACTTAAAAAGTAGGTATATATTTCTACGACCGTAGGCACTTTGAGCGAACTATGTAATTATGACGATTTTTGAAGAATGCCATGTTCATTTATCCGACATATTAGGTTGCGTTTACAGGAAGGCGGATGATTTAGAAAATATTTTATTCATTCATATGTTGTTTGATTTTATTATTGGTAGCTGATTTTAAAGATATATATTTATGGCAAAACTGTGCCTTTACTCAATAAAACTTAAAAAGGGGTATTTTTTATTAAATAGATTGTGAAGACTAGGTACAAAATTAAGAAGCTTGCGTACTATCAGTGCTACGTGCTCCACAGTATGAGAACCCTTGGTTTATGCGAATGGCGAAAATACAATACATAACACAATATCGAGTTAATCTTTATGGCTAGGAATCATTTACAAATACGATTTTCCTCCGATCGAAGCCGGTGAAGGTGACAGAATATCGTTTTATAATACAAGAAAACCCATTCGAGTTACATAATGATATCGTAGGCCGTTTGGCATGCCAAATTCAGGGGGCGTAGGGTGATTTCACGGAGCTTTGTGCTTTGACACCTGGCCTTCCCAGCCTTTTAACTTTGTGTGTCCTCTGCCGGTTTCCCATTCATACAATGTTGACTTTTACAACGTTTCCGACTCCAATTTATATGTGATTTGGGATGTTTAGTGTTATGCAGCACTTTGTTGGATCCGTAGGGGATACATTGTCACTAACAGCTATAGCAAATGTTTTATTGTTCTTTTACTCACTGTTTGAGTAAGAAGATTTACTGGTGAATAATTGCTTTTATTTTCCATGACATGTAAGTAATCCCTGAAGTTATTAGAATTTTTGAAATATGAAATAAAGTCTTCTCGTAATATCAGTACGCAAGAAAGCTAGCAATATAAATACTGTCGGAAAAGTATTAATAGTCCAAAATCCCACTGCAAAATACCTTCACCCAAATGTTAATAGATCAAATTGCTTTTAAACATGTGTTTCATGCACATCTTAATACGAATTAGCTAGGTTGGCTAATCAAAGACGGGTCCTAAAGGCATTAATTATGTATTAAAAATATTAATTATGGAGGTGAACTACAAATTAGTTTTAATGAAATAAACAATGTACCATTTGGAAACTGTACTCATTTGGAATCAGTTTGATAAGTAAAAATGTATAGGGTTGTCACTCCTTAGGAGGTTCTCAACATAGGTTGTTTAAACATTAATGTTTATGTTGTTGGCGTAGAACTTCACTGGCTGTTTAATGAAACAAAATATATACCAATCGAAAGCTCCTAGTCTGCGTTTTAAGAATATATAGGGTAGTCTGTATATTTTCGGGTCTAAAATGATACAACCATCCGCGAAAAGTTTAAATTTTGGGCGCACAAATAAAACGAAATGCCGCTATGCGCTCAAGGACAAATTCAGTTCCAGACTGTCCGTTGTTTTTTATAATTATTATGTAATCTGTTTCTTTGAATGAAAAAGTTATTTTATTCCCAATATACATATTTCAAGATCAATATATTAATTGTAACAGAACATTATAGTATACAATTTATAGTTTGAAGTAAAAATCATGATTTAAATGTTAAACATATTTAAAAAATGACAATTCAAATCACAACAAATAATGTTGTTGACAAAAAATAAACAAATGGTGAACCATTTTTAATTTAAAAATAAAAAAACAGGAAACACATTTTTAATCTAATACTGCAATGAAAGATAAAAATATTTAACTGGAAAATTGTACAAACATGTATAGTATACATTGAAACAGTTAATGTTAATACTTGAACCAAAATGCTATTTTCTCTGCTCTTTCAACCTCACTCTTTCTTAATCTTAATCTCAAAAACCGTGCGCCAAGGAATAAATATTTTTTTATTTAAATCACCGATGTTTTGTTAGTAACACAGTAGATGTCCCCTGTCGTCAAGCAAAGAACCGAATTAACCAGCTTGCGAAAAATTGCACCCAATTATCTAGTGTCTTAGGATGCTAGAAAAATGGGTGCATATGACAAGATAATTTTTATTTTGACGATTGGGTGGGTGATTTTGCATAAAATAGACGCTCAAAATTCCTCCGATTTCTCTGACTTTTTCTGAATTTCTACATTTACCCTTAAAATTCACTAATAGTTATTTAGAATAATAATAAATTCCTATTTTTTTTACCAAAAAATAGGTTTGTTATGAGGGCAAATGTTTATCTGTAAATATATTTTTTTAATTGATTTTTTTTATAGTGTTGGTATATTGCAAAATTAAATACTTTATTAGAACATAGAACTAGATAAAACAAAATACATACCAATCTAAAGTTGTGTTTTTAGAAAATATACAGTTGTCGGCATATTTTCGGATCTAAAGTGGAACAATCCTAAGCGATAGGTATAAATTTTGGACAAAAACGAAACGTCCCGCTATGCGCCTGTGCAGTCAAAGACATACCTATCTAGTTTCCGAGACTATAATCAGAATATTCCTAGACCTCTTTAAGAAAACATTACTTTTAAAAAAGGCACTTTTTAAACATACGACCCACATTTGTGATATCATCGTTGTTCGAGATATGACGTCATCGAAAATTTTTTTGAATGGCAACCCCCAATTTTGACCATGCCATTTGAAAGAGCGTGTTATTCTACATAAACATCATGAAAATTTATAGTGTTACATAACAAAAATTTCAAGAAATGTTGAAGATTTTAAAATTTTCCAGTCCAAAGGTACTGAAAACTATTTTAACTGAGGCCAAAGAAGCAGTTGTATAAAGAAAAGAGTGTTAATAATTCACTAGTATGAAATACACAAAATTATAATATTTTAGAAAAGTAAACATCAACATTAAAAATTTATACCTAACGTGCACCAAGAAAAGAATTAAAAAAACATGTTTTTATTTAAATCGATTAACTGGCGGTAATCCAAAAACAGAACTATCTAGCATACAAAGAAAATATTTTGACGGTCGGGTTATTTTTTTACATGGAACAGATGTGCGGGTTCTCTCGCCTTCTCTTCTTTTTCTCTCTCTCTGCGCACTTTACCAGTACTCTATGTCTATATTTGACCCCTAAATACCCTAATGGTTATTTAGATTAATAAAAAATTTGCTGTTTTTTCAATGAAAAATATGGCTGTTTTGAGGATGAATGTTAATTTGTAAATAATTGTTTTCAATTTTTTCTGATAGAAATGTGATCTGTAAAAGTGTAATTTTTAATTAACACATTAATAGGTACACATCGATTAAGCATTTTCAATCATATCATGAAATTTTATTTTCATTTTGATTATACGGATCACATAATATATACTCTGACAATATAAAACCAAATATAAAAACAAACATAAAACCGATCTGAATCTGTCCTTGAGCGCATAGCGGCATTTCTTTTTATATTTGTGCGCCCAAAATTTAAACTTTTCGCGGAGGGTTGTAAGGAGTGACAACCCTATACATTTTTACTTATCAGTTTGTCAGTTTCCAAATGGTACATTGTTTATTTCATTAAAACTAATTTGTAGTTCACCTCCATAATTAATATTTTTAATACATAATTAATATCTTTAGGACCCGGCTTTGATTAGCCAACCTAGCCAATTCGTATTAGCATGTACATGAAACACATGTTTAAATGCAATTTGATCTATTAACATTTGGGTGAAGGTATTTTGCAGTGGGATCTTGGACTATAAGTAATAGCATTAAGTGACGTTAAATTTGAGATGCTGTCACTTTATCGACAGTAACGATACCTACTAGATGCTATATAAAAAATCAAAAAGCAAGTAATTCTTTCAAACTGGAAGCTGCATATAACATTTTTATTAACATTTGAGTCAGTGTAAGTATGTAAGAAAAATATTAAGTACCTACCTATGAATTTATAGTGGAGGTTCAAAAAGTTTAAGTTTAGTTAATAAACTAAGTAGAGCAAAATTATTTGTATTACAAAAAAGACTCAGAATTTAATCTTTTGTTGCGTAGACCACATCTCCAAAGTTCCGAAACGTTAACGAAAGCGCCATCTATACCTCTGTGAGAAACAATGAGATTTGCATTTTGAAATATAAGTGCATCTTAAATAGAGGCCAAAAATCCAGGGACGTATTCGGTGGCCAAAAATAAAGGTCTTTAACCAAATTCGGTGTGCATATTTAGTATGATAGTAGGTATGACCAAAAAATTACCAGCTTTAAAAACTTACCAGTGGTGGAGATGTGGGTATCAGCGGCCATTATTTGGCAAAAAACCTGTTTAATATTACAAATAAAATAGATTATCATATGTGCCATTGTATTACCTTCACTTTTTATTTCTTTACATTTATTACATTCCAAACCGATTAACAACAAAATTGATTTATTTAATCAAGTGCATTTATATGATACTCATTGCATTACTTAAAACAATAACAAAATTATTAACAATGTAATTACTTTACCATGATTTATTATAATAAATATTGGAAATGGCCACATTCAGCCAAAATACATGCTTCAGACCTTCTTGAAATTGCAGCTCGAATACGTGGCAAGACTGACATTGTTTTTGAGTGCCTCGTCCAATCACGTTATCACCGAATCTTTCATTTAAAAATTCACGAGCAGTGAAACTAAAATGTGGGGGAGCCCCGTCGTGCATAAACAACATTCTTTGTCTTAGTGCAAAGGAACGTCAAGTAGTTTTCAAGAAAATGTCTGTATGAGGCACCGGATAAATTTCCTGGTAAAATGTAAGGCCCAACAAGAAAATTTCCAATAATACCCACTCATACATTCAAAGAAAACTGAAGCTGAAATCGAGATTCCATTATGGCATTAGGTTTTCATCAGACCAAACGTGTTTATTGTGGAATTTCGTTATGGCATCTCTGGAAAAATTAACTTAACTTAAAATTAACGGTAAACTAAATGCCAGCGGTAAAGTCAACATTCTGTTTAATTTTTTTTTTGCAAAATCCACTGGCAAAATTGTAGGATAGTCTTGCGGCAGTAAGGTTTGAAACCTTTCTATGAGGTACGGACCAAACTAATTTATGATTCACATTAAGATTTGCAACGATCTTCCTAGTACCAATTCGTGTAGAATAGGGTTTTCCAATTCAGACGTTAGGAATTCGACTTTTCTGAAATGAGACTTTTCCGAATGACATTTAAAAATATTTCTGAATATTCTTGGATTTGGAGTTGGATGATTTGGAAATCTTTCCTTATAAATTCACGTAGTCTCAGTACCATTTCTATCTGCAAGGCCATAATTGTAAACCATGATGGTCATTTCAGCATTTGAATATGCATAAGCCATTATTAAAACTTCATCTTCTTTAAAAATAAGCTTAATACATAATATTAAATAAGAAAGAAGGCTTCTTATTAATATTAAGTAACTGTAAAAATGCACTTGATCAAATAAATAAATTTTGTTTTTAATCAATTTGGAATACAATAAAGTGTAAAATAACAAAAAGTAGATATAATACAATGACGCATATGATGACCTATTTCATTTGCAATATTACCAACAACCTCCGCCACTGGTAAGTTTTTGTTTCATTTCATTACCTAGAAAATGTCAATAATAATCAAATATCCACAAACGCTGCTTCTCCAAGATACAGGGTGTTAATATTTTAAAAAGTACCATTTATTATTGTTTGATTATTTAGGTACATATTAAATTATATTATAAGTAATGGTGCCCCTAAGAGCAAAGAAGCTCGTAAGCTCTTCAATAAGGCTAAATCCACAAGACTTGATCGTAATTGGGACCTATACAAAAGAATTCAACGTCAGTTTAAAAGTCTTGTTCAACAAAGCAAATGTCAGGCTTAGAAGAATTTCTGTGAGAGCATCGAAGATCTTCCTGCTACTTCGAGAATTTTTAAGCTTTTGAAAAGAAATCACGAATCTAGGATTAATGCTTTCAAACTTCCTGGCGATACATACACGTATACCGTCAAGGAGGCATCTAATGGACCATCACATTTCTGGATTCATTTTAAACGAAAATTCTCAGCAACCCCAGGCATCTCCCCACATAGAGGCTACAACTATGGATTGGATTCAAACGTTTTCCCCATTCAAAAGTGAAGGAATGGATGGTATTTTCCCGTCCCTATTACAACATGGGTCAGACTGTATCATTCATCACTTGCATTATCTGTTTTCAGTTACTTTAGCTCTGGGATATATTCCGAATTCCTGGAGAATGGTGAGACGCTATCACTCCGAAGATTGGTATCGTTTCCTATGACGGGGCTAAAGCGTTTAGACCTGTATGCTTAATGTCTTTCATTTTGAAGTTGCAAGAAAGACTTATAGAAAGGCATATAAAAGAGGAGGCGCTTGCAACATGGATAACTCACAGCATGCCTATCAATCGGGTAAATCTACCAAAATAGCACTACATACTGCAGTAAACAAAACTGAAAAAACTATTAGCCAGAAGGAGCTCGCTATCGGGACCTTCTTTGGTATAGCTGGGGCATTTGACAATATATCTTATGACTTCATTAAGAGAGCGGCGGAGTTGCGTGGAATATCTCCCACCATAGTAAGGTGGATCGGTACCATGCTAATCTACCGTCAAATTTATATCCCTTTATATGGGACCACGATCGGGGTGGCTGCGAGTCGACGATGTCCGCAAGGTGGAGTTCTTTCTCCGCTTCTGTGGTGCCTTGGGCTCGATGGTCTCCGTGGGCTCAACGAAAGGGGGATTTATACTCAAGTCTACGCTGACCTTGTTATCCTCATATCAGGAAAATCGCCAGACGTTATCAGTGAGCTCACTCAGAGAGCTTTAGACATCATAGAAAGCTGGTGCACAGAATGGGTCTTAGGGCTAATCCCTCTAAAGTTGATCTTGTTCTCTTCACCAGGAAGCGAAGATAGATGGCTTCAGGGAGCCGACTATTTTCAACGTAGCCATTCAGAGGGCATGAACGGTCAAGTTTTCAAGGATTACTCTGGATGATAAACTAACCTGGGTATCCCATATTGACAGGCAATTGCAAAAAGCCACTGCATCCTTTTGGATTTGCAGGAGACTTTTTGGGAAAATGTGGGGGCTTAATCCAAAAGCTACATTATGGCTTTATACTGCAGTGGTCAGGCTCTCTTTCACTTACGCTGCTGTGGTATGATGGCCTGCAGTTCGACGGGTCACTATTATTCAGCGCTTAAACAAATTTCAGCGACTTGCGTCTGTCAGTGCAACAGGGGCGTTAAGGACAGCTCTCACAGAGGCCCTAGGGGCTCTCATGTTTCTTCCATAACTGAAACTGCAGGGGACTATTGAGGGGGAGGCGAGAGGATCCTCTTATCGGCTAAAACAGTAGGGGATGCGGAAAGGTAAAAGTCGCCACCGTGATCTACAAGGAGTTAGTAGGTGGAGATGAGATTCTTGCTGCATCCAGCGACAAGATATCCCCTACCTATGCTTTTCAAAGAAATTTTAAGGTAAAATTTCCAAATAGAGCACCCTGGCTCGTTAATCCTGACGCTCAGGTCTCAAAAGAGCTCGTCTAGTTCATGGATGGATCCAAGGCAGACCAGGGCTCAGGAGCGGGGATCTATGGAGTACGACCAAAAGTAAATTTATTTCGCTCCTTGGGGAAACACGCCACGGTCTTTCAAGCTGAAGTATTTGCTATCTCCGCCTGACTGACTAAGGACTGACATGTTGGCCAAAAAAGGCTCGAGCAGTCGATTTGTGTGACCTGAACCAGTTTTAGGGTTACCACAATGCCATCTCGCAAGGTCCATTGATAACTGGATCAAAAAGCAATCAAGTGAAGATTGGTCGGGATCCGGTTTGCGTCAGACCAGGCTACTTATAGGGGCCCATGAGCTGACACAAATCGAAACTTCATTATGCTTAACAGAAGAAACATCAGGATTGTCACGGATCTCCTAGTCATCTGAACAAGCACCTACATAGGACTGGCTTAAGTAATGTCGCGAGGTGCAGACTTGGCGCCGCTATTAACAACAACAATAACAGTAATGGTGCCCTTGGACAACAAACTGTATACGAAATTGCAAACTGAAAATATCACCAAATACGGTACCTAAACATCAAACTCTAATAATTGTAGTACTGAACACGCTAGCTCTGGTTGTGACATTTCGTAAACAGTTTTCGTTTAGGTATTTTGTCATTTGCACTGATCTTTGTGACACAAAAATTTATTTACAATTTTTTCTGTTTGTTTTATTTGCAATGTGTCAAAATAGCAAATAAACAAGAAATTTCATTTATAAAAACATTATTCAAAGGATGCTTATTTCCACATATAGGTACTATAAAGTATTAAATGAAAAGTTAAATTCTGGAAATGTTGGCAGAACTGTAATAAAATGAATTTTAATAAGGGTTCTTTATGGCTAGAGCTTTAACATCTAATATTCTAAATATCACAACAGACCCTTTTAAATGAAAAGCTGCTTGAACAAATAGAGTTTTGATGGACCTTAATATTCCTCGCTATATCTTATTAGAAGAGTGTCAAATAATAAAATGGAGTGTTCTGTGTAGCTCACTAGATTAAATATGTACAATGTACACTGAAATCTTTGCCTGTGGTACGTGAGGAAGGAAATTTTGTTGAAGCCGGTATTTGTAGAGTATACAAAACGAAAGTATGCCTGAGTTTGGAGTGGAAATATTTACCGACAGTTATACATTTTCCTGCTAAATAAATTATTTTAGTAAATGTCGGCGTTATACGGTGAAGAGGGAGCAAAAGTCAATGTTTGGTATAAATGATGAAGAATGTTTTTAAATATTTCTATGTGCTGCGAATTTTCAACAGTATTAAGCATTAAAAATTTAGCCGCTTAAAATCCACCTCCTATAATGTACACCTACCCAACGTCACTTTAATTTTAAGGTTTTTGTACGTTATATAATATGTTAGATTACCTAGTTAATTTTTTAGAACATAATTTCTAATAAATAATTTAAGTTTGTTAGACACTTTTCGTGGCTTACTAAAAAATAATAAAATAAAACGTATAGCATTTCTGACAGGCTAAATTAAACTCTGATTAACAAGTTAACCAGTACCATTTGCATATTTATAATAAAAAATACGTTCATTTGGTATATGTGCATGTATAGACCTAATAGTTATGTTTAGAACTAGACTCATCTAGAGACATAACAGAGATCTTCATATGTTGAGTAGGCCCAAATGAAAAAATAACGAATCGAAATGTGAGAAAAACTAAAACAATGATTTGGAACAATCTATTTAAAAAGTGCTTTGCGTAGACGATACTTCTACGAATAATTTAATAAATTTTTCATATTTTCTACGTGTCTGATTATCGCACCTCGGCCATTTATAATACAGGTATACATAAAACTATAAGTTGTTATCAGCAGTATCCTTTTATTTTATTTAATTTTTGAGCAAGCTTAATCTGTTGAAATCGTCTACAGTTTTTGATAATTTTCGGACTGGTTGCCACATCGTCGGTTCAGATTTCTTGAGGTGTCAAGAGTAGTCTTCATAGGTAATTCTGAGTAACTGGTGATTTATTGTAGGTAATTATATTTGATGTGTGCACTGGTCCATGGCGCTCTGGTTCATGATTGATGATCAAGACCTGATCTGCAACACCTATCGTATGCCTCAGAATGGTTTCGCTTGTGCATCTAGAGGCAAGAGTTGGCAGCTCAATACGAAGAAGAAGCAGGTATATCCTTCTTCTAGATTATGGCGAAAGTGCATTTGATTAGCATTATAGAGCTTACATGGGTCTTTTTAATGGAAGAAAATGATGAAATCATCATTCCGTTGTTAGTTGCTTAAAGAAAACTTCATCATGTACAAGCAACACAGTGCAGAAGGGACTTTTATCAATTTACTTTTAAGATATCTTGTGGTGATGAAATCAAAATTCATCATCATTGGCTCCATTTTTATCCACGTATGTTGACGGCATTTGTTGGTACAAGTTGCACTGTAATCACTTAAAACTTGTCATTAGACCGTCTTAACTCGGATGCCATACAAGCAAATTCACAAGTACGTGGCATTTGGGCTTCTTCAACCTCGTGTTAATGTGTCTCTCTGTTTCCCCAGTGCACACCTTATCAGAGTCTTACTTCTGAGGAAGAGAACAAAATGTCTCTTAAGGTGTCGAGAAACCTAAAGGGATGACATGTCAACCAACCTCGAAATTGTTCAACCGTTAACAACTGCTACTGCATACTAAATGATAAAGTATATATATATTAGTGTTTGCTTTATTTGAACCCTATATCTTACACGCAACATTGAAAATGTAATGAAAAACAACTAAATTTATTTTTGGATAGAATTTAACAGTTATCAGATATTTGAGTTTTGCTCTAAACTAATCGCCAACATCAATGCAACGGTTGTTGGAAGGTGTAAAATTCGTGTTTTATTTTACAGGCAATACATAATGGTTGAGCTGGATTATTCTAAAGATTGAACAAACCGCAAACTATAAAAGACATTTCAAATTCCGATACCGTTATTATACGTCATGTGCTTATTTACTAAGATGTGAAATTAACAATCAACTTTCAAACTTCGATTCTGATATCGATTCATCATAGAAAATAGGAGCTAATACTATCGCTACTGGTTACTAAAATCGGGGTTTAAAGAATTTACGGTAATTATTATCATAATTTAGCTATTACTGTGAAAAAGTTACCGGTAATGAAATATTGACCATCCCTAATCAGAACAGTTTTAATATAGGAGAACCAAAATTATTTCAATTTTAATGATTCAACTTTCAAAAGTTATTGTAAGTGCTAAATATACAATAATTTCACCTAGATTAATAACCTATTATATTCGATTTAAGGCCATTTATTTGATATTAAAAAATGTATATTAGAAAGTATCCTGAATCTGCCCATGGTATTTAGACCACTACCAAAAAGACATACTTTGAATATAGAAATTTGTACTTATATTCTACATTCCCCGTGTGGAAAATAATTAATTTTACTTCCCAAAATTTAAATTTTTATCTAAATATTAACACATTTTCTAGAAACAAAATGTTTCAATCAATATTAAAATATAGGTGATGAAAACAAAACACACTGCTCCCTTTAATGTAGCCCAACCCTAATAGCCTGACAATATTAGCCTTATAGTATAACATCCTCGCATTATTCATTCCATTTATAACTGCCTTGTTCACATGTATTCAATGATGTATTTGCTAATAATTCACCAATTCGAACTGCCGTCTTAACGATTGGCAACGGGGCTTATCCCAATTTGCCTGAGGTATGTTGCACAAAAACCATTTAGAAAGGTTCGTCAACAATGAACTTCCCCTGCCATACACGTTAACTTCCTGTTAGCAATTTTACAGATACCTCATATCTTCTAACTAAATTTATCTTAAATATTTTTTTATCAAACCAACGATACTGTAAATTAAAATGTATCGAATATACAAACATTACTGATCTCATTAATTTTGGAGAATTTCATTTTTATAGCTTTACAATTTTACTAACAGAAATTTCAAGCAGGCTGAAAATGTTAATTTGTATTAAAGTAAAGATTACTAAACGGAGGATGGACGATCTTACAGTTGTGCGTGGTCGGGCTTACCTACCCTATATGCAAATTTTCAACGAATTCGTGACGGTTTGTTGAGACAATCTAAAAAAAATTGAGTAAGTTAGAAAGAATATACAGGCTGTATCACATAAAAGAGCCCCTCCCATGTATCTCGCTTAACATGCGAGACACGTCAAAAATCTTTAATTGTTTTTTGTTGCAATTTTAGAGGCCTTTATGCTCGTAAAAACAAATTTGAGATCCATGGCCAACTTTATGCGTAATAACAAAAAAACCTGTAAAGTGCCCAAACTTTAAGGCTGTCTAACTTTGTTATTTTAAGAGATAGAGAAAACTTATTGGTAATAAATTTTGATTGCAAAATTGATATCTTTCACCTGATATAAACAGACTTTTGAAATATCGTATGTGGTTCGCTGCGTCCTCTAGGCGGATAATTTTTTTTTTATTGAAGCAGGCTATGGCCACAAAAAATTGCCTGTTTTTTCGTCTTTCATGCAATATACTACACGTTGCCCTTATCTTTCGTATTTATTACATTTTTTTCAATTTTAGTTAAAAAAAATGTACCTAAATATTTTCGTGTTGCTCAAGATAATGCAGAACCTGTTTTAAAGACGCCAATTGCAAAAAAATAATAAACAGAATGTACTTTTTTATGCAAAATACAGATTTTCTTATAATATTATTTTATTGGTTTTCACATTAGAAGCAATTGGGTATTTAAAATTATTTTGACACAGACAATGTAATAAAATAATATTATAAGAAAATCTGTATTTTGCATAAAAAAATACATTTTGTTTATTATTTTTTTGCAATTGGCGTCTTTAAAAAAGGTTCTACATTATCTTGAGCAACACGAAAATATTTAGGTACATTTTTTTAAACTAAAATTGAAAAAAATGTAATAAATACGAAAGATAAGGGCAACATGTAGTATATTGCATCAAAGACGAAAAAACAGACAATTTTTTGTGGCCATAGCCTGCTTCAATAAAAAAATTTTTTATCCGCCTACAGGGCGCAGCGAACCACATACGATATTTCAAAAATCTGTTTATATCAGGTGAAAGATATCAATTTTGCAATCAAAATTTATTAGATACCAATAAGTTTCCTCTATCTCTTAAAATAACAAAGTTAGACAGTCTTAAAGTTTGGGCACTTTACAGGGTTTTTCTGTTATTACTCATAAATCATGGATCTCAAATTTGTTATTACGAGCATAAAGACCTCTAAAATTGCAACAAAAAAACAATTAAAGATTTTTGACGTGTCTCGCATATTAAGCGAAATACATGGGAGCGGCCCTCTTATGTGATACAGCCTGTATAGGTGTTAATATTAGAAGTTTTCTCCAGGGTGTATCAGTTTCCAGGCTGACATGTCATTTAGAATAAGACAAATGGCATAATTTTCACCTTTTGTTTTATCATAAAATCTCATGAATTTTACACGTCACCTGTACATTGAGAAAATTTTATACGGCATTACATTACACCCCCTGTCACACTGTCACACCCCCTAGAATTATTTTAAAAGCTGGACCCAACCGCCGAAAATATAGAGAGTGACTCATGTCGTCATAAACCCGCTCAAAATATATAGCAGTGTACACAAGGAGACATACATTTTTCTTATAAAATCGTGAGCCGCATAATACGTATGCTTTGCAGCAAAACGCATGCGCAAGATGGAAACGATAACCTTAACAGTAAACACACATACGTTATTTAAACGTATTGTCAACGTACCATTGGTTGATAATTCGTGTTACGTTACAAAATCAACCATTATTTTATGGTTAGAAAAGTAACGGTCTAATATAACGTTTAAAATACGTACTTTTTTAACGAAAAATGTTGGCAAATCTTTTGTAACGTTAAATAAACGTTATTTAAAATATTTAAATAAAAATTATTTATTTAAACCTTTATAAAACGTCTGTGTCAACTGATTAATATATTGACATTGAACAAAAACGTGTTTGCAACGTTTTAGAGTAACAGGCATAAGTAATGCTTACAAAACGTATCACAAACGTTTTGCAATTAATAAATATTTCGAAACGATGCCAATCCAAGATATTGCATTGAGAATATGTAGGCACTTATATATACAAATAACTAGATAGTAATTAGTTTTTAATAAACCTCACAAGTGTTAAAAAACAGTACACTTTAAACGTGTATTATACGTTATAATCATTCATTGAAATAAGGAAGCGAATTGCCGTGTATTACACGTGTCAATTATAATGCCGTTAAACGTTCTATATGAATTTAATGATCTTAGTGGTAGATAAAGATCACGAGTTACACACATACCATTTCGAGTTCTTTTTTGTAAAAGCTTGCCAGTTGCATATTCATCACTGTACGTACCTACTGTGATCCGTGAAATATTTCCCTATTTTATTTTGGGAAGTATACCTACTATAAGTATTTCATTTTATTTTATTAATATAAGAAAATTAGGTTTCTTTTTACATTACATGTTACAAATAATTATATAATGGAATCTCAATTTATTCCATTATAACTTTTCTTACTTATGTTTCAAAATACTTACAAAGGCGATGACAAAATTAGTAAAAGTAGGCGTGTCAATGCCTACGTTAAATTACTTTGTAAAATGGGTAACAATTATTATGACTTGGTAATTTTTATATTTTATACTAAAATTTAAGATACAGTGACATATTTCTAATCATGATTGTTATTTCCTTTCTTGACTATCTACTTCGTGGTCATATTAAATGTATTAATGGTTATTATTATTGTTATTATTATTAGCATTATTATTATATTTATAACTATAATAGATTAAACTTAGACATATTTAAAGTTTAGACTTTCTTCAAATAATCTATTTTATCCAATGTAAGTGAAGTTATTGATATGAAACTTGTTCAGACCTAATTTCATTGTTTTAAGGTTCCAATCAGTAGCATAAATAAGATATACTATTTTGGTATTTTTATATTTTGTTTGTATTATGTACGTATTGTTATTTATTTAATAAACTATTACTGATATTAAAACCAATTATTTATTGTTACCTACCTAAATTTGAAATTAAACAATAGGTATTGATATTTTCTAATACTCTTATTTCACAGAAGGTGATAAAAAAACCTACTTAGACATTGTTAAACGAACGAATGCTCATAAAAGAAACTACTCTGAAAATGAGCAAATTCAGGGTAATGCATCTTACAAATATAAAATAATCATCTCCGCATTGAGTATACAACCACTAACATCACGAAGACCTCGCATCATAGCACCCTCAACTCGAAAGAGGTTAGGCCTTGGTATGTTAATGGAAGCCTCGAATAATCCAATCGACTACGTATACTGGGATGATCCTAATGAGCTTGTTGATAGATTAAGGCTTTTAGTTGCCTCCCAAACCGCTGGCCATACAGGTCATTCTAACGAGATCGTCTCTATTATCGAAGAATTGCGTGAATCTAAAATTATTGAGTAGTAAGCAAAAACTTACAGCTAACTTAAAAAATGACAGTCGATAAATTTGGTAGACACATAAGTCAACCAAAGCATTCATCTGCGGATCATGATGATTTTGAAGTAACGTTAACAAGCATCTCAGGAAACATAGTGAAGGAATTATATTATAATATTGTTTTAACATTTGAGTCTACAACCTTTCATGAAAACAGTAAGAACTATTTAATATCTGATATAAAAACATGTCAAGTTTTCTTCTACGAAGCAGCTACGATTGAACATGCTACTGGTTACCCTACTGATATCATAACAATTATAAATGAAAAGGAATTTACTTTGGCAGAACTAGTCAACGTTATGCTACGTCGCAACGATAATATTTCATTTCGAGAAAAAGATCTGGAAACAGAAAACAAAAATTTATTTGTAGAAATTGTTATACGAGTTCCTGTGGGGTTAAATATATAGAAATTTGTTTTACATACTGTAATTTTAATTGGAATCCAATATGAAATATCTCAACAACTTTAACAAATATGCAACAAATGTAAAAGAAGATATTGTCAATGAATTACACAAGTCTGCCAGAATCAATTTTAAAAGACGTAGAACCGTAATAAAAGGTCTGAATGATTTAATACAAGCTGATTTAATTGACTTGATACCATATTCCAAGGAAAATAATGGATATAAGTATGTACTAATCGTTATTAATTGCTTCTCTAAATTCATATGGACAGAACCACTAGCGAGCAAATCAGCCCAGGATGTTACAATTGCAATGAATAGGATTTTACAACGTTTTAAAAAAATTCCGAAACATCTACAAACCGACATGGGAAAGGAATTCTATAATGAGAATTTCAAGAAACTGATGAAAAAATATAGCATTAACCATTACAGCGTTTATAGTACAAAAAAGGCTTCGATTGTGGAACGCTCCATTAGAACTATAAAGAATATGCTTTGGCGTGCTTTCAGCTTAGGAGGAGAATATAGGTGGAATCATATTTTAGATAAAATTGTTGACAAATACAACAATACAGTCCATTCTACAACTAGGATGAAACCAATTAAAGTTACATCAAGGAATGAAAGATCATTATTAAAATCAACATATACACATTTAAAAATTGCTAATAAAATAACAAAATTTAAAGTAGGCGACCATGTGAGAATTGGCAAATATAGAGAAACTTTTAAGAAAGGATACACTCCAAACTGGTCTAGCGAGATTTTTATCATTAGGAAAATAAGATTAACCAACCCTACAACATATTTATTGAATGATGAGAGTGGTAAAGAAATAACAGGAGGCTTCTATGAATTGGAATTACAAAGAGTAAAACATCCTGACGCTCACTTAGTTGAAAAGGTATTACGAAAAAAAGGAAATAAAGTTTTTGTCAAATGGTTAGGTTACGATGACAAACATAATTCTTGGATTGATAAAAATAATGTATTGTAGCATGTTATATTGTATAAGAATTATAATAAATGATATACATTCTATATTCGATTTTTAATTTTAATAATTAACCCTATTAGTTACATAATAATGATAAGCAGGTCATCAACCCAGCTGACGTAGTCGACAGAAACCGACTATATACTTCCGCTCAGCACAAACGGTCCTCAACCTCTACCGCGCAGGTGCCAGCCGCTGTGACGTAGACGGCTGAAAGCTATGCCGATCCTGCTCCAGTCGCCATCTTGAATTGTGGAGCAGGATCGGCATAGCTATTCTACTGGCGTATAGTGAGTTCAATATTCGAGCCACACTATTGGAATATCGATAATAATTATTAATAGAAACAAGATTAAATGAGAGAAGATTTTGTAACTATTTTATTTATATTATATTAATTCCCTGATAATTATTTATTTAATACAGGGTGGTCCAGAATGTACCGTAAATACTAGAGCATATGGCACGTTAAAAATGAGGATACTATTTTACATAAATTTTTGTTCAAAACTCAATAATAAGAGAGATATAACCCTCTGAGGGATGAAATAAAAATCATTTTTTTAAATGTCTTTCAGATACTTTTGAATAATGGGTTCATGGGGTGAGTATATGATATTAGGATAATTAATTTTTTCTCACCACTTATTCAATCACTTATGTTTAAGGAGTAGTTTTGGATAGCATTTTTTAAATTTGAAATTATGTATTTCAAAAAAAATACTTATCACTCAAAACAGCGCTTTAATCTTAAAGGGAAATTCATCATAAAAGTATTATAGTTAGTTTAGTGTTATAGATATTTAAAGAAGTGGTTTTTATTTTGTGGTTTTACAGGATTAAGTGTACCTGATTATTTAGTTATATATATAATACCCTTATTTTTTAACGTACTATTTAATCTAGCATTTATGGTACATAATTCTGAACCACCCTGTACAATGCCGCCAGAAGGATCCAAAAACAACGTTGTAAAATACGTTAAAAAACACGTCTCTAAAACATCTTTTCGAACATTAAAATAACAAGGTTTAATTTACGTTAGTTAAAAACCTTAATAAAATGTCATTATTAAACGTAAAACTTAAAGCTTATTAATACTAAAAATGATCGTTCCATATTTACTAATATTAAACGTTTGTACTTTGTTTACCAGAAACGTGTAAAACCGCGACATTTTTAAGTTAATTGTACGTAAAAAAGCCACGCCTTTTTCAAACGTTCTATGGACATTATAAACGTTTTTCTAACGTGTATGTGTTTACTGGGCTATTAGCTGTGACGAATTGACGGATCCATCGGTTCCATCACCAACGTTATCATGGGCGGGCAAAATTTCAGGTATATCTTTCCTCAAATTTATTATGTATTATGAATGTAATTAATTTATAAGTCATTTTGTGTTCTTAAGAGTGGAAAATAATTGAAGCTCTACAACGTTTTCTCAATATCGTAAACGCCTTAATTTAGCAAGTGAAGAATATCGAATGATGACATGTATGAAGGAATTAGGACACAAGGTCAAAATATGAGTGTACTCGTAAGTGATATTGAAATATACTGAATGATTCAGAGCTTAAAAAAAAATCTGAGTGTACAGGAGACTCTTACAAATACAATTTTGTAAAGAAAACATCAGAAGGGCAGTTCGAAAATCATTTTAAAAATACACTTTTGTACGGCACTGAAAACTGGTCCACTGTAAAACCGAATAAGACGGCAAGCTGGGACCGGACAAAGAAATGCTCAAGGAAAGAAATAAATAACAAAATATAACTTTAACAGCTTTTGCTTTTGACATACCTGATGTTACAACAACATTTTGGCCTCCCCCAAGTAACAATTTCCGACTCATTTTGAGAAAAGTGTCGACGCTGTGTCGACACTGTAATTTGGACACGACACATTTTTAAGGTAGATTGTCAACTATTAGACCATTATAAGCGGGAAATGTAACCAAAATGGTGATTAAAATGTGTACTAAATATGGTCTAAAATTTGTACAATAGCGAGTCTGAAATATACCTAATATTTTTTAAAAATGTGTCTAGATTGTGCCTTTCGTTTCCAATATGTATCTAAAATTGAACCTTGAAGTGGCCACAATGTCTATTTTGTTTCTTGGCCAAAATATGTGTCGATAATGTGTCCAAAAGTTATTTTACATGTGCCTCGTATGTGGTCATGTTGTTTCCAAAATGTGTTCGTTATTGTACTCTAATGAGAGCCACAAATTTGACACATGGTGTTCTCAATTGTACCGAAATTATTATTTTCTATTCATTGTGTACCAAAATAAATCCTAATAGATACAAATTGTATTTGTTCCCGATACATTATGGATAATCATGAACACAGACTTGAAGGCATTCATCTCCTAGAAAACAATGGGATTCTAATTTATCTTGAGCATTTTTCTATTTTTCGCGTAGGTACACTTGCGAATTAAAGTTTACCGATAATAGTTGACATGGTACTTCTCAAATTTAAACAGACTTTAAAAATACCAAGTAATTGTAATTAGTCGATGTTTTTTCTTTTTTCGATAAAAAATATATTTTTGTAATTCCTAAAAAAAAAACAAAAACCAATGATATTTTATTATTTATTACATCATATTTACTACAGTTGTGGCTTAAATAGTTCTTAAAAGCTTTAATTTAAAATAATATTTTATAGGCCGCCATTTTTGCCAAGTGCATTCATGTTGAAGTACTTGTTGAAATATAACGTACTTATAGGTGGTGTCTAAATAGGATCATGTTTCCGTAATGTGAATAAAATTTGCCCCCAAATTGTCCATCCCAACACATTTGAAAATAGAAGAAACAATTTAGAGTAATGTTTCTATATATAGACCAAAAATTCACTGAAATATCGCCAACCACAATGTTTTTCTTTTTGTTGTTTAATGCACTTGTTTTTGCTTTCATAAATTCACTCAATTTCCTCTGAGTAATGTCTATTTCTTTTTTCACACGTCGATAGTAAGTGCTAGTGTGCTTTTTATTTTAATCATATTGTAACTGTAAAACTAACACTATTACAGATCAACGTTTATCATAATAATATGCGCCATGTCAAGTACACAAACACTTTAACCGGATGGACTAAACACATTATAGAAACAAAATGGAAATTATGTGTGCAAAATGTTATTACATAGATACATGTGTGCGGCATGGTAGAAACAATAAAGAAACTTTACGTTTAAAATGTACCCAAATGGAAATTATTGTGTCTACTCAACTCATTTCAGTAACAAAATAGAAACATCTTGTTAAGAAACAAATCAGACAAACTTGAGTCTATTTAGTGTCGACCCGTATGTGTTTAAATATATTTGAAGAGGCCAAACTGACACAAAATAGATACATTTTAAATACATCTGTTTAAAATGTTGCTATTTAGACACGCATATCCTTTTGACACAATAAGTTCGGAATGTGTCGACACAAACTTGAAAATTTTGGACACAATTTGAACGGCGGCAGAAGTGCTCCAAAAAGAGTCGACAGGATTCAGGCACAAAAAAATTGTGCCCAAGTTTTGTCATAAATTGCTACTTGGGCCTTTTATCCAGTTTCTACAAACTAACACAAATATTTCTGCTTCTTGTCCGTTTTAAACTCGTAAGTTATTGGCAGCAACTATAACATCAATATAGTATGTACCTATCCACTTCGGTGCAATACACTTCATTTTTTAAATATCCTGACAAAAAGTACAAATGATTTAAAGTCAGGACATCGTGGCGGCCATGGTACCAGTCCTCCTCGTGCAATCCCTTGGTGTCAATGCTTGAACATGCTGTACATAGTATGGATATAATTGAGCCTCGTGTATGATACATTACACTGCTGCAACAGGCCGTGGAAGTCCTGGACCTCTATTTCTTCCACGATTCGGTTTCAAATTTTCCTCGCGTAGCACTACACTTCCATCAACTTCGAGTTGCTACTATACACGTAAGTCATATTTGATACCTGAAAAACTAATGTAAACACTGGCGTCACAAAAACTTTAGTGACTACAAAAAGTAATCGGATTTCAGTATTCGTAATCGCCTGTCTAGAGACTACAGTGGCCCAGCGATGTAAAGGTTGAAAATACTGCAACTTATACAGTGGTATTCATAGTCTCCTCTCGCCAGAGAACGGTCTCCGTACTGAAATTATGCGAATTTCATAATGAAATTCACATAATTTCATAATGAAATTCACATAATTTCGAGAAGAATATGTAAGATACCACTGTTATAGTACACTGCTTTCATTGTCCGTCCGAAATTATTTGAATTTCATTATAGAATTCGCACAATTTCGAGACGGAGATTGCTCTCCGGCGACCGGAGACAGACTGTGAATACCACTGATAATGTTTTACTCGGAAACTGTAAGGATTGTATAAAAAATTACTATATCGACTCCATTTGTTATGACGCATCTATTCCCAAATCCTTTTAGATAAGCTCTGAATCACCCTGTATAGTTCATTAACAAGAATGTACGTGAGTAGCACATATGTATAGTGCAATAAAGAGTGGCAAAGAAGTACAACTGCACAACGGATTAGCGGAAACTCGCTGAAGGAACATGGTATTTTAAAAATGAGCTTTCGACAAAAAAAATTGGGTTAGATTAGAAGATTAAACTCTGTCTAAAATATACAGGGTGTATCTAAATAACACCGATAAAATGTAAGAGAAGATTCTCTGATGAAAACTAATATGGGTCTTCGATAAAACATATTTTGAAAAAACTCTTTTCTGAAAAGTTATGTCTCTCCAAAAATTCTAAAAATAAAATTGTTTTTCTATTTTATCATTCATGTTTATCAAGTTAAAGGAACCAAACTTGGTGAACGTTATCTGTCAATAAAACTACACTTTTTGAAATTTTTTCAACCTTGAAGTATTTTTCTAAGGGATTGAAATAATCAACCCTTATGACATTTTTCTTATACTTCTTTTCGCATTTTTTTTCCTTTTAAAAAATATGTCTGAAAAGCCTCATTCATTTGCTAACTTTATGATTTCTAAGTTTTTTCTAAAAAATAAATGTATTGCATTGCATTTTTAAAAAGATAAGTTATTTAACGCGAGTGTATTTTGCTGTAAGATCTACTGGACCGTTATTTGCAATGGAATCCATAATATTGTTTACATAAAACCATAACACTGGTGAAAGAGTAACAAATATTAACAATAAATGACATTGACATTTGTTTCTATGAATTCCATTGCATAGAACAGGCCACTAGATCTTTCAAGAAAATATACTCGAGTTAAAAAGTTCTTTTTAAAAATGCATCACATTTCATTTATTTCTTATCTCATAAATTTAAAGCGAAAAAATTTTGTCGAAAAAAACTATAAAAAAATATCAGAAGGGTTGATTATTTCAGAGTCAAAAAAATTTCAAAAAGTGTAGATTTATTGACAGATAATGTTCACCAAGTTTGGTTCATTTAGCTTGATATACATGGAAGATAAAAAAGAAAAACATTTTTTTTTTAATTTTTGGAGGGACGTAACTTTTCAGGAGAATTTTTTCAAAAAATTTTATACCAAATACCCCTACTAATTTTCATCAGAGAATCACTCCTTACATTTTCTCGGTATTGTTTAGATACACCCTGTATAGAAGGGTGCTTTTGAGAATTATGGGTGACATATGAATTATAACATACTCATGCAACAATTCAGACGACATACGTCATACGAACAAATGAATAATTCATTATATTTTCATCAAAATATTTTAGAAACTGCAACTGATAGTAATAAAACTATATACTACAGTAAACGTTTACATTATATATTGCACTAAATTGCAAAAATGATGTTTTTAACGCGACCAAATATCGAAAATTACGTGGACTATAAAAACAATTGCGCAACATCAGCCATGACATAAGACGTCAGAATTCTTGCCGCGGGTATATGTGAATTTCCGTACAAATGAAATGGAAAAGAGAATACTGATAGAAAAAGACGAAATATGGCGAAGAAACTGTTTAAAATAATATAATATATGTTAATATAATATAATATTAATAATATATATAATAACTGTTAATGAGTGACCGTTATAGTGACAGTGCTAGTAATCAATATTGAATAGTGTTTATATACAGGGTGGCCAGATGAAAACGGAATAGAGCCATTTTTAGGAACTGCGTCAAGATTGTGGAAAAACGCTCAGACTCGAGATGGAAGGGGGACAATCTTTGCTGGTATTTTTGACTCCGCCACTTTCACCCCCAAGCAAGGGTAAGCATCACCCCAAAATATTTAAATGGCATTGGGGCTTGAGTAATATTTATTTTGAAAGCTCTTACAATTCTCTTCACAACAGATTTTAAATTTTACAATTCTGCTCAATATTTTGGGAAAAAATTACATTTTAAAATTTAAATTATGTTTAGTTGCTTACTTACTACTTAGTTGATTAAATGATGACCGCCCGCTTCCATACAAGAATAAAGATTTTGTTCGAAACGTTCGCCCACATTCTGAAGTATTTCCAGAGTGATTCGACGGCATTCGTCGACGATTTTTTGACGCAAATCTTGCAGTGACGCTGGCTGTGTTTTATAGATTTAACTTTTTAGGTATCCCCACAGAAAAAAATCAAGGGGCGATAAATCCTGTGATCGTGGAGGCCACTCAATGCTGTCTCTTCTCCCAATCCAATTCCGTGGAAAACGTTGGTCCAAATACTGACGGCCAATTAACGCATAATGCGGAGGAGCACCGTCCTATTGAAAAATCAAATGATCTTCACCATAATATTTTCAATAATATCAGTCAACGCAGGTCAACAGCGTCTTCCAGTAATACCAATTAGAAAAAAAGGACCCACCAGCCAGTCACCGAAAATTCCAGCTCATACATTTAATTTTTCCGGTTGCTGTGTATGCACCTCGTGAAAAACTTTTGGGTTTGAATGTGATCAATAGCGGTAATTGTAACGATTTACCGTCCCGTTCAAGAAAGAACTGCATTTATCAGAAAAACAGATATTAGAAAGGAACTGTGGATCGTTCCCTGCTCGCTCACTCATTATTTCGCAAAATTGCAAACGGCGGGCATAATCATCCTCATGAAGTTCCTGGACTAAATGTATTTTGTATGAATGGAGCTTATTCTTCTTGAAAATGGTTTGTATGCTAGTTCGATTGATCCCAGACACATATGCCAGCTGCCACGTACTTAATGTAGGATCATGATGAACTTGTCCCAAAACTGCAGCTTCATTACCTATAGGTTTTTCAATTTCTCTTTTTTTATTGGCTACGTTCCCTGCCTCTTTTTTTACTAACTCTAGAACATACTTCCTCCTGACATGTCCATCTTGATATTGTTCATTAAATAGCTGAGCTGTTCTATTCGCACATTTATTGTTCATAAAGTAAAGCGAAATGGTATTTACCCTTTCCGCAATGGAATAAACCATAGTGTTTAATTTTCAAAAACACAATTAAATAAACTTTCAACCAACGCTTCCAAATATACTAGAAAATAAATTTGAAATCCACCAATTTTACGTTCGTTGTGTGTGTATATTATTCATTTCTGTTTTTTTTTACAATTGTGTTTTTTTATGAAAGTGATAACAAATCGCCAAAAACCAATGTAACGCAAGAAATAGTAAATTTATATCATTGGCGTACTTAAATCGAATTTGGGTGGAATTATAACATTTAAAGTATGTTGTAAAGAGAATTGTAAAGCTTTCAAAATAAATATTACTCAACCCCCAATGCCATTTAAATATTTTGGAGTGATGCTTACCCTTGCTTGGGGGTGAAAGTGGCGGAGTCAAAAATACCAGCAACGAATGTACCCCTTTAATCTAAACACGACGGGTCTAAGCGTTTTTCTACAATCTTGACGCAGTTTCTGAAAACGGCTCTGTTTCGTTTTCATCTGGCCACTATGTATAGTGCCTTTTGTCTTTATGGATGCAAACTTGCGAATATTTACGCAATTTATTTAATACTGAGAGAAATTTCTACTTGTAACAAACTTTGTCAACTATAACATTTTCTGTCATTTTCATATTTAAACTGTCATGGTAGATTGCCAGAAGCTCAAAACAAACTTACGGGGGGATTAATGTGCTAGGTTCACTCGATGTCAACTTATTTTTGATCATTTTGTGCGCTTTGAACCCCTCTCAATTGGCACACCTAGGTAATCATGCAACCCTCACCTCCCGTATCTCTGTGTTGTGAATTATTCACTCTCTATTATTTTTGACTTAGGTAATTGCATAGACGTCTATGGTAATTGATAATACAAGAAAAACTAATTTGTATTATTTCTATCTATTATCTATTTATTTTACACAAAATCTTCTCTCCTAAAATTTAAATTCAATTACCCAACAAATAAGAAAATGATCTTAAAAATGAAATAAAAAAATACTTTCTTAGGCATATAACTTCTTAAGAATGCAAAATTGTAGATACTAAAGTAAGTTGATTTGAATCACATCATCTTTGTTCAAGGAAGTTAGCCCATTCTTTACTGAACACCCTGTATACAGAGTGTCCCATAATTAGTGTGCAATACTTTAGCAGTAGATTTTATAATCAAAAATAAGAATTCTTTTTTCTATAAATAGGGGTCGAATCCTTCTTAAGGGGCAGTGTCCCCTGAAAGGAACCTCAAGAGACCATGTATTTCAAAATATTTCCAAAACGAGTTAACGCATAATTAGGAATTTTGGTATTCGATAAAACGCTTTGTTTTCAACAAAAATCGATTTTACGGTGTTGTTGCTTAATCTAAGGAATGAAAAAAGATTACATGAATAGGTAGGCCGATTATGAAAAGGAACATTTGTTTACTTGAATTAATTTGACAGCTAAGAAACTGTTTATTCAACTAAAAATTAATTCAACTCATTCGACATGAGTTAAATTAATTCTTCTAGCTCGCGATTATAATTTTGCATATTTTCTTTAGATTTTACTTAATATCCAATCCACAGTAAATTAAAAACAAAAAATTTAATAAAAATTAGATTAATTCAAGTAAAAAAACTTTTGTTTTCATGGCCTGTTTACGTATTAATGTAATCATTTTCCATCCCTTAGATTATACAAAAAATCTTTAAAATCGATTTTTCTTGAAATAAATTAGAGTACATTTTTTTTATAAAAAAGAAAGTTACATGTGTTATAGTTTGATGTTTAAATTTGAAAATATTGAAGTGCAAAAAGTTGGGGGGACATTTTACCCGTGAACCCCCCAGCTGAGACGTCCCTGGACAAAATTATTTAACAGTTTTTATGTAGTTTGTTGGAACATTTAACGAGTGTCCCACATACGAAAATTCATAATAAACATGGTCTCTTGAGGCCCCTTTCATGAGAACACAGAAAGCATTTTTCGATCCCTATTTATAGAAAAAAAACTTATTTTTGACCGTAGAATCTACTGCTAAAGTATTGCATACTAATTATGGGACACCCTGTATACTAATTAGCTTTTTTTATCTCAATTAGGGAAAAATATAAATATTGTATCATTTTGGGACACGCTGTGTAAATATTGAAACATTGAAAGGTATTACAACAGAAATATATCAAATGTTTTTTAGAGTAAGAAAAGGTAGGGTGCTGAAATTTCACCCGGTATCGTCGGTAGCTAAATATGTGTATACAATTGTAACTGTATTGAGCAAATACAAACATGTAAAAATAACAATATTTGAGTATAATGTTGACAGGTGGGTTGTAGGTCTAACAAATTTAATCTTAAATTCAAATTTGAACAGATCAAACGCAGTGCGCTATGGACCAATATTTAGTTATTTGCCCGAGCACACAACTTGTTGACTGCGTAAATACCGAAAACCATTGTTTCCTTTTTTATATAAACTTACGATACGATGAGTGGATTAATTCACTAACGAGGATTAATAAGTACGTTTTAAACGGATTCGCAAATATTTGTTGACTATTATTCCGACACAATAGTAAATGATAGTCATTAAAAGTAATAAGAAGGGATCCCATCCACAAAGCGTTTAATTTCTTAGTCAACGTTTCTCTTACAATATTTCTAATGAGAAGATAAATATAGTTTCTAACAGTGGCTTATTTTTTAGTTAAACATTTACATTTTTCATAAAAATCATTATCTGTGCAATATGTCCTTTTATTTTTAATTAAAGTATATCTAATTTTATTAAACTATATAATATTTCAAAAAATAATTGGCACTACTTGTAAAACCTATGCAGAGTTAAGTTTTCTATACAGTGTTCCGAAAAACAATGACCATGCAGTAACTAAAGATTCCTGAGATAATTAAGTTTAAATCATCTTCCTCAAAAACGCATTGTTTACAAATTACAAGATGTTCATTAAATAAAGTCTTACCTTTACCGTTCTATGCATATCTAGGATCTGGCGTAAAATTTAGTTCATATAAAAATACTAAAGTGTAGGTATACAATATCGTAGTCAATTCGCAAAAAAAATGTAAAATCGTAACGATTCCGAATTCCGAGTTTCCGAATAAAAAATTATTGAATTTGTAGTATTTTCAACCTTTACATCGCTGGGCTACTGTAATTTCTAGCTAGGCTATTCCGAATATTGAAATCCAATTACTTTTTGTAAGTATTAAAGTTTTTGTAATGCCAGTCTTTACATTAGTTTTTCAAATGTCAAAAATGGTTTACGTGTATAGCAACTCGGAGTTGATGGATATCGTTTTAATTTATGGGGATGTGAAAATGTTTTAGTAGAACGATTTCCCGATACACATTCCAAAATGCAGTTAATTTTACCGCGGTGTGCAGTGAGTGCAAGACTAGTACAACGCGAGGGAAATTTGAAACCGAATCGTGGCAGAGATGGAGGTTCAGAGCGTCCACAGCGTATTGCAGCAGTGTAGCGTATCATACACGAGACTCAATTATATCCGTATCATGTACAACGTGTCCAAAAATTAATACCAAGGGAGTGGACGAGAAGGACCGATTCCATGGCCGCCTGATTTCCTGACTTTAAGTCATTTGAAGTTGTGCTACAAATTAATTATATTAATAGTTAATAACAGTAATGGCAAAAGGATAGTCTGTTTGGAAATGAAAGAGAGTAATAAAACCCTGAGATAAGAACCGGCCATGGGCGTGGTAATATTTCGTTTCAGGTAATTATCGGGTAACACTAATGCTAACAGGTAACGGGTATACAGTAGTATATTTTACTGTGTATTGTGACAGATCAATCCAGTCTTAGAGCTGAATATACGAAGACGTGCTAGTGCAGTAGAGTAAAATTCAACTTGTGTTTAGTGACTATTGTGCCTGTGGATATAATACTGTTTGGGTAAAATGTCGAGCTTATCAGATTAGGTACCCGCTAAACGCGTGAAAATATGTGCGCTGTCTCAGAATGAGAAGATTATTATATTAAATGTATTTAAGGCATTGAAACACCAAAATCCTACCAACAGTGTTGACGACATCGTGAAAAAGTGTTCCAACATGACAGGGATTGGAAAATCGACTATCTACAGACTTTTAAAGGAAACAAAAAATGAACAAGATACTGTAAATCCCCCAAAATCATCTACAGGGAGGTCAAAAGTCGTTATAGCTGATTTCTTCAAAAATGTCATTCGCAGAAAAGTACACTCATTTTATTTTAAAAAAGAAATACCAACGTTAAACAAAATTTTAAGTAAACTTTCAGAGGACAACGATTTGCCAAAAATCAGTAGAAGCAAATCATGGGCCGTCTTATGAGAGTTGAATTTTTGCTGGGAAAAGCAGAACAGGAAGTCAGTCCTTATCGATAAAGATGAAATTATTTGTTGGCGAAGATCCTACTTAAGATCAATTAGAAAATTCCGTGACGAAGGGAGGAATATTTTTTTTATTATCTAGACGAAACTTGGGTCAACGTACTGTAACAAAAGTATGGCAAGATAAAAATGTAAAAAGTTTTCGGCAAGCATTTTTGGATGGACTTTCAACAGGGTTCAAGGCACCTTCAGGTAAAGGGCAAATATTAATAGTGACATATATAGGTAGTGCCTGTGGTTTTGTAGATGGCGGTTTACTTTTATTTGAATCTAAATATACAGGTGACTATCACGAAGACATGAACGCAGATGTTTTCGAAGAGTATTTTACACAGATGTTGGATCTTATTCCTTCGAGGTCTGTAATTGTCATGGATAATGCCATTTTACCATTCACGGCAGACCGAGCGGACGCCTACGACTGCTTGGAGGAAAGCCGATATAATTCAATGGTTATCCGGAAAAAACATTTCTTTTGAAACAAATATGGTGAAAAAGGAACTTTTGACACTTGTCAATCTTAATAAAGATCAGAAAAAATATGTTATCGATGAAATGGCAACAAATCGCCAAATAAGGGTACTACGGTTAGCACCTTATCACTGTGAACTTAACCCAATCGAATTAGTCTGGGCGCAGGCAAAATGAGATGTAGCGAAAAATAATACGACGTTTAAATTAAGTGACATGAAAATTTTGTTCATTAAATTTAATTAAAGCAGGTTAGTAAATTTAGATAGATTAATATCTTTAGATAATTATTGAATATAACTTTGTCTGTGGAATTGTTTATTAACATACCTAGATGTTTGGTATCAGAGAACATACATATGACTTCATTGATAGGAATTGTAGGAGATTTGATTTATATTATCTTAAAATACCTTTCTAATACAGCAAAAAATGTTACAAAAGCTAATAATAAGGAATATATGGGTAGATATTGTAGGTGTAATTCAACGCTGGATGGAGCTTTTGTCCACAGAGTACTCAATACTATTAATACCTAAAACCTTTCACTCAATATTATTAATACCTAAAAATATATAAAAATGTGAACAATCTTATATGCAGAACTATGTAAGCTTACGTTATAAACAATGTTTACGTCTATAGTTGAATTTAAAAAAACGCGTATTTTGAAAGATTTCAGTATCTAAAAGTTTGTTGGATAGATCGCTTTCTGACGTTATACAAGGTGGGCCATTTTAATCAGTACAGTCGAATATCTCGAGTTTCGTGAGTGTTACGAAAAAATAACTCAGACAAAAGTTGCTCAAAAAACTGGGGGCCAACTAGCTCTGTATTCAGATCTGACTTTGACATTGATTTTGAAGGTCATTTGAAGGTCAAAATCAAATTTTTAAATAGAAACCCATATTTTTGTAACCGGATTCGAAAAGAGCAAGAAATCTTACTTCTGAAGCCACTTTAAAAAAAATGTTTGATTGTTACTTTTAGATCGTAATTACAAGGTGAAATACCGGGAAGGCTGCAGTCAATCCTGTATCTACGTAACTTGAAATCGCATTTAGGCTAACTTCCCATAATCTAAGCCAGGTAGTTAGCTAGATAACATCATTCTGGATCATGTTCAAAGCCCAATTGGAAAATTCAATCCGCATTTGCATGTGGATTGGTCTTAATTCTTGGAGCAAAGTTATGTGGTACGCATGATACCTAAGAGTCCTAAGAATTCTCAATGCCGCTCTTCGTGGTATACCAATTTCTCTTTCACGTACGTTTAGGATATGCGGTTATCCAGTTAACTACCTGGTTTAGATTATGGGAAGTTAGTCTAAATGCGATTTCAAGTTACGTAGCCACAGGATTGACTGCAGCCTTCCCGGTATTTCACCTTGTAATTACGATCTAAAAGTAACAAGCAAAAATTTTTTTAAAGTGGCTTCAGACGTAAGATTTCTTGCTCTTTTCGAATCCAGTTTCAAAAATATGGGTTTCTATTTAAAAATTGGAATTTGACCTTCAAATGACCTTCAAAATCAATGTCAAAGTCGGATCTGAATGTACAGCTAGTTGCCCCCCAGTTTTTTGAGCAAGTTTTGTCTGAGTCATTTTTTCGTAACACTCACGAAACTCGAGATATTCGACTGTACTGATTAAAATGGCCCACCTTGTATATTGATTTTACTTCGGTGGCTTTGAATATTCGCAGGTGGCATGAGATAACGTTCTTTTTGTTTATTAAACTCTATATTATTCAGTTCTTAAATGTCTTAAATTACTTGTATTTGTAGAAAACACTATTTGAAGAATACGGCGCCCTTAAGTCCGTCGGATTACTTGCGCTTCATCGGGGAAAAATGTAATACTCAAGCCAAGGTAAATTCAAATAATATAAAATATAAAGTTTTAGTATACCTTTGGCAATAGGTAGATGTAAATAATGTAGGTACATAAATGTGCTGTAGTATTAGGTATTATTTTGCTTTTTAATGTCTTCGTAAGATAAAAACTTGAGTAAACTTTTCTGATATGGAATGCCGGCGATATAACTCTTTCATGTTTATAAAATCTTTTGCAAGACTTAAGGTTCCTAGAGAAACACAACTTTATCTATTCACCAATAATGGAATACAAATTTGACTTAAGATAAAAATTTGACCAAAAATAAAAAATATTAATATATTGTGCCTTTTCCTTCATTATTTTGATGTCTCATTGTCTCTATGTTTGCAGATTTGATTTTGTTGGTACTGCATTGTATCTAAAGTTGTTGTACCTATTGTTTTGTGTTTCTCATCTCATGTTTGCCATTATACTGTTGGACGAGGAATATTTCTCAAATGAAAAATAAAATAATTTATTTTATTAATTTCGAATATTGTTATAGACATAGAATCTCCCAACGACCAATAAACATATGTTGACTTCCTAAATTATTTCCATATTTTGCAGGATATTCTAAAGCTAGAGACACATCGTTGTCGTCACATTTCGAACTATCATGTGAGCTCATATGAATATTAGATGATTTTACATCGTACATCAGTGATTTTGGAGGAAATTCTAGACTCACGTAGGTAAGTTTTGGGATCAAAAAAAGTTGATGAATCCATAACAAAATATATTTTTTCAAATATATATATTTTTACCCCTTATTTTAAAAGGAATTTCACAAAAATCTTGCAATTTTTCAATTTTATTGTAATTGATTATACAGTATCTCTGTTAAGAAAATCTAATTTATTTCTAAACGGCTAGAGATACAAAAAATGTGCAGAGAAAAATTACGAGAATGCAATGGCCCATATAAAAACCAATTCTGTTTGTATGTTTATACAAGGTGATATACTTTTATAACACCCCACTGGTACCAATACAGTATATAAAAATTTTGCGAATTATGCATGCATTATGGTCTATGAGACCCTATGCTTATTTAACAAGATTTGCTTAAGTTTAACCATAGAATACTCACCTGGGTTTTCTGTACGCAATTAGAAAACTCTTATACAAAGCTTCACTTAGGTTATATTGATAGGTATTGTAAGGTTCCAAATTTCGAAAAAGATATATATTGTATATATACAACAGACAAGATTCAATACATGAAATATGATATCTTTCATTAATTTTGGAAAAGCCAACAACTTGAATTCCCTTATCTCAGCAGTAGATTCACAGGATATATTTAATAATAATTTAATTTTTTTGAATAACTATCTCGATAGTTCCAACTGTCACCTCCTTGCTTTCTCTTATTGTATTTCTAGTTGGGCATCTTTGTTTCATTATCCACTCTGCCCTATTGATTCTTCCTTTTTATCTCCTTTTATGGCGTTGATTCTATACAGGGTGAGTCAGTTACAATGTCATTAATTTTAAGAGGAGATAGGGAATAATGAGTATAATATGAATACGCGATTAAAAAAAAATCTAAATACATATTTACGCTGAAAATAAATATTTTCTAATCATTATATAAACCCCCTTTTCAGACTGTCACTGACCGCTCACAGCCTTGGTCCTTTACAGCTCACAGTTCAACTTGTTGTCGACCTGATGCTACTTTGTCAAATTGAAATATTTTCGTTTTACTGACTATTTTAGAATCTCATATTTTTTCTTGCTCAGTTGAGTCCATAATAATTTAAAATGTTAATATCCAATGAAATCAAATAATAGTAATCAAATAATTCTATTAAAAATTGCAAGTAACGCGGTCCATTCAGGTTTTCTGGTAGAAAATACGGTCCAATAAGCCATCCCCATACACTCCTGCCCATACGTTGACAAAAAATCTCCTCTGAAAGCTAAACCGACGACTAGCGTGTGGATTTTTGTCCGACCAAATGTGGCTGTTATGACTGCAAACAAATTAGCTTGGTTGCAGTTTAAAAAATATTTAATATTGAAATTACAAAACTCTAACGTATCTAATAATAAACCGAGTAATATACCATTTAGATACATTACATAAAAAACATATACCCAATAGGTAAATTATTAAGAGAAGCTGAAAAGTGTTCCGTGTTTAAATACTAACTAATAAAAAACCCTTGTGTTGTCGGCAAAAAACTGTCCAAGACCGAAAGAGCACGCCTCTGATCTGATGCTCATAAAAAATTATCGAGAGTGAATCTTGACCTACTGTATTATTAGGTCAATAACATAGTTAACTAGTTTTTGTACTGTTATTTAACGACAAGGAGTAAAACTAACTTTTTTATCTAGATTATTTTCGAATGTTAGGTTATTTAATGTAATAATTTTGATATTACGTTTTTACTACGTTTTACGTTTGAATATGAATTTGTAGTATTCTAGCCTAGAAATGTATTGCTTTTTAAGTAGTATGGTACTAACCTGTTTAAAATGCCAGTTCGAGTAAAGTTGCACTCATTCATCCATAACACTTTACTAAAATAAATTTAAAATAGTTTATATCACACCGATGTCCAGCAAGTTCCCGACATGGTATCATTTCCCCATATACGATCCCCATTAGACATTGCGAATTTACAACCAATACAAGAGACCGAAATAAACAAACTACTGCTTGTATTCTCTCCATCCCCCCCTCCAAATGTGTGGTATGATCTCCAAATTTGAGGAGAAAGAAATGCGGGAAATGCAGAAAGTGCGACTAAATGGTGGTAAATTTGAATAACACGCTGAAGTATTAGACGATATTATGTATACTCGCGTCAAGAATTCAGACGTCTTACGTCACGGCTGACGTTACACATTTGTTTTTATTGTCAACGTAATTTTCGATATTTGGTCGGGTTAAAAACAATTATTTTTTGCAATTTAGTACAAAATATAATGCAAACTTTTAGTGTAGTATATAGTTTTATTACTATCAGTTGCAGTTTCTTAAATATTTTGATGAAAATATAATGAATTATTCATTTGTTCGTATGACGTAAATCGTCTGAATTCTTGTCACGAGTATATCTAAACATGATGTGGAAACGATGTTTCCTTCGTCATTTGATTGTCATATAGCTGCGCCACCAGAAAGTTTGTAGCGTACCAGGAGCGTGGTGCTATCGAATTTTATAGGGTGATTTGTTTATTTTTTTAAAGCTCGAGTAAATTTTTTTTTCGATTTTCTGTCTTTATTAGGCCTTCCGAATATATGGTTAAAATTAATGACATTATGACTGACTCACCCTGTATTTTCCTCTTTATGTTATAATTTTCCTTTATGATTATTTCCCTCTTTATCTTCTATATAATTTTATGTGCTATTATTTATGACTTAGTTTTAAATTAGATTTATGATTTCTAATAAAATAATTTTATAAATTTTCACATTTTCCTTTTCTGCTCATTGTATCTATCAATTTTTTTTAATCGTTAGTAGCATGTAGCCTTCTATCTAATTATTTTTTGTCTTCGCATACCTACTGTAACTTTCTATTTCATACAATTTCTTTTAACCAATCACATCATTTTCTTCTTTAAATATTATATATTAACCACTATTTGCGAATATTTTTTTTAACTCAATTTATAATTATTCAATTAATTATCCTCTGTGAATTTTGTTTTTATTTCAAGTGTTCCAGAATATTTATAACCTAAATACTGCTTTTTGCAGTTAATAATAACAGAACAGTACTCTTTTTTAACAAGATGTGACTATTTTCCATAAAATGAAAAATAAAAACTTTTCCTCTATTTCCAATATGTACTGTATTTTTTCCAATATGCTTAATGTACAGAAAATAAAAGTAGAATAAAATGCTTGTACTACCTACCTACCTTTGCAATAAGAAACATAATAGTTATTGAATTGAAGAATATTTTAAAACCTGAGATGAGTGGATATTTATTTACTGCTGTTTTAGTGTAGGCATGTTTTTTTAACTGTTTTCCTTATATAGCTATGTATAGAAAGGCGGGTAATGGTTTAATTAATTATTAGTACCACCAAAATGAATATTTTTTATTTTATAATAATATTCGACGTCACACTAATTACCTGTCTGTATAAACAAAACCTTTGAACGTCTGGGGCTCGTTACATACAACACCTTGACGTTCATTTTTACTTAATTATATTCTTGTTCGCCTTTTGTACAGAGATGTTTATATCTTCATTTATTTTTTTTTTCTATTGAACACAATTTATGAAATATTTTATGTTACATACCTTACTACATATATTCCTTAAAACCTTTAAACATAAGCCGTTTGGTTTATAACATTAAAACCCTTTGTTTAAAAAATTAGTAATTGTTTACATTAGCAGAAACCTCACCAATTTTAATAAAAAAATTCATACCCCCCTATTTTCGAGGGTGCTGAACACGAATCTAAAATTAGTTTGGTGCGGTCGAATCAAGTTTTCGAAACAAAAATTGTTCAAAATTATACCCTCTATGTTAGATTACATTAGGTTGAAATTGTAATATAACACCCTGCTAGCTTCAATTTATGACGTCACACTGTTGTCAACATTAGTTTGCCTTATATTGCAATTTCTAGCTAATGTAATGTGTACAAAGAGTTTACAAATTTTTTCGAAAACTTGATTCGACCGCACAAAACTAATTTTAGATTTGTGTTCAGCACTCTCTAAAATAGGGCGGGTAGGAATTTTTTTTTAAGGTTGGAGAGGTTTGCGCTAATGTAAATAATTACCTTAAAATTTTTGTATTCATATTTCCTTGAATTAGGAGAATTGGTTTATGCTAGAAATTAACGTTAGTCACTTGTTAACAAATGAAGAATGTAGACAAAGGCGTGACGACGTACCTTATTTCCCGGCAAGATCCCTAAACAAGGAGGTTGCCTACAAACTAGTAATTCCCTTCGCTCCGCCCGCCCACAAATTCACAAGTGACGTCAGTGGCATTTGATACGAAAATATTATTTGCTCATAGATTTGGTTTTTATTTGTATTTTAGAAGTATTCCTATGTTCTGCGTTATTATTTTTGTGTTATTGAAATTATTTTCGTGTTTTGGCGTAATAATTATAGTTCTGGTATTTGTTACCGTTCCGTTTTGGTTGCTATTTCAGTGCTGTTAAGAATAGTACATTATACTATAAGCAAGAGTATTACGCAATATTATTTTCAGGTGCCTATAATTATTTTATTTATTATGGTTAAGTACCGTAAGTAGCGTGCTTACGGTTAGCTGTGAGACGTGGGTTCGATCATAAAGAAAATTAAATATGCCTAATAAAAATAAAAAAATGGGAGCCAAGTAGTTTAAAAAAAACTTGCTAATCTATTTGAAACGTAACTGCCAAACTACTAAAACAGCTATATCATTTAGTTTAAATTAAAAGAAAACAATCGAGAGAAATTGACACTAATATATTACAAATTATAGCTACAAGTGACGTAATGACTTAATAATGAATTTTGTAACTCCCAGGCGGTGTACAAATAGGTAAAACAAATAAATATAAAAAAACAGTCGTTGGTTTTCAACTCTTTGGGAACTTGTAACTCTAGTACTATATAAAAAAAAATGTTTGGTTACACAACGAACGTGGATCTCATTCTATTGGTTTTGCGAAGTTAGCTAACAGAAAAAACAATAACAATAATAATGCCTCTATGAGGTACTCAGCCTCTGCTTCTGCTACAGATCATACAGTTGTCTGTCAAGGGCGGGAACCTGGGACGGAATAGTGTCTCTATCCTTGTTCGTTAGCCGATGTTACCTTCAATTTAGCCACCATGGAATATCGATCCAATTTCTTTTCACGGTGTACTTATATTCAAGAGAGAAAAAACGCCTACAAATTACAAGAAAAACCTCTCAAGTCGAACACCTAACCGAGAAGACGTTTTACAAATTTCAAGACTTCTACCTCTTGGTTCATTGATCCATTTCAACATCAACCTATTTAATTAAGGGAGCAATTTCTCCAATTGTTCCAAATTCCTCTACTACTTCCCTTAATTCCAGCGACCGAAAATTTGTTATCAATTTTCTAACGATTTGATTCATTTTCATGCCGCTCTCGCCTTGCTAAAAAGAATCCCGCTGGATGACCGTTCTGCCACAGGCCAGTCTTTTTTCGCCGCGCAAAAAGTTTTTTGACAAAAGCTATACTTTGAATATTTGTTAGCGTTATTAACGATACCAAGTATTTTAGTCTTCGAGGCCAATATTACTATATTAACAAAAATTGTTACAAGAGAAATGCGTTATATTGGCAGAGGTGCAATTTGAAGCCCGAGGGCTACAATGCACCGAAGACAAAATAGCATCTCTCCCGAATGGTATATATTATTTTTTCCACGGTCTCATTAACTTAAAAATATATATTTTGTCATTATGAAGTAAGTAGCACCAGAATTATTGTATTCGGATTTGAGCATTTATTTAGTAGTCGTTGAGTTATTGTCATAACTACAAAATAAACAAACAAAAATAATTGTCAAATTAAGGTGCTAGTTTGGTTTAATTTAAAGTTTTTTTAGTGCACAATGAATAATTGTGAGTCGGAAGAGATTGTGGAGGTTGCAAATATTGCAATAAGCAATTTGCCGGCGAAATCGCCTTCACCAGCAGTGCTTAGCAGGCTCTCTCCGCGGTACTCAACCTTCCTCTACCCCAGGGTGCTTAGCAGGTAACTTCCGCGGCACTCTACCTTCCTCTGGGTGTCCTGAGTGTTTAGCAGGTAATCTCCGCGGCGCTCGAGGTCTTGTCCGTACTCCGTCGACTCCGAGCGTTTAGCATGTAATCTCCGCGGCGCTCGAGGTCTTACCCGTATTCCGCCGACTCCGAGTACTTAGCAGGTGTTACTCCGCGGTACTCGACGTCGTCCCCGTGGTCTTTGACACTGGGTGTTTAGCAGGCTCTTTCCGCGACACTCGGCGTCTACACCGCAAATTTTTGTTATTTTGTAATTTTGTATTATTATTTCAGGATTTATTTTATTTATGTTGGGGAGTTATTATTAGTATTATTGGTTTACAGGGTGACATTTTATTTTATGAAATAAATATTTTATTTTGGATACCGACTCTTTTAATATCCTGAACCTTGGACATAACTTCTCCACTGAGTGAACGCGGACTGATTAAAGTGGCTGTACTAGTTCGGCATCTGCGACCGAACACCGAAAGTACGTCACAACGAATGAGTGCAACTTTATTCGAACTGGCATTTTAAACAGGTTAGTACCATACTACTTAAAAACAACGAATTTCTAGGCTAAATGTACGTAACTACAAACTGAATAATTAATTGTGCTTAAGAGTAATACTAAAAATTCATATTCAATTGTAAAATGTAGTGAAAACGTAATATCAAAATTATTAAACTATAATAACCTAACATTCGAAACATTTATTTATTATCTATATTTGTTTTTATTAACAAATAAATCAATATTTAAGAGAAATTTATTCATGTATCTAAATAAAAAGTTAGTTTTACTTTTTGTCGTTAAAAAACAGTACAAAAACTAGGTAACTAGGTTAATGACCTAATAATACGGTAAGTCAAGATTCACTCTCGATAACTTTTATGAGCTAATTGTTTTGCAGTCATAACAGCCATATTTGGTCGGACAAAAATCCACACGCTACTCATCGGTTTAGCTTTAAAGGCGATTTGTTGTCGATGTATAGGCAGCAATGTATGGGGATCGTTTGATTGGACCGTATTTTTTACCGAAAAACCTGAATGAACCGCGTTACTTGCTTATTTGATTACTATTATTTGGTTTCCTTGGATGTTAACATTTTAAATTATTATTGGCTAAGCTGAGCAAGAAAAAATATGAGATTCTAAAATAGTCAGTGCAACCGTTTATTTATGATGTCTAATACCTAGGTAGGTACTACGAAAATATTTCAATTTGGCAACGTGGCGTAGCTTTTTTTTAATCATGTATTCGTATTATACTCATTATTCTCTATCTCCTCTTAAAATTAATGACATTTTGACTGATTCACCCTGTATATACCATAATGTAAATTTTTTCATATAGATTCTCAAAGTTGGAAGCCTTCATGCTGTTCGTCATTGTGTAATGTCTATTTGATCATATCACGCGTGGAGAGAATTCTTTATCTTTTTGAACATATATCACATTTTTTATAAATATTAACTAGGTAAGTGCTAAATATGGACATCAAGACACCACAAAAATCCAAAGGATAAACCATGCAACAGAAGAACACGTAAAACCACAAGGAAATAAAGAAATGTAATAAAAATAAATATTGTAGAGATAAGTATTCTCAACTACTATTAGAAGAGAAAATTCAAGGATTGTGCTAAATTTCGGACGTACTGCATTCAGAATTAACAGCAGCAAAGCAAAGCAAAGTTGCTAAGAAGTGGTAGTGGCAATTTTGTACACACAATGTGTGACAGTCACAAAACACGGAAGAAAGTGTGGTGGAAGAGTGTTGAAGTCCCTTAAAAGTTGTGGTTATCACGCCGCTCCGTCTCCTCCACGGCACCAAAACGTCGCTGGAACGTGGCTATATAAGTTCCGGAAACGTCGTCGGAATGTAGCTCCAAAAGCTTATTCTCCATTTTAATCTTAAGTATGTAATAGAAACGTTTATATTACGTACCCATGGCTAGTGGCAAAACACTTTAAAGTACCTACAATAGTCGTAGCAACGACTCATTGTGCTAATTGGGAGATAGGTATATACACAATTATGACTGCAGCAAAAAAAGTAATAGGCTTGTTACATCTTCAGTTATTATATCAAAAAGAGATACTAGCTTATCAATAGCAAATCAGTCTAACAAAGGATTTGGCAGTTATTTGGTGAAAGAAATTTTTTGTGACAAAGTAACTTTGAACAGACGTAAGTTAAGTTCAGTCTAAAAATCTAGAACACTTCCACGTACACGGAATGTTTGGGTACCCTGTACATTGGTTGGAGATTTGATTAAAGATGCGACTTGACAGGTTTGCTACATATGCATATGCCATCATGCAATTTCCTCAATAAAATGTATTCACATGTCGTAAAACTTTATTTAACAACCTCATCTTAATTAAACTTAATTATTACAGAAGATTATAAATTTAGGTAGTTGTTACTAAACAATGATGTGTTTATGGCCCTACCATTGTAATGGACGTCATAATGGGTATAAATAAAACAATTTCTTAGCCCCATAATTCAACAAAATCTGAGATAAAACATCGTCAGTTTTATAAGAGTAAACAGACCATGATTCATTGCATTGTTCGCAGGATATATTTGTCGAAAGCTCGAGAATCAACTGTTCTCTACTTCATATCGAGGTGCTGTTTAAATAATAGAAAGATAATTTTCATACGTAATTTATTGTTCTTGTACAAGCACCATTTGCTTGCTGTTTTTTGCCTTTGTTAGCGAGTATTTCACTATTTTATGAGAAGTAATTATTGTGCGTCATTAAAATTAACAACGCTTAAAGGAACGTGATATCTGTTTTATTCGCTATCGATTTTTCAGTGTAGAAAGATCTAATTACAGTAATTTTATTAACAATACTGCCCTCTTTATTTCGTATATTTTGACTGACAATGTACTTTTTAGGTCCAATGTTCTATCAGTACGCTAATTAAAATATTTGAAAGTTGTGTTGCGTTTAAAAAAACATTTTTTTGACACATTTCGGTTATCCACGAATAGATTTGATTTAACTTTACTTCATTCAGTGGCGTACTTTTTTAGAAAAAGAGACCACGCATCTCCCTTTGCACACCACTGGCTAATGCGATAGGGCTATTCAATTATGACGCCCCCTAATGGTGTCAAAAAACGAATTTTTTTTTTAACTTGAACGCCCTCCAAAACAAAGGCTTTCAAAAAAAAATGTATAGGTCAAACTTCACTTATTTTATATATTATATATTCCTGCATTTTTCAAATTCAAAGTGAAGTCATCCTGTATATTGGCTGAAGATATTTATTAAAACCTTTTTGGCCCACGTGGTCTTAATTCGACCCTTATAGTTCCAGTTGTTCTGCAAGACTGACATATCAACTGTTTTTACTTACAAAAATTTCCTTTTAAGGATTTTACCATTACAGACAATGACTGTGTCTAGCATCGCCAAAAATTTAAAGCGAAGCGTTCCTGCGCATTTTCTGTGTGCACAAACATCAGTAAACTTGTTTTTGCCGTTTACAAAACTACCAACTAAAAATAGTAACCAGTAAGCTTTTATGAATTTTTGTAAATTTATTATCTCACCTCAAACTTATTATATGTAAAAAAAATTCCAGCGTACGTGCAGGACATCTGCTTGGATAAAGCGCAAGTTATACCGAGAGGAAATATTTTCAGCTTGATTTGGGTGCAAGCGCTTGAAATTTAGTGTAATCGTACAACAAACGTTAGCAGAAAGCGGTTTGCATGCGCTCGATTTCGCTTGTGGAAACGTTAGATGTAGCCAATCATTTGATGCTTGGATTTGAGGTTTTTACAGCATGTTGATTCAATCTGCTGTAGTTCTTCAGGTTGTGATGACGTGGTCTAAGTATGCTGCCGTTCACAGATGCACATTTGCGAAATCACTAGTGAGGATGTGGTTATAGTTGTAGGGGATGTTAAAGGATGTATCAGAAAATCAGTTCCAAGTGTATATTTTAATTTTTCTATTTCCCATTCCAACTGTATATTTCAACAAAATAATAAAATCTATATTAATTATAGTCTGTTTAGAAATTAAACAGAGTAATAAAAGCTTATTATGTATGCAAATCGTAAATAAATGTAGTACTGGTGCTTATATTCAATATTTTTATATTATGTATTATCGGTATAGATGAGGTGTACTTTTAAAAAAACTTTGTGGGATCGAACCGTACTAAATTGTAGCAGATAACAAAAATTTAATCCCCGACAATCCGGCTTTGTCTATGCCACCTCAATTTCTCGGTCCATTCTTATAAGTAAACAATATAAAAACAGCATTTCAAAACTAGAGACTACTTAAAGCATCATAACCGGGATTTTAGTAATTCAAATAAAATTATTCAATATTATTACCAAAATAATTATTTAAATTTAATGAATAGACTTTTATTCCACACAAAAATATATGTATTTTGAAAATTCAAATTATGGTGAGTAAATGTATTGTTGTAAAAAAGTAGGTATATTAAAATTCATCCTCTGAATATTCTGATCTCCTAGATTGATAACAATAGGTTCCACAGTAACGTCAATTAAATTATCGAGTTCCCACATTTTCTCCTCTTCTTTTTGTACATGATGTATACATCTTTGCCAGTTATCTGCAGTTACTCGTTCCAAGGAACTTTTTAACAAAATTTTCACGTCACTTAATTTAAACGTCGTATTATTTCGCACTACATCTCCTTTAACTTGCGCCCAGACTAATTCGATTGGGTTAAGTTCTCAGTGATAAGGTGGTAACCATAGTACCGTTATTTGGCGATTTGTTGCCATTTCATCGATAACATATTTTTTCTGATCTTTATTAAGATTGATAAGTGTCAAAAGTTCCTTTTTCAACGTATTTGTAATTATATCGGCTTTCCTCCAAGCAGTCGTAGGTGTCCGCTCGGTCTGCCGTGAATGGTAACTGGCATTATCCATGACAATTACAAACCCCGGAGGAATAAGATCCAACATTTGTGTAAAATACTCTTCGAAAACATCTGCGTTCATGTCTTCCTGATAATCACCTGTATTTTTAGATTCAAATAAAAGTAAACCGCCATCTACAAAAACCACTGGCACTAGCTATATGTGAGTGAAGTGGGAACGTTCAGAGATTTCACAAGACTCACTTGATGTGCACTTAACTCTTTATTACTTGAATCTGACTCAATTTGGTTACAATCTGAGTTTATATAATGCTATTTTGCTATTTCAGCGATTTAACTTTACATAGGCAAGCAACTAACTTATTATAATATTAATATTATATAAAGAATACATAAGCGAGATAAAAATATATACAGGGTCTTATCTGGATACCAATATTACTTGTGTCACTATTAATCTTCGCCCTTTACCTGAAGGTGCCTTGAACCCTGTTGAAAGTCCATTCAAAAATGCTTGTCGAAAACTTTTTACATTTTTATCTTGCCATACTTTTGTTACAGTATTCCTCGTTGATCCAAGTTTCGTCTAGATGATAAATATTCCTCCCTTCGCCACGGAATTTTCTAATTGATCTTAAGTAGGATCTTCGCCAAGAAATAATTTCATCTTTATCGATAAGAACTGACTTCCTGTTCTGCTTTTCCCAGCAAAAATTCAACTCTCGTAAGACGGCCCATAATTTGCTTCTACTGATTTTTGGCAAATCGTTGTCCTTTGAAAGTTCACTTAAAATTTTGTTTAGCGTTGGTATTTATTTTTTAAAATAAAATAAGTGTACTTTTATAATAATAATAATAATAATATCTCTACCCCTCAGTCTAATCACAGGGATTAGCCCAGAAGTCGGAGACTTGTGCGGGAGAGGGGGCGGCATATTATTATTAAGCAGGCCGCATTTGCGCCCAGGAACGACTTACGTTGGTAGGCCCTAACCACTATTCAGTGCAGGAATGAGGGAAACCTGGAAAACCTCATTAATTAGGGGGGTAGTCAAATATCAATCGGTATCAATCTCTCACATTGACCCAAGCTAACATTCTTCCACCCTACCATACCCGCAGAGAGGGTGCCAATCCTCTCCACGAATATAGCTTATATACGGTCTACCGACAGCTGGGCGCGAACCAACTCCGATCTAGTCACCTCGATTCAAGTACTGACGCCTTAAACCGCGCAACCACTGACCGACCAAATGCGAATGACATTTTTGAAGAAATCATCTATAACGACTTTTGACCTCCCTGTAGATGATTTTGGAGGATTTACAGAATCTTGTTCATTTTTTCTTTCCTTTAAAAGTCTGTAGATAGTCGATTTTCCAATCCCTGTCATTTTGGAACACTTTTCCACGATGTCGTCAATACTGTTGGTAGGATTTTGGTGTTTCAATGCATTAAATACATTTAATATAATATTCTTCTCATTCTGAGACAGCGCACATCTTTTCACGCGTTTAGCAGGTACGTAATCTGATAAGCTCGACATTTTACCCAAACAATATTATATCAACTGGCACAATAGTCACTAAACATAAGTCGAATTTTACTCTACTGCACTAGCACGTCTTGGTATATTCAGCTCTAAGACTGGATTGATCTGTCACAATACACTGGCTCCTGCCCTATGATGTATCCAGTAAAATATACTAATGTACACCCATTACCTGTTAGCATTAGTGTTACCCGATAATTACCTGAAACGAAATATTACCACTCCCATGGCCGGTTCTTATCTCGGGGTTTTATTACTCTCTTTCATTTTCAAACAGACTATAAGCAGTTTTCCACATTTTTATTGCACTACAAAATATTTTAATGAATTCTTAGTAGCAAAGTCTACTGTTTTGTTTCGTCTGTGTACAAAATTGTGTAACGATTTATTTAAGTATTTCAGATATACGTACGTACGTCTATTACCCTGACAAGTCAACTTCAGCGGCCACCAAAAACAAGTGGTAGATATTTTGTTGCAAATTTGTACCGACCAATTTCAATTTTGTAGCTATGCCGTTTTCGAGAAAAAAATCGATTTAATGATAAAGAAAATGACTAATCTTATTGTGATTTGAATATTGACTATTTAATTATTTGTTTTTAGACAAGGATATAAGCAGCAACGGATTCTTAACTCACTAATTTTTTGAAAAACTATACCTACGTCTTCTGAAAATAATCGACTCGTTTTTCTCTCGATCTTAGTAGCGGAGCATTGGTTTTGTTTTTTTTTTGCATGAACGTAGAAATAAATACCAGGTTCTGTCAAACGAAATTTCAATTTATACGGAGCATAAAAATTTCCAGAATTCTTTGAAATCATCACGGTAGCGGAATAAAATGCAAGGTTCTATTTGGTTATCAAACGTTGGTGTGACATTTTCATTAAAATATTCTAAGCGGTTTCTACAATATTAATAAATTTGGATATTTTTAAAGTTTAATACTATTAGATCAGGAACTAAGCGTTTTCCGTATATGGCCCATTTTAGTCGTGTTGTGATTAATCATCTTAACAATCGCTTTCCATAACGCTGGATTGGCCAAGGTGGTTTCCGAAATTGACCATCAAGGTCACCAGATCTGAATCCCCTTGATTACTGACTTGGTGGATGGTTTAAATCATTAGCTTATGTAACAAAAGTAAACAAAAAGAGAGGTGCTATTCTATCGGATTTTCAATAGTGCAGCACTCATAAGAGAAAATCACCGTGTACTTCAACGAGCTACCTGCGCAATCTACAAACGAGCTGATGCCATGCATCGAGGTAGACGGTGGTATATTTGAAAATTTAATTAATTAATTTCGGTTTATTAGATCTTTAATCAATGTTATAATTTATAATACTTCGGAATAAATTTTCTCTACTTATGCATTACAATAATTAATTCAGGTAAAAATATTTTCATTGCTATCTCAGATCATATATTTATTAGACTTTTTTGTTCCCTTTTGCCCCTGAACACCCCTTTAGAATATTGGGGGTTCCCCCCAATCACCCTGTCTTACTCAAAAGTTGATACACGGTACACAGGAAATGAACTGAAGAAACTGAAAAATAAAAAAAAAATAAATAATAGTTTCTGTTTTATCTGTTCTTCATAATACGTTGCTGCACAATATCTTGGTATTGGTAAAATCACAGAACACATATTGTGTTCTATTCATGAATGGGTAGTAAATATTTCGTATTGAGGTACGGATGAGTGGAGTTGCCCTGTGGCTAAAGCTCAAACAGGCATACAACTGTTTGGTAATCATAGCATTTAGTCAATAGAATGCCTGACTGCTTCATTGCACTTATAAAATTACAAGGACTTAATATAGTAAAATACAAAGCAAGCTCGAATGGCTTGTGGTGCTGTCGATCAGAGAGGAAAAATAGAAAGTTAGTAAATAAGTCACTATGAGTTTATCTCCTCTTAAATTTGTGTATGAGAAGAAAACGAAAACCATTATTTTAACCAATAATTTATACGAGGTGTTCTACAAGCTCTATGACAAACTTCTGCAGATGGTAGCTGGGTTAATTTCAAATATTTTTTCTTATGAACAAAGGTCCCATTCATTTTTGCTTAGAAGTTACTAATATTTAAAAAAAATTAATTTCATATTCCAATCAAAGTAGTTTGATAAATATAATGGCTGTTATAATAATTATTAACGTCATTTTGTTTATTCATTTGGCATAGTGTTAAAGTGCTAAATACAAAAATGCATTTATTCACAACTGAAGAGTATAAGGGTCGCAAATGCTTCTACTACATATTTTTTAAGCAAAACCTTCGATGTACATGATTAATATTTTCGGAGCATTTACATCATCCTTAAAGTAAAAGCATTTGCTTTGTTAGAACCAAAAGCTACAGCAAATATGAATAAAACCATTTATATGAATAACACTACCGTGTTTACCATTAGTGTATTTGCTTTAATAAAACTGAAGGTACCTCAGTAGTAGACTTCGTGTATATGAAGCAGCATCTAAATTGTTTTTTTAAATCAAATTAGAGCAGAAAAATATTACAAAAACGAATAGAACTATTATCAGGCGATTATAGAAAACTCTTCCGTTTTAATGAAGAAAATTACATTGGTTAGTCGATTATTTTATTGGGGAACAGTATGAAAAATGAGGAGGTGCTCTGACACCTGCCTAAAAGTTTTGTTAAGGTACACTTCTGATCCTGTCTACCAAAATAGTGTTGGTGAAGTTATTGGAATAAGAAATCACTGTGCCAAAAACAGTTACAGAAGTGACAAATAAAATAATGGCCAAGTCAAATTTATGAATTAAATTTCCTTGTTTTACGGAAGAAATTAGAGGAGCGAGCCAACATTGGCAAGAAAAATATAAATTTTCTAGAATAATAGGTGCACTGGATTGTACACATGTGCGAATTCCGAAACCTTTGGACTATGGAGACGAATATATAAACAGAAACGGCTTTACAAGCTTCAATGTCCAGGAAACTTGTGATGCATCAGATAGATTTACAAGCGTAGAGGTGCAGTGGCCTGGATCCACTCATGACAGCAGAATATGGAAAAATTCCAACAATACGTTGTCATGCGCCACAATACACCAAATGCTATACTTCTAGCAGATGAGGGATACGGCATAGAACCATGTTTAATGACTATTTACAAATATCCCAATACACCACAAGCAATTCACTATTGAATGTTATTTTGGACAATTAGACAACGATTTCTAATACTGCAGTATAAGCCTTTTCCCACTTATTTAATCTAATTTTCTTATTTCTAGTTTAATGCATATCGGTTTTCTGTTTAATTTTTGTTTTCATGTTGTTGATTTTTTTACTCAGTTGCTTTTCCGTAATTACTTTTCCCGTTTTGATTTCCCAATCTTGTTTTAGTTCTTTCAACGTCTCATCTTTCGCCAATTTTACGGCCGGTATTTGTGATTTTTATATGCGATATATATCTGCTTGCTTTTAAACTGACTGCAAAAAGCAGTTGCAACATAATACGTGTGAGCTTATAGAAAATAGCATTTGGTGCGGAGCATGACGGATTTGCTATAAAGCAAAAGCAAAACATTATTAATTTAACACAAAGCAAATGCTTTTGCTACTACCTTCTACTTCGCAGCATTTCTTTTTGTTATTACTTTTTACTTCAAGCAAATGCTTTTATTTTATTCATCAGACCCATTGTCTTTGTGTATGGGTATTTCAATGGGAACGCCAGACAAGCAGCCTGTCCACACAGTCTTTTGAGCATCATTTCGTAGACTACGAGAACAAAGTAACTGAAGTGAATGTACAAAATGAAGAAGATATAACAGATGCTGTCATTGACAACTCTTGAATTAACGTTCGGAGTATATCAAGTAATCTTCATTTATCACCGATTTCTTATGGCGTGTATTGAACGCAGAAATGATACATCCGTTTTATTATCAAAAAAACATGCTGGAGATGTTCCTCAGCGATTAGAATTTTGTCGCTAATTACTTCAGCACCATGCACAAAATGAGAAATTCATTTCGATTGTCACGTGGTCTAATAAAACGTGTTTCACTAGGGACTGCACAAATAATAATCATAATAAACATTATTACGAGTTACAAAATCCACATGCGATGGATCGGTCAGTGGTCGACTTGAATCGAGGTGACTAGATCGCTGTCGGTTCGACCCCCGCATCCGGGGGTCGAACCGACGTATATAAGCTATATTCGTGGAGAGGATTGGTACCCTCTCTGTGGGTATGTTGGCTTGGGTCAATGTGAGAGATTGATACTGGTTGACATTTGACTACCTCCCTAATTAATGAGGTTTTCCAGGTTTCCCTCATTCCTGCACTGAATGGTTAGGGCCTACCAACGTAAGTCGTTCCTGAGCGCAAATATGGCCTGCTTAATAATAATATGTCGCCCCTCTCCAGCATAAGCCTTCGACTTCTGGGCTAATCCTCCTGAGAATGAGGGGTATAAATATTATTATTATTATTAATTAAATCAAGATGATTTCAGCAACGTTTCAGTGCCAACGTTTGGAGTCGCATTTCCAACAATATTTTACTGTATGTACATGTTTTAAATGATTCTTTAAATGCAGATATGTATAGAATTTTCTTGGAAAACAATCTTTATGATATCATTGATGACGTAGGGGTTAATATTGGTGCACCACCATACAGAGGGAGAAAAGTAACTGCTTGGTTAAGTGATCATTTACCAAATAAATAGTTGGGTCAACACGTCCAATAGCATGGTCGCAGCGAAGCTTTGGCGGAGGCACCACTGAAGATGCCGACAGTGGAGAGCGGCGAAACGTTCACCGCATGGGATGCGACCAGTTACAGAGGCTGCTACAGGACGTCTCAAAAGACCACCATTATCCGAGGAACGGTTCCGTCCGTAGCAGTCGTAATGCCAACAACAGCAACCGAAATTAATATATGGGCGGGTTCAGAGATACCGATAGCGGGTATTTGCCCCACAGAGCTTAGCTCTAGAACAACCAGGGCTGATCAATGAACCCCAGCTAATGCTAGGGATGTGCACTTTAATTAATTCTATTACTGCCAGCGACCAGTTACCGAGGTCACGGCATAACAACCCAGAAAATCGCTATGTATCACATAATAGCACCGACCGTGCAAGCCTAAAAACCACTTGAATTAGAGATATGTTCGTATAATAAAAAATATTTAAAATAGCCATCATCTGCCAAAGTGTGTCATAGAGATTGTAGAACACCCAGTATATGTGCTGTTTGATGTTATACTTAAACATACATAGACTTTCTTAGATAAATTAATCATAATTAATTGAATAAATGAATAAAATACTGATGTCTTACCTTTTAACTGAATTTTTTTTTTTAATTTTTGACAATATAGATAAATTATTATCACATGCCTTATTATTGTTAATATGAGGTTGAAAGATTTCTTTGGATAGTCGTGGAACCTGACCACTTTGTACGAGAAGACAAGCTGACTTTTTTGACTAAAAAAAATTGTTCCTCTTAAAAAATGTTTAAAGTAAATTTCTGAAAGACAGAAAGAGATTTACTTATTAAAAAATGGTATATCAGTTTTAAATTTGAATCAGAATCTTTCGATTTTTGAAAGTCATGCAACGTTAACGAGATAATCGCAGTAATATTTTTAAAATTCAAATTTTAAAGTCACATCAAAGGAACAATTTGTTGATAATCTATCGAGGTTTTAAAGATCTGGTAATTGATTTCATACCGAGTGCTTGTAAACTTAGAACCTAGCCAACTTTATAATTTTTACGGAAATAAATGTTTTTATGTGCATTTACTAAGAAAAATTAAAACGGTATTTAAGAAACAGATTAGTTAAATATACTAAGTACTTATAGTAATTAAATGTCCGCCTGTCTTAGCAATGCAGAACAGCTTCTTATAATTAGAGATTAGTGTTTTTTCTTACCTACATTTTTCTACTTCCACTCAGAGGACAAAAAGATTGTTTTACATTATTTCAATATTTAACTAAAAAATACATTTTCCAAATTGATGGACTGGACGTGGAAGAGACTAAAACACCCCCCCATTTTTAGTCCATTGAATTTCAGTTCAGTTTCTGGGTTTATGTAAGATGATGGTAACTCTGAATCGATGGAGAATATTAACTAACTGAAACCACAGGTTTTTCAAAATATAAGATTTTTGTAATTAGAAAAGCATTGATATCTACATTTCTTAAGCAGCGGACATGTGGAGCTATTAGTAAACTAAAATATAATATTAAACTGCAGTTTTTCTTAAATATCTGTCTTCAATTTTTAACAGCCGTAATAATAACAGAAGGATCCGAAATCAATATATGGTCCGCCTCTACAGAGTCTAGCCTGAGAACAACAGGAGTAGGTTATAGAATGACAGTTAAGCGTCCAAATAACTATGTCAAGGCATAACAGCTGGCTAAACCATTATAGATTAAATAACAGCAATGGCCTAGAAAACCTTAAACTCAGCAATAATTTTCATTAATCTTAAATGAAACTGAATTGTTCCTCCTTTCCCGCGCTTGCTGTTGACAACACTTTTAACCGTTACTTGTCATGCTGTTTTGATTTAAACATTCATGCTGTTACTATAAAAACCCTAAATACTTAAATTAAATTTGTCTTCATTTACAGAATTTGTTAAGTAATTGATTATTATGAATTATATTTGAAATCCTTTTTTAAAATTCAGATCAGAGTTTCTAAAATAAATATATTTTTATTTATTAAGATTACTACAAGACTACTACTAAACTTTATTACTAAACTTAACAGAAACATGGCTGTAGAAGGTAATATTTAAAGTAAATATCTGCAGAGAGGTTTGCGTGTATTACTAGACGATCCATTGTAGTAAGAAACCTTAGTTTGTCTTTGTTTCATTATGCAAACACAACCCCTGATTTTAATGTTACTTATGACCATTGATAAGCCGATTACAGATGATACATTCAAAGTTCTAAGATACTGGTTCTTCCCTAATAAGACTAGACTACTCGCTGCTTCTATTTAACTTTGTTATTAAGATCATACGGGACTTTGCAAAAGCTAGAACAACTGAGATCAATAACAGCCTGTCTGCTCTGCATTAGAGGTTTACTTTAAATGAATTTACTCTAATCTAAATTTGGGTACGAATAATCTTTTTATATTTTTTTATAAAATATTGTTTGGTAATGAGATGTATACATTTTACACAGGATGTTCGCAATATTAGGTTAATATTTTACTATATGATAAATTAGACCAAACAAAAAATATTTGACTTAACATTTCTTTTTTGTCTGACCAAGGGTAATACAATTATGACATCAAACAGGTTTTGAATATGTGACAATGTCGAATCACAACATAATAAAATGTAAAAGAGGTAATTATGTGTGCAAAATGATTATATTACTTGTGAAAAGTGTTTATCGTACAAAACGTCTCGTAGTCAGAGAGTTTTGCCCAGATTTGTCATAAATTAAAATATCAATGCAGCTGCTCATAGATACTACGAATTGTTTTGTTTATGTACACTCAAAATATCAAGCAAGCACTAGATATAGAAAAACGAAACGCACTAGCCACATTACTCCTACTATTACCTACTACTAATAATATTTGGAGGATAAGAGCAGCAGGTAATGAACTGCAATGTCGTCATACATTACAGTTTTAAAGATTTTCTGGGAAACGATTGTTTACTTCATTAATACAGATAAATGAACAAATTACGTTACAGGAGCTTTTACTTAACCTTATTTGTACCTTACTTTGTAATTTCGTAACACAGTTTTACATTTTATTGCAACTGTATTTTTATTTTTGAAAAATATTCGAGAAAAACTATTTTTGACATTTTTTTTCATACAAGTTTTTTTTGCTTTTTGGTCAGATATATACAAGCCCCTTAAGTATCTCATTTATATTCTGGACACCCTGTATATTGCATTCCATAAAATATCTTAATTACCTCTTTTTAACTATATACGGACTAAGTTAAAGAAAACATTTTAACATTAATCATCATGATTTGCACCATGAGTTTGTTTCAAAGAATCAATGATTTCTGAAAGAAATGGAATTTTTAGATAAATTAAAGCCTGAATTAAGGTAACATAATACCATTTACGTTAACTGAAAATAAAATTGCAGCAAATTAATGGATATAAATATAGTTAAAATAATCATTACCATCTAGATCCAAGGCCTACACATCTGGTGCTTAGTTGTTTAGTGACGTCACTGGTTTTGAGGCAGGCAGGAACAGGAACCGTGAGCCTAACCCGAGAATAACAAAGACAAGTCAAAGAGCTAAGGTTGGGAATGTGTACATTATTTTTGTTAGTGACAGCAACCAGTTGTCTAGGTCATGGCATCGTATCTCTAATGACGCACCATCAATTAATTTATTTCTTCTACTCATATGTTAATTATTAATTTCTGAGACATAGAATCTACCAATTTTAATAGTTACTGTTTACCTTGTCAATTTCTTGCTGTATTAAATAGTATTAACAATGGATTTAAGACGCATTTGACAATTTTGCTACAATATTCAAATTAATCTTTACCGTAAATCTAGTTATCATATACAGGGTCAATCTTAAATAAGTACAAATATTTTAACTGCTGGTGTAGTTCGTCATATAGATCAGTCTAGTGAAAGCCATTTTTAAAAATTTCTAATACTTACGGAGATATTAATTTTTTTAAAAAATACCCACATTTTGAGGACCGCTGGCTGATTTATCATCCAACAACCTAATGAAACATATGATTTGTTGCGAGGTTGCCATATCTCCTCCAATATAAATATTACGTTTCCTTTAACGAATAGTTCTATTTTAAAAATACTTGTTTTAAGCATAAGTACAGTAAAATTGGGTATGTAGTATGATACGCAGCAATATTAACATAAATTTTAACATCTGAACTAACCTTAAAACGATTTAACATCTGAACTAACCTTAAAACGATCTGAACTAACCTTAAAACGATTAGGAAGATATTACGTGATATTACTATGTCCAATGTTCAAATATTATACATAAACATGCACACAAGCTTACCTGTTTGTTAAAAAATTAACTATTTAATCAGTAATCCACATTTCACAAGTTAAATGTCATTGTACACTGTTAGAAAGGGACACAAAACACAATTTCCTTAAGTTATTTTATGAAGAATAACGAAAAACTATGATTTTCACACATTAAATTTAATTTTCGCCACATAACCCGAAATGAGTCAATATTAACTATTTCGAATACAGAACCATAAGTGACTTCGCACTTTAATCAGTGAAAAAATTTTTAAAAATAAAGGTACACACAATCACAATATTAAATAACAAAATAAGCAGCTTGACGTATGCGTTTAATATCAAGAAAAAATGTATAAAATGTATACATTTAGACGGCAGATCCAGCAAAGTAAAATATTTTCTCTCTAATGAAATGTGTTGTGGGTTGCCGGTACAAATGGGAAAGGGAAATATGCTGGACGAATTATTAAGAGGTCGATTTATTATGGGCTTTTCAAAAGACGCAGCTCGAGACAGATTTCATGAAGATGTTTAAAAAAAGGTGTATATCGCATATAAAAAAAGCTGGTCAGAAAAACCATCAAGGTAAGTTTTCAGTAATGTGCCTACGACAGGTAGGTATCACGGGCAGTAGGCGGAAACGTCGAGCAAGCAAAACTATGCCTTAGGATTGACAGTCAGTGAGATGCCGATGAGGTTATGTTGATACCGATAAAAGAAACACAAGTGCAAAGACATCTAATATTTATGGTAAGTGATTTCATAATTCCACTACATGTAAATATAAGAATATTGGATGTTTATATAAATATATTTTACAGAGCACTGAGAAGACGTTCGATGTACTAGCTCAACTAGTTATCCACTAGGATACATTAAAATTCCAATAATCTAGTGACCAGGATGATCAATGTTAATGTGCTGAAGTGATGGTGGACTACCCTTATTAGGAAGAAATTCTTATTATGGTTTTAAGTATTCATTCACTTCAACACAGTTACAGTACTGACGACGATATACCAGATGTCGGTAAAATCTGAGGTAAGATTAAGTAAAGTGATGTATTATTTAAAATGTAGTCAGTCAATATAAAAATGAATTTTCGACTAAATTAGGTGTTTTGTAGAGATATTGTACATCTGGCAGCTAAGGATACAATTGTACCCAAATTTTTTAAAGCAGCCGTTTCCTTACGGAATTAAGGTTCAACAGATATGGAATTAGAGAGATTAGAGGGAGTTAATATTATTCAAATCCTAGACTATAACGAATGGAGTACGTCTGTAGTACCAATTATTAAATGTGATGAAACTATAAGAATTTGGGGTGACTGTAAGGTAACAGTAAATATTATATTAAAAATTGATTCTTATTTGCTAACTAAAATAGAAGATCTATTTAGTCAGTTACAAGGTGTGTTACACAGAGGTCTGTTTAAGTACACCAGACTTTCTTATGGTTTATCGTGTATTCTTTCTAAATTTGTCTAAGAAGAGTATTAGTATTTTTAGATATACTTATTACGCAAACCAGTAGAGATGAACATGGTTTTAATGAAGAAAAAAATGTATGGAGATTGTCTGATTAACTACTTTATTAAGTAAAACTGAATTTTTTAAAGAATTGGTAGTTTATTTAGATCATAAATTTAATAGATTTGGATTAAATTAGCGATTAGTAATACTCCAATACCGATTAATCAAACACAACTTAAAGCTTTTGGTTAAGTATTATCCGAGGTATTATCATAAATTTATACCAAATAGTTTAATTATTTTGCAACCTATAAAATTTGTTAAAAAAATATATTTATTGGAATTTGTAAGAAAAATCAGACAGCTTTCATTTATATTGTTTTGTGTTCATTTCAAGTATTAGTACATCGTAACCCTAATTTGCCTCGGGGCTGTAATTTCACATGTTAAGGGATAACTCAGAAAGGCCGATTGCCTATGTGTCTCGGATATATAATAAAACACAACAGCAATATTCACAAATAGGAGATACTTTAGCTATTATTTTTGGAATCATAAACCTTTGAGGACTATTTTTAACCCATTAAAGACTATTTTAATGAGATATTGATGTAAAACAAATTAAAAATTAACAAAAAAATAGATGTTTTATTAAGCAAGTAATGCAATTTGTAAATGATGGATGGCCGAAAAAGTTTTTTTAGCTTTGTTTTGTACAAAAATAATTTCTAATATTGTTAATACTTGTAAATATTGTCTTTCTCACAAAAATAGCCCACCAAAAGCTCAATTAATACTAGAAAATTTCCTAAGATTGCTTGGGAACCTTTACATATCGATTAACTTGGACTATTTCATAGTAAGTTTATGCTAATTATAGTTGATGCTTGTAGTAACTGGATAGCAGCATTTGTGACTAACCAACTAACACTAAAACTTGTACAACCATTAATATTTTACGTAATGTTAGAACCTAGAACATACTTGGTATTAGTGCCAGAAATGCAAAAAATCTGGAAATGTCACTCAAATCAATGATCAAATCGTAGATCATATGTTTGGCACTAAAATCAATATGGAAATTGAAAATGTGATACTGACAGTGCAGTGACAGTGATGTGCATTCTTAGTAAAGTGCAGTGATAGTGACAGTGGAGTGTAGTGACAGTGGAGTGTAGTGACAGTGGAGTGTAGTAACAGTGGAGTGCAGTGACAGTGGAGTGCAGTGACAGTGCAGTGCAGTGACAATGGAGTGCAGTAACAGTGGAGTGCAGTGATGAGTTCAGTGATAATGATATTAGTCTTGTGAGAAATCAGTTGGAATGTAGAAAAAATGATTATAGATCACATTCTGGATCTGTGAGTAGAGAATCTGTTTTATGTTTTCAGTTTCATGTTTGTACATAGACGTACTTTATTGGTGAGGTATAGGTATGGCAATGAGGGGAGGTGGCCATACACATTTTTTATAAACAGTCATTCTTTGACATGTCTAAAAATTCTAGTTAAGCCTTGTCTTCATGAACACGAAATTCGCGAAAATGCACGCGTTTTTTATTTAAAATGGAAAAGTGTCAACTTTTAGCAAATTTTATTATTGCTATTTTCATGCATTATGTGGGGTTAGCAAGTTTGACTTGGGCTTCCGATAATCTGTCATGACAGTCAATGACAGTTTGATAATAAAAATAATATAAAATGTTACAGTTGACGAAATTCGCTAAAAGTTGAGATTTTTTCCCACCATCAAATAATTCGAGCGAATATTCGCAAATTTTGCGTCCATAAGGACAAGATTTTAAAACTCCCTTGAAGCAAAGACATTTGTGTAACACTGGCAACACTGTCAACCACACGTTCAGTCTGCAGCACTATGACTTATAAAAGTATGAAAGGGTATGTCTAGGCCAGCGGTCCTCAACAAGTTCTGCTGAAAAATTACGAAATTTATTTAAAATTTCACTTTTTTATTACTGATTTGTTTGTAAAAAAACTATTAATTATGTGTTCTACACACCAAACTATACTGTTGGTTAAAATATTTGTACTTATTTAAGATTCACCCTGTATTGCTGACTGAACAAAATCATGACATTTCATTAAAGTAGGCCTTTGCAAATACGATAGTCTGTCAGATGGAAGCATTTTTAAAGCTATTAATTAATATTTTGTATTTTATTTTCAGCATACCAAAGCATGTGGTGTAGATTGTAAACTATTACTTGATTCAAGCTTCCGTCGAATATATGTTACTACGTTTCAGAAAATCCCGTTTATATGCCTAGACTTTAAGGGTAAATCCTATACGAATCTTTTTCATACATGCCAATTTGAAAGATGTAATCCAGTTTGCCATGACAGCGGTCAGAATGGTAAAAGATGCGGCACTGCAGGCTAAGCTACCGTAATTTATTTATCCGTTCAATATCCAGGATATCGGGGATTACACGTACCTCGATTCATGTCAGCTATATGTATCGTAAGGTTACAGATTATATTGAAAGGTTGGGTTAGTATATTTGCTAGAGGCTATTAGCAAATCTCTAATATATAGGTGCTTTTCTTTTCCAGGACGTTATTAAATTTTATTAAAAATTCAGTCATTCATAACCTAGTAACCGCTTATATAAAAAACACCATTTTAAATAATAAAAAACAACTTTTAAATATACCTACAGGGTGTCCCTAAAAAGTCTTTATAAAATTCTGCTATATACTCACACTGATTAGAATATACTACGTGACAAAGAAAGGTAAAACCTATACAGGGTGTCCCAAAATTAGTCGGCCAAAAATTAACTGTGGCTTCTACGATTAACGAAAAATAAGAAATAATAGTTATATAGACATAGGTCCGTAAACGCCCTCTAACGGAGCTAATGCTCCTTGAAGGAGGACCCCAGAATTTGATTTTCTCCAAATATTTTCAAAACGGATCGAGATAAAGTAATCAAATTTAAAACTGAGAATCACAGTTAGACTGTGAATCTAATGTTCTAAAAACAACCATAATTAGTCATAGACGTGCTAAACTGGGGAGGTTATTGCTCTAACTTTTTCATGTGTTCAGGATTTTGCCGTCAGATCAAAAAATTTAAAATGTTGAACAATTTTACAATAAAAAGGTACTCTCGTTTTACTTCGATAAATTATTCCGTTTACGAGTAATATTAATTTAAAAATTTTGTGACATACCACAAAAATATTAGATATGATATGCAAATGGTCAAATTGTCTCTAGTAGGCTTTGAAAAGTTATTTTTCAGCTTATTTGCCACATATTACAAATGTATTTAAAAAATTTTGGAGTATTAATAGGCTATATTAAAATTAAAAAATTTACAAATAATTACATTACTGATATGCATTTTAAAAGTATTTTAATATGTTAAAACATCTCTAATATGTGTTAAATAAATAGACAGTATTTTCTCAGAGCCAACTAGCGATATTTTACCTATTTATAGTTTCTTAAACTTTTGTGGTATGTCACAAAATTTTTAAATTAAGATTACTCGAAAACAGAGCAATTTATGGCATTGAAATAGGAGTACCTTTCTCATGTAAAATAAACAAAAAATTTAAATTTTTTGATCGCATGACGAAAATCTTTAGACAGAAAAAAGTTAGAGCAATATTTATTCACTGACCCCCCCCCCTCCCAATATGGCAGGCCTATGACTAATTATGTGGAATTATTTTCAGAACATTAGAATCGCAATCTAATTGTGATTCTCAATTTCAAATTTCATTACTTTATCTTGATCCCTTTTGGAAATATTTGGAGAAAGTCAAATTTTGGAGTCCCCCTTTAAAGTGCAATAGCTCCGTTAATTTTTGGCAGGCTAATTTTGGAACACCCTGTATATGTTCATTGGATTTTAATAATTTTTGGTATACAGGTTCAGGGCTACTTACTTATGAATGGTTACATTTTCAGCAAGATCAGAGAACCTACAGCATGCAGCAGTCTGCGGCCAATTATGCCGCAGACGAATAACAATTTTTAATATAATATTCATATCAATAAATAGTAAGTACAGTAACAGTAAATAGGTATCTAAAAATTAAAATAAACTTGAACATACGAGCATAACCATCAGTCTCTGCGATGACATATACCCATCTAGTCAGTTGGTCTCCGCTCTATAATAGCGACGTTCCTCAGTCGCGTTATTTTGGAGCCCTATTTTACAGGAGGAATCGCCAAAGTAAGGCGATTCACCGGCAACTGTTATTTCTATCTTCAGTTGAATTAATAAGTGTTAAGACAGGGTTGCTCTCATTTGGGAATGTTTCAGGTTCAATAGGTGACAGATAGATGTTGATCCATAAAAGCTATTGTTTGTCTGGCAACATGAGGTCTAGCATTGTCTTGCTGGAAAATGGTGTTTTGGATGGTGTGAAACTATGGAATGATATAGGGCTCCACTACTTCCTGAATGTAACGGAGGACTGTCATGTAGCATCTAATGAAAACCAGTGGTGATCTGCAAACGCCATAGTGGTTCCTCTACGATGGCCAGTGCCTCTCGCTCCATGTCCACGGCCTTCCTGAGTCTATGCTTGATAATACTGTACTGTTACTATAGATCTATTAGTCCTTCTAGAAGGATAAGATATGAAATGACATATGGCTCCACCACTTCCTGGATGTAGCATTGGGCTGTTATGTTCCCTCCAATAAAAACTAGTGGTGATCTGCTATCATGCGCGATAACATCCCACACCATAACGCCTTCTGTGTGTGATGGACATGACGCTCTCTGTCTGGATCACGTCTTTCACCAGGTCGCCTTCTCACCCTTGTCGACCATCTTGCATACCCAGGCAGAAACGGCATTCATCACTAAAGATCAATTGCATCTTTGACGTCCAGGTTTTGGAATATTTACAACATTGCCAGTTTCTCTAAATTTAGACTCTACCTTACTGACTGTTGATTGGCTGATAGGGCGATCTGGATATTTTTCATTAAATAAATCGCTAACTTCCTGCTGAGTTCTAGTCATATTCCCGCATCCGATAAGAATTAAAATTTCAATTCTTTGAGTAACAGTTAAATGTGCCATAATACTTTAAATTGAATAATAATTTCTATGTCGCTTACAATACTTATTAGAAAGTCGGTGTGACAATGACACTTTGCAAAGATTTTCACCTACGTGATCCATAAAAGAACTATGGAATTCGAAAAACTAAACTTGATAACGTTTTTACTTTATTTTAATTGATTTACGTTTTCTAACATTCAATCGTCATTTACTCGAAAACTTTCCTATGTAAGAGGGCAAAATTTGAGTACTGTCTGATAGAGAATTAAACGATCTTTCAGAATCAAGGAAGAAAATATGGTGTTGCCATTTAAAAAAAATCGATGACGTCATTACTCGAAAACAAATGACATTTGAAAATCGCATTTTACGCTAAAATATGTATTTTTTAAATTAAAAATCGACCTGTTCGAGGATTTTTCCCAAAAAATAATTGTTTCGCTATTATTGAATTTATTCCATACTTTTGGCGCATACTGTATATAGTACCTATATAAATTTCCATATCAAAACTATGACAAATATAAATTCATATGCAAACAACGTTGATATTTTTTTAATTGACTATTTCAAGTTTCCATGGACAAGAAATGTATGTGCAAGAGCCGGTATGCCGGATGATCAACCGTTAAACCGGGAGGCACAGAATATATACGATTCAGAGTTCCCACTTGGCTTTTCCCGGTTGTTAGTTTTATTGTAACTAAATGTGCAGAGAGTTGTTTGGAAGTGTGCGTGAAGGCTTTACACCATTGCAAATCTAACAAATTGTCAAATTATCTAGAAGTGTGATTGAAAACATATTTGTATACATGACTCTTTTATAATAATGTTACAGTAATTTCAAATAATATTTAACCAACATGACAATAAAATACAGTTCATACATTGTTTTTTTAGTCACTCTGTATGAGAAGGCAACATTTATTTTAGAGGTTCTCCAAGATTTCACTTAGCCCCCCTGAAAAAGCTGGCTGACTACGGCTCTGCTTTCAGAATTCCAGTGTTGTCAAATTTAATTTATATCTTCATTTATTGTACAGTTTTACGATGGTAGAATTAAATGGTCCAAATTATGGCAATAATTACTAAGATAGATTTGTGTAATAATTTATAGTGTGAGTTGTGTATTGTCGTTAAGTGTGCCCACACAGGATTTCTTGTTGTATATTAGTCCACTAGAACAAACTTTCTGTAATATATTTTTATATATATATTTTTTTGTTTTAAATTTAAAGCGACTTATGCGATTTTGGTCAAATATCGTACGTTGACATAGCTTTATAGCACATAAATTTCCATATTAAAACTATGATAAATATAAATTCATATGCATACAACGTTGATATTTTTGTAATTAACTACCTATTTCAAATTTGCATGGGCAATAAATGTAGGTATATATAAAATTTAGATTACGTAATTTATTTGATCAAAAAAAGATGAAGTATGCTGATGACTCTATTACTTTTAAGGTAGCCATATACGAGCTGGCTTGCCAGAAAGTCAGCCTTTCGGCCGTTAAGGTATGGAGAAAAATGTAATGTAAACATATTTGGAATACACAAATTTTTATAACATCCCTCCCCCCCCCTGTTGATATGGGTTTCGATTACTAAGATAGAATTAGTTAGTTTAATTATTCTCCCTTGTTGTTTATTAGTCAACTAGAACAAACTTTCTGAACTATATTTTTATCATATGTCATAGAAAAAATAGATGTAAATTTATAAGCTGATAAATCTTTTAATAACTGGCTGTCTGACAGTAATTATATATTGGACTGTGGTTCTATTATTACAGAGTGGTCACAAAAAAATTGCCGCCACCATTTTCTCCGTTATTTCTCAATGGGTATACGAATATAAATGTATGAATAGAATTTGTAGATTTTTAATATACAGGTTTGAATATACAGGGTTAACTATGACTAAGTATAAAAATGTTAACCACGTGCTCGGGGAGGCCTAAAAAATAATACAAAAAATATTCCACAATTTTAGCTCGATATTTAAAAAATGGAGCAAAACCTTTTTTTCCTACGGAAAGACGGTGCCTATGATAAGCATTGACTGAGATGGCTTCGATTCATAGATAAAGCTTACATCTGTCAACAATGTCAACTACCATGCGGTCGTCTTTTTGCAGCGTTTCTAAATACAGAAACGACAACAATTAACATTCTTATTAGTAATAATACCTGATATTTTCACTCATTACAACCACTCACTACATATAAAACATACTTCCCTAAGTCCAGTTAGATAAAATGTCTATTTATTATAAGAAAATTAAACGAAAGGAATGGGTAGGTTCTAAGGGATAATAGAAAGCATTTAATGCACCCGCGGCAGTCTTGTCCCATAACCTAGAAAAACAAACCGGCGAACTATATTGTGGGAAAATATCTGTACCCGACACATGTTCCTTTATTTAATAACTATAAAGCGTTTAAAATAATTACAATAAAGCATTAAAAATTGATGAAGAACATAAACACCAGGAATTGAATTATGACATGACAGCGAATTTTACCGTAGCTTACGGGTTGCCTACTTTGACTCTGTAAACGTGCGGCGGACGGGTCGCATAGGCGGCGTTATAATATCGAAAAAATTTCGCTTTATAAATAAGTTCGTAATTTTTTGAAGGGCGATTCCGTTAATTCTTAATTTTATTTATCCCCTCTTAAAATATTTGTACTTAATCATAGTTAACCCTGTATATTTTTTTATACAGGTATCACGAAAACATCTTAATCCAGGTATTACGAAGGCAACTGACAGTCTGATAGATATAGGTCTAACTTATATATTTTCTTTTTAAAACAGATCACGCTGTATAGCTTTAGACCATTATAAAAGATGTCAAAACCATTTAAAACATATACAGTATGCGCCAAAAGTATGAAATAAATTCAATAAAAACGAAACAATTATTTTTGGGAAAAATCCTCGAACAAGTCGATTTTTAATTTAAAAAATACATATTTTAGCGTAAAATGCGATTTTCAAATGTCATTTGTTTTCGAGTAATGACGTCATCGATTTTTTTTTAAATGGCAACACCATATTTTTCCTTGATTCTGAAAGATCGTTTAATTCTCTATCAGACAGTACTAAAATTTTGCCCTCTTACATAGGAAAATTTTCGAGTAAATGACGATTCAATGTTAGAAAACGTAAATCAATTAAAATAAAGCAAAAACGTCAAGTTTAGTTTTTCGAATTCCATAGTTCTTTTATGGATCACGTAGGTGAAAATCTTTGCAAAGTGTCATTGTCACACCGACTTTCTAATAAGTATTGTAAGCGATATAGAAATTATTATTCAATTTAGTATTATGGCACATTTAACTGTTACTCAGAGAATTGAAATTTTAATTCTTATCGGATGCGGGAATATGACTAGAACTCAGCAGAAAGTTTGCGATTTATTTAATGAAAAATATCCAGATCGCCCTATCAGCCAATCAGCAATCAGTAAGGTAGAGTCTAAATTTAGAGAAACTGGCAATGTTGTAAATATTCCAAAACCTGGACGTCCAAGCATTAATGAAAATCAAAAACAGAACATTTTGATAAGTATGGTGGATAATCCTCATAATTCTTCACGATTGGTTGCATTAAACAATGACACTATCAGACCACAGCAGTACGTATCTTGAGGAAGGAAAAATATCATCCCTACAAAATTCAACTTGTGCAGGAACTCAATGAAGATAATCCCGATCGCCGCTTACACTTTTGCGTGATTCTAATGGATTTATGTCAAGGAAATAGAAATTTACACTGGCAAATACTTTTTTCAGATGAGGCCACATTTTGTCTGAATGGAACAGTAAACCGTCAAACTTGCAGATATTGGAGTCGGGAAAATCCTCATTAGATGGCAGAGGCACATCCCCAACACCCTCAGAAATTAAATGTGTGGGCTGGAATAGTTGACGACAGAATAGTAGGCAGAACCCTTACAGGACAAAGATATTTAGAGTTTCTAGAAAATGACCTTGTTCCAGCCCTTGCAGTAATTTTTCCTAACGATAATGACCCTGATATTCCTGACGATACCATATGGTTTCAGCAAGATGGTGCACCTCCGCACTATGCGCGCTCTGTACGAGATTTTTTGGACAACTGTTTTCCTGGGAGGTGGATCGGCAGACGCGGACTAATAGAATGATAGAATGGCCTGCAAGATCGCCAGATCTTACACCTCTTGACTATTTTTTATGGGGATACTTGAAGTCAAAAGTGTGACATTAATAAACCACGTAATTTAGAAGAACTTCAAAATCGCATTCGGGACGAAATACGCAGAGTTACCCCAGAAATCATTCATAATGTGCAAGAAGAATTTCTTCACAGACTTGCGCATAGTCAAGAAGTTGATGGATGACAATTCGAACATTTAATTTAAGTATAAAATTTAATCAATTGTATTTTATTTTACATACCTCAGAATTGTTACTTTTTTATGGTTAAAATTTACGTTTTCTATTATTCAATCATCATTTACTAGAAAAATTCCCTATGTAAGAGGGCAAAATTTTAGTACTGTCTGATAGAGAATTAAACGATCTTTCAAAATCAAGGAAAAAAATATGGTGTTGCCATTTAAAAAAAAATCGATGACGTCATTACTCGAAAACAAATGATATTTGAAAATCGCATTTTACGCTAAAATATGTATCTTTTAAATTAAAAATCGACCTGTTCGAGGATTTTTCCCAAAAAATAATTGTTTCGTTTTTATTGAATTTATTCCATACTTTTGGCGCATACTGTATTATACAAGTATATTATACATGCATATTATTACATAGGTGCAACTAGCTACACATGTGAGAGGGCTAAGGTTAAATGTGTGATAGATGTTTTATTTAATAGCCTGACGCTTTTTATAAATATTTTTAGTTGCTACAATAAAATATCAGATATGATTTTCATAGTTATTTTCATAAGTTATTTAATTTGTGGGTGCTAATTTTAATTTAGGGGGTGCTTAGCATCCCCTTATCTACTGTAGTTGCTCTTATGCATGAATACTTATTTGTTAATACCATCGTCGTGGTATGTTAAGAAATGTGGTACCATTTTTAATTAAGAATGTGATCTTTAACGAATTAGTAATTATTTTTCATATATTTTATTTCCCCATTCTGCATCTTAGCCTGTATTGGTATCTGTGCGGTATATTTGAAATATTTTGTTGCCTGCGATTTGGCATTATTAGTCTTAAAATAGATTTTAAAATGCAAACGCATGTTTTATTAAAATTATTTTATTTGCTATAAATTAAGTAAATGGAATTATCTCTGACTCAATTTGAATCATATTTTAAGTAAATTGAAGATGAAGATAAATATTTTTGCAAAATTGTTTTGAATAAAAATACCTATATAAGATGTTTCATCCCAGTAAACACACATACGTTATTTAAACGTATCGTCAACGTACCATTGGTTGATAATTCGTGTTACGTTACAAAATCACCGTTATTTTATGGTTAGAAAAGTAACGGTCTAACATAACGTTTAAAATACGTACTTTTTTAACAAAAAATGTTGGCAAATCTTTTGTAACGTTAAATGAACGTTATTTAAAATATTTAAATAAAACTTATTTATTTAAACCTTTATGAAACGTCTGTGTCAACTGATTAACATATTCACATTGAACAAAAACGTGTTTATAACGTTTTAGAGTAACAGGCATAAGTAATGCTTACAAAACGTATCATAAACGTTTTGCAATTAATAAATATTTCGGGACGATACCAATCCAAAGTAAATTTTATACATTATAATTTAATAAAAAGATTTTGCATTATGAATATATAGGTACTTATATATACAAATAATTAGATAGTAATTATTTTTAAATAAACCTCACAAGTGTTAAAAAAACAGTACCATTTAAACGTGTATTATACGTTATAATCATTCATTGAAATAAGGAAGGGAATTGCCGTTTATTACACATGTCAATTATAATGCCGTTAAACGTTCTATACGAATTAATGATCTTATTGGTAGATAAAGATCACGTGTTACACACATACCATTTCGAGTTCTTTTTTGTAAAAGCTTGTCAGTTGCATATTCATCACTGTACGTACCTACTATGATCCGCGAAATATTTCCCTATTTTATTTTGGTAAGTATACCTACTTCTATAAGTATTTAATTTTATTTTATTTATATAAGAATATTAGGTTTTTTTTTACATTACATGTTACAAATAATGATATAATAGAATCTAAATTTATTCTACTATAACTTTTCCTACTTATGTTTCAAAATACTTACAAAGGCGATGACAAAATTAGTAAAAGTAAGCGTTTGAATTTTGTACTCGTACATGCCTACGTTAAATTACTTTGTAAAATGGGTAACAATTATTATGACTTGGTAATTTTTTTACTTTATACTAAAATTTAAGAACAGTGACATATTTCTAATCATAATTGAGAATGATTTAAACTTTTTTATTTCCTTTCTTGACTATCTACTTCGTGGTCATATTAAATGTATATTAGGTTATTATTATTATTAGCATTATTATTATATTTATAACTATAATAGATTATACTTAGACATGTTTAAAGTTTAGACTTTCTTTAAATAATATATATTATCCAATGTAAGTGAAGTTATTGATATGAAACTTGTTCAGACCTAATTTCATTGTTTTAAGGTTCCAATCAGTAGCATAAATGATATATTATTTTGGTATTTTTATATTTTGTTTGTATTATGTACGTATTATTATTTATTTAATAAACTATTACTGAAATTAAAACCAATTATTTATTGTTACCTACCTAAATTTTCAATTAAACAATAGGTATTGATATTTTCTAATACTCTTATTTATAGGCGTATAGTGAATTAAACATTCGAGCCAACTATTGGAATAGGGATAATAATTATTAATAGGAACAAGATTAAATGAGAGAAGATTTTGTAACTATTTTATTTATATTATATTCATTCCCTGATAATTATTTATTTAATACAGGGTGGTCCAGATGTACCGTAAATACTAGAACATATGGCACGTTAAATGAGGGTACTATTTTACATAAATTTTTGTTCAAAACTCAATAATAAGAGAGATATAACCCTCTGAGGGATGAAATAAAAATCATTTTTTTTAAATGTCTTTCAGATACTTTTGAATAATGGGTTCATGGGGTGAGTATATGATATTAGGTTAATTAATTTTTTGTTACCATTTATTCAATCACTTATGTTTAAGGGGTAGTTTTGGATAGTATTTTTTAAAATTTGAAATTATCTATTTCAAAAAAATACTCATCACTCCAAACAACGCTTTAATCTTAAAGGGATGGAATACGTGGTAACATAAAATTAATTGTACTAAAACCTAAAAAAAGTAAATTCATCATAAAAGTATTATAGTTACTTAAGTGTTATAGATATTTAAAGAAGTGGTTTTTATTTTGCGGTTTTACAGGATTATGTGTACCTGATTATTTAGTTTTTAAATATATATAAAATACCCTTATTTTTAAACGTACTATCTAATCTAGCATTTATGGTACATAATTCTGGACCACCAACAATGCCGCCAGAAGGATAAAAAAAACGTTGTAAAACAGATTAAAAAATACGTCTCTAAAACATCTTTTGGGCATTAAAATAACAAGGTTTAATTTACGTTAGTTAAAAATCTTAATAAAATGTCATTATTAAACGTAAAACTAAGAGCTTATTACTACTAAAAATGATCGTTCCACATTTACTAATATTAAACGTTTGTACTTTGGTTACCAGAAACGTGTAAAACCGCGACATTTTTAAGTTGATTGTATGTAAAAAAGCCACGCCTTTTTAAATCGTTGTATGGACATTATAAACGTTTTTCTAACGTATATGTGTTTACTGGGATTATTGACTTTGTGCATGTTTATAAGAAGTCTTTTTTTCTATTTTTATTGGTATAATACACATGTAAAACAATGCATGTTAATTTTAGGACATCTGTTATTTAATAACGTTCCACATTTACTAATATTAAACGTTTGTACTTTGGTTACCAGAAACGTGTAAAACCGCGACATTTTTAAGTTGATTGTATGTAAAAAAGCCACGCCTTTTTAAATCGTTGTATGGACATTATAAACGTTTTTCTAACGTATATGTGTTTACTGGGATTATTGACTTTGTGCATGTTTATAAGAAGTCTTTTTTTCTATTTTTATTGGTATAATACACATGTAAAACAATGCATGTTAATTTTAGGACATCTGTTATTTAATAACAATTCCTAATAATAATAATTAAGCAGAACAATAGTTTGCTAATTATATAAATAAAAGTTAATTTATAAAAAACTGTGTTTTATAAATTATCCGCACATCAGTAACGTTGAATACCTAATCAATACTTACAAAGAATAAGGCAAAACCCTCGAAAAGACACAAAACGATAAATTTATCATAAATTAAATATTGATTTATGAAATATTTTCGTAAACCTTAACGTTACAAATACAGTTACAGTTACACATTATAATTTCATTAGACAGACTTTGGCGTCTCCTGGAAAATGTTATTGAGACTATCACGTAGAGGAATTATTCCAGACATTTAAATAAATAGTAAATGCCTAAATTGATAAATTTATGGGAACTATATAAACGCCACGAGCATTACAAGTCGAGGATATCTAAAAATAATTTACCATATCATTAGCAAACATTAACCAAGATAAAATATCTTTCAAGTCACATCATTCTTTGTAGTTCAGATTGTTTATGATGCTGTAAATCTTAATTATATTTTTCCTCAAGAAGTTGTAAAGTTGTAAGTAAATAAATTTAAAAGTAAATCGCCTGGGCATTAAACAAGTTTTGACCAAACGATTTGTTTCGCAAATTGGACAAGAACATGTCATAATTTATTATTTGTTTAAGATACTTAAATAATTCGATTTTCCTACAATTCATATTAATTAAGTTATTTATACGTATGTTCTTTAATTCCAAATATGCTAAAGAATGATTTTATAGATTTTATAGTAAAAAATCTAATATAAAAATTAATATAACTAGATTTACTGAAGAAAAAATACATTACATACATTATTAAATGATTTTCAGATCTCAAAATCACTTTTGAACATAGCAATACTGCAACCACAATCAATGAAATCTGATTTTTCTGTATTTCAGAGACTCATATTTCTTCCTTTGGAAAAATTTTTTGATTTCAATAAGTGGTTGACTGCTGCCGAACTTCTGTTTGCTTTTATTATTCTCCTATTTATTTCTTGATCATCACAGTTAACTGTTATTAGCGCCCCCAAATATACATATTCTTGAACTTCCTCAAACTCCATCTCTCCATGCTCTGTTCTCAATTTAAAATTGGTATCCTTTTTTTGTTCTCCTATTCTCAAAAGCTTACTTTTCTCTTGATTTATCTGCAATCCCACTTTACGTACTTCCTTCACAAGTTTTCTCGTTACTTCTTCTAATTCCCTACTATCTCTAGCAATAATAGCCACGTCATCTGCATAACTTACAATTTGATGACTTTTAAACAATGTGTCCTCTGTTCAACTGACTATCTCTTATGACCTTTTCTAGTACTAAATTAAAAAGAAACGTTGAGAGTGGGTCTCCTTGTCTCAGTCCTGTATCAATAGTAAAGCCTTCTGAACATTCACCTTTTATTCGTACTTTGGATTTGGTATTTTCTAAGGTCATTTTCAATAGCCTAATCAGTTTGGTTGGTATCCCAAATTGTTTCAAAATTTTACTTAGTTTATTCCTTTTGATCGAATCATATGCTTTCTTGAAGTCCACAAATAGAAACATTGCTTTGATCCCATACTCACAGCATGTAGTCAGAATTTCCTTCACCATGAAGATTTGGTCCGTTGTTGACCTTCCTTTTCTAAAACCTGCTTGATACTCCCCTATTTGTAGTTCTGCTATAGGTTCTATTCTCTGTTTTATTAACGTTGCCATAATTTTATACCCTACATCTAACAATGATATACCCCTATAGTTTCTGCAGTCTGTTGCATTTCCCTTTTTTAAGATTGGTATAATCAAAGCATCTCTCCAATCTTCAGGCATACATTCTCTTCCCCAGATCATTCGTATCATTTCGTATATTCTTTGTCTTAAATCCTCTTCTGCGTACTTAATGTATAAAACAATTTTGAGACCAACAGCGCTGTATGGTAGTGAAACCTGGGTTCTCAATAAGAAGTCAAGATAAAACCTTTTAAGGTGGGAAAGAAAAATCTTAAGGAGAATTCTAGGGGGTAAGAAGACGGAGGAAGGCTATGTAAGGAGAAATAATGAGGAAATATATGCAATGTACCAGGCACCAACAATAGACGAAATTGTAAAAGCCAGAAGAGTGCAGTGGCTAGGGCATCTAGAACGTATGGAAGATGAAAGGGCAGTTAAGAAAATAGTAGGGAGTAAACCTAACTACAAGAAAAAAAGAGGTAGACCGAGGAAGTGATGAAGAGAGGCAGTGGCAATAGATCTAAGGGAGAAAAATGTAACGGATTGGAAAAGAAAGGCGAAGGACAGAATGGAATGGAGGAGAATAATATAGCTCTGGGCCTAAAAGGCCTGTAAACAGCTTTATATATATATATATATATATATATATATATATATATATATATATATATATATATATATATATATATATATATATATATATATATATATATTTCTTCAGGTGCCTTCCTTTTATAAATCGAAATCAAATATCTAAATATATACAAATTAACATATAAATTGATGAAGTGGTATGTAGAAAAAATATACACCAACTTACCAAACAATAATTTATAAAGGTACCTATATTGTATTTGTTTGGATATTTATATCTGTTAATAAAAAATGAACCAATATGTTAGAGATTTTCAAGCCTTAGATTTTAATACTTTAGATATAAGTAACAGTTAAGATTTTTTCCAGAGTATAAATAAAACTGATAAAAAATACTTCTCTATATTTCATTGTAATATAAGAAGTATAAACAAAAATTTTAATAACCTTCTTCTTCTATTAAATAGTTTCACTGATTTCAGTTTTGATATACTAATTCTATCAGAAACGTGGAAAATTCACGACCAATCTTTTTTCAAAATTGATGGTTACCAAATGATTTATAATGAGGGAGAAGTAAATCGAGCCGATGGTGTGGTTGTTTATTTGAGAGATGAACACAAACATAATTATTCCTACGAAATAAAACAACTAGGTCTAATGAAAGTTATATTATTAATAATTGAAATAAATGGACAAAAAATTTATATAAATCCTATTTACAAATGTCATGATATTACACCTTTTTCTTTCAATGATCACTTGAAATTATTTTTAGAAAATAATCCTATACAGAACAAAAACACTTTTTTTATTGTTGGTGACACTAATATAGACATAAAGTCAAATAAAGATTATTCTCATGATTATTTAAACTTGCTCAGTACATTAGGGTTTGTTTCGTTAATTAATAATTTGACAAGAATTCGGAATGGATCAAAATCGTGCCTTGATCATATTTTTGTAAAAAAAAAATTAATGCTGAAGCTTGCTTTAAATCATTTGTTTTACACAATGATTTAACAGATCACTATCCAATTATAGCATTGATGGAAATTCAGAAACCCTCCAATTGTAGACCTGAAATACAAACAATTTTTAAATTAGATGAAAATAAATTTATGGAAACTATTAAATATGAAACTTGGGAAACTGTTTACAATTCTAACGATATTGATACTGCAACTGAAGCCTTTATTACTAAAATTAAAACAGTTATTGCAGTGTGTCAAAGGCAAATTAAAATAAAATCTGTTAAAAAAAGACAACCCTGGATTACAGCCGGTATTACACGCTCTTGTCAAGAACGGCAAAAGCTCTTTAAAATCTTTCAAGCAGACCCAACAAATTTGGTAAAAGAATGAACGTATAAACAATATAAAAATAAACTTAATAAGTTAATTATTTTTCAGATCATCTTAAGAAATATAAAAATGATAGCAAGCATCTGTGGAAAATAGTAAATAACTTTACAAATAATAAAAAGGAAACGACAGAAATAAAGAAATTAAAAGTTGATGGCAAAACAGTTACTGATAATAAACAAATGTCAAACGACTTCAATAAATATTTTTCAAGTGTAGGAAAAGACTTTGCAAAACGTATTCCAAAACCAAGAACATCAGTAGTAAGGAGACATATTTTAAATAATACAATTTACTTTTACCCCACTGATGTTGAAGTTGAAAATATTATTAAAGAATTAAAAATAAATAAAGCACCGGGACTAGACCAGATAACATCTGAGTATTTAAAATTGATTTCAGTTTATATGAGACATCCTATTACGCAACTTATTAATCAAATCTTGGAACAAGGCTATTTCCCTTCTATTTTAAAACTAGGTCTAATAAAGCCTCTGTTTAAAAATGGTGACTCTAGTTTAATATCAAACTATAAGCCCATATCTCATGTTTCAAACGTGGCAAAAATTATAGAAAAAATAATGAAAATTCGTATGACAGCATTTTTAGAAAAATATAAAATAATATCAAATAAGCAGTTTGGTTTTAAGCAAGGGATGTCGACCGAAGACGCAATAGTATTCTTAACAAACAATATATGTACTAGCTTGGATCACGGAGAGGCTGTGCTTTGTGTGTTTCTAGACTTGTAGTGTAAAGATAGGAGATGCACTTAGTGATCAAGCCTTGGTTGAGTATGGAGTACCGCAGGGCATAGTACTTGGACCCATTTAGTTTACCATATACATAAATGGCCTCCTCAAACTTGAAAGTCAGGGGATCCTGTCCTCATTTGCCGATGATACGGTAATACAGTATTCATGTGTTAGAAACATGGAACAGAGTAAAACAAATAGCTGAAACAGATTTAAAGAAAATTAAATGTTGGTTTAATGAAATGTCGTTGACTATAAATTTTCAAAAAACTAAATTCATTCCTTTTTCTTGTACCAAAGCTAAAATTCCACATTTTAATAATCTTCGAATTAAAACATACACGGACAATATTATAATTCAAGAAGCAAACTATATTAAATATCTTAGCATAGAAATTGATAGAAATTTGAAATGGAATGTTCATATACAATATTTAATTAAGAAACTTAGATATATAATATGTAAATTTAAAAAGTTAAAAAATATTTTGGATACTTACCAGTTAAAAATTATCTATCTATCTTTAGTAGAATCTCATATCAAGTATCGCATAACCGGATGGGGAGGTGCCTATGATGTATATATAAAACAGCTGGAAATTATACAAAAATTATTTTTAAAAATATTATTTAAAAAACCTAATACTACCCTTTTCTCAGCATGTGTAATTTGTTGTAAATGTTCAATGATTGTATAATTGGTTTTGTTTTTAGTTCTCAAAGTTTTATACTTTGTTTTATTATTTTACAAGCATATAATTACTCTGTTGTACTTAAATGTAGTGCTCTGTTTTTATTCAATTTTTCTGTGTACTTACAATGCTATTTTGTTTGAATTTAAAATACCTGGAAATATATATATATATATATATATATATATATATATATATATATGCTCCTACGTACTAGTCTAACGACTTCAGTGGGGTTTTTCATTTATTTCCATACATTGTATTCTATTACTTTTGTTTTTTTGTCGTCTTCTATTTTTGGAAATAAATATTATTATTATTATTATTAATTAAAATAATTTATAAAAATTAAATTTTGAAACGACAATGTCCATAGTGTGTCCAGATTAGTATATATAAATTAAAAACATTTACCTACATCATTCAAACATTTGCCTTTTGTGGTATCGTTTTGATCTATACACTTTTTAATAATATATCAATACATATTAATAATAACGACTTTGAAGACTAGTGCCCCATCAGCGTTGAATTACACCGACATATTTCTTCATTTAAGAAAAAGCAATAAAATATTTGATCACAAAAAATTAAAGGAAAGAAGTTCGGTTCAAATTCACTTAGATATCACTAATTTTACTCTATTAGATTATGAAAATGCTCAGAAAAACTCAACGTTTGGTTAGGAACTTTTACAAAATTGTATTTGTAAAAGTTCCTTGTATATTCAAAAAAAATTTTTTATATAACTTCTGAATCACCCTGTATACTTAAATATAATCGCAAATACGGACTTTCAAGAAACAACAACTGCGGGCTAATACCCCGACCAGCATTGATTTACACCTGGGATAACCTATAGCAAACAGCTAAGATCACTAGGCAGCAGCCTACCAGACATATACCGGTTTCGAGCTTATTAGCTCTCATCAATATGCCATGAGGCAACCGACGAATAACATTAGCTGTTTTAAATGTGTCTAACACAATAAAAGGGACCATGAATAGCAAAGCTACATCTAGCGGCCGTTCGCCATTCTATGCTGGACTAGCAAGTCACAGACACGAAGCGTTCTACATCGCAGTAGAAACCATTGGAAGCTAGCAAAGTCTATTGCGACTGGTCGTTTCTATACTTCATAATGTCTAATAATGTCCACCACTGTCGACGATGAACCATATCGATAGTTACGTGTCAGCTCCGAGCAGGACCGTAGCCGAACGAGAGTAACCAACAGTTACGTAATATAGTTCCATGTTTCTCATTTACATGCAAAAGCCATGCAAGAATCTTGCATGACTCTTGCAATGCAAGAAAAGATTGCGAGACAAGAAATTTGCGATACTAGTTAGCCAAGATATGATCTTGCAAAATCGAGTAAGCTACTCCTATTGTCCCAGAATTTTTCACGTATAGGCTGTGTCTAGACTGTGTTTGGGCTAGGCCCACTTCAACCGTCAAGACGTATGAAAATTAATCAAGTGATATGAATTAAAACACAAAATGTTTTTTAGTATTGGGTGATTAGGGGGAAACCCCTAATATTGGAAAGGAGTGTTTAGGGGGCAAAAGTGAACAAAAAAAAAGCTAATAAACATATGGTCGAATATCAATGGTTACTGAAATAGCAATGTAAATATTTTTACTGCGATTTTTGCGAAAGCTGTTATTATTTGATATTTTATTTTGATGCATTCATGCATTCTAAACCAAACTCACATTAGTGATTACTAATTGTCACAGTTATTTTGACGTTTGTGATTTAAACGATTATTTTATAACTGTAGCATTTATTTTTACATGTGCTTTCATTTAGTCGCATTGCACATACATAATTTCGTAATGCCTGCCACATTTAGTCATTGAGAAAATGCTGATATCATTTTTATTTATGGGTATTGCAACGGTAACGCTAATCGTGCAGTTACTGAATATCGAACAAAAGAGTACCAGATAAAAATGTATTCTAGACAGTTTTCAACAATGTACGTAAAACTGGAATGTTTCCCAATGTGAGAATTACATTTGAGAGGCAAGCTGGTCCTGATCTAGCAGTGGAAAAAGAAATTCTAAATATGGAAGAACGTAGCCCGGGTGTAAGTACAAGGCGTATTGCAACTTGTCTCCAAATTAATCAAACTACGTCATTCACAAAAATGGTTTAAAACCTTTCCATATTCAGCGCGTTCAGAATCTTCAGGACGGTAATAATAATTTACGGTTGCATTTTTGCAGTTAGATAAACGCAAACCATACACTTTACACACATGCACATTTTGTTCACTGATGAGGCTCAATTCACTCGTGATGGAGTAAATAACTTTCACAATGAACATCGTTGGTTAGATGAAAATTCGCACACCACGGTGAAAAGTAACTTTCAGCATTAATAATCAATTACTTGCCCAGTTGTGCAAATGGTCGTCTTACTAAAGCTAGATATGTAGAAGTATTAGAAAATAATTTGACAGATCTACTGAACGATGTTTCATTGGATATTATGCAAAACATGTACTTTCAGCATGATGGTACCCCTGCCCATTTTAGTCATGTGGTGATCATCTTAACAATCGCTTTCCACAATGTTGGATTGGCCGAGGTGATTTCCAAAATTGGCCACCAAGGTCACCAGATTTGAATCCCCTTAATTACTGCCTTTAGCGATGGTTTAAATCATTAGCATATATAACAAAAGTGAACACAAGAGAGGCACTATTCGATCGGATTGTCAATTGTGCAGCAGTCATAAGAAAAAAATCACCGTGCACTTCAAATAGTTAACCACAAACCACAAACGAGCTGATGAATACATCGAGGCGGACGGTGGTATATTTGAGAATTTAATTAATTAATTTCGGTTTATTAGATTTTTAATCAACGTTATAATTTATAATACCTGCAGAATAAACTCTCTACTTTCTACTGATACATTACAATAATTAACTTGGGTAAAATTATGTTCATTGCTATCTCAGTAATTGTTGATATTCGATCATATGTTTATCAAGTTTTTTTATTCACTTTTGCCCCTTGAACACCCTTTTCGAATATTGGAAGTCTCCCCCGAATCACCCTGTATAGCACCGCAAAGCTACATATTCTATGTTATTGGTATTTCAAAAATAACAAAATAGTTGTAATAAGGTAAGTTTATTTAATACATCAAAGTAAAATAAACACATTCTTTGTCACAATTCCACTAATGAATCGTATTTACTTAAATAAAGATAAAAAATTCATATAATTATGTTCGAAAGAAAATGTTTTAATTATGTAGAAATTATTTAACAACCACGTACGAAAACTTTCTCCTTAAATATAGACAAGTGTATATTTACAAATTTAAGTGAGGTTATAAATGTAAATAGTTTCATTCACAAAATGAATATTTTTCAATAAACAAAAAATATAAATATGCAAATATTTAAGTTTAATAATATAAATAAATTACATAAAACATAGTTTGTACCGTTTAATATTTGACTTTTTCTAACTTTATTAACAGTTTACCGTGCAAATTTACAAAACGATTAAAACTAAGTAAATTCCTTGTATACATGTATACTTTGAACAAATTTGAACATAACGTGCAAGTGTATGTATATAAATAAGATTGGTCAACAACTAACACAAACAAGGGGATTACAAAGTTCAACTCTGTAATTCTTTGTGAATAGACTATTGATTTTTTTGTTTGACTCTAATTTACCAAGCTGATAATTACTTCATATTTATTCGACTCAAGCTGATGTCTTATTTTAATTTTCCACGTAGTTTTTGTTTACCAGTTGTTTATTTTTACTACCTATTAGATATGTATAGGTATTTTCTTTTAACGTACTATATGAAACAAAATTTATCGCTTTTGATACACTGATTATTCTCGATTAATACAATTAAATGAAAAATAATTGTTGTACTATAATTAAATTTTTAATTTGAATATTTTGCGTTTCCTTTCTGAAACAAACACATAACTCAGTTTTTAAAAAATGGTTTTCGTTTATTTTACAATTTATGTGTATATTACAAAATTGCTTATTATCAAAATTATAACTATTCCAAAATTGGCTTAAATCTGACTTATTTTACATCCTGAGTTGTTTAGGGTACAGGTGAAATATTCAATAAAGAACGGGCCAACGGTCAGATGTAGATAGTTTGGATAAAAATATGCTGAATTAACTCAACTTACCTTAATCCAAAAGTTGATACTAACGGAGGTACAGGGTGTCAAAGCTGAAAAAATAAATCACATTTCTTTATTATTTTTCGATCGCGTCGACTGTATTTTATGAAATTTTGTATAGGAGAGGGGGGGGGGGGTTCTTGGGACTAGAAATTCGAATATGTCGACGATTTTGGTGTATCTGCTAGAGGGCGCCACCAACGATGGTTTGGACCCCTTTAAATCCCTACGACTTTTTTGTGCTGCACTGTATCTCATTTTGGGCTAGAAAAATTTTCAAGTCCAAAATAATGATTATAAAATATATAAAATTATTAATTTGTTTATGTGAAAAAATATGGGAATAGTAAAGTAACATGTGCGTTTTTTAAGTTATTATTTTACTTGAGAAAAATTTAAATAGTAACAATGAATAAACAAAACGTCATCAAATTTTTAATATTTTTTTCTACATACTTAATTTTTAAAGATTTCTGTATCTAAAAATATTACTATCATTTCATCATTTTACGGCTAGAAATACGGCGGTCTAAACAGAACACTATTTTGTTTCGATAGTTAACATTCGAGTGCAAATAAATTAATACCTACTAATATAGCTAACTGTATCTACAGTTCAAAACATGATAATTTGTCTAGATAGAGACAACACTAAACGTGTTTTTTAACATAGTTTTCACGATTAAATAAAACAAAAATAAATTCATTATTCAGCGATATTTTATACCTAATATTCATTTTAAATAGTAGAGGTAGCAGGAGGTATAATGAATAATAGGTATCTGAACTATGTATTCTAATATCACACTAGAGTGCTGTGCTATAAGTATCTATGCTATTAATATGCGCTAAATAAGGTAGGAACGCCTAAGAGTACACATCCCTTAAGAGTACGTATTTGTTTTATCCAGTAGTTGATAAAAACTTGAAGTTGATGTGATGTTTTGATTGTTATAATTACGCGAGTTGCTGGTTATAATTGGAAGTCGTTGTGGGCAAGTTATCCGAAGTGGTAGCATAAAATTTATTTGTAGTCCAAATATTATATCTAATATTTTCGACTTCATCGGTAAGTTATTACAGTTTCGTGATTGCTGTTTAATATATAGGTATGTGGTGTGTATCTAAGATTTCTATATTTAACATTTCAAATGGAGTTTAGTTCAGCAAGTGTACGCACCTGAAGAGTACGTATAGTCCTCTTTGGTGCACTACGTACTGTTTGACAACTACTGTCCATTCCTCATACATCCCGTCTTATTTTGGAAGAGCAGTCCTTACCACAGCCTCTGCGTCTTTCCTTTTACTATAAATGTCCCTACTTGGTGGAAATTGTTAAGTACGAGTACATATCAATATTTAATTATTAGAACGCAAAGTAACGAAATATGTAAAAAGTATATTTAAATACAATGACATAATATTCAACTGATGTACCTACCAGCTATTTGGCAAAGCAACAAAGAATGTCCTTACTTGAGAATATGAAAAGGTGGCAATTGTACTAACTCCGTGTACCTACCTACATTTTTATTTTTGAAATTATAATTAATTACAATGGGAAGATATAACCATTCTATAGTTTTCCCAAAGAGTTTTGATTGACATCTTTACCAACATGAACGTGAAAACCAAAACTTAATGGGATATCATTTCATCACATCCTTTTAGAAAATATGTATTTCTCACAATACTATAAGTAGTTTTTCACATAATTCCAAATATAGTATTGTTCCTTATGCAAAGTATCAGCTGAAAATATCTGTCACATCATTTAAGTAGTAATAACTTCCGTACTTTGCGTTGGCCGTCATAAGTAAAAACCCGATAACGGTTACACAGCTATGGAGCTATAGTTAATAATTTCTATAATTTACAGTTCACATATGTGCTTTTATGATTAGCAGTGCCGAACGAGTACATTTATTTAAACAATTAACATGTTCAGCAAAAACATAATTATTGACACAGTTAAATTTATTCTGAATATTTTGCGACTTCATCAAAATAATGGGATATGTTATACAGCTTGTCTCAACTGAATATTTGATAGTATACGAGTATTTATTTTATATATATAAAATATCTGGGTTGGTTCTAATACAGCACTTGAACTACTTTATCAAAGTAATTAATATATACATTTAACAAAAACTAGATGAAATATCATAAACTGTAAATGAGAACAATTTACAAAATTTGTTACTATAGTTATTGTTGTTATGTCGTTGCCAGTTGCCAACAGGAGTTGTGCAACGTAGAATAACACACAAAGACAGTAGTAAACACTCGAATTTTAGTTTTTTGCGTCATGTTTGATAGAGCTGTAAAATTACTGATTTTTTTTTAAAATATAACGTTTTAGATTCCATATTTAAAAAATAGAAAAATTAATTGATAACAATACCCAGTTTTTACTACTGTTTATATTTTTACAGCAAATGTTCAAAGTTACAACCACTAACCATTATACCCAATATATTTTGAATATTATATGGTGTCTAGAATCTAGATTTGTGGGGAGAGTAGCTTAGAGGCTCCAGCACTTAGACCCCATTGGGCCTCTTATACATCCTCCCATTATGACATCACCACCTGAGCCGTCAACCAACCTAATAAAGAGAAAACGTGGTGACGTTGCTCAGGGGGATCCCTCTAATATAGACCATAGAAGGCCATTGTTTTCGTTGGTGAGACAGCGGTGCACCCACAGAGTGCATGTAATAGTGTCTCGTCTTCCTGTTTGCAATTCCTTCAAAGATGCGTTTCATGCTTCTTCATATAATCAACAATGTCCAGTTGGAATACCTGTCACCAGCTGAAGATTGGTCCTAGACATATCCAGGTACTTTTTGGCTATACCCTTGCAGGAGTAATCTAAGACTCCTTAGCACATTGACAACTATTTGTTTCATCCCATCGTTAGTTCTTTGTGAGCGTTCATTGATAATTTCAACAAAAGCTGACAACGGGAGCATATTGGGGAACTGCCAAGTCCAAGACATTTATTTATTTATTTATTTATTTATTTAACAAATACACTACCCTACAGTACACAACCAGTGCCTGGTGACATTCCCATGCTGATCTAGTTGTTATCTTATGATTACGTAAGACAGTTTTATTCGTTGAACGCTTACAGGCAATTTCTTTGGTGGCTATGGTTATATCAGTTAGTTTCATTTGTACCACGGTAGTATGCCTATCCATTGCCCACTAATATCGGATACGTACGCATGGATTTTCCTTCCTTCTTGATCCGTCTGTGATAATGTTAATTACATCCTCACTGGCGGTGTCCTCATTCCTAAGTACTGTGTCAGTATGTCAAACACAAACTTTATTGTCAATGTTTGCCTGCAGAAGGGGCATATTCCTGACGACCCCATTCTACCCGCGACTCATAACTTCCTGACATCCTACATCTGGTATAATGCCAGTACTCGAGGCGAAGCATAGTTGTCACGACAACTTCTGTTTGATAAATATTCAAAGGTGGCAGACATAGCATTGCCTCCATTGCTATGGGGGATTTCGTTCACATAGCTCCAGTTATGCTCAAGTAGGCAATCTTTTGCACTTGGTTAAGTGTTTGTTTTGCTGTTGTCTGTAGGACTTTTGGTCACCAGACGACAGCCCCATAGGATAAACATTGGTCTCCACATGACTCAGGTTTTACCAACGGCCCTACGGTATTGCTCATAGGACATGTACGCCTTTTTTAATCTTCTTAATGAAGATTCTAAGGTATTTCACATCCGATGCGAATCTTACTGAAGTGTTTATTGGTCCCATTTTCCTGAAAAGAAAAAAATGAAATTTGTTCCATCAATTTCAAACCCACTGTAAACTGAAATAGAGTAGAGTTTTAAATTTTATATCCATAAAATGGATTGATGTAAACTGAAGAAGGCTATGAAAACATTGAAAATATAAGATGAAAATGTATGGGATGTTGCCCAAAGGGTCAAGGATTTTAGTCATGAAACAAATTGCTTGATTTTTGTATGAATAACTCAATATACCATATATATATATATATATATATATATATATATATATATATATATATATATATATATAAATTAGTACTGCGAGCCAAGTTGGCCCATGGCTTGATCTACCATTTTCTTCAACACTTTCCTATCTTTCGCCTTCAGTTTCCATCTGGTAATTTTGAGTGTTTCTATATCCTTTTCTACTTCCGACTTCCATCTGGCTTTTGGTCGCCCTCTTCTCTACTTCCACTTATCGCTTTTTCCATTACTAATTTAGGCGTTCTTACTTCGTTCATTCTTTCTAGGTGCCCCAACCATCGCAACCTTTGTGCTTTAATAATTCCTATTACGTTTACTTCTTTGTATAGATCCTTCAGTTCGTTGTTTGTTCTTTTTACCCAATTATCTCCTACTTTCTTTCCTCCATATATCTTCCTTAATACTTTTCTCTCCTATACTTGTAGTCTTGCCTGATCCGCTTTGCTAAGAGTCCACGTTTCACACGCGTACGTCACTACCGGTCTTATTACTGTTTTGTAAATTTTCACCTTTGCTTTTCTAGATATATTTTTATTCTTCAGTATTCTATTTAATGCTCCTAGGCACCGATTTCCTGCCATTATTCTCTCCTGGATTTCTATGCTTACAGCTGGTACCCTTGTAAATTCATTACCTAAGTATGTAAATCTATCCACTTCTTCAAACTTATATTCTTTACCCTCTTCAGACACGACGTTCAAAAAACTTTTCCCACTAAACTCCTTATTACTCCATTCCATAAATTTTGTTTTTTGCTCATTGATATATAGTCCCATTTTTCTGGCTTCTTCTTCCAACCTCCTTGTTACATTCTTTAGCTCTTCTCTACTTCTCGCCACAATCGCAATATCATCTGCGAACGCTAGACACTGGTGCCTTTTATTATATATAAGTCCACTTCTGTTAAGTTTTGCTTCCCTTCTCTAGTATTATGCTGAAAAGGATTGACGATAGTGGATCTCCTTGTCTAACTCCCTGCTTAATTTCAAATTTTTTCCGATAGTCCACCGTTTATCCTAACCATACTCTCGGTTCCTTGTAACGTTATTTTTATCATTTTAACTAATTTATTATTAATACCCATTTCATTCAATGCTTTGTATATTTCCTTCCTTTTTACTTTATCGTACGCCTACCTAAAGTCAATAAAAAGCACCATTGTCTGTTTTTCATGCTCATAGCTTTCAGTCTGTACCTCCCTTAATACAAAGATTTGGTCCACTGTACTTCTCCCTTGTCTAAAACCGCATTGATATTCACCTATCACCTGCTCTGCCTCCTTCTTCAACATGTTCTTTAAGCACATTGCCAATATTTTGTACGCCACGTTCAGCAGAGAAATACCCCTGTAATTTTGACATTTGCTCGTGTCTCCTTTTTTGTATATTGGGCATATTATTGCTTGTTTCCATTCACTAGGAATCTCTTCTTTTTGCCACATTTCTTCTACCAGTTTTTGCATGTGTTCCGTTAACTGTTCTCCTCCATATTTAAATAATTCTGCTGCTATTCCATCATTACCTGCGCTCTTATTGCTTTTTAATTCTCCTTTAATCTGTTGTTTGCTTGGGGCAGGGTATTCCCATTCATTCTGGTTCGCCGTTATATCATAACCTTCTTCGCTTTCTGCCTTCTGGTCTCCATTTAGTAACTCGTTAAAATATTCCCCCCATCTATTCAATATTTCCTCCTTTCCGACAACTACTACTCCCTCTTTATCCTTGAACACCGATACTTTTGCTTGACATCCTCTTTTTTCATTCCTTATTCCTTACATACCATATATTTAATGATAAAAGATTGATTTAAATGGCAAATGCCATCTGCTAAATAATAAAGAATCTATCATACGCCCCTCTACTGCAATAGTTTTCGACTTGTCTGAGAAACCTTATACCTATAATTATAATGAGGAACAGATATATTACTTTTATGATTTGGGTAATGATAATATCAGAAAAATGAGAATTAATTTATAGTGGTTTTGATATTTACGGTTGGTGGTGTCAATTGATCTGAAGTAGTTTTCCGGGTTGTTATGGAGTGGCCAATGTAACTGGTCACTCTCAGTAACAGAATTAAAGTGCACAATCGTATTCTCAGTTGAGACTCTGCTCTGCCATTGACAGGCCATTATTGTTCCTAGGCCTAGGCTCGGTGGGAGTGAACCCGTTATCAATATCTCCTGGATAACGGTGGTCCTTCGAGATGTCCCGTAACCGGCTCCGCAACTGGTCGCATCCCACATGCTCCCAAAAGTTTCGTCGTTCCTCACTGTCGGCATCTTCAGTGGTGAGTCCGCAAAAACTGCGGTGAAGTCACCATATTAGCCCTACTGCTAACAACAGGAACCTAAATTATTATATAGAACCTATGGTTATTGTTAGCTGGCCCTCCCCAATAGAGTCTAGCCTAAGAACAACAACGGCAGGTCAAAGAGTTCCAGTTAAGGCTATGGATGTGCACTTTAATTCTATTAGTAGCAGTAATCAGTTATCTAGGTCACGGTATGACAACCTGTGAAACCGCTATTGATCAGATGTTAATAAATAATTTAACTAAATAATTCCAACTTTATTTTCTTTTTCATTATTTTATTACCTACCTGCTTAAGCATTCTCATATCTTATTTGTTTAATAAAAATAATATTTTTAATCTCTATTATGATCACCAATTTTATATACGGTTTTGTCGAAAGTGGTTTCTTACAGCGACATTGAAAAGGTAGAGTCTGTTTAAATAAAAATAGTAGAGAAATAAATTAAACCGATTTATTTTGATCCATGTATGCTTACTGTCTAAATATAACAACTCATACACTCTGTATACAATATGTACCTACTATAAGTGTAATGCATACCTAATACATTACAAATGTTGGAAGACTGCACTGATATTATTGATTAACTGTCTGATAATTAAGGCCCCTAAGTAAGCAAACTTGGCAACAAAGCGTAGGTATTGCATGAAGTCACAATCCTCTAGAGGTTTACGCGCAGTGATGATATTAGGTAATATTCTCCTACATCAAATTCGTCACAGACACAAATAGAATGAAAGATCTTACTATACCATGGAAAGAAACAACAAAATATAAATTGTCTACTAATATCTATTGACACGTGACCCTGCGTAATTGATATGCCACGTGTCTGACGTTACGTTGGAAAGGAAATAGTACTTGCATTATTCACTCCTTTGTCTTCCGGTTAGCGCTCATTAATACGAAATTTCATGTAGGCAAATGACATCATAATAATTAAGGACAATCAACCTCAAAAATTGTCATGAAACCTTACATGCACATAGATATTAAAATGTCCTAATAATCCTCAATATTCTAATTCAAGATACTAGGTACCGATATCTATGTGTGTAATATGAGATACAAGTGCTCAAATTTTCAATTCTCACCTCTTATTATATATTTCATAAACAAACGTATCACAAGGAAGTCAACAAATTTTTTTAATATCTATTACCTAATGGCTCTGCAATATTTGACATATGTATCAATCAATTTAAATTGGAAGTGAAAGTGAATGGTTAAAATTTTCTTTCTTGATGGTCAAGCCTTGCTCTCGCAGTGTTTTTAAATGTTTCAACAAGATAAAGCCACTTTACAGTCCGGAATTCTTTTTGCAATGGCTTTCAGCAAGCCCTTCCACCTGCAATACCCCAAAAGTCAATTACGCAATTAAAATAGAATTGACATCAACACTTTAACCCCAAAGCACACTGCAGACTAAACTGTTTATCTAAATTTGACAATAAAAAACACCATAACATATAAAATAAAGGTTTCAGTTAAAATATTTTGCCATGTTCTTGTACATATGAAATGTAAATTTACTACATTATTAGGTATTTTCATAAAAAAATTGTAATTTTACATGAAACATGTAAATGTACGATATTTACATGGAGATTCTTGTAATATAGTATGGATTTGGTATTTTTTACATTAATGTGAAGAACGTGTGACGTACTTTCGGTGTTCGATCGTAGATGCCGAACTAGTACAGCCACTTTAATTAGTTCGGGTTCACTCGATGGAGAAGTTATGTCCAAGGTTCAGGAATATTATAAGACTCGGTATCCAAAATAAAATATTTATTTCATAAAATAAAATATCACCCTGTAAATAAATAATACTAAAAACAATAATTCCTTAACCTACATAAATAAAGTCAATCCTGAAATACTAATACAAAATAACAAATAGGCGGTTAGGAATATACAGTGCAGCCTGCTAAACACTCGGTGTCGAAGACCACGAGGACGACATCGAGTACCGCGGAGTAACACCTGCTACGTACTCGGAGTTGGCGGAATACCGGCAAGACCTCGAGCGCCGCGGAGGTTACCTGCCAAACGCTCAGGACACCCAGAGGAAGGTAGAGTACCGCGGAAGTTACCTGCTAAACGCTCAGGACACCCAGAGGAAGGTAGAGTGCCGCGGAAGTTGCTGCTAAACACTCTGGGGAAAGGAAGAGTGCCGCGAAGAGAGCCTGCTAAGCACTCTGGGGGAGAGGAAGGTTGAGTGCCTGCTAAGCACTGCTAGTGAAGGCGATTTCGCCGACTTTTATACAGAACAGTGGGTAGTGTTGTGTGCAAAAATCGCGGTGCGCTAAGCAATTAAAGTACATCGTGAGCAAAATAAAATAGGTTCATTACAAATGTGTAAATTTACTATCAATGTGGTGGTAATCAAATAAATCACTAAATTAATCCCCAGAATCGCAGAAAAGTTGCAATCAAAATCGAGCAAGATCTATATTTTGAAAGTGCGAGAGACTGCCAGATATGATGGCTTTTGCAATACGATGCTGTTCAGTGCGCATGCTTACGTGAAACTTGCAACTTGCAGAAAGAATCGCAGACTGTAAAACGGCCATTAGGTTATACTAAAAATGTCAAGACCGTAATGAATACTTAGTGTAATTATTATTATTAATAGAATTATACAAATTCAGCATGTTGTTATATTTCTAGAATCTAACTTAATATTTTATACGTAACTACCTCAATAAATTAGTTCCATGCAATTTATTAATTATTCGTTTAGGGCAATATTTTTCATATCGGCAACACAGTGACCACGTCCGACTAATCAAGACTCCGCTCACCTGGGGCAAAGTAGAGCAACCTTTAAAGTGACCTGGCAAGTTCTATAATACATGATTACATAATACCATTCTTTGTGAAATAAATTAACTATTATGACATAAGATTTTCTACGGACATTTAAAAATTGTGTGCTCTCCCCTTATACTTGTTAGCGAGTCTTGATGTTTTTTATGTCCACTATAAGTAAGTATGAAAATAACTATACGGTACACGGTACACAATGATAGTTAAATATAAGAATATTGCACAATTTAAATAATACTGCATGTTTGTAGTGGGGGCACCTTAAATATCTACTCGATAATCAAATCTCTCACTTCTACTGTGGGACACTGCGATTAAAAGTAAAGTATAAATTGCCGACAAGTCTGTGAGCGATTGAGTTGTTATAGGAAAATACGTCGATCGAAGTTGAGATTGGACCGTCTTATGAGAATATTTCTGGACGGTGGTGGTAGACAGGAGAGGCGTTTGCATACGAACATATATACACAGTCCCATCTGCTGTGCCGTAGGTGTTTGATTTCTGTTATATGAGTAACGGGGATGGATCGGGTTAAAATGAAATAAAGCAAACTTTAGAAAAGCTATTTTCTCTGTCTGGACACTCCGATGCAACATATCACCGGCAAGTCGGCATTGGATAGGTAAACAGGGAGTAGAGCGTCGATAGAAGGGATACTTTAGATGGAAGTGGATTTATTATACTTATAGAATATCATTGAAACAGATATTACCTTCCACAGTATAGCAATGTTGGAAGTGTTTATTTCTCTATTTAATGGGGAAATTGCATGATTTATCCAAATACAGAAGAAAACATGTATTATTTTAAAAATAGCGTTTGTTCTAGACAATTTCGTGGAAAAATAAGTTCACTAAAATCGGTATTTAAATATTTAGTCTGGTCACGCCCTTATAAAACTGTCGTGGCCACAGTTTAGATCTGTGATATCAGACGCCGTTCACTCGTATATACCTAAATACAACAGTATGCTTTAGTTCATATCTGTATATGATTTTTCTGTTTTCAGGCAACGCAGGACATACATTCAGAACAGTTAATTTGTCATTTATAATATTATTAGATGTTATTGTGTTAAACAGACATTAGTATTGAATAATCTACCAGAATGTATACAGGAGTTTAGAAAATCAATGGCAAAGCAAATTTACATTTTTTCTTATTTATTGTATTCAGCGCTTCATTCCGATTTCAAATAACATCATCTGTATTTGCTCTTACCATTTACTTGGTGTAGAATGTTATTTGAGGTATTTATAAAATTTTGCTATTTGACTTCGATACATTAAATATACCTGCTTTATTCTGAAAACATAATAAACAAAAGTAATAATTAAGGATTTTTTTAAAATGCTTAAGAAAAAATGAATCAGAAGTAAAGAGCAACAAAAATTTATTAAATTTAAAAAAATTAACAAATGTTAAATATCATTATTCATTACTTTTACTCATTATTTTTCAATTTAAAACAAGTAGTTTAATGTGAAATTAGATGGCATAATTTTATAAATATCTCAAGTAAAACCATCTATCTGGTGTACTTATCCAACAGTATTCTCGCCGTAATTACCACGAGCGGATCTATATTGTGAACAAAGGAATAAGTTACGTTTAACAATACCGTAAGTTCACCACATCATCACTAATAATTATGGCATTACCTGCACAGTATTTACACTATGTATCTATGACCCACAAAAACACAAAAATACAAAAACAAACGCCTATTTACGTCACCAATACTGTAATCTGTACCGCGCTAAACGTCGTGTAACGTTACACCAATGATATCGCGTTTTTGCCCACGTGGTTTTGTTTACTTTTTATGACAATTTATTAAGGTTAATATTTTAAATATGTGACTATTGCCGCCTGACACATGCTCCGACCTTCAATATGTTCATTTTGATGTAAAATTCATGCAACTTCCCTATTGTCTTGAAACAAAAGTTTTTTTTCCTTCTTATTGCAGACCAGAGAGAATGTTTGTATTATCCAAACCTATAGACAGGGCGAGTCAAGTTTAAATAATCAAATCTCAGGAATAGATTCCGCACATAATTTTAAGAAAAAATGTAAATACAACATACTTACCTTTTATTTCGCTCTCCAACAGAGATATATAGGGTTATCAAAATCTAGGGAAAAACAGTGTTTGACGATTTTTGTACCTTCTTTCTTTTACGTAAAAAATAAATTGGTCATTCTAAAAATCGCATGTTTTGTAATGGTGCAGATAACCTTTTATATCTAGGTACATCAATTGTTATAATTTTATTCCGGTTTTTAATTTATGAGTGATAAGTAGGTTGTTATTTTTGAGTAAAACTTGATCACTCTATATCTTTATTGGCGAAAGATTCAAATTTTGTAAATAATCTATTCCTAAAGTTTGACTATTTGAACTTGATTTACCCTGTATATAATTATGATTTCGTATACAGGTTGACCTCATTTTTAAATATTAGATACCCCGTATTGTGGAAAGGTATTTTTTACAGGAATGTAATAGTAAGTAGGTACACCTATTATTTTTTCATGTTATTAAAGTTACGAATAAAAACCATCGATACCCTGTATAATATGTATCCATTCATAATAAAAGTCCAGCCACACAAAACCGAACAATTCCAGGTGACAATTCAAAGCTCTCTTTTTGATCATTAAAAATTTATAGGGTGCTTTAGTGTAGCCAACACGCACACAGTAAATTTACATATTTATTATCCATCACAAGTGTTTGGTCTTTGTCTCCCGCATTAATTTTCATGGGATGGACGTAAGGGACAAACCATGATGGATTGAACAAACACGCATGTAGCATGAACATGCATAGCTTTATGGTCCCATGATTTTATCAGGCCAGTCTCTGATTGGTTGTTTACTTAAGAGGGAGGGCCACCGGCGAACCCCAGTCATGTTTGGGGTCATACGATATGGATGCTGCATTCGATTGTTCTGTTAGGAGGGGGGAAGTGTATGCCGCCTAGATTACTCTGTAATTTGATTCCGGTTTATGTCGAATATGCTTTTATTAATGTATTGTGTGCAAGTTGCTTTACAGTACTATTTTTTGTACTCCTCTCTCATCGACAGATTTTTCAACGTAGGTATAGCACTACCTACTTAACACGGTTAGTATTTAACAAGTAGGTAGGTGTGCACCCAAAGAATGATGTGCACCTATAAATAACATGTGGATGTGTCTTCATTCATCAAGTATTAACTAGCTTAATGATACAGATAATAAAAATACAATGTATGCTTATTTAGGTGCCTAACCTATAAAGATAATACCTATATAGGGTGTTTCAAAACTGTGAAAGAAAGACAGATTATTCGAATTCATGTTTTATTGTCGTCCAAATAGATTCAAAAAGTTACACTAAAATAAGAAATTTAAAAAAAATTAAGTAGGTAGGTATACCTACCTGCAGATTCAGTCCAATGTTTTATCTAGTGGTGTATCATATTATCGTAATAATATTTCGAACTGAAGTCAAAATCAGTGCGATTTATTCATTTGCAAGGTTTTCGAATTTGATTGCAACCAAAACCAAACTATTTATCTTTAAATTGAAGATTTTAGTACCTATACCTCTTCCTCAAGCAATAAAAAAAATGTAACATTCTTAATTGTAAACAATAAAAGACCTACCTAATAATTTATTTACCTATCAATATTTTATTGTTATAAGGATACAAATAAAATGAAAAATCTATAAATGATACTGCAGGAAACAACTACTCCGTGGACTAATGCCCCGACCGTATTGAATTACACCTGCAGTATCTGTGTTAACAGCCAAGAACCCTTGTCGGCCACACCACCAAACATAGACCGGTTTCGGTCTTGTTAGCCCTCATCAGTAGGTGCCATAAGTGAGATTACCGACAATTGAACTGGCTGTTCCTTCATATGTATGTTCACATATAAACTGAGTGCAGGTGATATATATATAAATAATATTTTACCAAATTCAAAATAATATACATTTTAATATAGATAGGTATGCAAGTTTATGACATATAGATGTAAAAATTATAGTACCTACACAATTAATATAGGTATCTACACTCTAAAAATGTTTCAAAAAAGTTACTTATATTTACATAATAATATTTACAATAGGTATTAGTTGTGGTAATTTTATAGTTATCTCATGTAATTTTACAAATATTAAGGAAATTAAAAATATCGATTGAAATAATAGGTACGTAAAGCAATAGTCCTGTTATTCACAGAACATATTTTACCGATTTTCAGAAAGCTTTTGACAGGGTGGATCACGACGTCCTTTTAAAAAGATTTGTTATGTATGGGGTAAATGATTAATTAGGTTGATTGTTTCTTACTTGCAAACCCATACGTTTCAAGTCAAATATCATGGATTTTCTTCAGAAGCTTATAATGGGAATTCAGGGGTTCCGCAAGGTTCCTATTTGAGCCCACTCCTGTTCTTGTACTTTATTAATGATCTTCCTGAATGTCTTTGTTACTCCGACTGTTTGATGTTCGTTGACGACTTTAAATATACGCAAATAAAAAAGATGAATGACTGTGTTCTGCTGCAGTTTGACATGGAGACTCTGTACTGCGCTGGAGTAGGGAAAATAAGCTTCATTTTTTTATATTAAAAAGTGCTGCAATATTTCCTTTACTCGTAAAAAGAACGTTATTAGATATGCATATAAGATGGATGGTACTCAGTTAGTATTCGTAATGTTAAAGATCTGGGTGTTACTATAGATAGTGCAATGTCATATAAACTTCATTACGATAAATTTATGTATCAGATGCTTATAAAGCTCTTGGTTTTCTTATGAGGGAATCCTATAATTTGCATAATACTCGGACCTTAATTAAATTGTACTGTACATTTGTTAGACCAAAACTTGAATATGGCTCATTGTTGTGGCACGGTCAGCCCAAAAAATATACTGAGCGGGTTGAAAAAACACAAGAGAAATTTTTGAGGTATTTATACTTCAAGAAATATTATAGACCACCAGATTTTACGACCATAACAACTAACCAACTATGTCGAGAATTTAAAATTAACTCTCTTCGTCACCGTCGTATTATTTCCATATTGCTATTTGGTTATAAAGTTTTAAACAGTTTTATTATTAATGCCCCAAATCTGCTCTCCCGTGTGTGTATTATAATGTTCCTTCCACAGATACCCGTCAATACCAGTTACTGCATATTCCGATACGTAAAACAACATGTTCTTCTCTTACAATTATGTACCAGTTAATTAATATCTCATCATGTGACTTCATTGACCTGTTTTCACCCCAAAAAATATTTCTAAAAGAAATCAAGCAAATTTTTTCTATAGGTAATTTACAAAAAATTTATATCAGTTTTTCGTGCGTGACTTGTTGTTGAAGCAACTGTATGGGTGTTGTTCGTCCTTCTTGAATAGTGCTATGTATTCTAGTTTATTACCTTTTCATTCCAGTGTTTACATTAGGTAGTGACATGTTATGTAATGTAATTTACTATAATAATTATTTCCCTGCAATTAGGTACCCATGCATATTGGGAAAATAAATAAATAAATATTGTAACACTTTGCAATTTGAGCAGTAAATCGTGCAAAGTTCTGTAAATTTAATAAAAATTAAGTAATTAGATATGGTAAACACCAAAGATACCCAAACCTGAAAATTGCTGGGTTGTAAACTTAGAAAGTTCCTATATTAAGTAGGTACGTTAGCTTATTGCTGATATCTTGAATAAAACACTACATCGATTAAACTGGCAAGCCAACATTAACGTCAGCAAAAAACAAGTTGATATTTTGTTGTTATTTGTACCTTCAATTTCAATTTTGTAATTTGTGCCGTTTTCGAGAAAAATGATAGGTAGCTGCTAGTACAACATTACGCTAGCAGACTATTGAATTACTCGGCAACTAATAACTATACCTAGTAAACCGATTTTTGCACCATATTTGTTGTAAAACAAATACCTTCAGAAGGTGTATAGCTTTTTTCAAAAATCAAAAAATTTTATCATTCAACAGACAATTAAAAATGTATTGTTAAACTGAACTAAATAGTCATTAGACAAATTTCAATAATATGAATCATTTTGTGAATCATTAAAACATGAATTTGCAAAATGTTCCCGACAAGAAATTCAATTTTTGGTTTTGTCCAATCTTGCGAAGCAATTCGATTATCTACTGGCTAATATTACGTTAGCACCTACAATTTTTCTTACAAACGGCACAAGCTATAAAATTGAACTTGGTGGTACAAATTAGTAACAAATTATCCAGACTTGTTTTTGAAGGTCGTATTTGATTTTTCGTTTTTAGACACACGTAGGTATAAGGTAGCAACAAATTTTTTACTAACTACGAGTTGAATGGCAAAGTACTCGAAGAAAAACAAAATATAGAACAATAATCGCTTTGCTATCGTTCCAGTTCTTCGGAGCAATTCTATAGTCTTCTAGAGTAATATTACGCTAAGGAGGAGAGGTGGGCCACCTTTTGCAAAATATGGTTAAAATAACTTCAACAAAATATATAAAAAATAAACAAACTTTAGGTAGGTGTACTTTTATAAAGTTGATAAATAAAAATATGTAACATGTATTTAAGTATACATTAAAGAAAACTAAAACTCTAATTCCTCTATTTTATCTATTCTCCGTAGTTTGGTTAACTGAATATGGATTTGAAAAAAAAAAATAAAACCATTTTGCTGAAGCAGAATTGTTTTTGTCTTTTACTAGGTATACTTAATCATTTTTGAAAGAACTGATTTCTAAATGGAAACTATTTTCTTTATCATTTTTTAAATAAGGCATTTATTTGTTTTTAGCAATCAATACCTATTAAACTATCTAATGGTCCAATGAAATGAAAGTTAATTCGATAATCCTGACTATAGTTTTCCAATAATGTCTGTAAAGTTATGAGTGTACAATAACAAAAAAATTGCATGCATGGATATATGATAATCGTTAACTATTCATATCTAATTAATTCAATTATTGTTTTTTTATATGTATTTGTTTCTACGAATATGAAAAGTTATAATAAATAATATAAATCAAATAAAAATTCTGTGATTGGCGGCATAAATACGAGTATGATGAAAAGAAAACAGTGTCATTAAGAATCCTATAAATTTGATGCCACGGAATATTTTAAAAATTTAATATAGGCTCAGAAAGTTTAAATTTTTCCTCTGATCTACAACATAGAATGGAATAACCTGTGTTAATAAGGCAGGTACTCTATCTGCACTAGATATACGTAGCTTCAGAATTTGACACAGCAAGTGGAAGTACACACTGCATATCTATATAAATAATTTCTAATAAATCTGTCCACTTTCCACTTTGAACCTAAAATTTACCTCCTACCGATGAACTTCCTCTTGTCTGCCAATCTAATATCGACCGGTGGTGGTAGATGCTTATTGATTTACAGATGCTTTTGATTGTTGTTCTTAGGCAATGAGCAGATAACTACCTTAAAATTTTATGTATAATAAAACCCATCACCAAAAGTGTAGTATAGTTCAGAGGTATATAGAAAAAAGCTTCACGACTGCATTCAAAACACACTCTATAAGTAAATAAAACTGTCTCAATAAAATACGACGAATTTTTTTTATAAACGTACCTATACTGTGTTAACAATGAAACACAGACATACTGCATAAAAATTAAACTAATTTAAAAGACATGCATGTCAAATAAAAACTAGAAAGGGTGTATCGTGAATTAAATTTCTAGTACCTAAAAATAAAATTGCATGATCAAGCTAGCAAATATATTATCTGGAAAGATTACCGAGGTACCTACCTTATTTTGCTACTACATTTTTATATATTTTCATATTCCTTTAGATCCAATACATTTAAGTACGTGTTATATTACGTATTCCGTAGACAATGTTTTAATTTCAGAAAAAAATAATTTCTTAAAAACTCATATTTTTGGACTTACTACTTTTATGTCGAATATAGCAATCTAGTTTTAAATTTTTTTTATTTAGCTTATGTAGTCTTTACATATAAAAATATTTTATTCCAGAAAGTGGCTCTTATGCTCATTGGCACAAACACGCTTCAATTGGTATGACGTAATGTAAACGAATACCTATATCATCTGTATACTATCTCGATACATTGAGTAGAAAACTTTGGAATCAATATTTAAGTTGCACCAAATACCTCTGGGTGTCGCTAAGTTGAACAATATAGTATCATCAATTTTATTTTATTTTTAATCCGACGGAGACAACTTGGAAATACATTTCGTTTGGGACTGAAAATATCTACCTATTTTTATGATAATGTATCTAAATAGGATACGTATGGGTAAGTACCCATTTTAAAAATAATTTCACATGCTCGCTTGATTTGTTATTTTGAGTAGGTATTTATTTTAATTAATTATTACAAATTGTTTTAAGAAATTGCGGTTTCGAGATGGATAAATAGACAAACTATCGTTTTAAAGATGCTGAACATTACATGTTTCACTTTTTATATTTATTTTTGGGTATTAACAATATTGTGTGAAACTAACTACTCTGCGAACTAAAACCCCGACCAGTGTTGAATTACACTTACAATATCTACTCTATGTACTCTTTATTATTAGCTGTTGCAATTGTTTTACTATATTGTCAAGGTTTTTTAATCCTTACAATTCCAATCAATGATGAACAATTTCATAGAATAAAAATTCTATCTAGCTAGATTTACGAACCTGGTTTAATAAAAACATTCTATAAATCCTAAAAAAGCAGAAATAGAAGATCTCATCTATTGTGGTTGAATTTTTGTGAACTTCAGTATTTATGTTTTGTTAAACCAGGTTAGTAAATTTAGATAGATTACTTTTTATTTTAGATAATTATTAAATATACAGTTTTGTCTACAGGATTGTTCATTAGCATATCTAGATGTTTGGTATCAGAGGACATACATATACTTCATTGATAGGAATTGTAGGAGATTTGATTTATAACTATTAGCTTAAAATACCTTTTTAATACAGTAAAAAAATTACATGTTTCAGTCGAAAGTAATGTAGGTGTTACACATAAACATATCTAGTTGATAAATTAGAGATCGTTACATAAAGATAATTAAAAGTTTATTTTGTGATTCATACTAATTAATAAATTGAAATCACTGGCGGCAACCAGAAATCAAGTAAAAGTAAACATATTCTAGATCTCCAAAGTCAATTGCTAACAAAACATAGCAGGCAATTTAAATTGATAAAATTAATTATATTGTTTAGAAATATATTTTATTTATTATTAGATTAAAGGATAACCTTAAATAAATAATCTTATAGGTACCTATCTGCTATATAATTTGTTTGAGCATATACTGAAGATGTTTCTATTTATACATATAGATATAGCCAAAAATAGTTATGAAAAAACGCTTTATTTATTTACATCCTGAAATGTGCAGCTGTCTATTTTTATTTTAAAATTAGTCATACTTGAATTACTTACATTTTAAAGATGTTCATTTCATAAATTTTTTAAAATTGTCAAGTTTGAAACGTTAACTATTTCTGTTGTGACTCATTAAAACTTCTGTGTATCTACATAGGCATCAGAACTTACCCAACAGGGTACCTATATTCTGAATTAATCATATTACATCTGCAGCAGAATAGGTACTTTTTGATTTTGCAAGTGAAAGTCAAACTAATTTTTACGTTCGTTTCTAATAGAATTTTCCCTTGATCGCTTCAAATTCAAATTATTGAAACTATAATACTTATACGATTTTAGAATAAAGAACTTTTTTATTTAATATTAAATTATAATTTTTAGAACCCCGTGTAACTTCAGAAATTTAGAGTAAATTTTCACTCAAAATCAACACAATTAGTTAAAACGAGTCCTAGATAATTTCGAACACTTAATTAACTTTTGAGTTAGCTTATTGAACTATAAACATAAAATTAAGTTATATTATCGATATATTTCGTTGTTTTTTCACTAACTTTCAAAATCAAAAATGTTAAATTCAACACGATTCATAAATGAGTTAGAATATACACAATGCTGTTTTCTAATAAGTAAGACAAAAAAAAAATAGATAATCTGATTCGTACTTGGAACTAAATATAAGTAGATAGATAGGTACTTCTATCCAATATAATTTTTATCCTTATTCTGAAAAGCCCTAACTGATACAGAAACGGACTACCTTTTGTTATAAAAAACTTTTTTCTTATATTTGATTATTAATTAAATCTGACTGTATTAGCTGAGATAGGTATAGTCCAGGGAAGTTAGGAAAAATAGCGGAAATTTTTAGGCACAGCAGATATCGAGATGCGGTTTTCTGCATTGTGTTCAGGAATTCAACGATACTCTACTCTCTTTATAGCTTTGGAGCATTTTTCAAATCCAGTTTCGAGGCACAAAAGACTTCGAAAGCAATTGTTTTTATTTATTTAATATTCAATCAAATTTTTTATTTTTTATACCCCGGGTAATTCTAATGCCAGAATTGAATTCGACATCCCTGAAAACCTTCGAGTATCGATTTTGGAGTGATTTTCATGGACGCTGCCATTTCCCCCCCAATCACCCCCAGACAACCCCACAGAGCCACCCCCGAGCGCCCCCGGGGAAATCTAATGCTAGAATTCAATTCGGCATCCCTGAAAACCCCCGAGTAACGAGTTTGAAGCGCTTCCCATGGACTATGCAATTTCCCCCCCAGAATGACCTCCAGGATACCCCCGCAGAGCGGCCCCCGAGCGCCCCCAGGTAATTCCAATGCCAGAATTAAATTCGGCATCCCCGAAAACCTCCGAGTAACGAGTTTGGAGCGATTTTCATGCACGCTGCCATTTCTCCCACAATTCACTCCCCGCGCACCCCCACAGAGCCACCCCCGTGCATTTCCGGGTAATTCTAATGCCAGAATCGAGTTCGGCAGCCCCGAAAACCCCCGAGTAACGATTCCCGAGCGATTTTTCCGAGTTTCCAGTCGTTCCTATAATGGTGCAAGTAATGATGCAATTGGAAAATGCATTTTCCGGCCCAGAAGGCATTTTTCAAAAAATGACTAAACCAGACGATATAGACTTTTTTCCTAGGATCTTTCTGAACGCAATCCCATCCCCAACCCCATCTCGATATCTGCTGTGCCTAAAAATTTCCGCTATTCCGGTCGATTTGTATCTAAATGCCTTGGACTAGTAGTTATATATCTAATATAAATTTTATCCTTATTCAGAAAAATCCTGAATACAGAAACGGGCTACTTTGGATAAACTTATATTGTATTCTTTTTTTTGTGTTCACTTCAAAATAAACACACACAACTGATTTAAAACTGATTCACATGGAAAAATAATATGTAGAAATGTATTATAATACATGTGATTTAAAAAAATTCTGTTTTTGTATCTTTGTGGTAGGGAGATAAACAAACAAAAATGAAAAGTTGTAACCTTTGACTTTCTCACTTATTCAGTTTCTTTGGACAACTTTATTTTATTTTATAGAAAATAAACGTCAATAGATATTTTGTGTTTACATTAAGACCCTGCTTCGCCTCGTTTGAAAACCACGATTTGTCCGAAAAAAAATTGTATTTTAGATACTTGCAACAAAAATAAATAACTATTTATTTAAGGAGCCACCACATAGCATCACAAATTGAAAAAAGTGAACTACTTTAATCTTTGAATAATCAATCCTTCAGGTACGAGTTTTTTTTCTCTATTCTTTCGTTTATTTTCAAGTGTATAGTGTAAAAGAATGCCTGTAAAAATAAAACTGTTTAAGAAATGGCACAAATAGATACTTTCAGGTATCAGTTACTTGTATAGAACAAAATTTACAGAATATAAGTTGCTTCATTCGACCACATGTCGATATTTTCAGTGTCCTCCGCCTATTATATAAGGAGCACATTGATACGTAAATGTAGACACATCACGCTGCGCGGGTGACGAGCCGCGTGAAATAAGTTATTCAGTAAATTTGATTAGGAGAATTACATGAATTTTTTTATTTTAAATGAAGTTTAAGGTTTCACTACCCAGAGTGAGCATACCTAATTAAACGTAAAACTTTAGGGAATTGTTCTATTTTTACCAAAATATATCAAAAACTGTGTGACGGTCAATGCAACTTATACAGAGTGAATCTTAAAAAAGTACAAATATTTTAACCAGCAGTACAGTTCACTATGTAGAACATATAATTAATAGATATTTTGCAAGAAAATCAGGAACAAAAAAGTCAAATAATGAATAAATTTCGCGTTTTTAAATCGAAAACTTGTTGAGGACCGCTGAGCCGACTCCGAACTGATATTTTAAATACTCAAGGGTCATGGTGAATGAGAATTCCACAGCGTTGCCAGTGTTACACTAATGTCTCCGAATAGGCTTTAACAATGTTAACTAGAATTTTTAGACATGTCAAAGAATCATTGAAATATGTTAATTGATGAAAATATTAACTGCCATCTCCTCATCTTTGCCATTCCTATACATCACCAATAAATTGAAAATATAAACCAGATTCTCTACTCACAATTGTAGTCCAATCTAGAATTTGGTTATTAGCCATTTTTACTACACTTCAGCTGATTTATTACAATACTTTATCGTTATCACTATCACTGATTATCACTAAGTACTTAACAAATATGCTTTATCATGTCAACCTTTTCACTGTTTGAATAATGCGCCATATTTTATTTAATCATACTGTATTTCACGAAAAATATTAATTAAATACACAAGACATTTAAGAGAAAAACACTTCCTGTGAAAATAATAAGACGATTTAAATACGTTTTATACGTTAGTGCCGCAACTCTTAAAACAGATGCGTCAAGCAGTGCATTACTTAAACAGTTGCATTACTTATCTTAGTTCGGTTTCAAAAGATGCAAAAGTATCTCATATTTACTTTTAATTTACGTGTATTGAAATTATCAAATCCCTTTCCACAAATATAACATGTTTTGTTTCCACTTGCCCTTGCCCTGAACCATACTAATGCACCGGTATCAACATCAACATAACCTCTATCAATCCTAGAGGATGGGGCTTGTGCGGGACAATTCGCCTACTGCTCGTGACATCTACCTGTTATCTGTGCCTACGTCACAAGTTTTTTTGCATGCGATTGATTCTGTTTTCAAATATTTTACTTTGCGTTGTCTTGATATTGAACGCATAGAGACTACGAAGTACGAAATGGTTAGCACTGACACGTTGTTTGAGGTGTGGCGAAAATTAACTCTAAGGTGTTGTGTGAAAATCATAGTTTTTTTTGTTATTCTTCATAAAATAATTTAAGTTGATAATTTGTGACAATTTTTGTAACAGTGCACAATGGATGCAATGTGAAATATGGATAACTGTTTAAATAGTTGGTTTTTCAGTAAGTATGTGAGCTTTTCTGCACGTTTATATACATTTTTTTGAATCATTGAGCAAAGTAACTTCCTAAACATTTTAACTGATAGTATCGAACTTGCGGAAATTCGTATTTTAATCGTTTATGTTAATTTTACTTTACTTATTGCTAAAAACATTTTTTTAAATTAGAAATAATGGCAAAAATTGTTAAAAAATTATTTATCTTTCAGATGATATGGCAACCTCGCCTTCAGGAAATCATATGGTTTATTATAATCAGGTTACGTCAGTGGTCTGGTCAGCGGTCCTCAAAATGTGGGTATTTAAAAAAATATATATCCGTTAATATTTGAAATTTTTAAAAATGACTTTCACTAGACTCATTTGTATGACGAACTACACCTACAGTTTAAATATTTGTACTTATTTAAGGTTCAACCTGTATATGCTAAGTTATCTAAGGAACATTATAAATCAATACACGGTGCAATAAATAGAAAAAACTTTAAATTTGTTTACATTTGGATTTAGTGTGAGTGCATTGTACTTAAAATTGCATTCACAAAAATGTCTACAAATATGTTTTTGTATTATTTGCGATTGATCTATACGCAAAGTTTGAAAAAAAATATTTTAATACCTAATAATTTGAAAATAAATAATATTTAGAATAAAATTGGAAATATATTTTCTTTAAAATGAAAATGAGTGCATTGTACTTAATTGCATTCACAAAAATCTCTAAAAATATGTGTTCGTATTATTTGCGATTGATCTATATTCAAAGTTTGAAAAAAAAATTATTTTAATACCTAATAATTTGAAAATAAATAATATTTAGAATAAAATTGGAAATATATTTTCTTTGAAATGAAAATATAGGAGACAAATTTAATACTCGATCGAATTTTCAAAATAGTTAAAAAATTCTTAGAATTCTTAGTGGTGATATCTGTCAGTAGCTACCTACAAATTGAACAAATTTTTACCATTATCTACTTACTTCATCTGACCAATCTTCATTAATTTACGTCATTAATTTAGTTAACTTAACACCCTACAGTGTGTTTCACGTCTCACCTTCACATCATCCTTGTAGTGGGTAGTGCGATTTTAATTATTTTTTTGTAACTAAAAACCCTTCAGGTGAAATTGTACAACCTACCACGACGACTATTTTACCACTCCACAGACTTCTGTGATTTTTTTCAATGCCATCCCATGATATGGTATTTAAGTTGCTAATATTATTTGTTGTTGTACTGCAATTAAAAAAATAGGAGGTAATAACACAAGTACATAAATAAGGTGCATTATATTGTTTTCAATAATATTGAAAAACAAAAAAGATTCTTGGAACATTGCATTTACACTTTATATCCAATTTTGTATTTATTTCCACTTTATGGGCTTCTATACTAAAAATATACTTCCCAATTCTCATAATATTGAAGAGCGGTGTAAAAATTACTTTTTAACATAATTTATCGAAACTTGGTATACCTCAGTTTTAAAAGGTGATAAACAAGGCAACATTGCCAGAGTTTTTATAAAAGAAATCGCAAAAAATGGTTCGAAAAAAATCACAGAGAACTGTGCAGTGGTAAACTAGCCGTCGTGGTAGAGTGTAGCTACAAAAAAAATATATCAACATAATTTTACAAGGGTGTGAAAGTGAAACACTGTATTTCGAAAATAAAATGTTTACTTAAATATTCATACAAATCTTTGTTCTTTGGTAAGAGAGCAATAACTCCCTAAACTCTTTACACCTAACTATTATCCCATATTTTATTAATGTGGTTGGCTATAAAACTATTTTGGTATATTATATAGGGCGAGTCATTAATAATGGTACATAGCTTAAGGGTAGATTGTTACTATCAAAATAAAGCGACGGAGCCCAACACGCCTTATTTAATTGTTGCTCATTTTCATTCTACAGGGTGTTACAATTGAAAAAATATTTTCGAATTTTTGCTATATTTGAAGAACGTATGGACTGATTGTTTTGAAAAATTGTATGTTATGTTTTTTTGGAGTGACAATTACGAATATATAAACTGTTCAGGACAGGGTTTTTTAGCTACTACTACTACTTATGTAATATAGAGACAAAACTCAATGAAACTTTTTATATCTTGCAAAGATGTTTAATTTTACTACACTTTTTTATACATAACAACGCAGAAATCTGTAATAGTTGTAAAAATTAAGTAATATGTTGGTAGCACTAGTAAAACAATATGTAAGCGTTGTTAAAAACAGTGTAGTAAAAATAAACATCTGCAAGATAAAGAAAGTTTCATTGAGATTTGTCTCTATATTCCATAAGTAATATTACTTAAAAACTCCTGTCCTGAACACAAACAGTGTTGAGGTTATGACTAGTGGGCGCTAGTCATACGGTACTGTTAATATAAAAACATGTCTAACTTTTTGTATTTTACACTTTTGAATTGTTTATTAAGAAACTATTGAACTACCTTCAATTCTAAATAGAAACGGTATACCTGTTACAAATCGATAAAATCAACCGTTTTCGAGAAACAGACGATTTAAGTTTTTGAGATTCGGCGGGAATTAAATTAGAAAATTAGGGAGTCTTTAAGATATCAAAACTGAATTAAAAATAAGACGAACACTACAACAATTGAAAATTTTATTATTCTTACCTTAACAAATTATTAATCATAAAAGATTCTCGAAGTGACCACCAGCGACTTCAATGCACTCTCTTAGCCTTTTATTTAAATTTTGTTTGACGTTGAAAAAAGTTCTATGTTGGTTGATAATATTAACCAATGCTTGAATTTTTCCCACAGTTGTTCTTGACTATTAATAATATCTGTGTAAACTAAAGATTTAATATAGCCCCAAAAGCAAAAATCCAGAGGATTTAAATCAGGACTACGTACAGGCCAAGGAACTTAACTACCGCGTCTAATCCAACGGTGCGGAAAGTTTCTATTAAGATATCTCTTACTCGTCGGGGGTAATGTGCAGGTGGACGTCGTAGTATGAACGGCCCTACAATATTATTGGACAGAATTCCGCACCAAATATTGCTAGAGAACTCTTGCTAAAAATGTACTTCTCTTGGCAGATGAGGATTTTCTAGTTCCCAATGATGACTATTGCTCCAATTAAAAATACCTCGCGGATAAATGTGTCTTCGTCCGTAAATAATATTTTATTATAAAATGTTGGGTCATCATTTTGTTGTTGGCAAAGAAACTGTGCAAACCGTAACCTAGCTAGTCTTGTCTCGTTAAATATTGAACTGGAGTAAAATGATAAGTATATAATTTTTCTTTGTGAAGTATTCTGCTAACGGAAGACTGACTGATGCCAGTAGCTGCCGAAATTTGACGTGTGCTTGTACATTACGTGTGTTTTCAGCAATTCGTACTAAAACATCATCTTCTTGGTCCGCTGTTAATATTTTCGGCCCTCTAACGTATTTTTTCGGGTGAAATTATCATGTTTCACCTAATTTGTCGTACAATCTATTAAATAGTCTATGATCTCGATATAATTCCTAGTACCTCGCTGCTGCACGGCGACCACAAAAGTTTTCTTGGGCATATACACATATCATGTTTCTCATTGCAATGTTCGAAAAATTATTATGACGGGGCATTTTAAATATAAAAAATAACAATAAAAAAACACTACTGCCTAATCTATGAATTGAGTGGCATTAACAGAAACAGTATGGTATTGTAGTGACAGCTGTCTACTTATTATTTCCACGCCTACTAATTTGGAAAAAATAATTTTCTAATTTAATTTCCGCCGAATATCAAAAAGAATTGTCTGTTTCTTGAAAACGGTTGAGTTTATCGATTTGTAACAGGTGTACCTTTTCTATATAGAATTGAATGTAGTTCAATAGTTTCTTATTAAAAAATTCAAAAGTGTAAAATACAAAAAGACATTTTTACATCGACAGTACCGCATAACTAGTGCCCCCTAGTGGTGATACCAACACTGTTCGCATATTCGTAATTGCCACTTCAAAAAACATAAGACTACAATTTTTTCAAAACAATCGGTCCATATATACGTTCTTAAAATATAGCAAAAAATCTAAAACATTTTTTTCCTTAACACCCTGTAGAACGAAAAGGAGCAACAATTGAATAAGGCATCTTGGACTCAATCGCTATATTTTGATGTTAAGAAATCTGCTCTTGAGCTATGTACCATTATTAATAACTCACCCTGTATACATTTTCAGGAATAACAACAAACTTTACAGTGGTGTTTCGGCACTGTAAGTACAATAGTAGACTATTTGCTGTATTTTTTTAACACAGCACTACATCCACTTGTTTCATTAACAAGAGAAAGCACAAGATGCACTAATTCGAAATTCACTTAAAAGTAATACTGTCCTCAATTAACGGAGTCCCTTCACCAACTACTTGCTGGTAGTGATGATGAAGAAAGGGAGCGATGTATAAAGAACCCCGCCTGTCTATCTTTTAAATAAACAACAAGGGTAACTACCCTAGCTCTAGAACGCACATCAACTATCGCCAGTGAACACAGCTAATCCCTGTTCGCATATGCATTGCATAGAAATTTATTTCCCTTTTCACAGCGAGTTTATGGTTAGGAAAAAGTTAATATTACAGAAAATTGTCACAGAGTTTACTAGAATAAGGTAGAGAAAAATGTTATTATCATATACTAGAATACAGTGATTCGAATATTGAAATCCAATTACTTTTGGTAGGTATTAACGCTTTTGTGATGCAAGCATTTATATTAGTTTATCAAGTGTCAAAAATGACGTCTCTCGGGTTGACGAATATCATTTTAATTTATGGTGAGGTAAAAATGCTTTAGCAGAACGATTTCCCAGTAAACATGTGCCAAATGCAGCTACTTTCACCGCGGTATACATTGACTGCATGTGTAGTGCAACGCGGGTTTGACACAGGAAATTTGCAACCGAGTTGTGAAAGAGATGGAAGTCTAAGGCGTCCACGGTGTATTGCAGCAGTGTAGCCTATCCTAGATGAGGCTCAATTATATTCGTACCATGTACTGAGTGTTCAAGCATTAATACCAAGAGATTGGACAAGGGGGAGTGGTACACAAACGTATCATAGCTGCCATCAATAACTTACGAGTTAAAAACGGAGAAGAAGCAAGAATAAATGTTATTTATTCCTTTCCTTGTGAATTTTTAACATTTGTTTGTCCGGTCGCCAATTGCATGTTTTACCTTGTCAGGTTTTACCATTTCCGGTGCCGTGCAGACTAAGTGTACCTATATTTCAATCATTTTTGAACTGCTCTTATCGATTTTTTTACAAAACTTTATTTGTAAGAGTCCTGTACATTCAAATTTTTTTTAGATAATTCTGAATCACCCTGTATAGGGTATTACCATATACACTCTAAAATTTGAACTTAATATCTATAATTTTTTAGCGATAGGAACACTTAAGAGTAACTAACAGAAAAAAAAATAACTTTAAATATGCCTACTCTTAGAATCACACGTTCTTAAGGGTATGCTTATGTGGTTTTAAAAGTACGCAGCAATTAAGTACCATGAAAAGTGATAAAAATAATGTAACGCAATAGATCTTCAGTAAATTTTAGTTGTCATTCATTCTTTATTTTATGTTCCCATTTTAATCAACTACAAATTAAAAAGTGAGAATGTAGGTATACGCAGTTACCTAAGACTACGCATAGTGCTAAATGGTAGGTACACATACGTACTCTAACGGAGCTAAACCATAAAATAAATAGCACGTCATAGCATACCCATGTTGCAGTCGTCACATAACTTCCAATACATGAATTAAAATGTTAAATATAGAGCTCTTAGTTACATACCACATTACTTATTGTACAATAACTAAATTGAAAGAAAACTTACCAACAAATTTAGTCACTTCGCATACTTCGCACCGACTTCTAATTCTAACCAGCAACTGCCATAAGCATATCAAGTTAAACACTGCATCAACCCCATTTTGCCAACTACTGAAAAAAGAGACACAAAAGATAAACGCATTCTTAGGGATTCCTACCCTAAGTCAACACCAAATTGAGTGAAATTTTGTTCTACTGACTTGAGGAATACACTAATAAAAACCACTGTAAATTTACATGTTGTTCACATGATACATTAATAAAAAAATACCAACATACTGTATTACAATAAACTCCATGCGAATGCCGTACATTTACACCTTGCATGTAAAATTATATGATTATTGAGCACATTTGAGTTTAAATTATCAATTGTGTATTTGTAAAATTTATCATAGTTTTTCTTTAGTTTTATTGGGTTTTTGCCACACTTCTGAAAAATAATAAAAATTAATTAAACATGCTCTTGCGTCAAACGGAACAGTCAAGGGTTATTTTTGAAACTAAGTTTGCCTAACCAAAAAATCTCACACTGAAAAAAGCAGATAAGTAAAAAATAACAAAAATCACATCACTATCGCGCACTTCCGTATTATTGACGTTTCGAAAAACTATCTGTTTTCGTTTTCAAAATAGTAGTAAAAATATTAAACGTATGTCAAGTTTGACAGTTTAAAATTTGTTTATCTGCTTCCATAGAGTTGTTAAATAATTTTTATTTTATTTTTATTTACTTCTTCTTGATACAACTGTAGCCAACAACAGATAGTTTTTCGAAACGTCAATAATACGGAAGTGCACGATAGTGATGTGATTTTTGTTATTTTTTACTTATCTGCTTTTTTCAGTGTGAGATTTTTTGGTTAGGCAAACTTAGTATCAAAAATAACCCTTGACTGTTCCGTTTGGCGCAAGGGCATATTTAATTAATTTTTATTATTTTTCAGAAGTGTGGCGAAAACTCAATAAAACTAAAGAAAAACTAAAATTATGCCACAAATAAATAGCTTCAGACAATAATTTATCATAGTATTTCAATAAATTCTTAAATTTACTATATTTTTTATAAATTGGGTACGTCTGCGATATATGCTCCATTTTAAGCTCCTTTTCGCCACTGAAAGATTTTTCAAATGAACGACATCCGGAAAAATTATTCATCTTTCTGGTCTCTTCATTCCTACTCATTTTTTCATTATTCGGAGACTTTAATATGATTTTCCTTGCCATAGCGAAAATGAATTTAGGATTTGAAAATGCGGGATCTCGATCTGTCACAATTTTTTGATATTTTTTGATATTCTTTCTTGAAATTTTTATTAAATCTGAGATAATCAGTTACCAGTGATGCAAATCTTGCTGATTATTATGTTAAATATCGCATTCATAGGAATGTATTGGTACTCTTTAAAAAAACTGGAAACTTCCAAGAAAATATGATTTATTCTAGTTGAAATTGTCTTTTCACCCGCAAACTGATCGAATAAGTATGTTATGTCAAATAAACAAAAAATAGAAAATAGCAATGAGCGATTTTGTTGATTGCCTATAAATTTATGATCATTTTTATGTTTACTTGACCATGGTCATAAATTTAAAAACTTGTTTTAGGAAAACAACTGTTACTAGGTACTGTATGTGCATTTTTTGTAATTTCGTTACTTTATATTTCTTCAAAACATATATCAAGGGAAACTAGAGAGGGGTAAAAACTTAAATATAAAGATATTCTACTAGGAAGAAAAATTCTAGGAAATTTGTAATATAGCATTGCGAGAAGCTCGCGGCTACTACACAGTCCCTTTTCACCACTGAAAGATTTTTCAAATGAACGACATCCGAAAAAATTAATCATCTTTCTTCTCTCTTCATTCCTACTCATTTTTTCATCATTCGGAAACTTTAACATGATTTTCCTATATGGTTTTTAGACATATTGCCATAGCGAAAATGAATTTAGGATTTGAAAATACGGGATCTCGATCTGTCACAATTTTTTGATATTTTTTGATATTCTTTCTTGAAACTTTTATTAAATTTGAAATAATCAGTTACCAGTGATGCAAATCTTGCTGATTATTATGTTAAATATCGCATTCATAGCTATGTATTGGTACTCTTTAAAAAAACTGGAAACTGATATTTTCTTCCAAGAAAATATGATTAATTCTAGTTGAAATTGTCTTTTCACCCGTAAACTGATCGAATAAGTATGTTATGTCAAATAAACAAAAAATAGAAAATAGCAATGATCGGTTTTGTTGATTGTCTATAAATTTATGATCATTTTTATGCTTATTTGACCATGGTCATAAATTTAAAAACTTGTTTTAGGAAAACTGTTACTAGGGGCATTTTTGTAATTTCGTTACTTTATATTTCCTCAAAACATATATCAAGGAAGACTAGAGAGGGGGAAAAACTTAAATATAAAGATATTCTGCTAGGAAAAAAGAATCTAGGAAATTTGTAATATAGCATTACGAGAAGCTCGCGGCTACTACACAGTCCCGTCGCTTTTAATAAGGTAGTAGTATTAAAATCAATTGTTTTCAGGAACCATTTCGGATGCAACGGAGATGATTGATAACAAAAAACTCTAGGAAGAATTCTTTAACGTAAAATAATATTTTATTAAATATTATTTGGGTATTCTGAAAAAGTTTTTTAATTTAATGCCGCATCCACTTCCGCTGAGATGTCTCGGTGAGACCACCGAGAACTATTAAAATACTGAGGGCTGCATCCACACTCTCGTGTTATCGCGTTTATTTCGTAAATATGGCAAAACGGATGCAACTGAAATTGCAGTCGCTACTACTGTTCTTTACTCTATAAGTTATTATAATTAGGTTATATACAATTGTCATGTAAAAAAAATTGAAGATTTTGTAGACAATGATGAATGATAGCAACATATCGCAATAGATCGAAGTTATGATGGTTTTTTTTATTTCACAAATTATTAATTATCAGAGAATTTCAAAACTTTACTAGCATGCCATTAGAGAATTTTAGCTATTTATTAAACAAAATTTCGTCAGTTGTATCGAAGCAAAACTTAATTGAGGCAAGCTATTCCAGATAAAATGCGATTAACTTTTAAGATATCTGGCGACCGGTGACAGCTATAAAAATATTTACTATTTATTCAAAATGTCACCCCAAATAAATTGAAAAATTATACCTTGATTATAGTAATATTCCTATAACATAGTACATCGAAAACTTATAATTTTTTTGCTCTATAACATTTTCTTTTAAGACACTTAATTTTTGAGATACTGGACGTTGAATATTATTATTTCTGTAGCATAACTTTTTTTTTATTTTCATATAAGTATATCTACAATATATTTAAATTTATATATGGTTAATTTGTAGGAAAGAGCACAAAATGATGCAAAACTTGCCCATTATCACATGGCCGCAGATATGGGGAAAATATAAAAATTGTGGAAAACACCATACTATTTGAAATCGATTGTCTGGAAAGCCAATAACCATTTCAAAAATTGACATTTTTTTTATTTATAACTTTCTTGACAAAACATGTCTCATAGTACTGTATCACTATATGCATGTAACTATCTTTTGATAAATTTGTTGACATTACTGGTATTAAAATTACTCTAAAATATAAGACACTTTATCTTTTTGTAGTTTATATTCCTCCAAATGCGTCACTTGAGGTGTATAATTTGGTCTTTGATGCTTTTTGCTCTTTAGATTATATTTTTGTCTCGGACATTTTGTTAATTGGTGACTTCAATGTCCCGGCATACGCGTCTGCTTCATTGTACTGTACCGATTCTCCTATATTTAATGCCGTTAAAAACTTCCAAAATTTTGTTAATTTAATTCAAAGTAATTCAATTGTAAATATAAATAATCGCATTTTAGATCTTGTTCTATCCAATAATAAGTGCAAAGTTGAGAGAGCTATTGATGTTCTTCTTCCTGAAGATTTGCATCATCCTCCTCTTGTGGTGTGGTATCATATAAGAAAGTGTAGCTCGCAATCGACTAGAAACATTAAACTGTTATATAAGTATAATTTTAAGAGAGCAAATTTTCCCTTACTTTATACACATTTGCTTGAATCTGACTTCTGTTATTTGGATGAATGCACTGATGTTGATGTTGATGTTGCCCTGCAACAATTTTATGATCATTTGGTTAGGATTTTTTCCATGTTCGTACTATTTCACGTGTAAGTTCTCGGTGTTATCCCCCTTGGTACACTAGATCTTTAATTAGAGATGTTAGACGTAAACATTTCTTGTGGAAACGGTATAAACGTTCTAGAGATATTAATCATTATAATGAATTTAAGACATTAAGACGTACAGTAAAGTATGACAGTATGATATTGTTTAATAATTACATATTGGATATTGAGAATAATATTACTCATCAACCTCAGAATTTTTGGAAATTTATATCTCAAAGAAATTCATACTGAGACTTACCAAATACTTTTTATATGGACCATGATTCCTTTTCTGATCCAGAGGAGATTTGTAATGCTTTTGCTTCCGTTTTCCAAAAATCGTATTCTACCCCTATAAATGTACCTTTTGTCTCCGACATTAATAATTTTAGCTTGCCTGAAATTCGTTCTTTTTCAGAGGATGAAGTTAGGTGTTGTTTAATGAAATTAAAGCCTAAGTTAACTAGCGGTTTAGATGGAATACCATCCTTTCTTGTGCGGGACTGTGCCGCAGTTTTTGCGCCACCATTGTGTAGATTAATAAACCTGTCCTTGGATACATGTACGTTTCCATCACAGTGGAAAATTTCTAAGGTCACTCCAGTATTCAAAAAAGGGGAAAGATTAGACATTTGTAATTATCGACCGATTGTTATAATCAGCAATTTTGCCAAGTGTTTTGAAATGCTGTTGTATGATTTTATATTTCATCACACAAAACACTTAATTACGGAGGAGCAACATAGTTTTTTTAAGGGCAGGTCTACTGTTACAAATCTCTTCTGTATTACACAGTTTTTAGCCAATGCCATTGATGATGGATTTCAAGCTGACGTGATTTACACTGACCTGACGAAGGCTTTTGACAGAATTGATCACGCAATACTCTTGAATAAATTAGATAATTTTATTAAGTCTTATTGGCTCTTATCTTTCTAACAGAGGTCTTCATGTTGTTTACCGCGGTTGCAAGTCTGCTGAAGTACGAGCAACCTCGGGTGTCCCTCAAGGGTCTAATTTGGGACCCTTATTCTTCAGCTTATTCATTAATGACATCACTAATAATTTAACTGTGCCCTGCCTGTTGTATGCAGATGATCTCAAAATTTTTAGTACGATCAAGAACGCTAATGATGCTGCTGAACTTCAGTACAATCTAAATGTCATTAATGAATGGTGCAGGGTTAATAATCTGTCACTAAATATTAGTAAGTGTCATGTACTGTCTTTTTCTACTAAGAAACAGTTAATTTCTTTTGATTATTCCATCGAGCAACATACGCTGTCTAGTCCTGATACTTTCTGTGACTTAGGTGTTATTTTTGACAGAAAACTGTCTTTTATTAACCATCTACATTATATTACTACAAGAACTTATAGATCTCTTGGTTTCATTATAAGAAATAGTAAACAGTTTCGGAATTCTAACACTTTGAAAATTTTATACTCTAATTTTGTCAGGTGCAATTGTGAATATGCATCAATTGTTTGGTGTCCTAATTATGCTATACATGTGGATGCTCTTGAAAATGTTCCACGTAAATTCTTGAAATATATTAGTTTTAAAGCTGATGGTGAGTATCCCTCTGTTGGGTTCCCTCAAGTTGAAATGCTTAATAGATTTGGCCTTGAAACTTTGGAAAATCGACGTAAAAAGGCTTATTTAATTTGTTTACGTAAAGTAATGAATAATGTCATTGCACTGCAGTCAGTGCCATCTTGCGAATGTTGAGCTTTCATGTTCCCAGAATTGAAGCTAGACAATTTAACATGTTTTATTTGCCACCAGCTAGGACAAATATTCTGCAACACTCTCCACTTCATAATATGTGTGATTTATGTAATGAAGTTATCTTACCCGTAGATTTTACGGATTGCAATATTTCAACTCTGAAAAAACTTGTTTTGTAATTGTTATTGTCTTTATCTAGATAATTAGACTGATTATTTTTTCGTATTTGTTTACATGTGTTATGTCTAAGTATTGTGTAATTTACTTCATGTATGCTTTTTTGTGTGTTTTCCTATTCTATAACTGGGTCTTTGACCTGTTGAATAGTGTAAATAAAATAAAATAAATTTGTGTTCTTTGAACCCTTCTCAAGTGGCACACCTATGGAATATTGGCTCATGTAACCCTCACCTCCTGTACTCATATAGGTCCTATGTCTACTGCAAATCAATCACTATTTATTATTTTGGATCTTGGGTATAGAAACAATAAAGGCATGCATAGCCAAAATCAATACGAGAGCATACAGGAGTGTAGACACTAGACACATCTCGCTTCGTCGTGTTTTACTGAAAAAATCCTTTGACTCGTGTCCCAAATACCGACATAGAAGCGAGCGCTGACAAGAAGAAGCGAGACATCTCCACACTCTCGCGCCGGATTGATCTCGGCGAGAGTAGGCAGCATTACATCCGTGTCCCAAATAGCGAGACCAAAGCGAGAGCTAGCAAGAGGAAGTGAGGCATCTCGAGGCGAGACAAGTCCTTCAACCACACTCTCGTGCTCGACCGGTCTTGGACTGTCTCAACGAGAGTGTGGATGCGACATAAGATATTGTGCTCACACCTCGCCTGCAAGTACAAACAGGTTGACCTAAAATGGCAATAAAAACGGAAGTGGCGGTTATAGTACATTAAAAGTCCGCTTGAATTTAAATCCTAGCTGATCCTTTTTTCAAATTGAGTTAGATTTTCGCTTTTTCGTAATTTTTCATCATAATTAAGCAATATTGTTCCCACACCATCTAACGAGATAAATATCATGGCGCGTTTTGTTTAAAGTGGTATCCCCTGTAGGCCCAATCCACTGCAAAAATACTTACTTTTCATTATAAAATTGATGTAGAAATGAAATGAAAACTAACTACGGCTACGGTTTCTATAAATGCTGTGAAGAAAAAGTAGCTACGGCTTTTTTTAAACGGCTGGAATATGATGAATCATTTATTAAATTTATTTTAAATCTTTCCCAAATTTTCAAAAATTCTCTGTGAACAGATTCACCGGCCTGTTCTGACCACAAACCCAAACCATCGTTGTTTAATAATGAAATGCCCTCTTTCAAGTGATCAAGTATAATATGCATTTTTAGAGTTTGAGATGTTCCAGTACTTTCTAGATCTTTGCGGAGTTTTTTCAAGTTCTCATCTAAATCGGTAATATCTGCACGTTGCGTGGAGAAACAGTCATGTACAATTTTATTCATTGTCTTAAAAGCAGCGACGTATGGCTGTAACTTGAAAGGACCAACATGCTCGTAAATTTCAGGATCAAGCTATTTATCCGATTCTTGCAGAAGTTTTCGGCAGGCATTACCCTCGAAAATTTGACCTTGAGAATTTTTTGCTACTTTTCAATTTTGATGGCCAAAGCAGAGCCTTATCACGTCCTACAGCAGGGACTATGCCGTTCGAAAATAGGTGGTTTGTAAATCCTTGTAAAAGGCAAAACACATTTCTGAAGAACGTACATGTTAATCTCATCTTCTTCTTCATCCTTAACGACATCTTTATACTCCGATTCTTTTTCATAAAAAAAAGAGAGGCATAGTTACTGTACTGTGGCATTCTTTTTATCTTTGCCAAAACATTTAAATTTATTGTAATCACCTTTTAAATTTTTTAATGTTTTCAAAATTATATTATCAACGTCAATTTCCATCGATTCTTCTTTATCGGCATCACCAGTCAATTTTCCAAAAGCGTGCAATTTGCTCAAAGTGATGAAACAGTAAGGGCAAGGATACGTTGCTGTTGCAGTTTGCTGTCCATTAATAATTAGTATAAGTTTCAAGTCAGAGCTGAATTTGAAGGGTATCTCGTTGACCTTTGTCAATTCAAATAAACATACACACACACTTACACACTTACACTTAATTATGATGAAAAATTACGAAAAAGCGAAAATCCACTCATCTTGAAAAAAGGATCAGCTAGGATTTAAATTCAAGCGGACTTTTAATGTACTATTAGCCGCCAACAAAACGCTGTTTTCCGTTTTTATTGGCATTTTAGGTCAAACTGTTTATACTTCAGGCGAGGTGTGTGCTCTGTTACGTCTACGTTTGTATCAAGCTTAGACGTTTTAAACGCTGCAGTATAGGACAATGATTTTTCACTACTTATTAATTTTTAAAACATAATTTTTTCATCCAGAAGAGATTATTTGTATTCTTTGAATTAAGACAATATTTGACATTAGCAGCATCAATCAGCAACACCAATCTCTGGCTATTTAAGAAAATGTATAAAGTATTAGCATACTTAAGGCAGGTACTAATCCTACCCGTAGATAGCAATTTTTCGTAATAGATCATTCGTTGAATCAAGATGAATTTTTATGATTTAATACATTTAAAGATATTCTAGATACATAATATTCAAAAATCATAAGTAAAATGAAAAGCATACATTTTTATAGTATCTACAATTTCAAGACATTCTGAGGATTGACAGGTTTTTCGTACCTAAATCGTACGTAAATTTGACCATATTTATAAAGACCTTAGTAAAATGTTTCTGATATTTATTAAGGTTTTTAAAATGTTCTAGGAAAGGATAAACGTTATTTCCACAAGTGATTTCGAATAATGTCCAGAAAAATTTAAAGTAGATTGTATGACCGATTCTAATGGGGGTCCTTTATGTATGAAAAAAAAATTAAAATTAAGAAGCGAAATTTGGTTAATAAAACTTCTTTTGGATAAATATTTTTTTATTATCTTCATCCTGTTATAAGTCGTTGAAATAAGGTATCCCCTGTATATTTTTCATTAGACTTTGTTTCTTACAAAATAACAATATTTAAGATCTTTTATAAATGATTCGCTGCTACTTTTTATAATATAGTCGTATGCAGTACACGAAAAATTAATACCACAAAGCCCTATAACAATTTTTTGGCCTCAAAATTAGCCGAGTTACATGGTGTCATTTTTTTCATGAATTTCTTCTAATAAGTTTTTCTTGAGTATAACAATTTTTTTTTAATTTTGTACACGTATCACTAGTGTTCCTTTGCAACCACGTTCTTCGTTTGACGCAAACCCTCCAACCAAGAACCTAAGGCTCCAAGGGACTGACTGTCCTAATTGTCAAAAAATCATCAAAAAAGATCCTTTTATTATATCATGTTAAAACAAATTGTTTCCGAGGAAAACCATTTTAAATTCACAAAAATGCATTTAATATCTATTACCTATTTAAGTTACATTATTTTTGTTATTGTAATAATATATGTTAAATTAATTATTCTCCGGAAGTTCTTATGAAATCTAGTGAATATGTCATTCTTTAATTTTGGAAATAAGGTCAAGCGAGCCACTGCTCAACACACGTAAATGTTTAAAGTCGTTTTTCTCGAAATATTTTCCAGCAATTTATTAGGATTCCCTGTTTCGTGTCAGCATAACACACCTTCCTCGGTGGACTTTATCCCTTGACTCGTTATGCACAACTATACCGTACATATAGTTATTTCAATTCTGAGTTTCATTACCACCTTAGTCCATTGATAGACAGCTATTTCTGAGCCAAAGCACTTGAAGGAAGAACTGCATAATCTACGATCTGTTCTTAGAGGAAATTTATAGACCCCACAGGGATCTTGAACAAGCCGTCAAGAGTACACCTAAGACTAAAGATAAAGGAGGAACATCTGCCAAAACTTATCTACCCTACATAAGAGAATGTAGTAATAAGACATCTTAAGATTAATACTGTCTATAACACTTCAATAAAGATAGACCATTTCCTAAGATCAACTGCAAAACTAAACTTAAAGGTATTCGTCTTCACAGCGTCCCATGCATATACATTAAGATATACATTGAATAAACGGCAGACACGAGGGAATATAATTATCATATAAGGCATAATAACAGTGAGAAGTCAGCAGTTGCAACACAAAGAATGAATACAAAGTATTCGACAGACCCGGTCAAAACCAAAATTTTACTGCGAATTAGAGAAAAATCTGGTCCAGACTCTACAGATAGGTGATAGAAATTCGCAATAATTGTAAACATGACGAGGTATTAGAACTACTCGTAAACTGAAATCATATTATTCGTAAAATTCAGGAACAGGAACATTATGGACCTTTGCTCACATCAAATATAAATATCTAGTGACCAGGAGAGCAAGATTTCAGACGACTTACGTCATATGAATATTTTCATCAAAGTATTTAAGAAACTGCAATTGAGAATAATAAAGCTATATACTACACTAAATGTTGCAGTATATATTACACTATATTACAACAAATGATCATTTTTAAAGCAACAAACTATCGAAAATTACGTTGACAATAAATACAATTGCGTGACGTCAGCCATGACATAAGTCATCTGAATTTTTGCCGCCACTATACCTTATAAATGCTTCAATCAATTTTCTGACTGGGCCATCAAGATCTTCAGAACCTTCTTCTCTTCCATCATGTGTGGTGACAATAGAGGTAGTCTGGTATGAAATGCTAAATAGAACAGACAAATTATCTTATTACAATAAGCATGCCTAGACACAGATTTGACTTAAAAAAAATTAATTTATAAATAAATAAAAAATTATGCAATTCGTCAAAACGAATTCTACAAGGTGCTTAAAATGACACCAATAAACTGCAGAAATTGATTCCATATCGAAAATTTTTCGAATAATAAATTTTATTGGAGGAATTACGTCTGTTCAAAGGAAGAAATAAAGAAGGGCGAAACTGATTTTATACTTCACTTTCTTATAATTTAGTTATAATATCTATTATACGAGAACTATACCCATATTAACAGACATTCATAATGGCCGCTGTCATAGCAGCAGGCAAAATGGATGAGCACCCGAAAATTATGTTGTTATGGATATGTTTGAAAATATTTAGCATCAGTCATAATCACAAATCAAGAAACGCCAAAGCTATAACCTTTCATAGTTTTATTTCGTACAAAGTGAAATATAAAAAGTTGTATGCACCACAGGAGAAACTAGGATGATTATGCCCTTAGGCAACTTGCAAATAACTAATGTGCCAGTGACTTACTCCGAGTAATTTTCGAATCCTCCTTGATCATTAAGGGTATATTTTTTACTCTTATATCTATATCTTATATTTTCACCACAAACATAGGAATCGAGGGTTGATTTGAAGATGAAGGCGTGTATGTACAAAAATATTTACCAAGATTATTAACCATTTATTTTTTATATTAAATTTAAGAAATTTGGTAATATTTGTACGTTGTGGCATAAAATTGATTTTATTAAGCAATACAAATATTATTTATCTGAGTATAAAATAACTTCTTAAAGTAATAATTTTAAAAAAGCTGTGTAATTTATGATACCAAATAGAATTTTTAATTTTATCGATTCTGAATAAGTTTCTTGACTGGCATTTTAACAACGCCCAATCCAGGTTCGACCTGTGCTCCTCGTTACTTCATTCAAATTGGTAAACGACTTAGCAACCGACCTATTCTACATACACTATACACCTATAGCAATCAAGCGGGGAATCGATATGTTGCGACACGATTTTCAAATTTCTATTACACGATGTCAGTGAAACGAGACCAGTATTTCCCACTAATGCAGTGTGTTCTTTTTAAAATTCTCTTTACATTGGTAAGGCGTCTCCCTCTGTCCCACGGGCGCTACGGCGATGCCAACAAGGACAATGGCATCGAGCACACGAGACACGGGGTGAAGTCCTCGCGACTAAAATGTGTTTGCTTTTCTGTCCTATGTACACATCCTTTGTCCGGACTCACCGATATCGTATTTACTAGACATCTGCTCTCTGTGCTGCACAGTCCGCACTGAGCTTGATGGGCTCCGATGGGGATACCTCTAAATGTCAGTTTTGCATCGGTCTCGTCTCTGCTCCGCTTTTACAGGTAAGCTCTTAATCAAGAACGAAGAGAAAATTGCTTATAGTTCATTTCGACATAAGTAAAAAACTATAAAATAAACATAATTCTAGAAAGATTGGGACATTATTCGCCCAGTCTTCTGGGATTAAAGGTGATGCTAGATCGAGCAATTTTACAAAAATTAACTTCTACGGATATATAGCTGACTAGTACTGTGAAACAATGATTTTAATTACTCTTTACAACTAGAGAATCCTTTTTTTTACTGTTTTAGAGAGGTATTTTAAGCTAATATAAATCAAATCTCCTACAATTCCTATCAATGAAGTCATATGTATGTTCTCTGATACCAAACATCTAGGTATGCTAATGAACAATTCCACAGACAAAGCTCTATTCAATAATTATCTAAAGATAATAATCTAATTTACTCACTCTATAAATATCTAACTTCACTTTTTGGCAATGGGAACACGACAAATTCAACCACAATAGATGAGATCTGTTTGAGCACCGACAACATACAGGCTGTTTCTTCAAAATGCGTAGAAATTTCAGAGGCGTGTTCTCATGTCAAAATAAGAAGAAAAGTTTGGTAATAATTTTATTTTAATTTTTAATATGAAATTCTAAACATAATATCTTCCATAGCGTTAAAGATTTTTCCTCCTTCCTATTTATTTACACTTTGTACCTATACAGATTCGGAAAGATCAGGTCTTCCTATTGCTTTTGTGTAAGAGGAACAAAGTTGTAAATAATATTGTCCTTTTGTAGTAGGAGGATCTGAAATCTTTCCCCCACAAAATCAATCTTCAACACCCATTGCGGGACAAGCTGATGCAAAAAATAACCAGCAAGCCGGCCATCCATAATAGGTTTGTTCCTGCAGCAGTTGGGAACGGTTTGAAACCGTCAGAAATATTCGACCAGTTAAGTTGTTACGGATGGACAGGCATTTCTGATAGTTCTAAACCATTTGCAGCTGCTGTAGGAACAACCTAACGAATGAGTGTGTAGAAAAAGAGAGTGGAGTAGAGTTTCGTTCGTATTGTAGACCAGTGGGAACGTTAGTATTTTTCCCCCACTCCCTTACACTCCCTCAAAACAGTTTTTGAACTTCTGGAAGTTCTGAGTAGATATTTCATTAAATCTCCATTGGTGAGTGAAACAACTAAGAGCTAATGTTAAAAGTTGAGAGTATATTTCATTACGACTACGTCAACAGTTCAAACGAAAATGAAAAATTTATTTTAAAGGGTACCATTATTATTGCAAATGATTGTACCTTTAAAAATTGTTGCATTTCCATTGTTAATTTCATTAAACGTTTTGTCAAGTTATGACGTAAAATTGATTCATTATGCCCTCGTAATGCAAGTTCAAAAGCTCTGCAAAATTTTATACAGTAAATAACTTTGGATAAAACATTTTTTTATATAATTTTAGATATTAACAATATTGTGTGAAACTAATTACTCTGTGGACTAAAGTACCAACCAGCGTTGAATTACACCCACAATATCTACCCATATATTCTTTAATATTAGTTTTTGTAACATTTTTTACTGTATTAGATATTTACAGAATGTTTTCATTAAACCAGGTTATAACTTTAGATTATTTTTTTTAGATAATTATTGAATAGAGCTTTGTCTGTGGAATTGTTCATTAACATACCTAGATGTTTGGTATCAGAGTGCATACATATGACTTCATTGATAGGAATTGAAGGAGATTTGATCTATATTAGCTTAAAATACCTTTATAGTACAGTAAAAAACATATCTATTTTGTGTCACCTTTTCGTTATGTTCTTGAAATCAGAATCAAGTTCAGCTCGTATGTTGATATTCCCAGATAATGTAAATAGCATTTGATTATGAATATGAATCAGAATCAAATCCATTAATCATGATCAGTTCGTACCGAATAACACAGACGCACATGAAAAACACAGATACACACGTCTATTAAAATGTCTTTTATACATTTTTTCACGGCTCTGTTCAGCGGAGGACAACTACTATCTTTCACTACTTCAGTTTGAACTTGAATTGAATTTTTATTTAGGCAGATAACAAATTTTATTAATAATTATAAACTACACTGGCGACAGAAACACACCATGTGAAAATAATGACTGATGGATGAAGAAGGGAGCAAAGTTGGGTCGCGTGCATCTATTCTATATCGAAAGCGGACTCGCCTGCATAGGAAAACGGATCCGAACGATGCTCGACTTATTCCGCCGGTAACGTATTAAATAGGAATTTGAACTGCCAACTTTTGAGCTGTGCCGAGTGTGCTAATTATGGCCTATCTGATGTCGGCACTGATTACTGCGGTTGGCATTTATTATAAAATTCTCACAGTTTCCTACTGATTACACCGGGTGTGCAAATTTAATTATTATTTGTTTCAATTATTGTTTGTTTTATTTATTATTTTTAAAAACAAGGTTATTGTCCTAAATAAGTTAGGTCAAGATTCGGATTGCTGTGTTGTCGATCACTGAATGGTATACCTCGGACTGTTTTTTGTTGACAGCACGAGGGTTTACAATAAGTAAGTACAATAGGAAAATATTTAAATTTGGCAACGACCCGTCAGTGTGAAGTGTTTTTGTACGGACTTAGAATTTTATATTTGCTGCAAGAAAAGGTTGAGTAGATTATCTATGGTTTTTTGTTTATTATTTACTAAAATGTATTTGTTTTTAAGTTCTTTATTAGAATATATTAAAAACTAAAACTATTTTTGTTACACATTTGCCAGAAAACTTGGTTATTATTCATTTTAACCGAATTATAATTTTGTAAAATATCATAAAAAGTAAAATGTCATTATAATACTGAATTATACATTATTAATACAAGTTATACAACATTTGTTATAACATAGTGGATTGTGTTAAACTAACTTGTGTTAATTTAAGTTATATAGATTTTGCTATGAACACTAGATAAAAATAAAAAGCACCTCCAAAACGAGTGGATCTATGGAGTTATTATCGAATTGCTATCGAGTTTCAATAAAGACGTGCAATGTTCACCTCCATAACCACTCCTAAACTTTTTATACGTACGCCAACAGTTTTTTGGAACATCCTGAATACGAGGCTAAAGCGTAAATTTCGTAGCATTTTTAATACAATCAAAAGTTGATCGATTTGGGATATTTATCAGACACTCATCAAAAAGGAACAGAAAATATGAAACATTGGTCAAGAAAAACCATTAACGTAAAATACTAAAAAGCATAGAAACTTTTGGAATGCGTATGGTATTAATAAGCATTAGCGAATACAAATAATTAGACATCAGGCTCATTTTTGTAATTTATCAATAGTAACTAAACATGTTATTGTGGTTAAAATAAACCTTATCAGAGAGACGGTAGTGAACATAAAAATCAATCGATGATGTTACTGCGGTCATCTCTGAAACAAGTGCCTTGTTATCCTACACATTTTTCTTCTTGCAAAACTTATAAATGTTTATAATGGCTTTCGATGATTTTACTCTTATAAAAATGAAAGATTAAGTTGAACTTTTTCGTTTCACACCATGTGTAGTACCTAAAAGCACTGTCATGAAAGTTCTCGTAATATCCGGCAATAAGTTAAGTCAAACTACATATTGTTGGAATATGAGATAAAGTTTACAAAAGGTAATTAATAGCTTCTACCGATACAGTGGTATGAGAAACGAGTACCAATAAAAGTCAAGTGCAGTTGAAATTACAATACAAGTATCTTGTAGAACAATTGCCACTGATACTACGTGACAAAGGAAGGTAAACACTCATTAAATATTATTTTATTTTGATATTTTTTTGCATATTTACTTGTCTCGGTGAAAGTAAAAAATTAATAGTTTTTTTGGAGCACTTTGATAACGTGTTGTGAAGCTTGTTGCAAATGACAGCTCTGATTATGCCTAGAGTATGTAAATTTGGATAGATTTCCCAGCTTAGTGTCTTTGACAGAGAGCGGATTGTTGGGTTGCGCAAAGTAGGTTTGTCGGTGAGAAAAATCTCTAGAAAGACTAACAGATTTTAACGTATCATAAGATGTTACAAGACGTGCGCTCGGGAATGCCGTGGAAACGGTGCGAGAGGCACTGGTCGCCGTAGAGGAACCACAGAGCGTGAAAATCGTTGATTGCAACTTTTATGCCTCAAATACTGATTTAGCAGCAGCCGAACTATTGCAAATTAGTGGTTTTAAAAACATAGGGGATGGTAGGTATACGTACAATATATCGCCGAATACGAAGTTTCGGCCTTGTTTTTTCATTCAAATTGGGTATTGTCTCTTATTCGTCAAAATCGAGCTAACGGCTTAAAATTATATAGTGAAAGAGATAATTTACTGACGAATCCGTTTCAGCCTGGGGATGCACGATGGTCGTGCAAAGGTGAGAAGACGCGATCCATAATTTGAGAGAGAGCGTCATGTCCATCAGACAGTAGGCGTTATGGTATGGGGTACTATTGCGTATGATAGCAGATTACCACCACATGACAGCCAAGCGCTACATCCAGGAAGTGGTGGAGCCATATGTCATTTCATATATTCACACCATCCTAAATGTGATTTTCCGTAAAGGCAATGCTAGACCTCATATTGCCAGAAAAATAATAGCTTTTATGGTCCAATATCAGATTAACCGTTTACCCTGGCCACCAAAATCGCCGGATCTGTCACCTATTGAATATGTTTCGGACATGGTTCATCGCAGACTGCTGCATTTACCACACCCACTACAGACTTTATTTAGTAGTTCTTACCCATGAAGTTCAGATAGGTTGAAATGAGATACTCCAAGAACTTATCGACAACATTATTAGATACGACCCGCGTATCAATGAGTGTATTAATAATCTTGGGTTCTCAACACACTATTTAACCAATCTTTGTCACGTAGTAGATCTATAATGCATTCAAACGGTTTGAAAAAACCATTATCATTAGTTATATGTGACTGTTCTTGTCCTGAAGATAGTGATAGTGAGAGTTTGGATACTTAAGTCTAGTCATATTATCATTATATACGTAGAATTTCTCTCTTGCTAAATTTTTATAAACCATTTCTTTTATTTCCCATTTATTTATTTTACTACCAGTAATTTAAAAAATATAAGAGTAATATAAATAACATCAACTCTTGCAATTTCCAAAGCAATAATTTATACATATTTACCATAGAATTAGATTTATCTGATTACACTGACTACCACTTATTTACCTTCCTCTGTAATTTCTTATGTATGTAGAAAATGTAACAGTTTTGTCCACATAAGACAATGACAAAGATCCATATACGTCTGAATGAAGCCATAAATCATTTTTATTTTAATTGTTTTTATGGTAGATAAGAGATGTTTATTTAATAACATATAATTTAAGACTTTCTTGTTATTACTGATGTACAAAGTCATTTTGAGAAAATATTTCGATTCTACCTTTCTGCAATATTAATTTTAAGATGTTGACAGTGCAGTAATAATTACTGCTTAAATGGTTTGGTATAAGAAGGTTTTCTTTAACCCACATGGCCATAAAGCCACAGTGTTGGTAACGAAAAATTATTAATATTTAGAACTATATCGATTATTTGTAAAATCCACTTTGATGGATGTAGTATTATTCGAGTATCATGACTGAAGGTCTCAAACGATACCGTTGTCGTTATTATGTATATTAAGTAGATATACACATTGTTAAACATAAATAATTAATGAAAATATTGATTTTATTGATATACTTTCTAACTAAAACCGTACAACAAAGGCGTAATACCAGCTTTTATTGCACAAGTTGAAGGTGATAGAAGCTAATTTTTTATCTAGAAATTATGTTAATATTTTTCACATTTTTCATTACACATTTTAACACCAAAAAACACAATATTGTGTCAATATTTTTACATATGTCTCTGTATGTAGCAGTGTTTTAAAGATCTAATACAATCGACCGTTAATACAACAAACGTTATGTGTAACTCTTACACATTTAAGCGTTATTTGTATCATTAAGGATGCAAACTTTACACATTAACATGTAAATTTTATTGTACAATAGGTATTGATATGCTTCACCCAGCTTTTTGTTAATTATATTCCTGTTTGCTTCCAAAATAATTTATAATAAATATATGTTTGTAATAGAGTAAAGTCGGCATATATGGAATATACCGAGTAATATGGAATATCCGTTATTTTTTAAACGAAATGTTCCATCTGTTGGATAATGGCAATATTGGCGTGACCATCGGTATTGTGGATCGCTATTATAAGTATACCCAGTAGGTAAAACTGCATATGGATGCAAAACATGAGTTTGTGATTTTACTGTAATGTTTCTGCGCAGCATTACTGAAGAACGTATTTTATTTGAATTTGCTGTAAAGAATTTGTTTTTATTACAAGGTGAGTTTGCTATAATATAATTTAGTTTAGCTATTGACAATTTAGCCCAATAATTTTATTCAAAAAATTTTTGTAGTGATATTTGTTTACGTTTACTATGGCGGCTAACATGGAATATTCCATATTATCCACCCTAATGGTATCCCATATTACCCGATGTTTCGATGTTTTTAATTTATTGCAAATATTAATTTTTACAGAAATGTAACTATGTTTTTGCAAAAAAGAACAGTGGTGTTCTGATGATATGCAAAAAGCTATAGAAGCTGTGTGAAGCAAAAGTTTGGGCTATTTAACCGCATCAAAACGAGTTAATGTTCCATGAACTACACTGTTTCATCTTTAAAATCATTACATCGACACCGAACAAGGAAGAACTTGAACAATCAATTAATAATAGTTCACGAGAAAAACTTACTCGATAAATTATCGATGAAGCTGGACCTAGTGGATTGAAAAGTGGATTGAAAACAAAAAAGCAGAATCCAGAAAACAGGTTTCTTCTGGCTCTTCTGAATCTGAAAATAACCTTGAATTTGATGATTCATCTGATGATGACCTTGTATTAAGTTATTACATTACAAAGCCAGACAATAATGATGTGAAATGTATATTTTGTCAAGAAAAATTCCTTATGAGCTGATGTAGAGAGATATGGGTGATGTGCGTTATCTGCAAAGGTTGGACTCACGAAGCATGTGCGACTGCCGAAGGAGATATTTTTGTTTGCGATTTTTACAAATAAATATATGTATATATTCTGTTTATATTAACAAATACTTTATTAATAAAAAAAGTATTTCGTATTTTCGCTCTATTCCATATTAGCCTCCATATTTAATCAGCGTAAAAATATGCACTTTTTTTATTGTCTTAAAAAAATTGTTTAAAATAATTTTGATGCCTATATATTAAGTAATACCATTAGAAGACACCATAAAGCATTTTTTCTTAAAATATTGTAGTCCTCAACACCTTGGTGTTCTATTCACGGCGCCGTAGTAAATGGATATTCCATATATGCCGACTTTACTCTACCTTTATTTTGACATTTTCTAGAGGTTCTTCCAGTCGTCAAGAATACATCGAATATAGCCTGAAATGTTCTAGAGAACATCAAAACAAAAGTGTTACAAAAATTATAATTTCAAAAGCATGCAAGCAAGTAGGAATATAATTAATGAACTAAAAAGGTAGGTGAGTTTCCGTATCAATATTATAGAATTTTTTTTTGAGAATTATGGTGTTATAGTAAATATTTTACTTTTTATGATTTTAATAAAAAAAATATATAATTCAGTTCAAATGAACAGTAACTAAGTTTTATAACAAAATATATTTAACAAAATTAGTAGTAGTAGCAGTACATATTGTAATAGGTAAGGGACTTATAACGGAATTAATAACATTCAAGTAAATCATAATCAACGAAATAACAAATATTAACCTAATATGTATTTAGCCACCACATAATAGGAGTTTACGAAAATTAATTGGTAGTGATATGAACATATCATTTTATTTATTTATAGTACAAGAAAATCAGAATACAGACTAATCTAAAACGTCAGAGTAAACTCCTAATATATTTAAGAATTATAGTCCTAATTAGTTTCAACTTTATCAAAATTATCAGCAATATTTGTTATAGTTAGGTAAGTACTTACCATTTTCTTTGATCAAACCTCAATTTAAATTTAAATGTTCTCCATTTGAATACAGCGAATGAGAAGTAACTGAACACAACAACGGCACATGACCAACATGGTGTAGTGACGTATGTTGGAACAATTGATATACAGCAGCTGCGCAGTTGTGCTCAACAAATCAGAAGTAGGGATATAGAACACAGAGGTGTGTGAAGTTTACACAAAATTATGTACTCTTAACACATCACTGACAAATATTACATAAATTCAGTATATTTTACTATAATACTAGTAAATTTAACATATTTTGTGTAAAACTTACACTAAACCATAGTGCGTAAAGTCATTGACACGAATATTTTACACATCCTAAATCTCACTTACACAGCATTTTTGATATGATAGTAAATATACTTATACTAAGTTTTTAGGCCAAAATGTCACGAGGAGAATATTAATTTATATGAATGATATTTGAATTCCAAAGATTTAAATATCATTTTTGAGCTTTTTTATCGAAAATCTTTACTTATTTTTATTCCACGGTTCTTCATGACTACATTAATATAATGAGTTGTGAATATTAATACATCCAACATTAAATGGGAATATGTCTAGATCAGGCCAACTTTTGTAATGTATTAAGCTACTTTAATAATTTTCGAGTAGAGATTAGGCTGTCTAAACTATTTAAACTTGTTTAACCAATTAATACACATATATTTTCGACACAGCACTATTAAATCTTTTAGGATGCGTGGTGTCAGAATTATGTAGGGTGGTAAACAAATCATATTTATTAACCTTACCTTACCTTTAATTTTATTTAAAAAATAATATAATTCGAGAATATGAAATAGTAGTAGTAGACATAAAAAATAATAAATCGAAAATGGTTCAGTTGTTTCTGTGACTGGTTGACAAATGTGCATATCAATTTATTACAGGACAGTTGTAAACTGTTTCCAACCGTCATCGTTAGACGCACGCGTAATTCTTTGTTGAAAATGCTTTGTTTTAGTTTCAATACTACGAACAAAGCTTATATCGATCTTTGTATTATTATTTTTAAACTTCAACGTCCTTCATCTTCAAATTATTTTAGACTATGGTCCGCTTTACAATTCCCAATTATTTTTACAATGGCTTGAAGCAAACCCTTGCACCTGCAATATATTTCCTGAAGTTCTGACTTGCAGTTTGTTTTACAGTAGCAATTCACAATTGCAATAGAAGTGATACCAATGCTTCAATCCGAATGCACACTAAAAACTAAATTGTTTATCCAAATTTTTTGCATGTTTAACAATTAAACAATAATCAACTAGAGACGAAAGAGAGTAGTTTGAAATTAACAGTACAGTCTAGGAATTTTTGCGTATGGTGGTAACCACACAAATCACTAAATTATTCCCCAGTATTGCAGAAAAACTGCTAAAAAAATTGAGCAAAACCTGTAGTGTTTCAAATATGACATCAGCTTTTGCAATACACTGTTGTTCAGTACGCATGCCTAATACGTTCAAGAGGCTTGCAGAAAGAATTACAAACTATAGTTTCTTGCAGTTAGGAAAAATCCTCTACATCATTTTCAGATTCCGTGTATAATGATCAATAGGTTTCTCATATTTGATTAACTGGCATCAGTAGATATAATATATGGTATGTGAGTACCTACAAGTGAAATTTGATTTTTATTTTGTTCGTAGACTAGGAAACAATGATTTAAATACTTTTAATCTTATAATTTACATAATAAAAGGTAGATACTTTTAAATACTAGTTACACCTATTTATTTAGGTATCTTTTTTTGAACTTTCATTATTCATCTATGATATAACTTATTGATAAGACACTGACAATTTAAAAAAACTTCTTAAGATTATGATAATCAAATGGACAGAGAAATAGGATTTTCCATGTTTACTCTATGTGGTTATTATTTATATAGATAAGAGTAGATATCATTTATATTTCCTGTAAATAAATTTCTTAAGCTTAACGAAATGTAGAATGTTCGAGGTATTGTCATTTACTACAGTCGTAATTACCTAATATTATCAGTAATAGAGCAATAAACAAGTTCTTTATATACAAGAATTTGAAGTGTGAATCATAAGTTCAGAAAGTAGAGATCCGTTGGACACAATCATCCAAGTTTATGTTTTACTTTACTTGAAAATTAAGCAAACATACAGAAATATAAATTTGCTTTTGATTTAGCATTATCAATAGCAATAAACATTGGGCACTATCTCGGATGATGGATAATGCCTATAGATACTTATAGTATAAAAATTGGTATGGGTAGTGTGCGAAGGGTTATTCTGTAAATTACGTTTTCCAAATTTTGAATGTGAAACGTTTCTTTTAGCTATTACTGATCAGTAGAATTAAGGTACCACAGAAAAAAATAGGCGCTCTCATGTATACAATAAGCCTATTTTCCTCCCCTGCTTGAATATGAGCAAATGAAAATGTTCAGATTTTAATTTTTAATTACAGATATTGTATTTATCCTACACTCTAATCTTTGTGACATTCGTTGTATTTCTAATATATTCTATATCTATTTCAGAAGTATTATAAAATTTATTAAGTAACGTTCCTGTTGAACAGGAAATTTATTATTTCGCACATAACAAGATACATGCGTTGTCCGATCATACCTGTTAATGATTGAAAATAATCAAGTTTTGCCTTATAAGAATTTTTGTTAGGGCGCTTCCCTATGGAGATACAGGGTATGAAAAGTTTCAAATATTTCCATTATTTTTCCTGTACCTTCACTGACATAAAACATTGTGTGATAAAATTTGGGAGATGACATTTCTTTAGTAGGGACTATATTTTCATGGATTACCTATTCATAAATATACTCCAGTGACACCGTTATTGGGGAGTAGGGAACTTTTTTTGTGGACAAAAATCATAAACCACTGGTTCTTTAAATAATTTTAAAATGTACAATCAATTTTTGTCACTATGATTTCCCAATTATCCAAGACCAGTAAATTTTACGAATAATTTACAGGAATAGTTTATTGCCACAAATTAATTGTACGAGTACATTTTAAAAACATCTAAAATTATTTAAAAAACCACGCGTATTTTTTTAATTCTCCAAAAAAGGTCCCTTACTCCCCGAATAACTCCGCTACTGGAGTATATTTTGGAATAAGTTATCCATGAAAAAATAGTCCCTACTAAAAAAATATCATCCCCCAAATTTTAACGCACAATCTTTTTTGCCAATGAAGTTACAGGAAAACAATAGAAACATTTGACAACCTGTATCTCCGTAGGGAAGCGTCCTATCAAAAATTTTTATAGAACAAAACTTTAAGGTATCTTTAAATTTTACTTATACGTACTTATAATAAACATGAACACTTCCTCTATAGTCTGTTTGGAAATGAAAGCGAGTAATAAAACCCCGAGATAAGAGCCGGCCATGGGCGTGGTAATATTTCGTTTCAGGTAATTATCGAGTAACACTAATGCTAACAGGTAATGGATGTACATTAGTATATTTTACTGGATACATCATAGGGCAGGAGCCAGTGTATTGTGACAGATCAATCCAGTCTTAGAGCTGAATATGCGAAGACGTGGTAGTACAGTAGAGTAAAATTCGACTTGTGTTTAGTGACTATTGTGCCAGTGGATATAATACCTGCTAAATGCGTGAAAAGATGTGCGCTGTCTCAGAATGAGAAGATTATTATATTAAATGTATTTAATGCATTCAAACACCAAAATCCTACCAACAGTGTTGACGACATCGTGGAAAAGTGTTCCAAAATGACAGGGATTGGAAAATCGATTATCTACAGACTTTTAAAGGAAACGAAAAAATGAACAAGATACTGCAAATCCCCCAAAATCATCTACAGGGAGATCAAAAGTCGTTATAGATGATTTCTTCAAAAATGTCATTCGCAGAAAAGTACACTCATTTTATTTAAAAAAAGAAATAACAACGCTAAACAAAATTTTAAGTGAACTTTCAGAGGACAACGATTTGCCAAAAATCAGTAGAAGCAAATAATGGGCCGTCTTACGAGGGTTGAATTTTTGCTGAGAAAAGCAGAACAGGATGTTAGTTCTTATCAATAAAGATGAAATTATTTGTTGGCGAAGATCCTACTTAAGATCAATTAGAAAATTTCGTGACGAAGGTAGGAATATTTATTAACTAGACGAAACTTGGGTCAACGAGAGATATACTGTAACAAAAGTATGGCAAGACAAAAATGTAAAAAGTTTTCGACAAGTATTTTTGGATGGACTTTCAACAGGGTTCAAGGCACCTTCAGGTAAAGGGCGAAGATTAATAGTGACACATATAGGTAGTGCCAGTGGTTTTGTAGATGGCGATTTACTTTTATTTGAATCTAAAAATACAGGTGACTATCACGAAGACATGAACGCAGATGTTTTCGAAGAGTATTTTACACAGATGTTAGATGTTATTACTCCGGGGTCTGTAATTGTCATGGATAATGCCAGTTACCATTCACGGCAGACCGAGCGGACGCCTACGACTGCATGGAGGAAAGTCGATATAATTCAATGGTTATCCGGAAAAAACATTTGCATACATAATAAGCTTTTATTATTCTCTTTCATTTCTAAACAGACTATAATACCTATAATTTGCTTTATGACTATTCTAAGAATTGTTAACAGAAAAAGTCCGAGACAGATGTTCCGCGATTATCGAAGCCTCATTCCTCCAAAGAAAAATTAATTATAATTGATATCTTTATTAAATTAAACAAAATTCTTACCTTATTTAAAAGCTAATTTAAAGAAATAAACAAACCCGTAGAGATAGTCGAGTAAAGTAAGCAGAGATGGACCACTTTTCATAAAACATAAAATATTTCCTTTATTTAAATATACAAAAATATGTAAGAAATATACATAACAAACTGTATAGGTACCTACTTTGGTAAAGATGAAAACCAGATATATATTCTTCAAAACATGAATATTGTAGTAGTCTTACTACTTCCAAATTAGCTCTGGCTTTTCGTATATCTTGAGTTACTTGAGGTGCGGATGAAATATGATCTAGAGCTTTTCCTGACGTGATTTCCTATTCATGTTCCTTGGGATTCTGAAAAATTGCTCTTTTCGGCGTTTGCAGGTGGACTTAGTGGTGGTGTTCTCAACTTTTAGATATATCAAATTCAAAAAACTTCCTTGACTATCTCTCCTTGCATTGCTGTCCTATGTCTTCTAAGGGAGTAGAAAAGATGGACCAGATAACATTTACAAAAGAGAACGCAGGTGTTTTTAAGTTATGTGCGTAGCAGAATTATATGACCAATTGAATAGCAAAATTTTACCGTAAATAGTTTTAATTTGTGATCAAAATATAGTTGCAATAAAAATATTGTAGAGTATTCTTCGAAAAATTTAGCGTCATGCCAAATAGTTTATGTACCAAGGGAGGTTAGGAATGATAATCCCCGCAAGCGACAGGTTGCTGAAAGCAAGTCGCCTAAGGGCATAATCATCCTAGTATCTCCTGTGGTGCATACAACGTTTTATATTTCACTTCATACGAAATAAAGCTATAAAAGGTTATAGTTTTGAGTTTCTTGATTTATGACAGATGCTTTGTTTTATTAGTTTAAGACTGAAAAGCCAAGAAACGACAATGAATGGATTGAAATCAATGATTGCGTCTTCCTTCGCTTCATCTTATTCCTTACTTAGAATTATTTATGCATGCTTGGAAACATAACAAAGCTCGTAACTGTATAAGCTTTAAATTAAACAACGTTCTTGTTATTTTGAATTTACTTTTTTTTTCTTGTACATTTCTCTTTCAGTTTCACTTTATTATATTTGCAAAATAATGCATTCTATTATATGCTCATTTAAATAATGAAAAACGTTGCATCATTAGGTACTGCGCTATGATCTGATTTTTTTATGCGCTTTATAGGCATGTCTATACTTAATATATCAAAAACTGTTAACATGCATTTTAACTTGGAAATAAAGAATTTATTCCAATTATATGGTGTAAATTTTGCATATTTCATATAGACTTTTAAAAAATATCTAGAGTTTATTATAATACACATTTCTATGTCTATATAAAATCAGGATTAGCTATATTGGATAGCTTAAAGTGAATAAAACATTTGTGATACCTTGAAAATTAATTAACGCTTAGATTTTTTCAAACTATTTAGTTAGTAACATTGACATTAAAGGAAGCATCATGGGACACCTTAAAAGATAAACATTATTTTGGTGATATTCAATACTTTAGAACATAACATAATACATGTATCTTCTATTTAGGACAATTGCACATTAAATACTTAAGTAGTAAATTTTTGTATTCTAGATTTTCTTTAACTCTCTCCCTGAAAGTTCAGTCAAATGCCAGTGAATTTTTGTTAATGACATCTTGGGTAGTTATATTATACTGATTCCAGCGTTAATATAGTGATCTTGAATTTTCATATGTCTAACATTCATCTTTTATTTAATTTAATACTATTTCAAAGAACTGGACTAAGTTTCCTCCATTTGTCATGGAATGCTAACTCCTCTACATACATAGGAGTACATTCCACCCCACAGAACTAACCCTAAACAAATTTATTGGTGTTTATGTTTCTTTTTCCTGGCAAACATTGACATTATTTCAGCAATAGCAAGTGAAAATTAAATAACGTTCCCAACACAAAGAACTGAAAGAAGAAGGATAGTGTAGAGCGAGACGCCAAGAGGTATAACGCAATGTAACAAAAGGAAAGCATGCCGTTAGCAAGCGATGTGTGTACTGCAAACACGAGATGAGAGGAGAGATGCTGTAATTTATTGAGTACACCGCATACCTGGTCTTATCGTTGCATAGATAACACGAGCCGCCATCTTATGCAAACACAGGGACTGGTTTATGGTCGCGCAACGTTATGGGATGTGTCTTTCTTACTGCCTGCCTTGGGAAATTTTCCTGGAACTAATTAGACCTAGTGGTGTTGTTGCTCTCTGATAACCGCTTATCTACAACCTTAATATATGAGGAATATACTACGTTTTAACTTTAAAATGCGTTACAGTTCAAATCATGGTTTCAAAATATTTTGGTGTTTACAATCAACAGGAAAATTAGTGTATAAGCTGAAATTATCGACAATAATTTTGTTTAAATGTTTATGTTTGTATCAATAAGAAGGTATTTGCGTACAAAGTTAGTATTGTTCTCAAGAAATGAATAAAAATTATTTAACAGTGTTATATACCTACACTGCAAACAAGTTTTTGTGTAAATAATATTTTGTAATGCGTGATGTATAAAATTTCCGTATTAATAGATTAACGGTCTGGTTCTTTCATATGCTTTACATAAAATTTTGCAAAATTACTAGTAACATAATAGAATATAATGATCCTGTGCAATATTTAAAAATAATGTGTGAGGAATACCCCGTACTTAAGTATTCTATATCCTCATTGTACAGAGTGGGCAAATCTTGATGTTCTTATAGTCTATCTAGTTAACTATAGGAGATGAAAAAAATTACACCCCCACTCTCGATTTATTTTTTTTAAGAGAAAATTAATGGTCAAAACTAAAATAACCTATCGTCTTTTGTTTTCGAATAATAAACAAAATTCCAACTTTTCTACTTTTTGATACATGTCTGTTACTTGGGTGTTTGTCAAAAATTAATAGAGAATATTTAAATTGAGGTTTGGTCAAAAAAATGGTAAGTACTTATTTAACTATAATAAGTATTGTTGACAATTGTGATAAAGCTAAATGTAATTAGAACTGTGACTCTAAAAAATGTTACAGATTTACGGACATTTATTGTGGGTGTTTAAATTACTGTAATACAGGGTATCAATATTAATTGGCGCTTAAGAAAATATTTCGAGATGTTCAGTGCATGAACTTTTTCAAAAGCAAGGTCTTTATTCGATCCATTATCAAAAGATCCCTATCTCCTGAAGATTCTGCTGATTCAGTTTTCGCAGGAGTATTATTAGCCCTCATAATGACGGTCAACATTTCATACGTCCTATTCTCTTCACTGATTTGGACATGATGGCTTAATAAACCTTCATAATGACCATTATTGGTCCGACGGGACGATCATTTAGTGATAGAATGAAGTTTCCAGATTAGGTTTTCTCTCAATGTATGGGCCGGCATCGTAGCTTCAGCAGACATACAACTTCCTACAGGTTCAGAAGTAGTAATTGAAGCTATTTACATCAGTCCTTGAAGAAACTGTCGAATTGTCGAACCGGAACCGTACAGCACTCTTCATAAGAAGGGCATGTTAACTGAAAAAAACATTGAAAGAAATGAAAATCTACTTGGTACTGGTCTGAATTGTAAATTTGAGACTACCCATAGAATATCAAGAATGGCGAACCTTTAGGAGTTTATCAAACAGTTGAATCGCTTTTCGGTAATGCAAGCTTACGGACATTACCTCGAAATAATGAAAAACTGCCTGAAGTTTTCCAGAATCCGATGAAATTCATAAATTGGAAGATTTGTTCAGGATCTACCAAGATGTATTCTCGCTAGCAGAAAATGATGTTGGAAACACTAATCTGCAACAATTGCAACTATCCTGAAATATTTGAACCTGTGACAACGTCGTAACGACATTGATGTACCTACCTATTTTAAGTTTATTTTCATGTACTTTACTAAATATATTTAATAAGTGATCTTTATTTCTCTGCATCTCAGTACTCAAAAATATGCAAGTATAAATATGTTTATAAAAACTTCTTTCCTTGTTTTGTATTGTATAATGCTCCTTCCAAGTTTGATGGTGATTTTTTGTTAAACGTTGTAAGTATAAATATTTATTTTATTTTGAATAATTTACCGACATTTGTTTAAGTAAAAATTCATAATCAATGTAAACAGGCTAGAGGTATAAATTGTTAACAACAGGACATTAAATAAAAAAGAAACTCGTTAATCTGTTCACTCTGGGAGGTATGTCCCTTTGTCAGAGTTTCTGCGTTAATGTTTGGTTTTGTGATTAAGGCAAGTGTGCTAAATTTTTATTGATGCTTGGTCGTGTATATATAGGACAGCAATGTTATTTTTACTGTCGTTAATTTAACCAGATTTCGTTTCTGTTTTCGATTAGTGAAGTCATTAATACAAATTCCACAGAATAACAGGTATTAAAATAATAAGCAAATAAGTCTTGTATTTTTGAATTATATCTATCATCGCCGTAAAAATTTTGTATATTTTTGAAGCTCTGCTCGCTGCTTAACTCTTTAAAAATACAGAATTTTCACGTCAATAATTTGTTTCTTTCTAAATTACATAGTCATTTTCCGGGTTGTTGTGCCGTGACATAGATAACTGGTAGCTGCCAGAAACACTGTTAAAATGCACATCCCTAGCATTAGGCGGGATTCCTTTACCTACCGTCTATATAAAGTATAGTTAGTCAACCGGTCTTAGTTGTGGATCATGTCGGCAAGATGGCGGGACTATAATATGTGTAAAATCTCTTAAACAAGCTCTAGAGAAGCCGGTAAACAAAGTCAGACTGACTTTATTTTAAAAAACAAAATCAGACACTTGCTGACTGAAGAGATTTTGCATATATTCCCGCCATCATGGTCCACAACTAAGGTCGGTTGACTAACTATACTTTATATAAACACTACTTTTATCTGCCCTGGATGTTCTTGGGATAGGCTCTGTGGGCACAGATCCACTATCGAGGTCTCTGGACCCGTCCATATATTGATTACAGTTCCTATTGTTGGTATTACGACTAATACGGTCGAAATTGTTCTTCGGATAATAGTGGTCCTCCGAGGGGTTCCGTAGCCGCCGCTGTAACTGGTCGCATCCCATACTTCCAAACGTTTCGCCACTCTTCACTGTCGACATCTTCAGTGATGACTCCGCAAAAACTTCGCCGCGACTGAGACTGATTGGGACCTCGTTAGCGGTCTCGATGTCGGTGCTGTTGTGTTGTGTGTTTTCATTGTTGGTATTACGACTGTTACGGTCGGAACTGTTCTTCGGATTATGGTGGTCCTCCGAGGCGCTTTGTAGCCGCCGCTGTAACTGGTCGCATCCCATACTTCCAAACGCTTCGCTGCGCGTGCCTCTGCACCTGCGCAAACAGGCAATGGGCGGGGCCTCAAACTCGATGTTAGCAATGACGCACACCCCGTCACGGCTGAGTAGCCGCGAAGGCGTGGCCAAGCTATTAGTCATCGGTCGTGTGACACAAGGAGTGGTACGAGCGCGTTTGGACCTGCGCCGTTGGGTAGTGGGTGGGGCCTGAAGCTCGGCACCCTTCTCGTCATAGTTCGGCAACCCCGTAGGCGTGGCTACGCTGTTATTAGTCATCGACCGTGTAATGCGGGTGCTGGCACAAGTGAATTCGGACCTGCGCAGTCGACTGGTGGGCGAGGCCTCAGGCTCAATCCCGGTGATTAGGCCCGTCCCGTCCCGGTGCAGCAGACATGTAGGCGTAGCCATGCCATTAGTTATCGATCGTAATGAAGGAGTTCGTATGAGTAGAACGTGGCTACCCTTACTGAAAAACAAACAACAACGGGATGGGTTGGGTGGCTATGGTAATGTGGAAATTGTAGGGCGAACGGACACCCCCATTATGATACGTGAACAGGAAAATGCTGTAGCAACAGCTTCGGCGAGTGGTGCATTCAGGGACGCCCATATTGTAGATGAAATTAGGGGTGTGTCATTAGGGACTAATAATAACTTAACCACGCCTACGCAATTTCCGAACCATGGTCAGACTGGCGTAAACAGCGAGGCCGATCTCGAGGCTCCACTACACGATCGATAACTAATGGCATGGCTACACCTACATGTCTGCCGAACCGGGACGGAACGGGTCTAGTCGCCGGGGTTGAACCTGAGGCCCCGCCCACCGGCCGACTGCCCAGGTCCGAACTCACTTGTGCCAGCACCCACATTACATGGTCGATGACTAATAACAGCGTAGCCACGCCTACGGGGTTGCCGAGCTATGACGAGGAGGGCGTCGGCTCTCGAGCCGAGCTTCAGGCTCCGCCCACTACCCAACTGCGCAGGTCCGTACGCGCTCGTTCCACTCCCTATGTCACACTATCGATGACTAATAGCTTAGCCACGCCTTCGCGGCTACTCAACCATGAAGGGGCCTGCGTCATTGTTGATATCGAGCTTGAGGCACCGCCCACTGCCTGTTTGCGCACCACTGAAGATGGCGACAGTGAAGAGCGGTGAAACGTTTGGAAGTATGGGATGCGACCAGTTACAGCGGCGGCTCCGAAGCGCCTCGGAGGACTACCATTATCCGAGGAACAGTTCCTACCGTATCAGTCGTAATACCAACAATAAAAACCAAAATCAATATATGGGCGGGCCCAGAGACACTGATAGCGGGTCTGTCCCCACAGAGCCTAGCCCGAGAGCAACCAGGACAGGTAAGAGAATCCCGGTTAATGCTAGGGATCTGCATTGTAACTCTGTTTCTGGCAGCTACCAGTTACCGAGGTCACAGCACAGCAATCCGGAAAATCACTATGTATCGAATGATAGCACCAGCCGTGAAAGCCTAAAAACCACAATTAGTTCTAGAGTTATTCTAGATTAATTGAAGTGCTCATATCAAGAATGTAAAGTAAAAAAGTAACGATTCAAATATTAAATTGGTTCAACATAAATTTTGCGAAACTTTGGATTGAACAGTTTCCAGGGTAGTTGCCTAGTTGTTGCGTTAGATTACTTGACATTTTGGAGAGAAATCTCTTTCTCAAATATAGTGGGGCTGCAGGGTCTCAAAAGATTTTTTTTCTATGATTTTCTTCTCATAACTTTTTGTCATTCTATCATTTTTTTTTAATTTTGTACATGTATCATTAGTGTTCCTTTGTGTCCACGTTCTTAATTTGACGCATATCCTCCGTCAAAGGTCCTAAACTGTCCTTGGCCTTCAAATAATCACTTACAACTTTTTTGTTGAACATTTTTGTAAATTTGTATAGAACGTAATTAAAGATTACAAAAAATCTTCTACGTGATATCACAAGGTTCTCTTATCACGTTAAATCAACAGTCATTCACTCAAACTCATTTTCAAAATTAAAAATGACATATTCGCTAAAGTTCGTCCAATCTTTCGAAGAAGAATTAATTTATATATTAAAATGGGAGTTCAGCATTTCGAACAATATTTGGGAAGGCATTATCTGAACTTAAATTATTACAATAACAAAAATAATTTTTTATATATTTTTAGGTATTAATAATATTGTGTGAAACTAACTACTCAGTGGACAAAAGCCCCAACCTGCGTTGAATTACACCCACAATATCTACCCATATATTCCTTATTATTAGCTTTTGTAACATTTTTTTACTGTTTTAGAAAGGTATTTTAAGCTAATATAAATCAAATCTCCTACAATTCCTATCAATGAAGTCATATGTATGTTCTCTGATACCAAACATCTAGGTATGCTAATGAACAATTCCACAGACAAAGTTCTATTTAATAATTATCTAAAGAAAATAATCTAATTTACTCACTCTATAAAAATCTAACTTCACTTTTTTGGCAGTGGGAACACGACAAATTCAACCACAATAGATGAGATCTGACCTATTTCTGCATTTTTAGGATTGCTTCTTCAGGTGGTCTCCTTTAAGTTGAATCAAATATTTGACTATAAAAATTATTATAAAAATTAAAATTATTTGAAGTTAAATATCGACAATGACAAAAAAGTGACATCCTGTCAATGAATTAAATAAGACAATACCTACTTGAAAAATGTTCACCTTTTATGTAAAAGTTTTTATATATTTTTAGGTATTAATAATATTGTGTGAAACTAACTACTCAGTGGACAAAAGCCCCAACCTGCGTTGAATTACACCCACAATATCTACCCATATATTCCTTATTATTAGCTTTTGTAACATTTTTTTTACTGTTTTAGAAAGGTATTTTAAGTTAATATAAAACAAAAATAATCTTGCCAACTTAAGTAGGTAAACCCACTAATTTTGAATTAACAAATTTTATTACAACTTGGTGGTATTAATGTTTCATGTAGAATCACCTTGCGGAATATTGACGAACGCCCAGATAGGCATCTTTCCAGTTCTCAGGGGTTGTTATGACAACTGATTCAATGTTTCTGTTGGTATATCCATTTAATCTGAGAGCGGATCGTAGATTATATAGTCCTAAGTGTTAAATAAATGAGTTCTTGTTTTTTTTTATACTTTCCATGGCAACAACAATAACTGGCGGCGATCGCCAATGTTAATATTGGGCCTCATTGATTGTTTCATGTGTTTCGGAAACATAGGTAACATTGTAGCAGAATTTTCGAATGCCGGTGATTAAGCGCAGATTTCCTAGAAGAATAAAATAGAAATATGTTATTTATAGTTCAGTATTCATTAAGTCGAAGATAGTATTAAATGTAATAAAACACTTTCTATTCTGATTACTGAATTGTTGAGCTTTTCGTATCCTGCTCTACTTTTGTTGTTCAACCTTCATCTCTAGATCAAGAGTTCTGCAGTGGATCATTTGTTAGGAAAAGGTAAATAAAATTATAGAGAACTATTTTTACTACATCACTGTTTTGACTTATTTTAAATTATCATCAGGTTGCTATCAGTTACAAAAGTAGGTATACAGGTAAAAATTACTCGCAATAATATAAAGAATCAAGTTGTAAAATACCTATACATATATTTTTTAAAAAACTAATTTCTTTCTTCCATCGACTCTTTGAATACTTTTACTATATCGGTTCTATAATTTTCTACACGTTGTTTTAAGTACCTAGCTACTCTATCCCAGTAGTCTCTTATAAATACGTTCTTAATTTGGTAACTTGTTTGTTAAGGCGGAAAGTACCGTGTGACGGCAGTATTTTTTATATTTTGTGAATTTTTCCTAATGAACCATATAATACCTATAACAGATTTTTCCAATATATTTAATATATGGCATATATCACAATTACCCTATTTCGAGGTATACTTATGAGTTCTGGGCATAAAAAATATTAACAAAATTGATTCAATCACAAAGAAAATTTTGACATCCTTAATCAGCTAACCTGGTTCATATTATACCCCTTCCTCTACCTCGAAGACAAAAAAACTGACTGTTACTGTAGCCTCTCATTGTATCCCTTCTATATAAGTATTAGCCAAAAAGTTCTTAGATATGCGCTCCACCTCGAGCTCTCCTGAACACATGCATTGTTCTACGTTCATAACATTCTAAACAAATTGAAAAGCAATTTATATTTTTTTTTCTTGACCTGACACACGGTACCATTTCTTAAGAACTTAATAAGATGCTCTCTTACGCTTGAGTCCTCCATTATTTTCCAAATCCTTTCATATATTAACGTCAGAACAAATATGGTTATATGTGCATGTACACTTTAACTGATACAAGTACATAATAGTAACATACTCTGTTAACCATTAAGACTATTATTAAGTATCAATATTTATCATTACACCACCCTTCATTATTTAATTTGATAGTTTTTAACTTAATACATTTTAACTATTAATAATGTGATTTTTTAATTCTTACTGTAAACGATCTTATTACTAATTTCCTTTCCCTATTTCATATTTTGGTTAGAGTTAGTTTTCTTGAAACATACAGGATTACATCGGCATAATAATTAAAAATCAGTTTTAGAAACCATAAATTAAATCAGTACAGACAATAATTTGAATATCAGGAAAATATATTATAATATTCCCTTTAACTTCTTATTTCACCATATCCACTCGCTAAGAGCTATTTCTTGAACGTTTTACTGACTGACGTGTCAGTTACAATTCGTTATGGTTTTGAGGTTTTTAAGCAGCAATTTATTGTTATTCGACATTGTATCTAGTAAACCGTGGCGGTGACAAAGTGTACTAGATTAAGAGTGGGACCTATTGTTACGCTGTCATGCTGGCCTCTCCATCAAAACAACAACACTTTCAACCAGACACGTACTATACTACAAACGTCATTCATACTTATGTTTAAGCAACAACGAGGGAAATATAAATAAAAATTATGCATCACGAAACCGACGTATTTTGACATGATATTGTAATATTAAACATTTGTTCTGGTTTAAGAAAGTATATAAAAGAGATCAGTAAATATATACAGGGTGTTCCACATAAGAACCGACACAGGGCAGGTTCATGTAAGAGGTCTCAAAATATTGCAATTTAACTAAATATACCTATATACAAAGTTGCACATAGGCGGAGTTACAGGTCCTCAAAGTGGGGCCAAATATTTCTAAAAAAATATCTCTGAATTACTTTAACTTGGAATAACCAACCAAATTCGGTACATAATTTAGGATTATTATTAGTCTACTTTGACTATGAGTTCAGTAAATTGAAACAATACAAGGTGTTCATTGAGAATGAGTCACCCCTTATATTATGCCAATTTTTTTCCATTGATCAAATTCAAAAAGAATGATAATATCCTGTGCAGAATTTAATTTAAAACACTTATTTACTCTTGTTAAATTTTACAAAAGTAAGATTTTCAAGAGAAATGCATTAATTAAAACGACATTTCAATACTGATTATTAGAAGAAATCAAAAAGTCTGTAGTAGACTTTGTCTTTAAAATTTGACTGTAATAAAACTATTTTATTTCTGCTACTGTTTGTTGTTGAAAATGGCTGGATAATTTACATTCAGAGAACAAGTTGACATGTTACTTGCACTAGGTTTCTGTGAAGGAAACTGTACACTGTAAAAAAAAGTTGCTGTGTAAGTGAGATTTTCCAGTGTGTAATTTAGGATGTGTAAAATTTCCGTGTTAACAGTTTTACACACTATGGCTTTTTTATACATTTTACACTAAATGTGTTAAAATTACTAGTATTATAATAAAATATACTGTAATATTTACCAGTGATGTGTTAAAAGTACACCATTTTGTGTAAACTTAACATGCACGTCTATATTCCTACTCCTGATTGGTTGAGCACAACTGCGCAGCTGTAGTACTGTGTATGTTCACTGTGTTCAAATTGGGAATATTTAAATTTAAATTGAGGTTTAATCAAGGAAAATGGTAAGTACTTACCTAACTACATATAACAAATATTGATGATAATTGTAAGAAAGCTAAAACTAATTAGGAATATAACTCTTAAAAATATTAGTTCACTCTGACGTTTTATATTACTTTGTAATTTGTTTTCTTTTAACTTTAGAGAAAGAAAATTATATGTCTATATCACTACCAGTTAATTTTCGTAAACTCCTATTTATGTAGTGCCTAAATACATCTTTGTTTAATCTTTGCTGTTTCATTGTTTATGATTTACTAGAACATTATTAGTCCCTTATTATAATAATATATGTACTACTATATTGCAAATTTTAATACATACATATTTTGTTAGCAAATTGGTTGTTGTTCATTTGTATTGAATTTTATTTTTTTAATAAAATCATAAAAAGTAAAATATCTTTTATTTTTTAATTACTTAACACCACAATTCTGAAAATTCTATATATTGACACGGAAGCGCACCTACCTTGTTAATTATGTTCCTGTTTGCTTTTGAAATTATAATTATTGTAATACATTTATTCTGGCATTTTCCAGGCTATATTCAATGCATTCTTGACGACTGGCAAAACCTCTACAAAACGTCAAAATAAAGATATTTGAAAAATTATTATTAAAAATTTTTTCATAAGCAAACAGAAACATAATTAACAAACTAAAAAGATAGGTGAGTCTTCCATATCAATAACTGTTGTACAATAAAATTAACATGTTAATGTGTAGCCTACACTTTTAATGATACAAATGATAACATTTTTTTACTGTTTTAGAAAGGTATTTTAAGTTAATATAAATCAAATCTCCTACAATTCCTATCAATGAAGTCATATGTATGTTCTCTGATACCAAACATCTAAGTATGCTAATGAACAATTCCACAGACAAAGCTCTATTCAATAATTATCTAAAGAAAATAATCTACTAACCTGCTAATGAAACACTCTATAAATATCTAACATCATTTTTTGGCAGTGGGAACACGACAAATTCAACCACAATAGATGAGATCTGACCTATTGCTGCATTTTTAGGATTGCTTCTTCAGTGGCCTCCTTTAAATTGAATCAAATATCTAACTATAAAAATTAAAATTATTTGAAGTTAAATATCGACGGTAGATATTGTGGGTGTAATTCAACGCAGGTTGGGGCTTTTGTCCACTGAGTAGTTAGTTTCACACAATATTATTAATACCTAAAAATATATAAAAACTTTTACATAAAAGGTGAACATTATTCAAGTAGGTATTGTCATATTTAATTCATTGACAGGCTGTCACTTTTTGTCATTGTCGATATTTAACTTCAAATAATTTTAATTTTTATAATAATTTTTAGAGTTAGATATTTGATTCAATTTAAAGGAGGCCACCTGAAGAAGCAATCCTAAAAATGCAGAAATAGGTCAGATCTCATCTATTGTGGTTGAATTGTCGTTAGATTGAAGTTAGATATTTATAGAGTGTTTGTTTCATTAAAGCAGGTTAGTAAATTAGATTAATTTCTTTAGATAATCATTGAATAGAGCTTTGTATGTGGAATTGTTCATTAGCATACCTAGATGTTTGGTATCAGAGAACATACATATGACTTCATTGATAGGAATTGTAGGATATTTGATTTATATTAACTTAAAATACCTTTCTAATACAGTAAAATATGTTACAAAAGCTAATAATAAGGAATATATGGGTAGATATTGTGGGTGTAATTCAACGCAGGTTGGGGCTTTTGTCCACTGAGTAGTTAGTTTCACACAATATTATTAATACCTAAAAATATATAAAAACAAATGATAACACTGAAATGTGTAAAAGTTACACATGACATTTGTTATATTAACACAGTGGATTGTGTTAAACATTTAACACAATGATTCATACAGAAAAATATGTAAAAATATACACAAGTAAGTGTGGACCTCGATTAACACAGTATTGTGTTCTTTCGTGTTAAAATGTGTAATTATTTTTTTACAGTGTAGAAATATGGAAAATATCGTAGGAGATATCCAAATTGAGTGATTTCCCGTAGGAACATATTTTATAATGTTGAAAGACGGGCTCGAGAGACAAGAGAGTGTTCAATAATATCCGAGAACATCGTAGTGCAATAAGGGTACAAGATGAAGAAAATTTACTGCAAACAGTTCAAGATGAACCGCAAGTAAGTACTAAATTGGAATAAACTGAATTATCAAAAACTTCTGTACACCGAATTCTTAAACGTCACCTACTACATCCATATCACATTCAAAAAGTGCAAGAGCAAGAGTAGAGGAATTAGAAAGATTCACAACTTTCATGAATATTCCGATGTAAACCCCTATGCAATAACTGCTAGTTATTTTCAATTTAACATAAATGTTTAGGCCGACATTATTGAACAGTATTAGATGCAACTTAGACTAGAGTTTTAGTAAGGGTACCGCCTCATTTTAGTGCTACTTTTGAATTTTAAGTTTCCAAATAAATGGTTAGTGACGACGAAAAAATTATCCTCACAATTGGCCACCACGACCTTCAGACTTCAACGAATGTGATAATTTTTTTTGGGCAACATTGAAGAATTTTATTTGTTTCTCGTCAATCGAATCCCGAGAAGATTTTTGGAATACCATTACGACTAAACGTAACGTTATAAGAAACGATCATTAGACACAGTAAATTTCAATTTTCAGCAGAGAGTAAATTTATGTTTCAACAAAAATAGTGTCCATTTTGAACAATTTCTTTAGTTTTATTTTTATTTTTATTTTATTTTTTAGATTTATTATTAACTGTCAAATTTTAAAGACAAAGCCTACTACTGACTTTTTAATTTCTTCTAATAAACACTATTAAAATCTTGTTTTAATAAATGCATTTTTGAGATATAACTTTCTGTTCGGCTTAAGCGGCTCGACTTGCAGGAAGCGACTTACATTGCAGTAGGTACTTAACCGCAGACCTCTCGCCCTGGGCGGTGCGCCATTAAATCTGTAAATGATACTGCAGGAAACAACTACTCCGCGGGTTGATGCCCCGACCGACATTGAATTACACCTGCAGTATCGGTGTGAATAGCCAAGAACCCTTGTTATATCTCACCTACACTCAATTTATATCTGAACCTATATATCAACAAACAGCCTGAACAAACAGCCAGTTCAATTGTCGGTTATCTCACCTATGACATACTGATGAGGACTTAATAAACCCGACACCGGTCTATGTCTGGTGGAATGGCCGACAAGGGTTCTTGGCTGTTCACACAGATACTGCACGTGTAATTAAATGTCGGTCGGGGCATTAGCCCGCGGAGTAGTTGTTTCCTGCAGTATTATTAATAAATGTATTTTGTCGGTGACTCACCCTTAATGAATACCTTGTAATGTTTCAATTCACTAGAACTGATAGTCAAAGAAGACCAATAGTAAACCTATATCATGTACCAAATTTGGTTATTTTTTCGAAATATTTGCCTCAATTTGAAAGCCTGTAACTTCGTCTGTGTGAAATTTTGTATATAAGTATTTTTCGTTAAATTGCAATATTTTGGGACCCCCTACATGCACCTGCTTTGTGTCGGCTCTTATACGGAAGTAACTAAGAAAAATTTTAACCAAAATTGCTTCTGTCCAGTAACAGTATGACATTAAACAACTCTGATATATTAGCAACCAATTTTCAAGGCATTGTTGCCATCACAACTAAAAACATTAGGATTTATTTATCATTACAGTATCTACATTACATCTATTACATAAATTAAAATATAAATGGATGATCCCTGAAAGCCATCCTTAAGCAGAAGCGTGCGTGATATTTTTTGGAAAAGGTTATGAATAATAGGCGGAGGGATGGATAATGGATGAATTTTTTGTTTTAGTAAAGTTTCATTAGCTTTAATTCATTAACTCACATTTAATAACCATCAAAGTACTTATTTTATATAAATTAATATACTACAGAATATCTATGGTTAAGGAAAAACTCCCGTAAATAACCTACACCAACGCCAGTGAACCAAAATGTGAAATGTCAAATTTCAAAATAAACAGATATATTTTAAAGTTTTCCCACAGTGCTTACCACTTTTATTTCAATATTTTATTGTATATTTACAAACAAATCTCATAAAGAAAAAAAAACTAAACATGGAACGTTTATTTTATATTATTCTTGCTTTATCTAAATAGAAATAAAGAAGCAAATGAATAAACGCTAAAATTCATCTATTTTCTAATCACTAAAAAATTCAGAACTAGATGTGACAACTACATATGTATAGCTTTGTAGGTAATTCAACTTTTAGCAATACTTAGATGGACTATACGCTCATGTATACAATGTGTTCTTCAAAGGGGCGATAGAGAACGTGCAACTAAACAACTTTATTAAGCCACTTGTGGTATAAAATGTATAGGTAATTTATTTCAAAATAGAAAGCAGAAGATCTTGAAATATTTTCTATTGTATGGAGAAGAGCCAGTTCTATTAAGGATGTCGCCTCGTAACGTTTTTTGATAATATAAAATGATTACTATTAAAGATTTTTTTAAGTTAGACATAGCTAAAATATCGCTACAACTGAACCTAACAAAATAATGTAAATACATTACTTACCATAAACCAATATTAGAGAATTCAACAATTTTTGCGTGCAGTGAAATTCTTCATCAACATGTTTGGTACATACGCGCACTCACATTATATTTGCTAACTCTTGTATTGAATAATATATGTTTAAATAAAACAATGCAAATCAATGTACAGTTATCAAGATAATGTATATTGTTGATATTTATTATTTCACGGCAACTTGATTTTTAGAGTATTCCTTTCCAACTTATTATTTGTTATGGCTGATAAAAAAGTCCACAAATGACATTTAACTGTTAGCTATGGAAGTTCTCATAAGAATTTTATTTTAGTGGATATGGTCAAAAGTCTAGTAAATTCTAGACTTGTTAATATACTCGCGGCAAGAATTCAGACGTCTTACGTCACGGCTGACCTTACGCAATTGTTTTTATTGGCAACGTAATTTTCGATATTTGGTTGCGTTAAAAACAATAATTTTTTGCAATTTAGTGTAATATATAATGCAAGCATTTAGTGTAGTATATAGTTTTATTACTCTCAGTTGCAGTTCCTTAAATATTTTTATGAAATATTGATATAACGAATTATTCATTTGTTCGTATGACATCAGCCGTCTGAATTCATGCCGCGACTATATCAATTTTATGTTTTTCATTAAATGCCCAAATGAAAGTGTAAATAATAATTACTGAATATATACATACAGTCAATTAAATAATTGATTACTGCAAAAATTATAATATTTAATTGTACTGTTAAGAATTCAAGAAGGTATTTTCTCAAGAATTAATATTATGAATAATGAATAACTAATAACCCATAACATATATAAAAACTTTCATTACTTAAATGTGTGCCTCGTCCTAGTTTTCGAATTCGGGAGATAAATACTCAAGTGTTAATGTTACTTAAGCATTTATTAAACCTTAAAAAATCAATTAAAAGAGAAGTTTCACTTTAACATACCAGACATGCTAATTAATAAAGTAAATAATTGTGTACAAAAATCTTCTCATTTGCATTTATTTAATTCAGTCCGTATTTAGCAAATATTGAAATAATCACATCACAAATCTGTTTTTAACTGCAACTGTGTTATTAAAAATTCGCCTCGAGCCCTTTGGCTGTTGATTGAGTAAAGTTTGTATTATGAATTTTACTGCTCTTTCATTACTGCAGGCCAGGATTTTTAAAAATTTCTGTACACATTGCTTAATACATTGTTGACTTTTAGTTTTTAGCCGATATAACCACCATTAAATATAAAGTAAATTTACACACTACAGTTCCCTCTTGGAATTTTATTAACTGAAGAATTTTATGAAAATTTTGCAGTAGAACTGTTAATTAATAATTTCAATATTTACTTTACGTATACTTGCGAACATTCTAATTCCATATAAATTATATTGTGCATTTTTTAAATAAATTGTTTAATATCTTTATGATGTTTGTTTTATTAATGCAAATACAGTAGTATTTAAGATTTAATTTTGCTAGTATAGGTATCTATTGATATATATTTTTTGAAATTCTGCAGTTTGATTAATCAATTTGTCACATTTTTAATATTCTTTTATTCGTATTTATCCATATCATAAATAGCGATTGAAAGATTTTTTGTGTATCAAGTATCTACTAAATACTAAATGAACAAAAAAATGGAAGCTAAAGTCCATACAAATATTAAAATACAACAACAACTTGTGTCTTTTTAATAATGAATGTATTAGATATTGCAACATAATTTAACTATAGTAAAAAATAGTAGCGAAAAAAATTATAGAGGGTGATCCATTAAGAATGAGCAATCTTTAAAGTGGAGATACCTACTATACACAGAAAAATATGATGAATATGATTAACATGATTTATACAAATGTTGCAGGTTTACGACATACAGGGTGTTCAAAGTTGAAAATTTTATTTGAAATTTCTCTATAATTTTGGAATTTTTACCAGAATCAACCCGAAAATTGGTAGTAGTGTTTCTTAGTAGGATAACTACGAATTTACCGCTATCTGTACAGAGAGTTAGTTACATACTATTACTTAACCGGAACATATGTTTTTTGTCTAATGAACTATGGCTAAAGTGAGTAAAAAATCTAATGGACTATTATTTGAACTCTACCTATACTTCTTGTCTAAAATTTAAACACTAGAAGATGTAGCAGTACCCATAAGGCGAGACACGCGGTTGGAAAAATAGAAAAGAAGAAAATTGAAAAAAATTTCCAAGGAAAGAAATAGATACAATTTTTATAACATTTATTTCAGCAAAATCAAATGATTCTGCTGCTAGCGTTATTATTAATTAATAACGTTAATTTGTGGCTTTAATTAATTTCATAATTTGACGTTTAATGTTACAACAACTGTTTAAAATTTTGTCCATCGACGTGTAAACACATTTGGATCCGTCTTACTCAGTGTCAACGAAATAACACAAATGTTTCTGGTTTTTGTACATTTGCGCAAATTATCAATAGTGACCACTTCGGTGCGATACACTTCGCTTTTTAAATATCCCCACAAAAAGACAAAAAGAAGCCCAGTCAGTTGATCGAGGCCGCCATGGTACCGGTTCTTCTCGTCCGATCTATCGTCCATTTAAGGAGAAACATTATTGAAAATGATCCATGAGTATTATGAATGTTATTTATACATCCCATTTCCTTTTAAAAATAGCTTCATCTGTAACTAACACGTCAGCTGTACATCTGAGGTTTTGAGCATTTTATTGCAGCAATCATTCACAAAATCTAATTCGCAAGGGTAATAAACCTTTAGTATTAATGCTTGGACATGTTGCACATGGCACGGATATAATTGAGCCTCGTGTATGATACTCCACACTATTGATTGGACATAGCTTGTACTTGTTAAACGATTTGCCGGGTTACAATCTCTAAAATGTGTTCCCTCAGATATTGCAATACGCCGTGCACTCCCTGGATCTCCATCTCCTTCACGATTAGGTTGCAAATTTCCCGTGTCACGTCCGCGTTGCACTACCGCGATAAAGTAGCTGCATTTGACACATGTCTACCGGAAAATCGTTCTCTATACAGACAAGAAGCTGCTAAAGCATTTTATCTTACTTCACCATAAATTATAACAATATCTAAATCTTTCTAAAAATACGACCACATATATTATATAGTTTTTTGAAGAACGCGACATTAGAATGTTGAGAGCACTTTCTAAGAATGTAAGGCTAAATTGGTGTGGTACATAACTAATATGAGTTTCTCACTTTAAATTACAGTTGGTAGTAACTCAAGATCCACTTGTGAATCCATAGAGTGAAAAACAGTTCTATCACTAAAATGGAAAATTAAACGGAGGCTGTTGTTACCCAAATGAATAATACAACACTTTTCTAAGTTAAAAGGCAACAGTTAGTCGTCACACCATTTTTCAAACGAGTGGAGATTGCGAAGGCACACATAGTTATGCGAATCAGGATTACCAAATAAATATTCTAGTATCACCAGCAAAGTACATTGAAGTAGAAGTAAAATGAAGCCGTAAATCAGAACAGTAGATAAAAATAAAAACGGAGCGAGACGCCACTCGAACATAAAATGTGCAGCCTGTGAGATAAGCAGTAATCCAACTCAAAATTAGACCTGTTATGCCAAAATGTTCCAGCTTAGCCAGTAATCTTCTGCAGGGAACACAATCAAATGCTTTGGACAAGTCTATATAAAGAATATCAACTGGTTTACGTGAATCTACGTTCGTTGTCCAACGATTTAACCTATAGTTAGCAAATTAGTAGCAGTTAACCGCCCAGTAAAAATTCATGTTGGATCTGAGGAAGTGAACGGGACTAATGCATTGGATATTATCCTTTACATTATACATATGGAAACTAGACTGATGAACCTATAATTGTTCGGGTCCAATTTCTCTATTTCTAAACAGAAACTAATAAGTGCTGACATTTCAAAGGAACTGTTGAAAATATTAGCCAGCAGTTTACAAATAGAATTTCCGTATTTTTTTAAAACAGATGCGATTTGATCAGTGCTATGAGATAAGTCAATAGAAAGCTTCAAAAACTACTGTAAATCACATGCTTCAGAAAAGTACATTTCAAAAAAAATATTGATATTTCATAAGCATAAATAATTGGTATCAGATCATTGGGTTCTAGTAGAGAAAGAGCGCTGCAAATAAGTAACCAAGACATTTGACGATGCCCTAACCACACAGATATTGTCAGTAACGTTTCTAATACAAGGAGTAGAAACTTTGGACGATAAGTAGTTGCGAATGTACTTAAAAATACTCTTGACCGTTGTTTGCTAAATTGTTTTCGTATTTGTTCAAACTAGATTCTAGGTCAGCTAATTAGAAAACTGTCTGTGAATAACAAAATCACTATGACTATTACTTTGCTTAAACTTTCTCAAATGGAGTTTATGCCTGGAACGCTGAATGAACTGATTTGTGATCCAAGGTTTGGTTCTACTTCTCAAAAATGTATGGGTTGTTTTTGCTATGTTGAATCGTTTTGGACAGCCAATTTTTAATGCAGCACAGCAAATACTCGTAAATGCAAGTATTTTCCAGCGAGTCCATGAAAACTGAAACACAAATGCCATGTGCACGTGGAAAATAATGGAAATCATTTTGACCACATGCTGTCAGCGCAGGAATTGTGTAAAAATCTGTTGTATTTTGTAAAAATATTATAGCCTAAAAATTTGGAAAGTTGCAATTTCTATTACTCTGGATTTGCGCTTGCTTTATTATTTTTTAAGTACTAATTCCAAAAAAATTATATGTTAATGTTTTATTTCCATATATTTATATTATATCCAAATATTTTGCAAAATGCTCAGATTTGTATTTCAACGTTAAGGTTATCGATCTGACAAGGCTAACTTAATGCAGCATAGCCAAGTTGTGTAATTTTTCCAAGTTTTGTTTATTAATTTAAACGATGCCGATAATCTAATGTGTCGCTGCTTCGTGTAAGAGATCTGAATATTGTACAATTTAAGAAAATAATAAAATTATTTATATTGAGAAACGCTTTTTATGACATAGAACAGTTCTTTCTGGGTGATTTCAATTTAATTTAATTATTTATCTGTCGTTCGTCTTAATTTAGTTTTAGTATTGACTAAAGTAGTATACTTGATAGAATATGTATGTATGCGATACTTATTTAAATTATTTTAACCTGTGTATTTAACTTATTATTTCAATTTCAGCTAAAGTCTATGTTATTACTGTTTCATTTTAGCTTTAGCTTTTATTTGTAATTATTATCTAATGAACTTTGATAGTTAGTTCTACTTTTCCCCTACCCTTTTCTTGTGACGTATGTAAATACATTTGTGTATTAACCCGAAAATTATAAATAAATAAATAAACGATAATGGCTAAACCTATGCCGTATAATATTTCTTTGCTTGTTTGAGTCTAAAGGGTCTAACCTAGCATCTGTTAAATCATGGCAGTTAATCCGTTACACTCTGTATAAGAATTAACAATATAGTAAATATTTTTATCGTTGACAAATTGTATCTAGTATTGTCTCTGCTTCGTGTCATTTATATCGTTTATTAACAGGGCCCTATGAAGTGACGAACTGCAATAAAGCGCCTAAGCAGCTGGGTGGCGATCCCGAGATAGCGCCCCGCACACGTCGAACACGCGTTCCCTCAAGCACATCGCTCTCCCACACTGCAGCACGTCAATCAAATATAGCTTAATTTAATATATTAGACTCATGGTTAATCATGTTTGCAGTCCACCTTGTGGGCGAGAACTTCATTTTAAGTAATTTACTAACGATGTTTACACATATTCTATTCATTTTGGCAGACGGAGCTTAACGATTTGGTTGCTTCCAAATTTAAATCAATTTTTTTATATTTTGTCATGTAAAACATGGCAGTTTATGTAGCTCTAACTTTATACATTATATGTATCTCATCCATTATTTTCTTTGAAAGTTGCTTGGCATTATAATTGGATTATTTTTCGATTAATAGAAATACGATATGAAGATATGGAAACTTACCTTTTAATTTGTAAATCAATCCTTGAAGAACAGTGGCTTCTGAAGGTTTAGCATGATTTAAGTTCTGGGTACCTACTTATCTACGCACATTTATATAATTAATATAACTCTGCAATAGTTAATCATAGATTTCGTTTGAATATTATAAAATGTTAACTTTAGTTCTATGAATATATTTTTACATCGTTATATGTTTTGTATAGCGTTAAGTGTTCTGTTTTGTACAAATAACCTAAATGTGCAGGTACCAAATTTTAATAAAAAATTGCCGTAAAACCATAATATTTTATTACTTCAGTACCTGTATTTATTTCTAAGCTAAAAAAGAAGCAAAGGGCAGTTAATATATTGAAGATATAATAAAGCTGTAACTAAAGCTCGGAGTACAAAATAGCTATTTATATAATCAGCTAGGAAAAGTACAGTTTTGTGTAACAAATGTTTTTCACACAATTTGTCCAAAAATTTTAATTATAAATTTAAAAAGGATTATTCTGTTGATTTTAAAGTATACATGGGGGCTATAATAGAAATAAGTAGATATTATTTTCAACTAAATGAGTTATAAATTCCAAAGTACTTAATTTTTTGTATATAAATCTGAAAAGCATATAGAAAACGAATCTATTGATTCGAAAATGTTTGACTTCACTGGAGATATCATATCAAAAATTCAGTATTACTATTAAGGGTGTTTGTTAACATTAGAACTGGCATTCATGTTAATTAGGTTACATAATATGAGTACATTTTTCTTTTGAAATAACATTCTGATGCAGTGATGCTATTGAAAAAGTCATGGAATAGTCTGATATATTACTTAAGGTAAGTAACAATCGTTAATTCCTTACGATATTTCAATTTTTCTCATGTAGACATATTAATCTATTAGGTATAAATGAATTACTATTCAGATTTTTTTAGGTATCTATGTCAAAGCACTGTTAGTGAATTCGAATGTTGTAATCAAGCTGTCTTGTGTACGGGTTAGGTGAGTTTCGACACTTTTAGGAGGTTTCTTTTATTCTCCGAATAGATAGTCCAAATGTCATGGGAATATTTTTGAGAAAAATTGAATAACGGAAATTTCATTTCGATATCTTGATTAGTTTTGATATAGCATTTTTTTAATTTTAGGCCTTTTCTATGATGCCCCATATTACGTACGTATGATGTTTCATTAAAACATATATATGTTTGTTATAGCAGCGGAAAACTAGAAGTTATAAAAAAATATTCCTCAAGCCACTAGATACTACACATAGAGAAAAAATGTCTTTACAATGTATAAATATTAATATAATAAGTAGAAAAGTTACCACAGAAAACGATCAACATTTAAAAATATTATGTAGGTATCTCTTAAACAAATCAATATATCGAAATGTGATTCTGGCTATTCAACTTTTCTCAAAAATTAAGCTCCAAATATCTTGGCTACATTTTTCTGTCTTTTCGGAAAATAGAAGAAACCTTCTATACCTAAGTGCCCAAATTGGACCATCCTGTACAATAATTAAAAAAAATTACATTGTAGTAATAATAATATAAAATGTGTTATTGCAATGTAACTATACAACTGCCTGTAAAGTTACTTTGCAATTTTACAAGTAATTGTAGAAGTTACATTGTAAAAATACTTTTTGTATTGTAAAATTACAAAGTAATATTACAATTGCAAAACCTAAAATTACACCACAAAATAAATGTACAACGTAATTTTACATTTTATTTGTAAAGTCACAATCGATAAGAAAATTACAGCAATAATGAGTGGTAAAGAATTTGCCATCTATTTTAAGTGTAATTATTTTTTACAGTGTATGCTATTCGCATTGTTATATCTACGTGCTCTTCAAATAAATTATCATCATAATTATATTAAGAAAATGATGTGTATCATACAGAATGTTTTTCTATTTTCATATAAATTTTGGTAAAATTATCCTAAACTCACGTTATAATTTTCGCAGAATTCTACTATATGTAACACGGCTCTTAGTTGTGAATTATCAAGAAGTAACAAATAAAGTCTGTTCTGTCACGTGAAAATATTTTAAGGTAAATTTAATTTAAGAGGTTACATACAATATATATATATACTGTGGTTCCAATGATTTCAATACATAGCCCGTTAAAATGAAAAAGAAGGAAATAGATATGGAAATTTTTAATGATAAGAGAGTTAAAGATAGCGTTGAAAATCAAGGAATAGTTTGTGTGAAATGAAATTTAACCGAAAACTGCAAAAAAGAGGTGGATAAACTGCTGAAAACGAAGATCTCAAGTAAATCAACTTAATTTTATAAACATAGAATCACCGAATCAGCAAAACCGTCGTCATTGACTGAACGAAAAGAAGTAAACTAAAACATGAAAAATATTGAATAATAGTAGAACCTATAATAATGATATAATCTCTTTAGTTTGTATGTTTTTCTACACCCGTATTATAACAATGCACTTATATGTGCATAATCCGTTTCATAATGATACCCATTACGATACAGATTTTTCATTATGATATAGATTTTTAATCAATAGAAACCCATAATTTTTCAATCAAGCATGCTGTGCATTTGACGTTTATCCTAGGTTATATGTAATTATTTTAGATGTCAAAATCAGTACGTATTAAATTTTCGTAGATATCTAGCTAAACTTCGATAATTTATCAAAATGTCTGATATCAGCGATATAGAAGAATTACCATCGACTCCTCCACACATATCGGAGAAAGCAGAAAATGCAGTTCATACGAATAATTACTGTTACCTATTGTGTTCAATAAAAATATAAAATTTTTTTTGATTATTTATTGGGTGTAGAAAAAATAGTGTATGCAACTCTCATGTAATGGTTATTAATAACCATCATTACATGATCGTTGCATAATATACTATTCTATAAATTAATGTCTATTACTTTTCACTGTTATTTATATTGTATTTTTTCTGAAACTTATCCTGTTAATGAGTTTTATCCCGTTGGATATTTTAAATAAATAAATATAAATGATTAGTACAATATTTAACTACTTTTGGAAATTCACTCGTAATATGTACAAATCAAAGCTCAATTTTCATCGTAAACTGTAGTGGTGACATTTAAGCGATTAGTAAGACAACACCCCTTATTAATTCACAATATGTATTAGATATAACCACCGATTTCAATATTGATCATTTCTTATGTTACGAAAAATATGATGTAAACAAAGGCGAATGAATGAAATATCTTGCACGTTCGTAAAATACATAAAGAACATTTGGCAAGCGAGCGACGCAAGAAAGGAGAGTTGTGGATCGTGGGATAAGCTCCTGATGGAGTCTGGGAGACACGCGCTGATGTTTTCCATATCCACGTGCCATGAAATAGAGCTCTTTTGTGCGGACGTGATTTCACTGTTGTTAAATCAAATCCCCGTCTAATGTCCTTAATTGAAATCGTATTCTTTTACATTTAGATGTGGCTTCGGATTGCAATTTTTAAAATTTGACTGATGATAATTAAGTCATAGTTGTAGAACCTATTAATGTTAAAAACATTAGTTTATATTTATTTGCCAATGAGGTAGGAATTACACAGGATTTTGATATTAATTTTTATGCGGAGCTAATACCACTTTCAACTGGTATGCTCCTAAAGTGATTAACCCATTAACAGTCAAAGTATTTGGTATATGCGCAAATTTAAACAGAAGTGCATATCCTCAAACAATTATAATGAATATTTTTGTGGCAAATAAATTATAAATATATAAGTATTTGTTGCAAAATTTGTTATTTTAAATAAAATTCATGCAAATATTTGTCTACATATTCATGGTGGACTCGTATATATTTACACCATTTTCCAGTAATGGACTTTATCAAATATATTGTATCCGCACGAAAAGTAACCTGCTACGATTTACAGTTTAATTCTAATGTGGTATAATAATGACACTGCTTTCTAACTAAGCACTCTATCACACTGTTAAAATGATGTAAGATATAATTCTATTTGATCTATAGTGGTTTTCCGGGTTGTTATTGCCGATACTAGGTAATTGGCCCTGCCAGTATATCCCTAGCCTTCATGGGGATCCCTTGACTTGCCCTTGTTATTCTTGGACTAGGTTTTGTGTGGAGGGGCGAAATATTCCTGGATCTGGCCATGTATTGATCTCGGCTGCTGTTGATATTACGACTGTTACCGCCCGAACGGTTCCTCAGATAATGGTCGTAACGTGCCGTAGCAGCCTTTGCAACTGGTAGCATCCCATGCTTTCAAACGTTTCACCATTATTTACTACTGTTGGCATTTTCACTGGAGACTCACCAAAAGCTGACTGATCAGTCGTGGCTATTTTACCACTTCGCATGCCAAACGTTATAATGGTGTTTGGCATTGTAAACAAATAATATAATTGACAGTATTGCCATAAATAGTTGGATAATTTATAGAATTGCAAATGATAACATTTCTCAACTAAAATTTCGGACACAATTAGTGTCCACCTTACATAAATTAATACACACCTTTTGAACACCTTGGAAACAAAAGATCGAAAACTTCTTGAGTAATATTCATTGTATTTATTTATTAAAGAGTCAATATAATTAATGTGTGAGGTAATAGGTAACTTTGCGCATGTAGAACATATAATGTAATGTTTACTTGAATTATGAGAACTGTTTAATGAGACATAAATCTTACTTGACTCGCTCTCTACTTTCACAGATTTAGTCTACAACAACATTTGCATTGACTTAAATTTGATACACAAAGTATTGTGATTTGATATCCACAACTTTAACTCCGTTGACAGAAACTACCTCAAAAAATTCGAATGAGGTATCAGATCAAGAAATACAACATCTGAAAGAATATAAACTGATGATTTAATTACTTCCAATTGAACTGGCTAATTTCTTACTAATTACCGAACAAATGTGGAAAATGATCTTTAGAGAAAGACACTATTTAAAACATCGCATTTTAAAGAATAAAAGTTATTTCATTACATATTAAATAACACATCCAGTGGAGATAAATCAGGTGAATATGATGGCCGTTCACTTAGTCATCTTCTATAACATAAACGGTGACTTCAACAGCTATTATTTTATTTGGAATGGCATCTCTATCGCCCAACATAAATCCGTTTGATTTTTATTTCTGGGGTTACATAAAAACCATGGTGTATGTTATCGAAGTCAGCACTGAATAAGAGTTGCGAAATCGCATATATGCTGCCGCTGAGGCAGTTCAACTGCAACTGTGCATTGAAAATCACGGAAATAATTTCGAACACTTGCTATGATAAATTAAATGAATTTACATTTGTATCAAATTCACGTTCTTTTATTTTCATTAGAAATAAATTGATATCTCCGTAACTGAAATAGTTTTTTATTATGCCTGTAGGCGACAGGTTGGTTCAGTGGAACGTTTAGGCCCGAGGAAAGTCAGTCGCTTAAAGGCATAGCCATCCTAGTATCTCCCGTGCTGCATACAACGTTTTATATTTCACTTCATACGAAATAAACACTTAAAAGCGTTATAGCTTTGACGTTTCTTGAACAACACTAAGAAATGGTTGGAAAGATTACGTTTTGTGCAATTAATGAAAAATAGAGCCCATCACACAGGCATTAACTGTACTCCATATGAAGACATGTTCGGAACGAAGTTGAAAGTAGGACTTAAAAGTTCTTCTGTACCACATGAGGCTTTGCTTGATATTAATTCAGAAGAAGACTTGGGGAAACTATTATCTACTGAGAGCACTATTACCGAAAGGAATCTAGTGGATTTCACCGAAAATGATCAAGAAGAGTCTGCCAAAAATGATCAAGTAGAATCCGCCAAAAACGATCAACTAGAGCCCATCGAAACTGATCGCGTGGAGTCTACTCAAAATGATATGAATTTATTTTCAGCTAGCTCAAGTTAATTTTCGTCAACTTTTACCGTAGATGAGGAGTCTGAAAAAACTTCAGATACAGATTCAAACCCAATACCCACAAACGAAAACGAAAACCTGGATCGCAAAAAAGAAAATGTTATGGCAGTTAGGAAACTGGCTTTAAGTAATTGGCAGAAACAAGCTAATAAAATGTTGGATGTATTAAACGCTAATCCCATGACTGCAATTGGTGACACTGTAAGAGTCCGAGTTCCCGATGTTGATCGCGCTCGTAGCGATGGAAGAAATATGCTTGCCACCGTTATTGAAGTAATAGCCTTTAACTTGTATAAACTGGGAACAAAACAAGGTGTTTTAAATCAACTATATTCAAGAAACCAATTTACAGTCTGCAAGGAAAGAGTGTTGCAGAATGTCTTCTAAATGCGGAGGGCAAGCTTATAGTAGATGTGGTTGTAAAAGTGGTCGCAAGTCTGATAAATGTAGTTGTCGCAAAGGCAAAAAGTTGTGTACCTCAAAATGCCATCATAGCGGCAGTTGCTCTAATAAATAACTCTACATTACTTACTACATATTGCATAATTATTGTTTTCAATTTTGTGTTCTATTTTACTTATATTTTCATTTGACTTTTATTAAGTTTAAAGTGCTGAAAACTATTAGATGCTAATTATGCCAAATAATGAGTCTTATTTCTTAAAGTTTAGTTTATTTTATGTTTTATAATAATATAAAAAAACTTCTATAAAAAAAGTTTTGTGTTATCTATATTCTTAATATGACTTTTCTTAAGTTTTAAATGCAGAAACTAGTGGATTCTTAATGTAGAAGTTCTTGCTAATTAATCCAAATAATGAATCTGATTATTTAAATTGTTTAACATTTAGTTTATTTTAAGTTAAATGACAATAATAATTAAAAAAAATAGTAATTAAATATGTTTGTATTACTCTGACCAAAAGGTGATGGACAGTCTGTATAATGCCCGGTCAATTTGATTATTTGAATAATTATTATCAAATTCCACACTCACATTGGGCATTTTACATAATGACCGGGCATTATGTATAATGCCCGATTTATCACCTGGTCCATAACATATATATCTCGTATCATAGATATTACAACTAAATTATAAGGAAGTGAAAACATTTTTTTCACTATACGTCATTATTTGTCCTTAGCTATAATTTCTCAAGTTAAGTGTATAGGATAAAGAACACCCTGTATAGGTTCTTCCACAACAAGGTTTGAAAATGTGACAGAATCCATAAATTTTAGTTAATGTCTTCACACATAATACCACATTTTGGTATTTTTAAACAAGTACGTGATGTTTAACTCCTACTTAACGTGCTATCACGTGAGCTTATATCCATGTTATTAAAAAGGACCTTATAAAATGCGGGAGTGAGGGTGATCCCATTAATAAGCGTCGCTCGGAGGAAAGTTCCGAGTCACAGGTTTGTATGTAGTGATTATACAGTATGCGCCAAAAGTATGGAATAAATTCAATAAAAACGAAACAATTATTTTTTGGGAAAAATCCTCGAACAGGTCGATTTTTAATTTAAAAAATACATATTTTAGCGTAAAATGCGATTTTCAAATGTCATTTGTTTTCGAGTAATGACGTCATCGATTTTTTTTAAATGGCAACACCATATTTTTTCCTTGATTCTGAAAGATTGTTTAATTCTCTATCAGACAGTACTAAAATTTTGACCTCTTACATAGGAAAGTTTTCGAGTAAATGACGATTGAATGTTAGAAAACGTAAATCAATTAAAATAAAGCAAAAACGTTATCAAGTTTAGTTTTTCGAATTCTATAGTTCTTTTATGGATCACGTAGGTGAAAATCTTTGCAAAGTGTCATTGTCACACCGACTTTCTAATAAGTATTGTAAGCGACATAGAAATTATTATTCAATTTAAAGTATTATGGCACATTTAACTGTTACTCAAAGAATTGAAATTTTAATTCGTATAGGATGCGGGAATATGACTAGAACTCAGCAGGAAGTTTGCGATTTATTCCTTTATTGCCTTTCTTCTTTGAAGGAACCCTTACAGGACAAAGATATTTAGATTTTCTAGAAAATGACCTTGTTCCAGCCCTTGCAGTAATTTTTCCTAACGATAATGACCCTGACATTCCTGACGATACCATATGGTTTCAGCAAGACGGTGCACCTCCGCACTATGCGCGCCCTGTACGAGATTTTTTGGACAACTGTTTTCCAGGGAGGTGGATCGGCAGACGGGGACCGATAGAATAGCCTGCAAGATCGCCAGATCTTACACCTCTTGACTATTTTTTATGGGGATACTTGAAGTCAAAAATGTACATTAATATACCACTTTAAAATCGCATTCGGGACGAAATACGCAGAGTTACCCCAGAAATCATTCATAATGTGCAAGAAGAATTTCTTCACAGACTTGCGCATTGTCAAGAAGTTGGTGGATGGCAATTCGAACATTTAATTTAAGTATAAAATTTAATCAATTGTATTTTATTTTACATACCTCAGAATTGTTACTTTTTTATGGATAAAATTTACGTTTTCTAACATTCAATCGTCATTTACTCGAAAACATTCCTATGTAAGAGGGCAAAATTTTAGTACTATCTGATGGAGAATTAAACGATCTTTCAGAATCAAGGAAAAAATATGGTGTTGCCATTTAAAAAAAAATCGATGACGTCATTACTCGAAAACAAATGGCATTTGAAAATCGCATTTTCTGCATATGTATTTTTTAAATTAAAAATCGACCTGCTCGAGGATTTTTTCCAAAAAATATTTGTTTCGTTTTTATTGAATTTATTCCATGCTTTTGGCACATACTGTATGTCAAAGTCGAAATTATCAAAACGGGTCTACAATTTTAATGTTCGGTAGACTCTTAGTACTAATTTATATTCGTAATTATATTAGATGTTATTATATTACATTTTCTCTACGTTCATGCAAAAAACAAAACTTTATAGAACTATATTTAGTGGAAAGACTGGTTCTTTATTGCACTAGTACAATAAAATGTTCTATTATGTTCGCTTGCTGCGTAATTATTATCAAATACTACAACAACCCCGCATAACAAGTATGCTTTCAGTAATAAACATCAAGCTGACGATTTCGGTGATATACTATTAATATAATTAATATATGGTTTGATAATTACACAGATCCACAAAAAAAGTGGTGTGTGCTGAGGGTCCCATTATTTTTTTTCCATGTATTTTTTCCCGCTGAACACGAATCTGAAGTCAAAATGGGGGGTCGCATAGCAAATTTTAGAGAAAACCCATAAAAACGATAAAAAATCGCATCAAAAGTTTACACAGGTCCACAAAAAAAAAGTCATGTGTGCTGGGAGTTAGACTATATTTTTCTTTTGTATTTTTTTCCGCTGAACACGAATCTGAAGTTAAAATTGGGGGTAACACAGCGAATATTTGGAGAAACCTAAAAAATCGATAAAAATCACTTTCGTAATTTATTCCATATGATACCCTCTAAAACTGAAACAATGAGAAATGCTGTGAATTAGTGAATATTTACTATTTAACAGCTATAAGTATACCAAGATAGCGGGAAAAAATATATGGAAAAAATGTAATGGGACCCTCAGCACACACCACTTTTTCTTTGTGGATCTGTGTTATGGATTCATACACAATAACGTCCAATCTTATGGTAAAATATTAGAACAGCAAATAGAAACTTTAAATCAAGTAAGTGAAACATTCATTGGGGTGAATTGTAGAAGAAGAAATTCTCCACAGGTGTTCCAAAAAAGTATCATTTTTTCATGCAGTTCTATCCAAGCATTAATACCAAGTTAGTGGAAAAGTACAAAATCTCTTATTTACATTTTGATGCACAGGTTAAATCAAGATTCACTGGATTTTTTTTCTGATGTAGGTTTTTTTATTAATACTTATATGAGTTTAATGGTCGATCAAAATTATTTTGCTTTTCTAGAAAGGTACCAGAGGTGGTTTACACGATCATCCATCCCCACCTAATGCTATATATACATAGATAACGGAAGACTCCAACAAGTAGAATTTAAATAATACAATACAGGGTTAACTATGACTAAGTACAAAAATTTTAACCACGTGCTCTGGAAGGTCTAAAAGACAATAAAAAATTTATTTCGGAATTCTAGCTCGATGTTTAAAAAGTGGGTCAAAACCCTCTTTTCCCAGGGAAAGTCGGCGCCTATAACAATCAATCATCATCTGTCATGGCTAGATATGTCAACTACTGGTCGTTTTTTCAACATTGTCATGTGTAGAAACGACGAAACGAAACATTTGTATTAATAATAATAATAATGGTAGATAACAGCTAATCCGGTTAGCTGCAGTATTTTATATTCGTTCTTTCGTTGCACAGTGCCAAACTACATTTTCACTCCTTGCATATTCATCATAATTATCCACTAACATATCCGACATAAAATATTTTATTTAATTATTATAAGACGTTTAAAATTAGTCACTTAGCTGATTTAAAGTAACAGTAAGTTCTAGGTTATGCTATATTGCATTGCTAATTGCATACCCTCCATGCTCCAAACCATCCAGAAAGCGAAGTTAGTTATAATCTAAGGGTCATTTTTACAGAACACTATAAACATCTTGGGATGTTATAGTTTAAAAAATTACTAATTATTTTATGCAAACATCGTCGATTACTGTTAATATTGTTGCTATTATTAGTATTAACAGAATTTAATTGCACAACAACACATGAAGTTTAAAAATTTATCGGCGTGAGTGCACCTTATATTAGTGGCCTACGATGTCGTCAGATGTCAAATAACGTAAATTTACGGTTACGGTACTCTGATTAATTTGAAATAATTTTTCAGTACTTGTTTTTGGCAAATTTAATTTTTCGCGTATTTTATGTGTATTTACAAACATGTCGTATTCAAATGCCTAGATGGCGGATAAGGTGCTGATTTATGGGAGTGTGACAAGTGCATATTATCGTGCGGCAGCCTCAAAGACGTTTCCCGAGTATACAAAATATTTTGCTGAATACATTTTGAACCACATCGAACTGCTGTTTTATGCCGTGGCGGTAAACGTGTGGCAGTGTTTTTATATATTTGTGTACATTTACGTGTATTTTGTTGTTATCCTTTGTGCTTTTTCCCGACGTAAGTGTAAGTAAACGACCTGGTCAAGACCGCCAAACCAAGTAGGTACCCCGCTTTACACAAAAATAACGATCGAGGGAAGGAGAGGTCCACAGGAAGTACAAAAATCTTTGCAGATTTTAATTTAAACAAGTAAGAACACAGAAGATGATTCAACATTCTTAATATCTCTCCAAGTATCAATCCTGGAAGTAAATATTAGTAAGGCAGGTACTGCCTCTCTGTGCTACCATACGGTATTTCTCATTAAATAATAATCTACATTTTGTAAAGATTTTTTTTCTTTTAAAGCGGCTTAAATTTATACACGTGTCAATGGACCTGTCACTATATTTGACACCTTTGACTAGCAGAATATACCTAACCTCGTGGCTGACAGGTCAGTGACGGCGATAAATACGGATTTAATATAGTTTGGAAAATAATCTTTTTTGGCTTTATAAATAAATTTGGAATTTTTTTGAAGAGTGATTCCATTAATCCTTATTTTTCCCTATCCCCTCTTCAAATATTTGTACTAAGTCATAGTTAACCCTGTATATATATAATAATAATATATTTTTTCTATTTATAATAAAATACTATAATGTGTAAAAAAGTATTTCATTATTTCGTCTTTAATTCCTTTGATTACCCAATAGGTAGGTATATTTTCATCCATGATTCAAATATAAAGGTAAAAGTATTTAATCGTATTAATTTAAAATTAGAGAAGCTGTTCTAACACACACTCTGAACCCCAAATCCATCGAATTAGTTCTAAAATAAGATATATTCCTATTTTTAATATAAGTCCCACTCCATTCATTCCTCCAAATGTCGCGTCGGTCTGCTGCACTGTGATTGCTCGGAACTTACCAGGTAACCTAATTCTTTTTAATAACCTTGCTTGCTTGCTTATGCATTCTTCCTGTAACCTGTAAAATCACCAAAAAAATATAATTAATTTAATGCTATAAAAATCGTATCGTTTATTTAAATATATCCTAAATCTTAGGCTCACAGTTTTTGACATATCAATATATTTAATTTACTAGGGAAATTTTAAATAAGAATAATTTTTGTTTCCATAAACGACAACATAGTGAAGAATTAAATATACTTAATTAAATTTTAATTAACTAGTTTTTCAGTAAGTTCTTGGCGGAAAAAGAAAAATTAATACATCCATTTCGTACAGCGATGGGCATATCTATTTCATAAAATTTTGGAAGCACCGACTTTAGCAGAAACTTATCTTTCCTTAAAATTCCCGCAAGTGGTAAAAGTTAAATTGAATTTTAAGGGATTTTAAACATCATTTTAAATTCGAGTGCTCATCTACTACAGAAGTTTTCGTGGAGCGGAGGTATCATCTTTTATCAGGCGAAACTATTAAAAGCTGAATTCAACCGTATCCAAATTTAAGGAAAGTTTATATCCATTGTGGGCTGTACCTAATTCCGTTCAGTCTCCACGGATACTTTACAAATACCGCCAGTAACATTCTCAGTTCTTCATAAATGAATATAAAATAACAGTTACATTATCTATACAGGGGACAAAAGTGAACAAGAAAGCCTAATAAACATAAATAGCAATGAAAATATTTTTACCCGAGTTAATTATTGTAATGCATCAATAGAGAAAACTGCTTATTCTATAGGTATTATAAATTATAGCCTTGATTAAATAAACCGAAATTAATAAATTAAATTTTCAAATATATAACCGTCTGCCCCGGTGCATGGATCAGCTCGTTTGTGGATTGCACGGGTAGCTCGTTGAAGTGTACGCCGATTTTCTCTTGTGAGTACTGCATAATTGACAATTCGATCGAATAGCGTCTCTCTTGTGTTTACTTTTGTTACATATACTAATGATTTAAATCATTCCCAAATGGGCAGAGGCACCATCATTCTGAAAGTACATGTTTTGTCTAATATCCAATGGAGCATCGTCCAGTCAAATTATTTTCCAAAAATTCTACATATCTAGGCTCCAGTAAGACAACCATCTAGCACAACTGCCAAGTAATTGATTATTAATCATACCGATGCTGAAAGTTACTTTCCACCATGGCGTGCGGATTTTCATCTGACGATGTTCATTGTGACAGTTATTTACTCCATCACGAGTGAATTGAGTCTCATCAGTGAACAAAATGTATTTGTAAAGTGTATGGTGTTTGTTTATCCAGTTGCAAAAATTCAACCGCGAATCATTATCAAAGTCCTGAAGATTCTGGATGCGCTGAATATGGAAAGGTTTTAAACCATTTTTGTAAATGACTTCTCATGTCGTAGTTACATTAATTTGCTAACGGCTTGCAATCCGCCTTGTATTTACACCTGGGTTACGTTCTACCATATTTATAACTTCTTCTTTAACTGCTAGACCAAGACCAACTTGCCTCTCAGATGTAATTCTCGCACTGGGAAACATTTTCCAATTTCACGTGCATTGTTGAAGACTGTCTGGAATACATTTCTATCTGACACTCTTGTATTAGGGAAGTGACGTCTATATTCAGCAACTGCACGATTAGCGCTACCGTTGCAATACCTATAAATAAAAATAATATCAGCATATTCTCGATGTGGCCTGCCACGAAATTATGTGTGTGCAATACCGCCTAAACGAACACACATATAACACAGTTATAAAATAAGCATTTAAATCACAAACGTCACAATAAATGTTACAATTAGTTATCACTAATGTGAGTTTGGTTTAGACATGACCTACTCAAAATAAAATATCAAATAATAACAGCTTTCGCAAAAATAGCAATAAATAGTTATTTATGCAACAAGTGCAATAAACACTTTCTGTACGAATTACAATAAATTTTCTACGTTCATGGAAAAACCAAAAAATTGTTTGTAATTCAGTTGACATTCAAAGGAACTTAATTTTATTGTTAGTAAACCACATTTTCTAGTAATTTGATAATCCAGAATGTAATAAATATGATTAAAATTAATATAAAATATGCAGTTGCTTAAAACGTAATACGAGTACAATCTCACTGAAAAATGAACTAAATATGACGTTGATTTAAACGTTCATATTTGTCATGATCTCAAAACGCTGTAGTAGAATGACAGATGAATGCAATAAAAATTGTGTTACAGTAGTGCAATAAAGATTCACTTTTTCTACTAAATATAGTTCAATAAAGTTTTTTTTTGCATAAACGTAGAAAAAGTATTTTTATTGCTATCTCAGTAATCGTTGATATTCGACCATATGTTTATTGAGCTTTTTTGTTCACTTTTGCCCCCTAAACCCCTCTTGTACCCTGTCATTTAAATATATGTTACGTAAAAAATACAAATGTTATTCGTTGGGTACTGACAATTTACGTAGGCAACAGACAAAATTTGATCCTTAACATTTTCCCAATGTTAATAAAAAATAATATCTAGTCAAGTTAAGTAACGGTGGTAAAAAAATCATGACAAGTGAATTTTTCAAAATATGCCACACTAAATCAAATAGTTTCCAAAAACAGCAAGCTTACTTCACTCTATGAATCTCGCTAAATTGTATACATTAATTTCAGGTAATCCATAACACATTCGTAAAAATGTATAAACTGCTTAAAAAATAAAGAAATATTTGATTTGATATAAAAAGCTTAAATTATTTCGCATCTGCAAATTATAGCAAGTGCCTTTGAGCTATTTTCGAGTACAACAAAATCAATCCTCAAGTGAATATACAACTCATTAAAATAAATTAAATATAGGCACGTTTCTACTAATCTCAACAACCAACAAAAACTTTTCAATTATCAGTCCTCCCTATACCGCACCGTGTCGAACTTTGTGAGGTAACTCTCCCATAAAAATCAAAACACTGGCGCACGGCCGAACCCTCAGCAAGACCGACTAAAGCAATATACCAGGCACATCCTTAGGGACACTGTTAACTAAAGTGCTCTGGTCTGCATAAAATTGCTATTCCCAAATCCGAACAATGAAACTAATAAATTAATTCGCACAGCTAAGAGGTCTGCAAATTTTCAGATTTCCTTTGTTTCTGGCCCAAGTCATTAAAACTTCAGTAATGAACGAATGGAGTATTTTTTTAGCAAAAGCCTTGCCATGCATATGGGATCATATGTATAAAACCATTTAATATTTGTAAAGACTAAGTAGAAGTATAAATGTGAATACCTTTATGTGCATAGTCAATTATTAATTAATATAGGTAGTAAAACCTATAAAATTATGGAAAAATATGAATATATTAAAATTTGACTTACAGCAGTTTATACTTTATCATTGTTGGTATCGTTCTGATATATGTATTAATAAAAAATAATGTTTTATATATACCGGGTGTTCCCTCTAAGACATCATAGCCAGAACGACGAATTTTGATATACAGACATTAAATGGCGCAAAGAATCTAATAATAACATCAATTCTTATACAAGATGTTCAATTTGTCAAGAAATCGATTTAATATTGATTTTTTGATAGTCAACCCCGCTAAAACTTAAGTTTAAAATGAAATGTATGAATGAACACAATATGCGCCAAAAGTATGGAATAAATTCAATAAAAACGAAACAATTATTTGTTGGGAAAAATCTTCGAACAGGTCGATTTTTAATTTGAAAAATACATATTTTAGCGTAAAATGCGATTTTCAAATGTCATTTGTTTTCGAGTAATGACGTCATCGATTTTTTTTTAAATGGCAACACCATATTTTTTTCCTTGATTCTGAAAGATCGTTTAACTCTCTATCAGACAGTACTAAAATTTTGCCCTCTTACATAGGAAAGTTTTCGAGTAAATGACGATTGAATGTTAGAAAACGTAAATTTTATCCATAAAAAAGTAACAAATCTGAGGTATGTAAAATAAAATACAATTTTATACTTAAATTAAATATTCGAATTGCCATCCACCAACTTCTTGACAATGCGCAAGTCTGTGAAGAAATTTTTCTTGCACATTATGAATGATTTCTGGAGCAACTCTGCGTATTTCGTCCCATATGCGATTTAGAAGTTCTTCTAAAGACGTGGTTTATTAATGTACACTTTTAACTTCAAGTATCTCGATAAAAATAGTCAAAAGGTGTAAGATCTGGCGATCTTGCGGGCCATTCTATCTGTCCGCATCTGCCGATCCACCTCCCAGGAAAACAGTTGTCCAAAAAATCTCGTATAGGGCGCGCATAGTGCGGAGATGCACCGTCTTGCTGAAACCATATGGTATCGTCAGGAATGTCAGGGTCATTATCGTTAGGAAAAATTACTGCAAGGGCTGGAACAAGGTCATTTTCTAGAAACTTTAAATCTTTGTCCTGTAAGGGTTCCTTCAAAGAAGAAAGGCCCTACTATTTTGTCGTCAACTATTCCAGCCCACACATTTAATTTCTGATGGTGTTGGGTATGTGCCTCTGCCATCCAATGAGGGTTTTCCCGACTCCAATATCTGCAAGTTTGACGGTTTACTGTACCATTCAGACAAAATATGGCCTCATCTGAAAAAAGTATTTGCCGGTGTAAATTTCTATTTCCTTGACATAAATCCATTAGAATTTCGCAAAAGTGTAAGCGGCGATCGGGATCATCTTCATTGAGTTCCTGCACAAGTTGAATTTTGTAGGGATGATATTTTTCCTTCCTCAAGATACGTAGCACTGTGCTCTGACTAGTGTCATTATTTGCAACCAATCGTGAAGAATTATGAGGATTATCCACCATACTTATCAAAATGTTCTGTTTCTGATTTTCATTAATGCTTGGACGTCCAGGTTTTGGAATATTTACAATATTGCCAGTTTCTCTAAATTTAGAATCTACCTTACTGATTGTTGATTGGCTGATAAGGCGATCTGGATATTTTTCATTAAATAAATCGCAAACTTCCTGCTGAGTTCTAGTCATATTCCCGCATCCGATAAGAATTAAAATTTCAATTCTTTGAGTAACAGTTAAATGTGCCATAATACTTTAAATTGAATAATAATTTCTATGTCGCTTACAATACTTATTAGAAAGTCGGTGTGACAATGACACTTTGCAAAGATTTTCACCTACGTGATCCAGAAAAGAACTATGGAATTCGAAAAACTAAACTTGATAACGTTTTTGCTTTATTTTAATTGATTTACGTTTTCTAACATTCAATCGTCATTTACTCGAAAAAATTTTAGTACTGTCTGATAGAGAATTAAACGATCTTTCAGAATCAAGGAAAAAAATATGGTGTTGCCATTTAAAAAAATCGTTGACGTCATTACTCGAAAACAAATGACATTTGAAAATCGCATTTTACGCTAAAATATGTATTTTTTAAATTAAAAATCGACCTGTCGAGGATTTTTCCCAAAAAATAATTGTTTCGTTTTTATTGAATTTATTCCATACTTTTGGCGCATACTGTATATTCTGAAAAATAAACAATACAAAATTTTAAAATTTCCCCTTTCCCTTTTGGACCTGCTTCTGCCACTACAAAGTTTTGCTGTTTAAATCTTATGTTGTGACGTTAAATTTCCAGCCATACTTTTTGACAGTGCACTTACGGAAAAGTACGTAAATTTGACTACTGAGCTAATAAATTTGACATTTTCGTCTTTTGTTCAGATGACTTGTCATCTGTGGCTTAAGTAATTGCAAAACCTGCTATTAGGAATTGTTCATCACTATGGAGCTGTATTATTAGAGCATGTTTAAATAAAATAAAGATTGCCACTATTACAAATAAGTGTGGGGTCGACACTTATTAAATTTTGTTTCGTGATGAGACAACATTTACAAAAATATTCATTCAATTAAATGGAGATTTAGTTGAAAAATCCAGAATTTAAAGTTAATTCATGAGTGTTAATTTAATTTTAGTTTATTGCGTTTTTCGTAAATTTTATGTTAATTTCTCGTTTGTTTTTCTGTTTGTTTCATTGTATTTTGACATAAGGATATCTATTAAATGTTATTATTATATATTTGTTGTGATTGATTTGTTATGGGTTACTAGATAAAAAGCTTCTTAATGCAGAATAAACAAGTTGACAGAAATTTATCCGTAAAATCGTCCAAATTGTCCACCGCTCATCGTATTAATACATGAAGTCCTTAGTTTACTACCAACGCATTCGCGATGCCGCCACAGTGATTAAAACTAATGACGGGTACTTATTTAGAGTAAGACAGCACTTAATTAGAGGAGTTCGCAAATGTATTCGAGTGAACGGTGGACATTTTGAACAATTGTTGAAATAAATATATTAACTGCATTTTTAAAATTTAATACATTGTTTATTCATAATGATGTGCATTAGAATGTGCCTAGAATTAAATTCTGCTTTTTGGCGCATTTTTTTATTACGTAGGTACTCCTATTTACTGTCATGAATTAGGTTTAGAAATCGTTTGGAGACGAATATCTCGAAAATGGTTCGTTCTATCGGTTTCAAATAGTAGGTTCTTCGTAGAACTAATCGATCTATCGAATGAATTACTCTAAATACTGCTAGGATGTTCGATAAAAAAGTTTTAGCTGAAAATAACACCAGAGTCACGCGTAACTAGCGCCCTCTGGCGCAAAAACGATATCAAATTCGAATTTCTCGCCATCCAAAACCCCCAGTACCAAAATTTCATATATTTTCGATGAGAATTACGGTAATTATTAAATAAATTTTAAAAATAAAAAAAAATTGACACCCTGTATATCGAAGAGGAGCGATATTTTATTAAAGCATGTTTGGTGGAATCCTAATATTTTGACGTCTAGAGCTAACCTTGCTGTTTGGCGCATTCTTTACGGAACACCCCATATATACTTAATAATTCTAGTTTTTCTAACTGCACATTAAATGACACAAGAACGTTATATTTCATTGATTTAAAATTTCTTGTTTTCTATTTTCACACCAGTTTTAAAAGCAAATCACGTCATTTACACATTTAACACCAGTGCTAAAAGAAACTTATTTATGACACCAGTGCATTCAAATGACATTTTAGATGCTGACAGCATAAGTTAACAGTTATTTATGCAACAAGTACAAAAGTAAGTTTTTATTAAGCACTTTTTGTACGAGTTGCATACAATATTTTTTCTACGTTTATGCAAAAACCAAAAAATGTTTTATTTAGATGACACTAAGTGTAGGAAAATATGACGTCGATTTGAACGTTTATGTTTGTCATGATGACAAAACGCTGTAGTAGAATGACAGATGAACGCAATAAAGATTTTTTCTAATTTTGACATATAAAGTGACACTTTTTAAAACTGATTGACATTATGAAACGTCTTACTTTTTGTAACTAGTTGCACAAAGTAAAATTTTATGCAATTGGTGACGAAAAATGTATTTCAAAATTAGTGATAAAAAGAATTATTCTATTTATTAAACTATTAAAAACATAAATTATAAATTAATTAATTATTATAAATATTGATAACACAATTATTGCAATTAGTCAAATTAATTCCCGACGACATATTTTTTTCATTGCTCAAACTTGCTGTTATTTGGGAAGCGGCGCACATTGCATTAGATGTTTCACCAAATATTTCTTGCGCTATAAGTTTTTTATTATTCATGGAATTTTCAACATATCCCTCCGCAACAGAGCTAGATTTCCAACCTCCGTGCCTCTTTAATTTTAAAATATCAGCGCCACTGTCTGCTAGGAAAGTGGCAGAGCTTCTTCTGAAGCAGTGGCCAGTATATAGAACAGGATTTGAAAGACCAAGAAATTGTGCAATAACTTTTGGCAGACTGCTAAATGTGTTAATTCCCACAGGATTTCTGGTACATTTTCCATTCGCATATTTTACAAAAATCTGTTGTGTTTAAGAACCTGGGGACGCAACTTAATATATTTTCTTAATATTTCAACAAGATTCGTATTTTCAATGTCTCTAGTGGTAATTGCAAACTGCCGTATAACTTTTGTTTTTGAAGGTGGGATATCAACACGAAAATGGCTTCCTTCGTCTATAACATTTTCAACTGGAACAAATGTTAATTCTGCTTTTCTGCATGCTCCTGCCATTCCAATTATCATTGCAACCTTAGCCATTAAGTATTCTTTGTCATCAGCTTCCACTAAAAATTTGGCAAAATCTTCTTTAATAAAAACTTTTGACTTTTTAGCATTGTACCCGTCCGCTTGCCTTTTAATATATGCTACCAAATTTGTATATTTTTTAATATCAATATTCCTTTTCAGATTTAGTTCAGACCTTAACATTGAGTAAAATGTCCATAATGTGGAAACTTTTAGATCTTTCTTACCCTCAAGATATGCAAGTAAAACTTTCTCATTAACATGTTTAATTTTCTTCTCATCACACCACGTAACAAATTTTTCGTATGCCAAATCATAAACTGCCTTTGACTTTTTGGGAATTACTGATAATAGAGCATTACCTGCTGCCTCTTCAATATCGCTTGGTAGCTCTTCAGAACTTGAATCACTCATTTTTTAAAAATAAAACTAAAAATATATCAATCTCGCTAAAAACCTTCCGTCTAGACTTTTTTACAAAATGTCAAACTGACAACTAACATGAAGTAACAGCAACAAACTAAATTTATGTTTTCCAAATTTTTGTCAATTCTATTAAATTTTATTTTTTTATTACTTTCTTCAAAATTAGAAAAAATCTTGTATGCAATACGTTACGAAATGAAATTTTGTGTAACTTGTGAGTCAGGCGTTACACAAAATTAGGCATTTCGTAACTGATGGCACAAATAGCTATTATTGCACTCTTTCCACTAAATATAGTTCAATAAAGTTTTGTTTTTTGCATGAATGTAGAAAAAAATAATATGTTTACTGATATTTGTAGAAAAACAATTATTGACTGTACGTTGCCCAGTAACCGTCATTAGCGACAACATTTTTATATTGAAACCATTTTCATTTCAATCTTTCTTATTCTGTTTTATGGCACTGGTATTTGCAGGAATCTGAATTTAATGGTTAACAAAGGTCATCGTTTGAAATTGTTTCACTATTAAAGCATTAATTATATCTTAACCAAACGGTGTGACTATTCTTATTTTATTATTGCTCTCAACAAAAGCTGATTAAATAACAAACTTCTCAAAACCTTTTTAAATTTTTAGATGCAGACTCTAGTTATTCATCTAAGATATGAAAGAATGCGAGAGCTCAGTACATCACATAGGCTCAGAAATAACATTAGAGTTACTGCAAGGGCTCTATAAAGGATAATATGTCTTTAAAAATGTCCACATATAATATCCAGCTAAGAAAATTACGGTAATTGACCAATTACGTATTACTGTCACAAAAATCTATTTCCTTCTTCGCGAAAATGTATAAGTTCACAAGGCATCCAAGGTTCCATTTTTGAGATTGAAACTTTTATGAATTTAATAATCCGCCCTATAGTCAGGATCTAACTTTAACTTTACTCACATTAAAAAATTTAAAGAAGCCCCATAAAAAATGTAATACGGCAAACCATAACTAGCTGAAAGGTTAATGATGCCTATTTTAAAAGTCAGTATTGTTTTTCAGATCAATTGGCACAAATGGGTTAAGAAAGATCATATCAAAAATGTTTTTTGTTAAAGAGAAAACTACTTTACTGACTTTTGTAAATTAAAATCTTTTCTTATTTTTAACACAAATATTTATATATTCTCATTTATTGATTCTTTTACATTTACAATTTCATTAAAAGAATATTTTAAATATAAATAGTCTAGAATAAGTATGTTCGAAGTTACTTGAAATTTTATTTAAAAAAAATTATGTAGGTGTCAAGATCCTCAAGCATCTTATAATCCCATAAAACATTATTTTCCACAATTAGATATTAATAATAATTGACATTTAATAAATGAAAGATTGAAGACTAGTGAATCATTTATCATGCTATTAGTCACACCTGGCTACGAATGAAAGAGAAAGGCGGACAAATAGCAGAAAAAATTGTCATAGAAAATTTGATTTATTTTTGATAATGAAAACGAAATATTGTGAAGCTTATTGAATTGATTTATAGATTTCACCATCAAGCCAACTCCTGATACACTGGAAATGAAAAACGAAATTCTTGACTGCGATCAATTAATTGGTATCGGTAAATCATCATTGATTCCACAGACATACTTAGAAAAATATCACTCTGAATAATTTTTAAACCCTGTACTTGCAAGAGTACATACCTATAATCCTGTGCCCATAGAGACTGGGGAGGTACCACTAGACCACTTTGTTATGGCATGCATTTCAAAATCTGCATGTAGAATACGAGTATTTAAACTATTTTGCAATATCTAGTGTAAAATGTCAATTTTGTCAAAGTTCCAATGTAATAATCAGTTTACATTTTGTGTAGTTTATATTTACTAATAAACTATCTGAGAATGATTTATTTATTTATTTAGTTACAAGCTGATCGGTAATACGATAAATGAGTAAGACTTAAATCTAAGGCTTTACTCATAAGTGTTCCATAAATTCTTAACACACTAATAGTTATTTATGCAACAAGTGCAAAAAGTGTTTATTGCACGTGACGTAAAATTATCCAACGAAGCCGTCAGGCCGAGTAGAACAACACGTCGAGTGCTATAAACACTTTTTGTACGAGTTGCATACAATATTTTTGCAACGTTTATGTCAAAACCAAAAAATGTTTTATTTAGATGTATGATGTATGAAGTGTATGAAAATAAAAATCGTAATTTAATAGTAAAACATTTAATAATTAGGAACTTATATGTTAGGAACAATTTAAGTCAAACTTTATATTTTCCATTATCACAGAAATTAGACTAAATATGCGTCGATTTGAACGTTTATTTGTCATGTTCACAAAACGCTGTAGTAGAATGACAGATGAGTGCAATAAAAATATTATTGCACTAGAGCAGTAAAGAACCAGTTTTTTTCACTAAATATAGTTCAATAAAGTTTAATTTTGTGCATGAACTTAGAAAAAATTAATATATATATCACTCTAGCACAATACTCTGGTTTTTATTGGCATAATCAGAGAGTTAACTCAAAAAGTGTTACTCTCTTGAGTCATCTTGTTATGTTGGTGTCCTCGATGACCTGGCTGACCTCAATGTTCCCATGTTGGTAGAGCCACTATTCATGAATCCCTGCAAATTTGGTACTTGTTTGATCCACAGCATCAATGTGAAGATCGTGACAGAGATCACTGGTCCTGACGTACTATGCATTAACAACGCTCCTTAGCACTTTATTTTGGAATCTCTGCATTATTTAGATATTACTTTTGCTGACACAACCCCAAAGCCAAATTCCATAGGTCCCCACTGGCTTGTGGATTATACAGCAGTATGTTGTTGTATATTGAGGGGCTGGGGTGCCTACCAAGTAACGAGTACAATTTTTTAATCTTAGGTACCTAATTGCAAATTTGATAATGATTAAAAGTTTTGTTTTTGTGCCAGACACTTGACCAAAATTCGTTCCGGATTGCTTTGTTATTTTATTAGACACTGCTTGTACTATGTCAATGATTTTTAAACTATAACATTCTACAATATACAATCTGAAACATTGCCAATAGTTGAATAATACTGCTGTGCTGTAAAAATGCACACTAAAAAATTTTAATATCTAGATGCTTAAGCAAAATTTCACTTTTTTAAATTCACTTCATTGCAAAGAGTCACAATAAACATTAAAAAATATTTTTCTGTCTACCGGAAATAGCCGTAAAGATAAAATTATCATATCGCACGATTTATGATGAAATCAGTCGCATTTGGTATCGTGGAAATTCCTGTCATATTTTTATCCCGTTTTATATACATTATGTTTTTTATTGTCATTGGTAACTATGCTGTGTAACTGTGCTGTAGGAATTTTGCCTTGCTTTTATTAATCTTGTCATTGAGTCTAGATCGAATTCTCCTGAATAAGAACAAATTATAAATTCACGGCCACTTGACTGAAAGACCTCCGGTTCTGTTTCGCCTATTTCTTCTATTCTACACAGGGTGTTTTTAAATGAAGTAGTAAAAATGAGATCACAGATTCCTTAGGTGAAAATAAATCGATTTAACCTTACATACCTATATCTCAAGTCGCATAATAAAAAAGATACAGGGTGTCAAAATTAAAATTTTATTTTCGATAAAAGGCAGAACTTTTTTGCACCTTAGTGTATCTATCTGACTATCGAAACAATCGATTTTCCTACCTATTTTATTTCAAAAAATCTATACCTTGTTGAAGTCGGTAGGAGTATCCATTTGAAATAATTCTCATCATCCTTATGAAATAGGATTTTTTCGAAAACTGTTACTGCTAGCGACTACAACAGGGTATACCTTTTTCAGATAGAACAGATAGGAGAATCGATTGTTTCAATAAGCAGACGGATACACTAAATAGCAAAAAAGTTCTGCCATTTTTTTCCGAAAAAAAAAGAAACGTGATGTCTCATAAGTGGCGCCCTCTACTAGTGACGTCAAAAATAAAAACAAATTTTAATTTCTCGCCCGCAAAAACCCTCGATTTACAAATTTAATGTAAATATTTGGATTTCTTATGAAGTTATTTACAAATATCGAAAATAAAATTTTAATTTTGACACCCTGTATCTTTTTTATTATGCGACTTGGAATATAGATATGTTAAGTTAAATCGATTTATTTTCACCTAAGAAATATGAGATCATTTTTGCTATTTCATTTAAAACACCCTGTATATAATTATAATTGAACGACTTGCACATATGGGACAAAAATGTTATGTTATGTCCTCTTCAAAAATTATCTTGAACTTGTGGGTTTAGAGATGCATTGTATATTTCTTACTTTTTAATCCCTATTTAGTTAGTAGCATGTTTCTGTAAATATAAATAATTTCTTGAAGAATTTTTTTACACAAAGAAATTGAATCACTTTTTCAGATGTAGGCTTATTAGACACTCAATAGAAATCTTACTTCAATATAGACCAGTTGATTGATTTTCTTACCCTCTCAGTAAAGAATTTTCTTGTTCACGCGCCTAAGTCCTAACCCGTACTAACCGACCGTTTAATATTGTATAAGTCTTTTCATCCCCTGAAAATGTGAGGGCAAACGCTGCACACCCTGGGGGTGCAATCAAACTTAAGCTGACAATTGTGTGTTCATTACACTGCCCTAGGCGCAAATCTGGCCAATACAAATTATATCCATCCGATGATCACCCTGCTTATACATACGCCCCCTGCGTATAAGCTACCCCCGTGAATGAAACGAAACAACCACCAGCGTTTAGCAGGAATTCGCATAAGCCCAGCTTATCGTCTGCAATTCCTGACAGTTGCTCCTGCAGGATTTGAATAATTATTGTTTTGTATTGGCCTTTTTATTGGATTTATCGGCATTTTTATTGCGGGGTTAAATTTTATGAATTAATCTGCACTTGTCTAAAGCACCTGCTATTACGTGGGATAAAGGGGAATTTAAAAATGCTTACTGAATTGCCCGCCTCAAGGAATTTGGTAATGATTTATGATTTCATTTGTGAATAGATAAGACCAATCTTAAAATAGCTTCAGTTATAGGAACGAATGAGTCATTAAATGAATCACAAAGTTTGATCGGTTACATTTATTTATTTTATCATGGCCTATTAGAATCCAAAATTGATACTAGATACCATTTGGTAAATATTATTATCAATCAATATTTTGGACGCAACTATTTACTATTTCATTTTTTTTACATATTATTCCAACGTAATGTGCAGGGTGATTTAGAACTTATATAAAAAAAACCTTTTTAGTACAGAGGACCATTAGAAATGCAATTTTGTAAAAAAATAAAAAGGGCAGTTAAAAAATGATTTAAAAATACACAGAGCATGTCGGCGACTGGCGTGGCGGCAAAGTGAAATAAAAAATGGAAGAACAAAAAATTGTAAAAATTTCCCAAGCAACGAAATAAAATTTTATGACATCTAGGTACTTTATATCAGAAAATTCAACTGTTTTTGTTGCTATTATTATTATTTATTAATTAAATTAATTTGTGGTTTTAATTAATAAAATGATTTGGCATTCCTGATTTTACAATAACTGTTTAACATTTTGTTCGTCGATGTGTAAACACATTTGAGCCCGTCTTACCCAGTGTCTATGAACTACCACAAATGTTTCCCCACAAAAAGACGTTCAAGAAGTCCAAAGGATTTAAGTGACGGCCATGGTATTGGTCGTCCTCGTTCAATCCATCATCCATTTAAGGAAAACCGGTGTTGGAAATAATCCCGTTGAATCGCGTGCGGATGTTCAAAATCCCAAACATGAGCATTATAAATATTATACGTCTCATTCCCATTAAGAATAACTTCATCTATAACTATCACGTGCGCTATAAATATGGAATTTTGAGTATTTTGTTACAGCAACCATTCACAAAATCGAATTCTTAAGGGATAATCCCTTGGTATTAATGCTTGGACACGCTGTGCATAGTACGGATATATTTGAGTCTTGTGTATGATATGCCACACTGTTGATTGGAACATTGCTTGTATCTCTAAAATTTGTTCTTCAGCTGCTGTCATATGTTTACCGGGAAATCGTTCTGCGTACAGACGAGAAGCTGCTAAAGTATTTTATCTTACCACCATAACCACCATCTCCATCATAAATTAAAACGATATCCAGCAACTCTGAGTTGCTATACACGTAAGCCTTTTTTTACACTTGAGAAACTAATATAAATAAACACTCTCGCAAAAACGTTCGTACTGAAAATGCAGATAAAGCGCATACCGATGACGCTAGAGACTACAGCAGCCCGGCAATGTAAAGGCTAAAAATACTAAAAATGCATTTTTTTTCTTGAAAACTATAAGGATTTTACAAAATTAGTTTTACCATATTGACTCCATTTTTCATGACGCATCTATTCCCAAAATTTTTTAAATAAAAATTTGTGTGTAGGAGAGGTAAATCATATTGTTCTCAAATGAAAAAAATAGTAACAATAACTTGATAAACTGTTGTTGATATGTTGATAAGTGTGTGCAGTTGGCTACAGCATTTTCTATGAGTTTTAGAGTTGTTTTCCGATTTTGGCCGTTTTCGAGCTAGAATACAATTTTATTTCTTTTAGCATTTGCTGTTTCCACCAGCTATTGTAAAATTATTTACTGATTAAGTAGCAGTACTTAATTTAATCGACTTATTTGCATTCAATAATGCAGGTACGCAAATTTAAAATTATCTGAAGTGGTATTTTTCTTAATATGTCGGTTTAGAATTTCAACAATTTGGCCAGTTAAAAACTATAATCGATGAAAATAGTGACTAACACATAAATAAAAAATTGGCCTATGGTTTGCCTGGTTTGTACATGTAATACAATATTAAAATGCAGATATCTCGAAAACGATACATTTTCTACTGAGAAGAGGCCCTTCTTCTATAATTTATTATTAGCCAGGGTCCAAATGTCGACAATTAAAAACTACAGGGTGAATTTGTCCATTCATGTGTCTGTAACTGGCGCCCTCTACGAGGAATCTGAAAATAGTTATAAAATTCAGATTTATCGTTCTAAACAACATAACCGTACCAATTTTAGCTCGAATAACTTCAGCCGCTTTCAAATGTTTATTTTGATAAATAAATTTTCACTTTCAACATCCTCTATCTCTTTAACGAGTTACATTTTGCTAAGGTAAGTATATTTTGAGGTTTACTTCAGTTTCTCTATGATCCATTGATTATGGCGCACCCTGTATAATCAGAACCTGATTCAACTCCATTTATACCATGTCCTACCTATTATGATCAAAATAGGAAAAAACACAGACTAGAAGAATATACAGGGTGTTAACGATAAGTTTGGTCAAACTTCACCAACATATTGTATCGATGAAAATAATAATATTTTTTAATTCAGAGCTTAACAGAGGACAGGGTGTTAAATTTTTTTGTTTTGACAACTTACGTCATAAAATGCCGTTGCTAGAAAATTGTAATTGTTCACGACAATAATAATTAAAAATGTTACTTACTTGGTTTGTAGTTTTGTTGATGTAATTAGTGTGTTTATTGTTTTAATTGCTAATAACGTTAAGCATGTTTAACAATCCTATTTATCCCAAGACCTGTCAATGTTATGAACACTTTGCTGGAAACATTTCACCTCCCAAATATTGTCAGACAATCTTTACCTGTATTTAAGTTATGGATATAAAATAAAAAATATATTTTCTAATTGTAACACTTTTGTAACTCCCTTATTAAGCTTTGAACAAAATGAGAAACCCCAATTACACACAATGTCAAAAATCTTGGACTCCCCCTCTTTCTTGTTAAAGAAATCTTTTTATCAGAAAAACCAAATACATTCATTAAAGTCTATTGTTTTCTTAATCTTTTTTTTTTTTGTGTGAAAAGAATATGTTGGATAAACTGAGCACTTAGAAATTTAAAAACCAGCAAATGTGTGACATTTTTGACAAAAATTATTAAATCAAAAAGAAGTAACAAAGCAAGTTCTCTACTTGAATAATACTCGGTATGACCCTCACCACGTTCCAATAGCATATTGACACGTCTGTGCATTGAGATAATCAAGTGGTTAACGATCTCTTGCTATTGTTCCATTTCTCTTCTGCCGCCACGACTAACTCATCTGCAGTCTGAGGAGGAATATGATTATGAATAGCTCTAGCAACGATATCCCACATGTTTCCAATAGGATTCATGTCAGGAGAGTTGGCTGGCCAATCTAATCTATTGATATCTCGAGTGTCTCTTGAACCCTTCTTACGCGATGTGGCCGAGCGTTGTCCATAAATACAAAATTTTCGTCTAATTCATTACGTAGGGGGTAGATAATGGGCGTAATAACTTGTGGACGTCCACTACGCGGTCTGTTTTCCACTGTATCAAATTCTTTATATCTGTATATTATTCGTACAGATAATCTAGGAATGCCCAACATGTTCAATATCTGATGATTAGAATGTCCTGTATCATGTAAACCAGTCATTTCTTGGTCGGGTAAACGCAGAAATTTCACGTCCTGGCATTATAATGTACAAAACTTCAAAGGTACTCTTGGCTGAATACACTGCCAAACTGACCAGATTTGTAAAAACATTGATAATAACTAAAGGTTCATGGTCTGAAATTTTTTATTGTCTTTTTTGTTCCCTAAGTGCATGTACTTTTTTACCACATTAAGAATACAATGTACAGGGGTTCAAGACTTTTGACGTTGTGTGTACTTTTCTACAGAATATGGCGATTGATGGTTATATTAAATAGTGTCCCAAATTTTATTGTATTTTTTATTTCTACTTATTATTTTATAATAAAAACGTGAATATGTCAATCTCAAAAGTGAACAATCCAGTTCTACGCCGTTGCATGACGAAAATCGTCTGAAGTATTTAACCCCGGTGTAATAGGTAACGAGCCTTAAATAATTAATTACATAATTTGATAAAATGTCGTGTTTTATAAGGTTTGTGACGGAGGGTGGAACGCTTTTGTTTGAAGGCAGACAAGTGTACTTTCTTTACACATACTTGATTCTATACACATTTCAGTCAATGTTTTACTGCTAGGTGCCATATGGCGATTTCGACAAAATCATGATAAAAGTAATTAATTTTATTTAAACTGGGGGCGGTTTTGCTAAGCGTCATATCAGGCTTCTGTTCGAATAGATAAATAAAAATATAGCAAATGCAAGGTGACGTTATAATTTTACTAAGTGTAATAACTCTAGAATACAAATCAATATACAGTGTGTCTCCGGATGGAATACCGCACGCTTGGACACTTTTATATTTTTCGGGAAATAGTTATTTTTCACAAAAGTCTTGTTTATCTTGAGAAACATTTAGCAGTTAAACATGTAGATAATAAATCATAAAGTGTTTTCAAAATATTTCTAAATATAAAATTTTCTTTACGCAAAGTGTTTTTATGTTATATTTTTGCGAAAAACTTGTTTACAAACTTATTTGAAAACTCCAGAAGTGCTTAAATATGGGATTTAGTAAAAAAACTTAAAGCTTGATTCTTATGAAATTAAATTAAATTTCAGCAGTTTTTTTAATACCTAACAAAAAATTGCATAATGGGTATTATAAAAACTACTGAAATTCAGTTGCAGCAAAGTTGCTACAATTTATGGTATCAAGCTTAAGGTTGCCGTATTTACCGCCGTAAATTGTTCATATTTGTAGTGGTGCAGAAATCTAGAAAAATAAAACACCTAGAACAAAAATAAAAAGCTTGATGTTTTGTTTATCCACTTTTACTACTTAAAATCTCCGCAAATAAAAAAAACGTTTAAAAAATTTTTGTAAGACATGCATTATTTTGCTATTCTAACCTCAAATGTTAACAATTATTTTCACATACTTATAAACAAAAGTGCAGATTATGTAATTTATGTTATAACAATATTTACATATACAGTTAAGATAAGATTTCTGTACCCAAAATATTGTTGGTTAGATCGCTTTCTGTTGTTATACATTCGTTTTACTTCGATACTTCGCAGGTGGCATAAGATAACATTCCTATTATTTGCTAAGCTCTATATTTTTTTTATATACACTCTGTTTCTGAAAACAACTAATAACTTTGTAAATTTGGATCTAATAAAATCAATATCAAAGTCAAAACTGCTTACCGAATAAATTTTATTAGCAATGCTAATCCTTGAACAAAAAATTTATCTTGACGAATAATGGGATCAGTAATATTTTGTATTGAATGTAAGACATAATTTTTAATGAATAGCATTCAAATTAATTCGTAGTGTAGTTGACAAGTTAATTGGTGAAAATTCGATACCACTGGTGATGTAATGAATATTAAAATAACAGAAAATGAAGGCAATGATAACTCTGATTCTACTGTTGTAGAAGATGTCACTAAGGACAAGGCCATAAAATATAGGTACTAGTAGGTATCATATTAAAAGAATTTTAGTACCTATACATCCATTCAAATCAGTTTATTCATAAATTACTTGATGTAGACGAAGGTCGTTATTTGATTTTTGTTTAATAATGAACAAAAAAAAAGTATTAAAATATAAAAGGAACTAACATTCTCAACTAATGGGGTGGCTTGTTCATAAAACTGTAGGTAAGGTCTGGGTAAATATTTTCCATTGATAACTAAAACTGTCTGGAGTGGCAAAACATATAATAAAATATTAGTAGTAACTTGTTGAAACTCTTAGTAAAAGATTGTATTTAAAAATTACCAATAATTCTATTTTAGCAGATTATATAATGAAAATTTAGAAATTAAACAACTAATATTTCAGCATGACAATGCTCTGTACAATTGTAACTATAAACTGGATTGATGTTTACTTCCCAAATAAATAAATCGAACGTTATGGATCAATGCCTTGACCTGCATGAACAACCGACTTGGGCTCATTAGATTATTTCTTACAGGGGTCTGGAAATGATGAGAAAAAAATTCAGGGGATAATTCTAGACTGAAAATAAATGCTACCTCTTTCTATAACATTTTTTCCAAAACTGATTATTAACGGAGTTACAAGGTGTTAAGGGTAAAATTGTATTTTCCATATTTGCAAATAACTTCTTAAGAAATCCAAATATTTACATAAAATTTGTAAATCGGCGCCCTCTACGTCACTAGTAGAGGGCGCCACTAGTGGCACAAAATGTTTCTTTTAAATGGCAGAAGTTTTTTGTTGTTTAGTGTATCCATCTGACTATTGAAGTTCTCCATTTGAACATAGAGAATGACTGAACACAATAATGCTATACGGCCAACATGGCGTAATGACGTGTTTTTGAACAGCTGATATAGTGCAGTTGCACAGTTGTGCTCAACTCGTTAGGAGTAGGGGCATATAACACAGAGATGTGTTAAGTTTACACAAAATGGTATACTTTTAACACATTACTGGTAAATATTACAAAAATTCAATATATTTTATTATAATACTAGTAATTTTAACAAATTTTGTGTGAAACCCAAAACTATTGTGGTTGAATTTGTCGTGTTCCCACTGCCAAAAAAGTGAAGTTAGATTTTTATAGAGTGAGTAAATTAGATTATTTTCTTTAGATAATTATTGAATATAGCCTTGTCTGTGGAATTGTTCATTAGCATACCTAGATGTTTGGTATCAGAGAACATACATATGACTTCATTGATAGGAATTGTAGGAGATTTGATTTATATTAGCTTAAAATACCTTTCTAAAACAGTAAAAAATGTTACAAAAGCTAATAATAAGGAATATATGGGTAGATATTGTGGGTGTAATTCAACGCAGGTTGGGGCTTTTGTCCACTGAGTAGTTAGTTTCACACAATATTATTAATACCTTAAAATATATAAAAACCAAAACTATTAACACGGAAATTTTACAAATTCTAAATTACACACGGGAAAATTTTACACAGCAGTTTTTTTACAGTGTATGTAATTATTGTTTGATACCACTCTATTTTCACTAATTTTGTGTTTAAATTATACAGGGTATTAACAAAAGAGTGTAAAATATTTAAGGAGGTAATAGTATGACCCAAAATAAGCAGAAAAGTCTCAATAAACATGGGTCCGCAAAGTAACGGTTGCGGAGATATGGACCACTATTCGTTTTTCAAATATTTTATTTTATTAGGAATAAACCGACAAAGGAAGCTTTTAACAAACAACAAACAAAGTTACAGAAGATGTTCAAAGTGCCCTCCGTCCATTTTCAAGCAGGCACGACATCTTCGTCTCAACGATATTCGAACTCTTTGGAAAACACCCTCCTTGGTTTGGATTTCTTGACACTTTTGATTAATCCGTAGCTGCAGCTCTTCCAGGCTATTTACAGGAGTACCATACACTAATGTCTTCAAATATCCCCAAACACAGAAATCATTCCTTTGAATCAGAGGCAACAAATGTGGTTCCAGCATGATGGTGCTCCAGCACCATCTCATTTTTCCATGACCGTTAGAGAGCATTTACACCAAACTTTTCCACATAGATGGATAGGAAGGGCCGGACCTGTTTTATGGCCTCTAAGATTGCCTGATCTGAACCCTCCAGATTTCTTTCTTTGGGGATATTTGAAGACATTAGTGTATGGTACTCCTGTAAATAGCCTGGAAGAGCTGCAGCTACGGATTAATCAAAAGCGTCAAGAAATCCAAACCAAGGAGGGTGTTTTCGAAAGAGTTCGAATATCGTTGAGACGAAGATGTCGTGCCTGCTTGGAAATGCGCGGAGGGCACTTTGAACATATTATGTAACTTTGTTTTTTGTTTGTTAAAAGCTTCCTTTGTCGGTTTATTCCTAATATAATAAAGTGTTTGAAAAACGAATAGTGGTCCATATCTCCGCAACCGTTACTTTGCGGACCCATGTTTATTAAGACTTTTCTGCTTATTTTGATACATACTATTACCTCCTGAAATATTTTACTCTCTTTTTTTAACACTCTGTATGTATTAGTTTAGTTGATACGTGCATCATAATTTGTGAATTAAATTTACCGTTATAACAATTATTTTCTATAGACATTTAAGAATGGTGTTGCGCTACCTTCCCCGTGTCATATTTGTCGGCGAGCTTTGACATTCTTTATGTCTAAGTATGAAAAGAACTATTCTTATTAGTAGATAATTTAATTTTTATTCTTGTACATTATCATTTTATTAATACAAAAAAATATTACTTTCAGTTTGTGGTGTAAATGATCAAGTCTGTTTTTCTTTCATACAGGTTTAAATTTTATATAAAAAAAACATAGGTGTTGTTGTTAAAAAGCGATCCAACTATCCTCGACTTACCCTAATAAGTTACGTGGCCTCAACTCCGAACAAAAGTATTAAAACTTTCCGATACATCTCGGGATAGATGCCATGATCCAGAGTAAGGGCAGATAGGAGCGACTTCAAGACATGAAGGGATGAAAATCCGACGAGATTGAAATATTCTAATATCGGGAGTCTGTTTGCAGAGAGAGCGCACTGAAATATTAAAACTTGAGTCGAGCTGAGCCGGGGGCTCCACGCTGAACCACCCGGCCGACAGACTGCATCTCCGACTTTCCACACTTATGTCGACTGACGCTGCCGCTCCCTTTATACTTCAGGATCGACTTATATTACTTTTTCAGTTTTGTTACTTCCATTCTATGGCCAGCTGCTCTCTTGCTGCGTGTTGTATTTTTTTTATTAATCATTGAAGTTTTTTATTTTGAATACAGCCAAACATTATTTGTATCAAATTATTAATTTTGGTGGCATTAGCTTTTAATGTCTAATTGCTTTTAAAAAATAAAGTACCGCAATAACGTCAATAATATTTAACGTATTTATTTCGTACTAATGTATTATAAACAAATAAACCAATAGTTACCGTAACTATAAACATATTCATAACTCTATTGGGAGTTATACTAAGTAGTTATAAATCCTTTACTCCCTCTAATGTGTTTACAAAAATAAACCGACAATTGTCGAATTTTCCACTGAAATTATTTCCCGAATTGCCTATGACTGTAGTCAAACATCAAGTAGATGTTCCACTTCTTTCATATAACATGTCAGCCAACATTCTTGCAGTTTTATTTTTCAATTTCATGCCGTCGGTCAAATACCTTTCTGCCACCGTTGAATCTCACCATCCACCATGTCTCTTCAATGTCGTCATATTTGCTCCTGCATTGGCCAAGGCAATCGCGGAAGTTCTCCGTAGACAATGTCTAGTGAAATCATCTGGAAAATCCAAAAAAACAGCAATTTTACTTGGCATTTTTCCAAATATATTTTTCCCAACGGGGTGAACTGTGCAGCGCATTTCGCAATACTTTAAAAAAAAAATTCTGAACCCGACGGCGACGGACGCAAATACATACTTCCTCACTAGACCTAATGCAGGGAATTCGTTTACTTCCACAATTGTAAATTTCTTACGGATATATGTTTTGCTTTCCGGAATGTCAATCACCATAACCAAGTCCCTATCTTCAGTATGATTAATCTTCATATTCAAAAGTTCTTGATCTCTACAGTCCCCAAATAACCCATAATCAAAACCACCTGCACAATAGACCAATAAATGGGTAATTCTTATAATTTAATGCATTACCTTATGTAGCAAATGTCATCCTGACTAAACACTTTAGATTTTTTTGACTCACAACCTTTACTTTTTTGTTTGATAAACGCTTCCAGTTCATGAAACTTTCTCCCATTTGTATTACTATAAATTGTCATCATTGCTTTTAACATTCACCACTTAGTTTACAGGGAATTAGGACTGTACGATTCAGACTGTAAGAAAAATCAATCACTACCATTTATACTAGAACGTGCAAGAATAAATACATAAGTATCATGTCTTAAAAGTAAGCCAACATTATATGAGATGTGGCAATTAAGTTCCGGGAATTTAGTTATAACTCGGAAACTGGCAACACTGTATCGTTCGTCAATGTTTTATAGAGAAGAGAGACCTTCCTTTTAGTTTCAGTCCAAGGTTGAAGTCGATAGAACGTTTGGTTTGTGTTTTATGTGTATTTTTTGGAAGTAACTTTTTCAGTGGCGTCGTAAAAATGAGTAATTCAAATTACAAGCAACGTGTTGTGATTCAAATTCTAGTGAAATCTGGCGAAAAACCCTCGGAAATCCTTCGAAAATTGCAAGTGCTGTATGGAGACGAGTGCATGTCGAAAACACGCGTGTTTGAATGGGCAAAACGGTTCAAGGAGGGGCGTGAATCGGTAGAAGACGATTCACGTGAAGGAGCTCCCGTCACCTCTCGAACTGACGCGAATGTTGAGCGTTTGCGTGCACTAATCACGTCTGACCGGCGCCTAAGCATTCGTGCGTTGTCCGACGAGTTAAACGTCAACAAAGAAACCGATCGCAATATGTTACACGAAAATTTGAATATGTGAAAGATTTGCATAAAGATGGTGCCAAAAGTTCTCACCCGTGAACAGAAAGACATGCGGAAATCGTTCTGCGAGGATTTGTTGTCCCGCATTTGGAGCGACGGTAGAGATTGGATGAGTCGAGTAGTCACTGGAGATGAGACCTGGATATTTGACCCCGAGACCCCTAAACAAGGTCAGCAGTGGATGGAAAAAGGTGGAGAGCGGCCAACTAAAACGAGAATGTCCAAGTCACTACTGAAGGCAATGTTGATCGTTTTTTTAGATATTCATCACGTATTTTTTTGTTTTCAATACAGTGAACTTTCAACCACTGCAAGAATTTGTCATATTCTTTTTTATGCTTTGGTTCCAACTTTGTTGGTAGTAGTGCCATACGAGTTTTCTCAGCCTTTTGTAACAAATCGTCTGAAACTTCACTTCTCTTCAGGTTTTCTTTAATTTTCACAATTTAATACATTTGATAACTTTTATTTAAAAACTTGCCAATTAATATATTCATGGTAATCATGTCTACTACTTTAATTATTAAACAACGTTCGCTTAATTTTGAAAACCAACAAAATTCGGTGTTCATATTTCATTAGTATGAAAAAAGAAAACGAAATTTGGTTTTCATATTTCTTTAGTTTGAAATAAAAATCTTTATCTATCACGTGAGTTATTGGATGTAAATAATCTCTGGCAAATTAACAATCCCTCGGGATTGCAATCTGTTGCCCTTGATACATAAATAACTATTACTGACTGGATTAAAATAAATAGTAAGTTGTGTTTACAAATGTCAGATCAGTAAGAACAGTCATTTTCCGATCAGAAGGCAGTAAGTTATCAAATATGAAAAATGTGTAATTTTATTTACAAACATGTTCATACCGTTCTCTCGATTTCACTGGTGTAACTGCCGAACATCCTATCTGCCACGTTTGCCGTTTTTGATAGTAGGATTTTGAGATTATTTTGTAAGTAATAGTTATCACAGGATTGTCACTTTAACATTAAACAAATTTAAATTTAAAAATCATTTAATATAAATTGGTTATTGCATGGATCGTGTAAAAAACTGAATAAGCATCACAAGCTTAGGGGCTACAAACTCTTATTCTTTCCTAAACGCACTCCGCCTATACCACTATAAAGAACTTCAAGAGACTCTCCAATACTCTTTTTAAAACTCCATCCTGAATTATTAAGAAATTCCATAGCGTTCATTTATTTTTTAGTCGAAGATTTGTTAGAAATGTCATTCTACTTAGGTCTATCCAAGTTCATCTTCCACTGGTATATGGCTCCAAAGTCTGAATCTTCACTCTGTTCTATACCAAGAATTGTATTATGTCATTCATTCAGGTTCTGTACCTTAGTTCTTTGGCGCAAAATTTTCTCCTTTTTTCTTGCTTCATTAAGTTCAGTTGTTAAAGTTACTATACTGTTTTGTAATTTATCTTCGACTGATAATTTTTCTCTCTCTATTTCTTTCAACCGCGTTTCCAACTTGTTTCAATCAGTATTTAACTTCCGCAGCAACTGATCTTTATGTTTTAAGTTTTTCGACTATTCCTCTTTTAATTTAACCTACTGCACTGCTTTCCGTTACCTATATTTGATCCTGAATTATGATTATTTACTTTTTGATTAATTTTCATTTTTTTCTTGACTGTTCTTCTTTTCCTCTTGATTGCTTTTCATTTCCTTTTTAAAATCTTCCATCATTTAATCTTGGCTACTTTTCATTTCTAGTCTAAGTCTTCCTTCATTCATCTTGGATCTTCATTTTTTTTTGTCTGCCTTTATTTCATCCTGGCTGTTCTTCATATCTCTTTGGCTCTTCTTCATATCTTTCATCATTTCTGTTAACTGTTTGAATGTTTCCTCCATATCTGTAGATTTTGCTCTTGTAACTGGCATTCACTTTTCAATTCGCGCTCTTTCTTTGTGGAATATTGCACTTCTGACAACAATGTAAACTGTATGCTGACTTAGCCTTGAAATACGCCACATAAAAAACAACAACACTATTGTCACTACTTGTTGACACAACAAATATACTTCAAACATATTCTCAACTGTCAAATCTTTACTTTGACGTTTGTCACCCGCGTTCGGTTTCTGAACATAAACTGAACTCCGGAGGCGAAACCGATCCGCTTATATACGTATATTTTTAGGGTTCTTGAATTTTCAGTGGTCTCGAGGAATTGTCGAAAACCAAACCGAATATATATTTTAGAAAACGTCAAAATAAAGGTGAGCTTCCGTAACAGTATGTTGATAAACTAAGGATTTTATGTATCTCCATATACAAAGGTCCAAGGGTTAGCAAAACGATTATTTAAAGTTTTTAACCGGACGAAAAAAATGTGCACCATCTTACACGGAAAACATATTTTGTCTTAGATATATAGATGAGTCATCGAAGAAGTCCCCTAGTTGCTTTTGGATGAAATCTAAGTATAACGGACCATTAAAATTGGTAAAACATAGGGTCCCAAAAAACATAACAACTTCGCATCAAATGTTGAATATGAACTCATGTTGAGAGTGACGTTCAATAACTTACAAACTAACTTAACTTAAGTTAAAAATACTTCGTCGGGTAAAAGTTGTTTCACGGTAAAGCCGGTCCCAGACGATGTGGCGAATGCCTTCCAACGTTGGACACATCGCCATTTGCCACATCGTGTGGACGGGCGCTGGTGAATTGCATGTGTCCAACGTTGGCTACATGTCACGTTCGGGCTTCTGTCAGTAAATCTGAACCACGTCAAAGGAGCTTCCAACGTTGGAAGTGCCTTTCATTGGTATGAAAACACATATTTGAAATATGTGAGTGTCCCAATAATTTTGATTTACCTATAATGTCCCGAAAAGTAAGGAAGACGTCAATTTCCTGATTAATCGTAATTGATATAGATATTTTAAAATAATTTATACAAAATAAACAATCTTAATGGTTAATTAATATGTTTCTAGTTACCAAGTATTCAAATTAACAAATGACAATTTAAAGTACAATTAAAATAAAAATTAATGTTCCACGTATTCAATTTATAAAATTGAAAGATTAAGTAACGCAATGGTAACGTGAAACTTGAAAATCTGCTAATTTTTATTATAAATAAATGCAATTTTATCAGCAAAACAAACATACTTATATGATGATGTATTTAAGGAGACATTTTTTTCTCTGTAGGTACAATGTAAAGAAATGTAAAATGTAAAGGTAGAATGTAAAGAAATAAATTACATACGCTTTTTACTAAATATGTATTTTTAGAAAAAAAATTGCAATAATCTACCAATTTGAGCACTATAATAGCGTCAATATTCCTTTTCATTTCCCAAATCCTATCTTTGATTATTTTTCATAGCCGTCCTGCCCTTTAATATAAAATTTTGGTATAAAAAACACTTGATCATCTGGCATTCACAAAAACATAGCAGGCTCTGACGCGAATAACAAGTGAATATTGTGAGGGTGAAGCTGAGCGTTCTATAAGAGTCGCACATCCTTTGTTCATAGAAAACACGCGAGTTATTGAACGCTACCGCCGATATAATAAACCGCTTATTGCGTTTTTGTTTGAAGCATACTTAGCGGATTAGAGATCACTAGCGGTCTGTTCATAAGGGGTATTGGGTATTATTGCTCGGAGTCTTCCAATAGTTTAAGGGCAGTACACATTCATATTTTCAATTTTTTCATACATAATTAGGTAACTATCCAATAGGATATGATAGGACATTGCAAGGATTAAGTGTTATCCTCTGCCTTATTTGTATGAAAAAACAATAAATTTCTAGTACTGAATTTAAATAAGAATTAAGTCTGAGATAGATGGTCCATTTGTTTTAAGAAAACATTTCCTCATAGAAAAATGTTAGAAACACTAGCATATCATCTTGATATTATATAAATGACAATTCGTGATATTTAATTAAAAGTAAATCTTTTGATTGATTTCTTGAAGTCTCTGATGAACATGTCTTTTTTTTTAAGTAGCAGTGCCAGTAGTGTGCTGATACTTGTTGCATCAGTTGTTTATGTAAAACAGTTTTAGAATACAAAGTCTAATTTGTTTAACAGTATCTAGTTATAGATATTATAATAATTGGACCCACTCCTTGCTTTGCAGCTAAAATTTCCTTCCTGCTAACGCATTTCCCTCTGCGAAACAAGCTGATATCGGTCTATAATGAGAAAAGATGGGATGTGGGAATTAATTATGTTACTAGCAGCGACCAGTTACCTAGGTCATAGCCTAACAATCCGGAAAATCATTATAGATTAAATAAAAGCACTGACCGTGAAAGACTTAAAACCATTACAATTCAATATCGATCTCCAATATGGGGAGATATACTATATAAATTCTGTATATCTACAAAATTGCTAAATTAACTTTTTTTTACAAAAATTATAATTCAAAACTGTTAATAAATTTATTCTTATGTTTTCATTAACTTGTAATTCCTCTGTTATATTTTATTAAATTGTTGATTGTCTATTATAAGTATGTATGTCTATCATTAACAAGCTATTTTAAGGTATTATCACGCTGTTAAAATTTGTAGTTAATATGAATTTTAGTAACGATATTTACAAATAACCCTGGTTGGAGCACGTACTAGTAACACATGATGTACAACTTATTGATAATCCTGGTAAATTAGATATAATTTCCTGCCTGCCTAGCAATATGATTTACGACACGTTGCAATAAAAACTGGTATATTCAACCACATCACGACACGTTGCAATAAAAACTGGTATATTCAACCACATCAAAGACATACGTAGATATAGAAAGGTTCGTTTATATGGTCAGTTGAGTTTTCTGTTCAGTGTCAGTTTCAGTTCAGTGATCGGTTTTCGTTACGTAGGCATTATATAAAGATAACTTTAGACAGTCAGTTCAGTTGTTAGTTAGCTTAAAGCTGCTCTTAAACGATCAATTCAGTTTCCGTTCAGTTTAGTTACCTTTATGACTAAACACAAAGAAATCAGTTTCTTTTCATTTTTGTTTCTTTACACATAAAGAAACTGACCAGTGAACTATTTTGTTTACCATCTCTTCATTTTCTATATTCAACAATAAATTCTAGTTATTTCGTTTGTTTTTTTCATCTATTTCAGTTGCACACTATTCTTCTTGAAAAGTAATACATTTTATTTCATAGTTATCCGTAACATATTCAATAGAAAAAAAATGTTAAACATGGTTCTTATCCACAGAGTACTTAGTGATTTATGGCTTGAATGATGGAGCTAGTTGTTTCTACATAAGTCATTGATAATGTGCAATTTATACACATATTTAACATGTTTTGGGGCTATTATATAATGGCTCTTCAAGATGGACCATAATGATGGCCCATTATAATAGCTCATTAAATGCGTCGGCCATCACCGGCCATTGTTGCTATCTACACGCTGGCCCATCATTCAATATAATCACGCTCGGTGTAGTCCTTTCCGTTTGATGTGTGCTCAAAGCACACCAAATATTATTTAAATGTAGACATAAAATTACAACTAGCTGGATTAATGTGAGTTAATATAAGTGCAGGAATGAGGGAAACCTGGAAAATCTCATTAATTAGGAGGATGGTCAAACGTCGACCAGTATCAATTTTGCACATTGAAAGAAGCCAACGTTCTTCCACCCTAATATACCCGCACAGAGGGTGCTAATCTTCTCCACAAGTATAGATGATCTACGGTCTACCGATCGCGGTATTCGAACCTGGGCGGAGTGGCCACATCGATTTAGGTCTTACGCCTTAACCCGCTTGACCACCGACCGTTAATATTTATTTACTCGTTGCGATTATTGTTGTGAAATTAGATTGTATCAAAAAACTACAATTTTACTTGTCGACGTTTTGTCATTTACTGCATCATGTTCAGGAGAATTATAAAATATCTGTGTTCAAATACTTAGATACGTTTTCAGTGATATATTATTTGTATGATCTATGTCATATTTTCATGTACTTCGACAAAAATAGATAAAAATGATACGCACATACAAATATACAGTATGCGCCAAAAGTATGGAATAAATTCAATAAAAACGAAACAATTATTTTTGGGGAAAAATTCTCGAACAGGTCGATTTTTAATTTAAAAAATACATATTTTAGCGTAAAATGCGATTTTCAAATGTCATTTGTTTTCGAGTAATGACGTCATCGATTTTTTTTTAAATGGTAACATCATATTTTTTTCCTTAATTCTGAAAGATCGTTTAATTCTCTATCAGAGAGTAAACTAAAATTTTGCCCTCTTACATAGGAAAGTTTTCGAGTAAATGACGATTGAATGTTAGAAAACGTAAATCAATTAAAATAAAGCAAAAACGTTATCAAGTTTAGTTTTTCGAATTCCATAGTTCTTTTATGGATCACGTAGGTGAAAATCTTTGCAAAGTGTCATTGTCACACCGACTTTCTAATAAGTATTGTAAGCGATATAGAAATTATTATTCAATTTAAAGTATTATGGCACATTTAACTGTTACTCAAAGAATTGAAATTTTAATTCTTATCGGATACGGGAATATGACTAGAACTCAGCAGGAAGTTTGCGATTTATTTAATGAAAAATATCCAGATCGCCCTATCAGCCAATCAACAGTCAGTAAGGTAGAGTCTAAATTTAGAGAAACTGGCAATGTTGTAAATATTCCAAAACCTGGACGTCCAAGCATTAATGAAAATCAGAAACAGAACATTTTGATAAGTATGGTGGATAATCCTCATAATTCTTCACGATTGGTTGCATTAAACAATAACACTAGTCAGAGCACAGTGCTACGTATCTTGAGGAAGGAAAAATATCATCCCTACAAAATTCAACTTGTGCAGGAACTCAATGAAGATGATCCCGATCGCCGCTTACACTTTTGCGAAATTCTAATGGATTTATGTCAAGGAAATAGAAATTTACACCGGCAACTACTTTTTTCAGATGAGGCCACATTTTGTCTGAATGGTACAGTAAATCGTCAAACTTGCAGATGTTGGAGTCGGGAAAATCCTCATTGGATGGCAGAGGCACATACCCAACACACTCAGAAATTAAATGTGTGGGCTGGAATAGTTGACGACAGAATAGTAGGGCCTTTCTTCTTTGAAGGAATCCTTACAGGACAAAGATATTTAGAGTTTCTAGAAAATGACCTTGTTCCAGCCCTTGCAGTAATTTTTCCTAACGATATTTACCCTGACATTCCTGACGATACCATATGGTTTCAGCAAGGGGTGCACCTCCGCACTATGCGCACCCTGTACGAGATTTTTTGGACAACTGTTTTCCTGGGAGGTGGATCGGCAGACGCGGACCGATAGAATGGCCTGCAAGATCGCCAGATCTTACACCTCTTGACTATTTTTTATGGAGATACTTGAAGTCAAAAGTGTACATTAATAAACCACGTAATTTAGAAGAACTTCAAAATCGCATTCGGGACGAAATACGCAGAGTTACCCCAGAAATCATTCATAATGTGCAAGAAGAATTTCTTCACAGACTTGCGCATTGTCAACAAGTTGAAGTCAGAATTGTAACTTTTTTATGGATAAAATTTACGTTTTCTAACATTCAATCGTCATTTACTCGAAAACTTTCCTATGTAAGAGGGCAAAATTTTAGTACTGTCTGACAGAGAATTAAACGATCTTTCAGAATCAAGGAAAAAATATGGTGTTGCCATTAAAAAAAAATCGATGACGTCATTACTCGAAAACAAATGACATTTGAAAATCGCATTTTACGCTAAAATATGTATTTTTTAAATTAAAAATCGACCTGTTCGAGGATTATTCTCAAAAAATAATTGTTTCGTTTTTATTGAATTTATTCCATACTTTTGGCGCATACTGTATATACAAGAGTAGCGGGTGCTATCTGAGTTGTGTATTAATAACATTAACAGAATTATATTCCAAATAATAGGTACGCATAATATTTACTATTTTGCTACTATATATTCGGTTTCATAAACATTCTTTATAGGTACAAACGAGGGTACAAACTAGCAGCATTATTCATAGACATTTTAAAATCTAACATCCGTGCTAAATAAAGCGTTGCACAAAAACCTGTATAATTTATTACAAATTTTGTCCAATCTCGTTTTAATTTCAAATAAGGAATATTGATATTCATTGTCACTCCACTGAAATTTTCATTTTCCGCGCCCTAAATAACGAATTCATTTCAGTTCGTTAACCAAGAAAAAGAATTAACAACTTTTTTACATTTCATTAGAACATTCAACAGACTAAACACTTTTCCCAACTTTTTAAGTTGCTTTAATCAAACCCTTAATTTCTAATTTTTCCGCGAATAATTTTGTTTTAATTGCCTTGTCCTTTTTAATTACATTTGGGCTTCAGATCGAAAACCAGTGATGAGATGATAGAACTGGTTACAAAAGAAGCTTATTCACTCCCCTCATTTTATATTTTTTCTATTATTTATTACAGTATCTATACCTATATAAAAGTATTTCATTTAACGTTTCTTCAAAACACCAACAAACTAATTTAAAGAAAGAAAATTGCTTTTATTTATTTGTCAATGATAAAATGTTATTACTTTTAAGGATCTCCCGTAATTAGGGGACAATATTTCTCCAGGGTGTAAAATGGCAGAAAAGATTACATTTTCTTTGTATACACGGGTTCAAAAGTAGCCACTTTAAGATTCTGTTTTTTTTTTCTTAATATCTCCGAACCAGTTGAAATAAACTTATGTGCGACGTTAACGAAGGATAAAATTTACCATAATTTTTATACTTCGATTTTTTCAACTGAAAAATATAAAATATCAGAATTTTTCAATTGATACAATGTTTCATTTTTGAGGAAATGTTAAACATAATGTTACACGAGTTAAAAACGGTGAATCGAAATTTTACGCATTTTCTATAATAGCAGGTAGTGAAAATCAAAAATAAACTAAACAGAAAGTGATTTCTTATCTTATGAATGTTTTTTTTGTCGCTTAGTTCTGTTTTTATTTCATTCTCAACATTTGTAAAGGCGACCATACACTTTTAACTCAACAAAATTGCTATATAAAATAAAATTTATTTAAGCATTACAATTCCTAATTTATTGAGCATGAATGAGAAAAAGAATGTGTCAAATGATGACATTTACAAAGCTCTTATGAACCTTAACGCTCAAAACGTGGAAATTAAAGAAGAAATTAGATCTCTTAAAAAAGATCTGGAAACAAAAACTACAGAAATAAATAAAAATTATGAATAATTAATAGAAGAGACAAAGAACTTAAACTTAAACTTAGGATCAGTGAAAGAAAAGCTAAAAAAATAATATTATTATATATGGTTGCCAAGAGACTAAGAATGAGAATACTTTATATAGTGTGTTAAGATTTGTAAACGAAAAGTTAAATTTACAGTTAATTGTTCAAGAAATAAATAATGTGTATAGGATTGGTATTGAAGGACACAATTAAAATTAGGCCAATTCGGTTAGAACTGACTACATATTTGAAAAAATCCAAGATAATTTCTCAAAGTCTTAAACTTAAAGGTACTGCTCTTTATGTTAGGGATGACTTAACTACAGAAGATCTTTATAAAAGGAAACTTCTTACGAAACACTTGTTTCATGCTGGAAAACATAAGATATTAAAATAATACAATATACGACAAAAAATAACCTACAATAATAAAATAGAACTAACAGCTAGAGTCAAAATATTTCTGAACGGAGTATGCACAAATTTTTAGTAAAAACATTTTTAAATTCCTTTTAAATAGATGAAATTTGTTTATGCCTTTGAAATTCCGAGGTAACTGGTTAAACAGCCTCAGTCCCAAAACATTGTGAGCTTTCAAGGACATACCAAGGCGTCTAAAAGGGACACAAAAATTATGTTTGTTACGAGTATCATGACAATGGACAGATACATAAGTAATAAAACGTTCCTTATTTTTATAAACATATAGAAGTATTTCAAAGATGTATAAACTTTTCAACGGAAGAATTCCAAATTTTGCGAATAAAGGACGGCATGACTGGGTAGAGGGTACACCAGCTATACATCTGATGATACGTTTCTGGGCAATGAAAACGTTATCTGTCCTACATGAACCTCCCCATATCATAACCCCATATGCTAACCTTGACTGGACTTGTGAAAAATAAAAAGATATTAATTGGGGTATGTCCAACACATCCCTCAAAATCCTAGTTTGATAACATTTTGAATTTATGGTACTGGTAAGTTCATGACAGTGACTCCCAAAAGTTAAAGTTTCATCCAAAATGATGCCTAAAAACGAAACACTATTACTTTTTTCAGTGTTGATATTGTTAAATTTTATATTTAGGGAAGATGGTATGCGACTTTGTGGTGTACGAAACATTACATAGTTCGTTTTAGCACTATTAAAGAATAAAGAGTTTCCACTAAACCACTTACATAAATCAGAAATTCCTGCGTTTATTTTATTTTGAAGAGAAACCTCACACCTATCCGAAAATAGGATCGAGGTATCATCAGCATATTGTGAAACAGATGCAACAGAAATTATTTTTGGTAGTTCATTGATATAGATAATAAACATTATAGGTCCCAGAACAGATCCTCGGGGCACACCAATATCACTATCTAAAGTAGGAGATATGTAAGTAGATTTTTTATTACTCTCATAATGATGTATTTTGACCATTTGCTTTCTTCCCTTTATATATGAACAAAACCAAGCAAATGTTGTACCTCTTATCCCATAAGCATAAAGCTTTGTTAGTAGTAAGTCATGGTTAACACAATCAAAAGCCCGACTGAGATCGCAAAAAATTCCAGTCGGACTCTTGCTTGCTTCGATAGCATCCAATATTTCTTCATAGAAAGACATTATGGCACTCGCAGTCGAATGATCTTCACGAAAACCATGTTGATTTTCGTTAATGATTTTATTTTTATTCAAAAATTTTAGCAACTGCGAGAGCATTGCATATTCAATGATTTTTGATATTACCGGAGGTACAGAAATAGGAATCATTTTTCTTAAAAATAGGAGAAACTAATGAGGTTTTTAATATGGCGGGAAATACACCTTCTCTAAACGATTCATTGATAATGTGGGTTAAGGGCTTCACAGTATTCATCTCAAGGTTTAGAAAAAAAATATCCGGTTAGTGAAATTGAGAATGATGAAATAGATATCAACAACCACTCACCTAATCTTTATAATGTGTTTACTGAATTAGCTGAAAATTCAACGAAGGGAGAGAAAGTTAAGGAGACTGTGAAGGGATCATTAAATAATGTAAAAAATACAACTCCTATTTCAAGCGGATTTCGTAATACTAAAAAAAGTTCATCTAGTTCGTTCGTTCGTTCGTTCTTCTGAAAGAATTGCCACATCCAATAATAAAAAGTCTTAGTACTAGGTATACATTCTATATCTTCATAATATCATTAAAAATAAGCCTTCCTCTGTTCCTCTTGTGTTTTAAATTCCGTGACCTACCTTGTGTGTTTTACATGTCGTGATCGGCCCCTCGACCAAGAAGAGTATTCCTGTTGTGTCCTTCTCCTTATGTTGTAAATTTTGTTGTAAAATATGAATCCATATTTGAGAGATTTTAAAATTCAAACTGTTAACACTTATGAATTAGATTCTCTTCTTGAATTAGGTAAGGTGCTCTCTCTAAACAAAGTAAATTTGAATTTTACAGTTTGTCAACAAAATATTAGAAGTTTTAATAAAAATTTAAACGAGTTTAAAATTCTTATACAGCAAATGACCGCAGATATAGACTGCATTATACTCACTGAAACTTGGCAAATAGAAAATGTTGACATTTATAAAATGCAAGGTTATGACATTATTTATAACAATGAAAAGTTTAATAAGGCAGAATGGAGTACTAATATATAGAAAAAATAGCATCAGATATGTTTCCAATATTCTAAAAATAAGTAATATTATGAACGTAATAGAGCTATGGCTGACCCTCGGCAACAAAAAGATTTAAATTTTTGGAATGTATAGGAGTGCCAGTCCAGAATCTTGTCCTTTTATTTTTAATAATGATCTTGAAATATTATTAGGAAACTGCCACAATGATCATGATTACGTAATTGTAATGGGGGATTTAAATACTGATATTCTAACAGATAAAGATTTTACAAATGAATACTTGAATATTATGTCTGAAAAACTCATATATATCTACCATAAACAAAATCACCAAAATAAATGATCAAGGAGACACGTGCCTGGACCATGCCTTTGTGAAAACTAAGTCGGACCTTCATTATAAAATACCATTTGTTGTGTGGACACATATAACAGATTATTTTACAACAGCACTGCAGAAAATAATAATAAAAAAACACCAAATATGTAACCATATTATAGAAAATTTTTGAATTTGAAACAACCGTTAAAGGACGTAAACTGGGAAGAGTTATATGAGCGAGAAAATTTAGAATCGGCAACTGATGTTATAAATGTTTTGCAAGAAAAAATCCAAAATTGTACAACAAAAGTTAAAATAAATAGTAGAAAAAGAAAAAGAAAAGAATGGATTTCAGAAGGGTTAGCAAAATCGATAAACAGAAAGAATGTACTGAGGCCATTGAAAGATCCTAAAAATATAAACTTAAAACAAGAGTATCTAAACTATAGGAATAATGTAACAAAGTTAATAAAAATTAGCAAAACAAATTTTTATAGAAAACAAATAGACGATACTCCAGGAGACTCAAAAAGTAGTTAATCAAGTAACTGATGACAAAACATATAACAACAATGAAATAACAAGAATTAGGAATAGCAATGATGTGATTATAGATAGTGACATAGGAATAGCAGAAGAATTTAATAATTATTTTACACAAATAGGAAAAAAATTAGCGAGTACTGTTGTTAATTCGAGAAAGGTTAAAATGAACACTAAAGAGACTATGCATGAAAAAACTATGTTCATGTTTCCAACCGACGCGATCGAAGTGAAATCAATAATAAATTCTTTAAAGAACAAGAAAGCGCCAGGTCTTGACGGAATAACGGCTGAGGCACTCAAAGATACCCAAAATGAAATTGCATAATGGACGGAATAGGCAAAACAGAATCAGAGCTTTTTCAGTCCAGTGGCAGTGATTTTTAATTACTTCAGTTCTGCAGAACTAGACCTGTACTCAGTAAATTTTGATTTTATAAACAATTTTATATGCTGGATGTTTTTAAAATAAAATAGGTATATAATAGGTAGAAATGCAGTATTTACTGTTTTAGCTAATATTAAGTCAAATATTACCCCTTCTTATATTTGTACGCCATCTTGCCGTAGCAATATTGTTAAAATGTTTTTTTAAATCGTGTCTTGCCTTGCAATTCGAGCTGTGAAGTTCTTGTCTTGGTTCCTGTCTTGTCCTGCGATACGAAGACAATACCACGAAAAAGCAAGACAATTGGCATTGAATAAGTTTTAAATTACCTAACTATAATGTTATTACAAACAAAAACTTGAGTTGTAGTATCCATGTATTTCCTAATATTAGAATTACCAGCCTTAGTTTCCGATATTTTTTTTCATACCCACAGATTTGACAGGAAATACAGGATATATATGATCCAACATGATGAGTTCTCTAAGTATGTCACTTAACCTAGAATTCTAAAACCCAGCGATTTAACTCAAGTGCACAGTATTAAAAATATAACGATTAAAATTGATATTACGTCAAGTGATTACGCGGAAAACAACAATCACGTGACAAAAAATTGCCATGTGGCTCATTTCACTATGCCTGACTTACTTTAATCAAACAGGACATAATTTTTACACATGTTGCCTTGTGTTGGCGTAAAGCCTGTAGTGTTATGTTATTTCTTTGAATGATAATTTATGGATATAAGCCTTAGTATTATTGATTTAACTTTATTTAAACTGTGTCATAACCACTTTATTTACCTTCGTGGTTTACGCTGCACTAGCCCAACATCCATTAAAATTGTCGTAAAAAGACCGTTTATGGTAAAGACTGCTAGTTGTTATCTCTTCACAGTTCCGAAATTAAAACTGAATACGTGACATAGATATGGATATTTTTAGTATTAATTATACAAGACGTTGATTTATTTTAGCTTCATGTGGCTTCATACCAAATGGCTAAGTAGTAGTATAGTGTTAGTAGTATATTTTATGAAACATATTGTTTAATTTAGAATAATGCAGGCTGAGTTTAAGAAAGAATTAAATACAGATTATAATGATTATATTATGAATATCGAATCTCTTATTGGAACTATATATCAAATCCAAGAAAAGGGATGCCAATCCGAATTGTCAATTTGTAATTAATAGGGTCGCTACGGATAAGGAGCCTGACATTGTGGAAGGTTTTGCTAGTCATTTTAGAACAAATTTTTCAGAGGAATATAATAATCTTATGTCTTGTATATTTTATAAGAATTTGAGAAATGAGATGTTTCTTGGTGAAGTAGTATCCGAGTGCATTTATTAAACAAATGTAAGTGTTGAAGATGTTGAGTGTTGGATGTATCCCATGTATTAAAGCTTGCAAATATTATCTAATTTATCCATTATACTATCATTTCAAAAATCCATTAATGGCGATATGTGTTCTCCTAAATGTAAGCAAACAAAACTGATTCAAATTCATAAAAAAGATGACAAAAGTTTATGCAATAATTATCGTCTAAATCCTATTTTAAATGCTGTGGAATTTATAACTCTACTAGGTGACCCGGCAAACGTTGTTTTGCCATATGAATTATTTCTAGTGAATATTTTGGCAGTTAAATAAAAAATAACTAACTTATTGTAAGTGTGTGGAGATGTGGTATATGACTAAAAGAGGAATGGAGCACTGTGAACGATGACGGCCTATAAGAATAACAAAACACGAAACATTCATTTTTTGAATTATTTCGCGTGCCTGCAATTTTACTTGTTTGACGGTCCAAATTAGCCCCTTTACGTCTTGTTGGCATTGTTCACTGTACAAAAAAATAGTCATATAGCCGTTGTTGACGGGAGTCGAGTCTCAAAATGGCGGAAAAAATAGTTTTTTATTTTTTCTTAAAAACGGTTTCACTTAGAAATTTCAATTTTAGTACACAATATCAGCTAGTCAAAATCTATTTTGTGGTGGTATCTACTCCTTGGCTTTAGCAAAATATTTGTAAACACTGACTCTTCCGTACAAATATTAGCGAATAAATTGATGTAATATGCATACGGCAGGATTGGCAACAATTATAGGAATACCCTTTGTTTAGAAATATTTGCATAAACTGTCAAGACTGATTTGTTTCATAAGACAACAGAGAAACATCATCATAGCAACCGCCTACTGCAGTAACTGGTGACAAAAAGATGTTTAGAGTAAGGAAAAACTGTTGGTTGTATGAAAAAATTACAAAAGGAAAAAAAGTAGTAAAATTAGGTTTGTTGAAACCGGATAGTGCAGGAAAAAGTTCTGAAAGAAACAAATCTAGGGGTTGTTTATTCCCACCTTCCAGAAACATGAGCCAAGGAGTAGATACCACCACAAAATAGCTTTTGACTAGATGATATTGTATACCAAAATTGAAATTTCTAAGTGAGACCGTTTTTAAGGAAAAATAATAAAAATATTTTTTTCCGCCATTTTGAGACTCGAATATCTCAACGGGGAGGACCCAAATTGAAAAATTTTATATGAACATCCCCCCTGAAATGGCTTGTGGAACACACTGGTAAAATATTTGACCATCATTCTGGAACACCCTGTATATCTGACCAAAAGCAACGAAACTCTTATGAAAAAAATATCCAAAACGAATAGTTCTTCTACAAATACATTTAATAAATAAAAAATTAAATTACAATAAAATGCAAAACTGAGTTCGAAATTCCAAACTAAGATACAAATAAGGTTAAGTAAAAACTGCTATAACATAAATTGAAGTAAGGTGAAGTTGAAGTCCAAAAAATCGTTAAACTGTAACGTTCGACAATATTGCAATATGTCACCTACTCTTGTTAACCTAAAAGTAATATTTATCACAGTAGTATTGCGGCTAGTGCGCTATTTTTTCTAGTGCTTCTTTGATACTCACTTATGGGTGTACATAAACAAAAACAGAACAATTTATAGTAGTCATGACCAGCTGCAGGATATGATAATGTATAACAAATCTGGGCAAAACTGGTTTACTGGCTGACTGGCTGGATGCGAGAAGTTTCTATGATAAGCGCATCTCGCAAAGAACATAAGTTTGACAGAATATTGTTAATGCCTAATAAAAATATATATAAAAAACGTCATTTTGAACAATTGTAACTATTGCATATTTTATTTTGTAATGTAAAAAGAGCTCCAAGAAAATCATTCATGGTAAGTAGGTACCTATGTTTAGGTGTAGCTATTTGTAATTATTATGTACAAATACCTAACAATCCTGACATGGCATGTGAGCGACGTTGTCACATATTCAAGACTTGTTTGCTTATAATTCTGTTACCGTTGGTCACAGAAAAAAATTGTTTGTCAAATCTATTTTGTTTGGCACAATTTATCATAGAGCAAAATAAAGGCACTAATATTCGGAACACCATATGTGAACTATAAACAAAAGTAAAACCAACCACTTCGTTCCCACCATAACCATTTACTTAATCTTGGATCACAAACAATTGCAATGGTGTTAAACGGTGATACATTTATGTTGATTAAAAAGGCTGATTCCAATTAATCTTCGGAAATAATAAGGGATAAACATCTGAAATGGAATCTGCAAACAAACAACATAGTAAAAAACTAACCATTATTGATGATAATAATAGCTTGTTATATTGTAATATGCCTACATAACCTTTCATGTGTTTATTATAAAGAAAAACGTTTTAATTCTAGATGAATTCATGCTCTACATCTTTGGACAGTGTCTTCTCATAAAAGCTACACCAGCAGCAGAAGAGTATGTGCTAGACAATATTAAACTAAGATAAGTATCTGAATATGTAAGTTCAAGAATAACAAAGTGCTAGTTAGGAAGGCAGTATTTAAATAATTAATTGTGTAATTTATATTTATTTTCTTAAAGAACAATAGGAATAAACATCAGATTTTAAAAATATCTTATAGTTATGCGAAGACTGTTAACAGATATACCTAGAATACACATCACCATATTAGAAATACACCGTTTTTACAATTTTATTTATAGAATAACCCAAATTTAGCAAATGTAATCACTTTTCTTTACTAATCCCCAACCTGTCATGGGAATTATCCACACTGCTTTAACGAAAAACAGGTTTGTAGATAAAAGAAATGTGTCACATCTATTTATGTCTAAACTTCCACTCTCATTAGGCATAATAATATTTCTGACAATAAGTATAACTTAAAATGATTTAATCATTTTAAACATAATCGGCTATGTCTTGCAAACATTAATGTTCCTATACCTACTATTTGTATGATTCGCTAATTCATGAAGATGACAAATTTATAAACAGTTTAAAATAGTTCTAGTACCTACCTACTTTTTCATGTAATTAGTACTTGAAACAATGTACCTACTTTCTCGAAATAACTCACTTTGAAGTTAGTAGTAATGATATTAATAAAAATTATATGTTCATTTATACTCTCCCTTATTTCTTAGACAAATCAATATTAAAAAAAACTACATAACTATGATCAAAGAAAATGGAGGGATAATCTTATTAAAAGAAAGAATTAGGTCCAAAGAAATATGTATCTAATATCTGCCGAGAATTTATATATTTTATGTTCAACATCTGCAGAATAGGCACACCGTTTAAAAACCACAATATAATAACAACACGAGCAAAATCTACCTTCTCCAAGACACGTAGTAGGTAGGTACTCCAAGAACTGTTGTACGCAGGGATCCATATACCTATAATATATTCGGCAACTTATACATAGGTAATATCTGCTTTATGTTACCTACATAAAATAAACCGAAATAATGTAAATGTAATGTGTAAAAATCTTGTGCTTATGCTCTTTTTATTCAGTTAGAGCTACTAGACATGATGTTTTTGTAATATAGGCGAACATTCTAATTGAGCATGCAAAAATAAACATGTCGCATATTATTTGTATCTATATCTACATCAAATTTGTTTTCATTAAAAAAATAATTCCTGGTGAAAAGTATAATGAATACTGTGCATGAGCATGTAAGTATACAAGGTGTCCCAAAATAGAAGGCCATACCATAAGCCACATATTCTTTGGACAAAAATAATGCAACTTTTCTTATGCCATTTTTTATTTAGGCGCTCCTATTTCAATATACAGGGTGTTAAAGTTACATTTTAAAAAACTATTTTTTGTTAATAATCTCATTATTTTGTAAGATACACACTTGAAATTTCACACGTACTTTTATTTTATTCCGGCATACTTTTCATGTAATTTTGGTGAAAAAAATCCAAGGGTGAAGGGTGAATAGAGGTAACTGAGAGATGCATTACCCTCCAATTATTTCTAAGTACGCCTATACAGCTTTTTCTTAAAATATCAAACGTCAAATTTTTTTCTGATCATTTTATCTCTTGTAATTTTTTGTTTAAATGCTCCGTTTTGAAGAAAAATGGCAATTTGTCGTGCCCATAAATCATTCACTATCATTTTCTAGTAAAACTGAAATTTTGTGAATATACTTATTATTACAATACCTTGGCAACTTAGCAAATCGTAATAATTACTGAACGAATAATTGTCAATTAAAACAGAATGGATAATTTTAAATTTTATAAAATGAGGAATACTTATGAATTGAAAAAATAATATGGCAAATCTGTAATACAGTTCTCTTATCAACCAAAAAATAATAGTCTTGTTTAGAATAGTAATAATGAACGATCAACATAATAACTTTTTATCTAAATAAAATAATTAATTAATTACTACTAATTTAACAAACGTTCTACTTACCCACCCTCCTCATTAACACATGTACGTGCTCTTTTAAGTAGCGAAAACCTAATCTTTTGAAAGATATTCTCTTTTTGTTTTAATTAGCAAATATTCATTCAGTAAGTATTACGATTTGCTAGGTTCCATGGTATTGTAATAACAGGCATATCCACAAAATTTTAGTTTCACTTGAAAATGGTAGTGAATGATAGATTTATGGGCACTACAAATTACCGTTTTTCTCTAAAACGAAGCATTTGAACAAAAAATTACGAAAGAGGTAAAATGATCAGAAGAAAATTCTACGTTTGATATTTCAAGAAAAAGCTGCATAGGTGTACTTATAAATAATTGGAGGGGATAAAGGTTACTGCATCCCTCAGTTACTTCCATTCGCCCTTCGATTTTTTTCATCAAAATTACATAAGTGTGCCGCAATATGATAAAAGTACGTGCAAAATTTCAAGTGTGTATCTTAGAAAACAATGGGATTATTAACAAAAACAGTTTTTTAAAATGTAACTTTAACACTCTGTATATTGAAACAGAGACGTCCAAATCAAAAATGGCATAAGGAAAGTCGCATTATTTTTGTCCAAAGAATATGTGGTTAATGGTATGGCCTTCTATTTTGGGACACCCTGTATATATATTTGTTGAAATATCTATATTCATTGCCAATTATATTCTAAATTATAAATTGTATATTTTAAAATATTTATGAGTTACATAAACGGGTATAAATTATCGAAAGCAACTAAAAATGAAACATTTAATGGCAAATTGTGTAAATTGTTGAAATATTTAAAGCAATATTTACCCACAGTTATTTATGTAAATATTAACTCCCGGTAAAATGTATTGTATATAACTAGGCATGAAAAATTGGAAGTTAAATAGAAATATTTGAGCCAAAAAAATATTTACAAATATTACATACGTATGTACGAAGGATTTAAATCATGTTTACAGATTAAACACAACTGTTAAAACTGTACTGTAAAATGTTAGTGAACAGATTTGTAATCTCCGTCGGAAGCTATTTAACTTTTTAATACAAATTACTATTATCATTCAACATAAAATTTGCAAAAAGTACAATGTAGCTAATTATTCTGTGGGAATTATTTTGAATATGAAGAGGAGAAATATTTTTAGACAAAAACAATTAACAGCATTAATTGAATATATAATAATAATAATAGTAGTAATTGAATAATAATTGAACATATATTTTTTAGAAATTTATGAACGGTAAAACGAATTAATTCTAGTTTTGGCATTGTTGTCAATCTTGCCTTTTCTTGGTATTGTCTTTGTCTAGCAAGACAAGACAAGATTTAAAAAAAACTAAACACTATACAAAAAAGCTAAAGTTGAGTTCTCCAAATACATAAACATTTATGACAAAAGAAAACCCTATTATATAGCATTAGTATGTGCAATAAAACAATTCTTGATTTTAAAGATTGTATCAAAATTAATACTACAAAAACTGCAAATTAAATTTATATTATCAGCCATAACATAAATAGGTGACTTGAGAAGCAGATTACTGTGTGGAGTGGATACTTGTAAAAGACGCTCATTTCTACTTGGAATATAAAAAACTAAGCTTACTCAGTAAGTCAATACAATCAATATTGTTATGAAGTAAGTTGTATACAAAAGAATTTGATGCAATTTTGCGTATTGTATGCAGGGATAAAAAATTGTATATATGCAGGACTAAGTAATTATCTATACCTCTTTGAGGATATATACCATCTTCCTTATAACAAAGATATTTCAAAAATCGCCTTTGAACAGATTCAATTGAATCAATATAATTTTGATACAGCGGATACCAAATTAGTGAACAGTATTCCAACTTCGGACAGACCAATGATTGAAATAATAATCTCAAAGCCGATATATTCCTAAAATTTTTACAATTCCTAATAATAAATCCAGATGCAGAAGATTAATAGATTATTATTTATGTGCTGTTTGAAGATCAAGCCACTGTCAGAGAAAACACTCAAGTTCTTGACTCCATCACACCTATTTATTGCGGTCGAAGCCAACTGATAATTATAATAAATAATAGATTTCCTCCTAGTATATGGCACAATATTACATTTAGATATATTTATATGTATACGATAACTTGTACACCGTACCAAGACAAGATCAATGACAGATTTCAAATATTGGCAGTCGTACGTATTATTAATTGTCCTATAAAATTTTCAAGTCGTCAGCAAAAAGTTGTTTGGGACATTTAATTAAATTAGCTAAGTCGTTAACAAATGTTAAAAATAGTAAGGGACCCAAATTAGAACCTTGCGGAATGCCAGTATCTACAGGATAAGTAAAAGATCTAACACCGTTATATTTGACATATTGGTATCTACCCGATAAATAGGAATTTGACTAAATTCCAAGAAAAATCATTGGGATCAAATTTTGATAACAAAACATAATGATCAATATCGTCAAATTTTTGAAAATCAAATTAAATAACATTAACCTGTATCTGATTAACCAAAGCCTTACTCAAATACTGGGTAACACAGGCTAAGTTTGTCTTTTTTCCATAAAGCCGTATTAATCGGGGGACACATGAGTTTTAAATATCGAGTAAATTTGATTGTATAAGACTATCTCAAGTAGTTTCGCAAAGTTAGAAAGGAATCCCCCTTCTTAAGAATAGGGCACACACGAGCAGTTTACCAGACATCTGGAAATTTGTTGGAAGAAAGTAACAGATTAAATATATGAATCAAAGGCTTAATGAGAACTCGCGTACAGTCTTTAACTATAAAGCTTGGAATTCCATCTAAACCTGCTGTCAATTTATCTTTTAGTTTTTTGGAAACCCGAATGATGTCTTGTCCTGTGATCATACTAACTGAAATAACAGAATTGTTCCATATGTTATCGGAAACATCAGTGAAGTCTGGATTGGACGTAAGATAAACGCTACTGAAATAATTTGCAAATGTATCAACAATTTGCTGAAGACTGTCATACGCTACATGATCATGTGTTTCAACTCTTGAGTTGGCCCTTTTTATTCTACACAAATGTTCAAAAACTATTCGAATCAGTCAAGATATTATCTCCTGCATTTTTAATAAAAAGTTCATAAGCTGCTTTGATCTGAGTCTTTATGATTATTCGCCGCCAATATCCTTGGCTGGATATATGACCTCGGATGAGCGGGGTCGAGAGGGATTATCTCTCTTTACCCACTTCATCGCTGTAGGCCCGAACGCCTCGTAGAGGTGGGTTCCTTTTCTCCGGTCAGCCTCGACCGCAATCGCGGCCGATGCCGGCGGCTCGAGGAACCTCCTCCTGTCCTGGCAAGCCCCGTCGGCAAGGGCTTATCTTCTGGCGCTCTTCTGTCTTCTATTCTTTCTTCGCCGACTTGTTAACCCCCGGGGATAGTCGTGTTTTGGACGCGGCGCGAACGCCTCCGACCAGGTAGGGGTTTGGGTTAAGTCAGGATTAGCACTGTGGCTCTAGGGAGACGCTAGGGCGAAGAACCGTAAAGGCCGTGTCGTCCAGCGTCGCGGAAAGGATAGGGTAACGGCGCCCGTCCTGAAACAGAAGAAACGTCTCAACTTACCCCGCGTCCAGGAGTTGAAACCTTGGCCGCCTGTACCTGGCGGCCGCATCGGGTCGGTAGTCCACCGCCGTCTGGATCAGCTGATTGCTGTGGACTTCTGCGCTTGCGAAGGCAGCCTCCGCTTGCGCTTTCATCGCTTTCAGGGCTGGCGTGAATCCCAGATCCCGGCGACTTCGTTGACGTGTGGCTTCCAGGTCAGCTTTCTATCTAGGGTCACCCCTAGATATCTGGCTTCGTCGGTCCACTGGATGTCCTCGTCGTTGAACGTCACGCGACCTCGCGGCTGCACTCTGTACCTACGAGAGAACATCATACCTTGGCTTTTCTCCGCGTTGATCGCCACCTTCCAGCGGTTACACCAGTTCTCCAGTCTGCCTAGCGCTCTCTGGAGTCGCCTTGTCGTCATTTCCGGGTTTAAGGAACGGGCTAGTATGGCGGTGTCATCGGCGTAGAGGCACACGGAAGTGTCCTCCGTCCTGAGTAGGTCCGCTGTGAAGATATTGAACAGGTGCGGAGATAGCACGGTGCCTTGGGGGACGCCGGCTTCCATGGGTCAATAGGTGGACAAGGCCCCGTCCACCTTCGCACGCAGCTCTCTGCCATTTAGGAAGGACGCCACCAGCTTCACTAGGCCGACAGGGTAGCCAAAGTCGAGCATCTTAATGATAAGCCCATCGTGCCGGACTTTGTCGAAGACCTTGCCGACGTCCAAAAAGACTGCTCCTGTTGATTCTCTGGTGTTGAAACCTGCAGAAACAAGTTCCACTAACCTGAGAATGTGTTGCTCCGTCGAGTGGCCGCGGCGGTACGCGAACTGCTCGTCCGGGAGGATTTGCAGTTCTTTCGTGGTCTCGTGCAGTCTGGCCAGGATAACCCTCTCGGCTACTTTGCTCATCATGGGCAGGAAACTGATGGGCCTGTAACTAGAGGAGAACGTTAAGTTCTTACCTGGCTTAGGGATGAGAATCACGTCGGCCTTTTTCCATCTCCTAGGAAATCTGCGCAGTCTCAGGATGGCGTTGCAGATGTTCAGCAGCGCCATCACTCCCCGGTGCGGGAGCTTCCTGAGAATCCTGTTCCCAATACCGTCGTATCCCGGCGCTTTGCGGGGGTTCAGGCGGCGCAGGATATCCTTCACTTCCTCCGGAGTAGCGGGTCTAATGTGTTCTGCATCGGGTAGGCGTCTTAGACGCCGCACACGGCGCTCCACCTCATCCGTGTGATCCTCGTCCTCGTCGTCAAGTTTTCTCTACACTGCAGTTCAAGGCTGTCCGCGAAAGCTTCTGCCTTGTCCCGCTTCGTGTAGACGATCCCATTCTCTCCGTGAATCGGAGGTATCGGACGGCGGGGAGCCCTCAGCGCCTTCTGCATCTTCCACAGACCTACGTCTCCAGGATTCAGCGATTCCAGGTGTCTATGCCACCTCTCCTGGTAGAGTTCGTCCAGGGCGGCTTTGACTCTCCTGTTGAGCTGGTTGGCGATTTGCCTATCGCGTGGATGGCCCGTCCTTATGGTTCGTCGCTTAGCCGCACGTCTCTCCCTAATCTGGTCCTGCAAATCAAGAGGTAACTCACCTGCATGGTCCACACGTCTCCTTTCCGTCCTCTCAGTGGTGCTGCTTTCCAGGGCGGTGCGGATATCTGTCTCAAGGCTCACGACTGCCTCCTCGAGGTCCGTTTCGTCCTGAATGACAGGGACTGGTTGACAGATCCGTTGCATTTCTGCACGAAACCGCTCCCAGTCGGTCTGTCTCCTGATATGATTATTCTTACTGATTTAAATTGACAATAAAGTTCATCGGTTTTATAACGTTTGTAGTTTCTCCAGCCAAATTCTTCTTTCATCGTTAATCCTAAATATATTCTGAACGATGAATTATTCAATTCCGGGATTTTCACTGTCCAATTTGACATGGAAAGCTTTATATTTATTCTACTTAGTTAAAAATAATTACTTTTGAGCTAAACGTTGATGTATTCAAAATTGGTTAATTATTATTTAATTTTGTTTTAGTACCACCAATATTTTATAAATTTTCACTGTTACAGACATAATCAACTAGCATACATGAGACACAACACAGATTTAACTTAAACTACTGACATAGGATTTGACCCGCTTTTAAAACTAGGAGCAGATTTAATATCAGAGGGGAGTTTATTATAAATTTTAACGACATTATAATTAAATTACTTTTGAAGCTGAGCAGTGCAATGCCTTGGGTCAGTGTAGAGATCACGAAATCTAGTGCATCTTTCATGTTGATCTTTGACGAGTTTATTAAAGAGATACTTAGGAGAACCAGAATCAATAACTTTAGGTATAACGAGATGCCATATGAGCCATAAAACGTTTCAACCACTTGGATGCCATACTTAACACTAATATGATCATATTTTCTCAGACAACAGGCAAACAAGTATTTTGGAGTTTCTGAAGGCTTTCTTTAACTCTATTTAAAATAGCTGGTCAGTAAACTATGTCACAGTAGACACTACTAAGAATCAGCGTATCATACAATTTTAGTTTAATATCTATGCTAAGAATTTCTTTAAAGTGATAGAGAATTGTAGTGGGTTTTTTGTAAAAAGATATATGCTTCTAAAGTCTGTATCAATGTAAACTGAAAAATCCCTACAAGTGACAGGTGTTAAAGTTTTTCCATTCAGAATTATATTTAAATCATAATAATTCACTATATCATTTCGACGTGGCCCAAATATCAATAATTCAGTTTTCTTCTCATTTAAGATTATGTCATGAGAATTGAACACTATTGTGGTTGAATTTTCGAGTTCACACAGTTTCAAAACTGAACTTAGATATTTATAGAGTGCTTTCATTAAACCAGGTTAGTAAATTTAGCTAGATTTTTTAGATAATTATTGAATAGAGCTTTATCTGTGGAATTGTTAATTAGCATACCTAGATGTTTGGTATCAGAGAGCATACATATGACCTCATTGATAGGAATTGTAGGAGATTTAATTTATATTAGCTTAAAATACCTTTCTAATACAGTAAAAGTACAGTACAGTAAAGCCAAAATATTTAAGTTTTAAACACAAAGTGGCAGGTACCAATGTATCAAACGCTTTACTACAGTCCAAAAGTAATAAAAAAATGTTTTTGCACCTGACCTATAGAGTTCATCAGTAATGTCTAGTAAAGCTGTAATTGTACTATGATTTGCACGAAAACCTGACTGAGTTGCCGGTTGAATATTGTTAGCATTTAAAAAAAAAAAACGGAAAATTGATCATAAACACTTCATTCAACGATTTTGGAAAACGTATGTAAAATTCTAATAGATCTAAAGTCAGAAATGTTATTAGTACAGCTATTTTTAGACACAGGTTACCATTTCCCTGACGCTTCCAAGCGATCAACTAGAGTATTATACACCACAATTATAAGTTTTTTATTTATCACATTCCTTAGTTGATAAAATTTATAAAATAGTTTTCTTAATCTTTCTACTGTATATTTTACAAGTTCTTTCTACCGCAGAAATTGAATCCACAATGACTCCCAAATATTTCATATTCACATTTTCTATATACAAACATTGACAATCTACTTTTTTCTACATGAATTTTATAAAGCGTGATTGTATTCGTATTCCTTATCAAGGTCACAAATATAGTTTTGGCAGTATTTAAACTCAAAAAGGTCTCATTCAACCAACTATAAGTAAGTTGGGAAGACCTTTTATGAAATGAAGTTTGCTACAAAGCTGTTTTGAAAAAAATGATATTCAGCAATAAATAAAATAGGTAGTAGGTATATTTTTTAAATTCTATTTGAGATCGGATTGGTTGCCATGAGTAAATGTTAAAGCCCCCGTCATAATTAATTTAGAGCACCTAAATGATATATTCGCTTCTTAAATTGAACAAAGGTCTACACTTATAATGTATAGTCACCAAGATACAAGTTTTGAAATTTACGTAATCACAGGAAATAATAAACTTTTGTTAGCCTATATGTACATCTTGAATTTTTTGTAGTGATTGTATAATGCTACCATCTATTCATTAATAAATAGGTACTTCGTTAATCCATGCTTGAATATATCTATTAATGTTAAAATTATTCAAATAAAAAATTATTATTAATATAAAATCAGCAGAGGAATCTGACTCAGATAACCGAAAACAGTAAATCACATGCACATTTAATATTTAAGTTCACGTATATGTTAACTTTTACAGGCTCATAGGATGTTGTTACAAAACGTTTTATGGAGGAGATTGCGTCACCACCAAGGTACGTTAGTGATAAGAATATGATTACGTTCTTATCTTTACTGCGGTACAGTGCTAACAAAATGTTTCAGTGCTGGTGCAACTACAGAATAATTTTATGGGTCCAAAATATTTATGTTATGTTGAGATTAAAATTAAATAGGTTTTCGTAGAATTATAGATGGTGATTCAGAACTTATCTAAACAATTTTTTTTTATTTTGCAGGGGACTCTTACAAATACAATTTTGTAAAAAAAAAATCAAAAAGGACAGTTCGAAAATGATTTTAAAATACACTTATGTACGGCACTAGGAACTGGTAAAACCTGATAAGGCGGAAAATCCGGACAAAATATGGAAAGAAATTCCCAAGGAAAGAAATAAATAACATTTTATAACACTTATTTTATACAGTCAATCCATTAATTAAATTATTAATAAAATTAATTTGTGGTTTTAATTAATAAAATAGTTTGATATATCTGATGTACAAAATTTTGGGGTTGGCTTACCCAGTTTCTACAAAACTAACACAAGTGTTTCTACTTCTTGCCCGTTTTGATAAGTTATTGGCAGCAGCTATGATACGTTTGCGTAAATCATCAATAGTAGGTATCTACTTCTGAGCGATATACTTAAAAATAAATACACAAAATACACAAAAGTCCAAATGATTTAAAGTCAGGAGATCTTGGCGACCATGGTACCTTCCTCCTTGTCTAATCCCTTGGTACTAATATTCGGACACGCTGTACATGGTACAGATATAATTGAGTCTCGTATATAATACGACACACTGCTGCAATACGCCGTGGATGATCTCGATCAGCGATTGAAAACTGTTATCGTTTCAGGTAAAATGCCTACTGAAAATACAGCAAAATGTTACTTGAAAAAGTTGTTAAGAACGGTAAATTATGGAGACGTGCAAAATAAAAAGATCGTCCTGCTTTGATCAAATCTTTGTTGAAAAATAGTTTCAAAATCAAACCCCGCCGATCTTCTTGAAATTTTGCACGTCCCCATAATTTTCCATTCTGAGCAACTTTTTCAAGTAACATTTTGTTGTATTTTCAGTAGAAAAGGCACTTTACCTGAAACGATAACAGTTTTCAATTGGTGCACTGAATATTTCAAATGAGATTATTTCGAAAACTGTTACTCCTAATGACTTCAACAAGGTATGCGTTTTTCAGATACAACAAGTAGGAGAATCGATTGTTTCTGCCATTTAAAAGAAATGTGATGTGCCATAAGAGGCGCCCTCTACTACTGACGTCAAAATTAATTCTTATTTGCCGTGCCAAAAAACATAATTGTGCCATTTTTTTTAACACTCCGACGGGTTTCAAAGTTATAGAGATATTTCAAAATAAAATTCTAGCATTGAACGCCCTGTATTTTTGAAACTAGCAACATTCGGATAAGGCATATTTGGCTCAATCGACTTTTTTTGGTCATCAGTATCATCAGCTCCGAGATTTTCCAATCTTTCACAGACACCTTGTATATGCTGCTAGTAGAATATTCAGAATGTTCCTGAAATGCATGTACCTGCAAGCCATCCTAGATTTATAGGGTCAAATTACGACGACTTATGATAATTTACATAATATGTCTCGGTTAAAAATTCGCATAAATGTCCCATTTAACACGAATTTCGTGTACGAAATACAAACAATATGTTTTGTACAACTGATTCAGGATATATGCAAAAATGCATCGTTAGGGCGTTATGGGTAGCCAAACTTTTTAAAAAATGATCAATACTCGGTTATAAAATATATACCTATAGCAAAATATAAGAAAAAATCTGATATTCTCAAATATTTATATTTATCTAATATAATATTAATGTCATTAAGGAGATTTAAATAAATGCATTAAGTAATGTCTGATGTTATTATCACTGATGTAATCATTTTTTTAAAGCGTGTATTAATAAGAGGATTTAAATTTTGCAGATAATACATTCAAATAAATGTATACCACAGAAATCAATTTTTGATAAATTATTACCTGCAAATGAAAATATAAATAGTGTTCGTAAATGCACAGAAAATTCAGGAGGTGATGGTACTCGAAAATATAGGTCACAGTCATGTAACTTTTTTTCGAAAAGTAAATATTAACGAAGCTACGTAACTTCAAAGTTATTGTTTTTTATTCAATTTTTGCTATAACTTTTTTAATATCTACTGAATAGATTATTTTGCCACATTTGTTACTTTTATAATGATGCAACTTTATACTATGGCAATTAAAAATTTTGTTGTTTAATATTTTCAAACATATCTGTTTCGTTATTTTCGTTTTGTTCAAACATTTAATTTTGCCCTCATTAGTGGGTAAGATGTCTCGATTAGGTGGGTAAGCAAAAGAAATGGAACTAAAATGGTATTCTCCCAATTAAAAATATACCTAAATACTACTTTATTTCACAAAAGTCACAAACATGCTTTGCGCAGTAGGTAGGTACATGTACATCTTTCGAAAAAGAGAAAGAGGGTGACAAATCTTCTCTTTACAAATTAAACACATTACCTCTAGGTTTTCCACAAAATGGTTATTATCACCATTTTCGTCCATATCATTAACCGATGGAAGGTCATAAATATTACCTCCCTGACATGTTTCTGCTTCTAAACTTCTCGACTCTCTTCTTTATCCTTTTTGCGTCAATTTTTATGCATTCCACTTCTCTTTCGATTTTCCCCATTTTTCTTTTCTTTATTTTATCTCGATTTCTTAATTCTTTAATTCAATTCGAAAAAGAAATCTCATTAAGCGTTAAACAAATCAGGAAAAGTGCTTCTATCTAAAGTACTTTTAAAAAATTTTGCAGTTTTGTCTGTATAATAGGTATTTAGTTTGAAGGAACCATATTCATTATTATAGCAAATGTACTTCTCTGTTCATTCCAATGGCAATAATTCTAAAATATTTTTATAAAAATTTTCACTATTTTAAATAAATTCGTTTTAACTTCTTTCTAATTCCAATCCATGCAAAACAATGTAATGTAAAGTAAAATATATTGTCTCAGTCCCAAAATTAATTTGTCACGCTATCAGATAGGCAATTATCTAAATTTACACTCTATATAGATTAAACAGTAATTTTTAATCTATTCCATTCCTTAAACTGATACGAGGAAAATATTTCCGGATTTACAATTCTTAGAAAACTTTAAAGCAAATGGTGTTTCAAATAAAAATCACAACAGGACATATTTGCAATTATGATAATGATCAACTATTTTTTTCATATAATATGAAATTAAAAAGTATCTATTAATTAGACATATAGCAATCAATAGAAATCACATTTTAAAAGTTTATTATTAAAATATATTAAAAAATCCGAATGAATATGAAACAATACTTAATAGTTAAACAAATAATATCAAGAAAGCGACAAATAATCTATAAAAAATATGGATTTTGGTAATATCTGTATAAAACTTTTTATATTTAAATGTTACCCATATATTTTGATAACGTTATTTAATCAGTTAATTATTCATACTTATTTAATAAGTAACTCAACCAAATGTATAAAACTGGGAAATCATCGATCATTCACATTTAACAGTAGATTATCCAAAAAAATATATGATGTAGTTAAACTATGCGCAGGTATATCCTTAATGCTGTTGTCAAGTTTCATAGTATTTAGTCGCCAATCAATTATAATGATAAAACGATTAAATTTAGAATTCGCTGACAAAATAAAATTCATAAGTAAGGGTAAGTACACTACTCTCCAAATTTAATACATAACTTTGTTTGATATTTTGTTTTTGCTTTTCAATATTCATTTGTTGCTTTGGTGTGTAATACAAAACATTAGACGTGAAAATTCTTTTTGTTCATAAAATAATATATATATATATATATAAAGCTGTTTACAGGCCTTTTAGGCCTCCATTCCATTCTGTCCTTCGCCTTTCTTTTCCAATCCGTTACATTTTTCTCCCTTAGATCTATTGCCACTGCCTCTCTCCATCGCTTCCTCGGTCTACCTCTTTTTTTCTTGTAGTTCGGCTTACTCCCAACTATTTTCTTAATTGCTCTTTCATCTTCCATACGTTCTAGATGCTCTAGTTACTGCACTATTCTGGCTTTTACAAATTCGTCTATTGTTGGTGCCTGGTACATTGCATATATTTCCTTACATAGCATTCATCCGTCTTTTTACCCCATAGAATTGTCCTTAAGATCTTCCTTTCCCACCTTAAAAGGTTTTCTCTTGACTTCTTATTGAGAATCCAGGTTTCACTACCATACAGCGCTGTCGGTCTCAAAATTGTTTTATACATTCTAAATTTTACTCCTCTGGACAAATTTTTTGATTCAATAAGTGGTTGACTGCTGCCGAACTTCTGTTTGCTGTTATTATTCTCCTATTTATTTCTTGTTCCTCATCACAGTTAGCTGTTATTAGCGCCCCCAAATACACATATTTTTGAACTTCCTCAAACTCCATCTCTCCATGCTCTGTTCTAAATTTAAAATTGGTATCCTTTTTTTGTTCTCCTATTCTCAAAAGCTTACTTCTCTCTTGATTTATCTGCAATCCCATTTTACGTGCTTCCTCCACAAGTTTTTTCGTTACTTCTTCTAACTCCCTACTATCTCTAGCAATAATAGCCACGTCATCTGCATAACTTACAATTTGATGACTTTTAAACAATATGTGTCCTTCTCTGTTAAACTGACTATCTCCTATGACCTTCTCTAGTACTAAATTAAAAAGAAGCGTTGAGAGTGGGTCTCCTTGTCTTAGTCCTGTATCAATAGTAAAGCCTTCCGAACATTCACCTTTTATTCGTACTTTGGATTTTAGTATTTTCTAACAAACTTGAAAAATGGATATTCGGAAAGACAAATCTAAAAGCAGCTATTTCATCTTGGAGTGAATTACAGCCTGACAACGGTCTCTCATACTGAAAATTAATGTTCTTATTTGATCAAGTGGCAAAGTAAGGTTGTCTAATGTGTTCGGGGGGTAAGACTGCTATCTCAGCCTCCTTCAGACGATGTCCCACATGTGTTATATCGGGTTGACGTCGAAACTCCTCGGAGGCCACACCGTGATAGGAATTTCCACTTCTTGAAGATACTCGAACGGTTTCGGTAACATCGGTCTTGCATTATCATGTATTAGCCTGAAATTATTGCCAAACAAATAGAGGAGAAGATAGAACATATTCTTCCAAAAAGTAATAATATACCTTTCTGTTGTAATTCGCCCCTTTTCTACTCGTCTCCAAATTGATCCCGCCTCATCACCATCACTGATCCACCATAACTCATCGTTCTAACAATGTTGCACTCTATGTACCGTTCCTCTGGCCGTCTGTATACCCTATTCTGCCTGTTATTAGAAAACAGGCAAAATCTGAATTCGTCTCTAAACAATATTCTTGCCCAATCTTTATTGTTGCAATTAACATGTGCACGAGCAAATTGGAGTATTCTGTGCTCTGCGGTAAGCAGTGGATCTGTGGCTGCCCATCTAGGCCTCAGATTAGCTTGTGCGAGTCTTTTCCTTGTTGTATTGGAGCTAATGTAAAAATGATATCGCTCGAAAAACTCATTGCGTAGTAAAGTTCCGGTGACAAATAATTGTCTCAGTGTAAGCGTAAAAAGCGGTCCTAAACAGGGGTTGCAACCCTTGCGCGACCCTGACCAGGTCTTTTTCTGTTACTCCCAGTTCTTTCAAAGCGTGCTAAATCTCTAGAAATTGTTGACTGATAAACGTTAAACCATACAGCGAGGTTATCTTGAGCATATCCCTCTTCGTAATGCGTGCTACAGACTATGGGTGTATTCGCGATTCGTTGTGCACGATTCGTGATATGCGAGGAATTCGTGAATAGTGTGTAAGGTCTTGTTCGTTAAAAACCATACACTATGCACGAATTCCTTATAAATCACGCATCTTGCATCACGAATCGCAAATTCACGCATAGTTTGTAGCCAGCTTAAAGAGTTAGAATTTTGATGCAATCAGCTTCAGATAAATTGCTGTTTTGTTCTTGTCGATTCATTTTAATGGTATTGGAGGTTCAGCAGAATGCACCACGTCAAATTGAATAGGAATTGAATATATCAAATTTATTATGCTTAACTTTTATTGAAAAAAAGTAGATGTTTTTACAATTCTACTGATAAACCTGGACAATAAGGAAGAGATAAAAATAAGCATTGCCCACAACCTTAGAATATATACTTTTCATATTTACAACGATTTGGTATGGTTTACGTGAAATTTGGAGCGTAGTATACAAGTATAAACAATGTTAAAGATAAAAGTAATTACTTAAATATGAGGGCTGTTTTTATTGGCATACAGCCAAACTATAATCCAGAAATTTAATAATTTCTTTATCTTGTGAAGGAAAATGCGTTAGAAAATATGGCTCCTCAGTGAAAGGCCGTAAATTGATTGTTTAACTTTGTGACTTTTGTGACCACAGTGAAAAAATATTTACTAATTTACATCAATTCAAGTTTTCCTAGAGAAAACCTGTATAATTGGCACAATTGAAAAATGTTTTTCCGAACTACCTCTAAAAACAGCTATTAATTTGTTGAAAATTGCATATAAAAATACCACTCAACAATAATGCATGAGAAACATCATAAAATTCTAAATAAAGGATTATTAATAATATTTTCCCATTTAATCTAGTCAACCGCAAATTAAAACAGTCCAATCATTTAAAATATGTAAACAATTTATTTTATAAGATTAGACAAGATTTCGCATAGCAGTGTTATCTGACGAAAGACAGTGTGTTTAAGGTAAGTAAATAGAGGTTTTTAATAAGCGAGGGTGCTCGACATTTCAGCAACACCTCCACAACTTAACTGGTCGAATATTTCTAACAGTTTTAAACCAATACCTGACTTTTGTAGGAACAGACCTAATGTAGCACTAGCGCGGTCAGAAATAAAAGTTGTAGGTCACCGACACGACCTGCATTGACGATCGTTGCAGGTAACTGTACGTGCTGGTGCAGGTCTAGTGTGCAATGCTCTATTAAATAACATGGATATAAGTATCTTCATGAACAGGCTTTGAATGTCCGTGTTGTGCAGGTCCTTGTTGGTTCCTGAAGGCACAATGTGCGCGATTTTCAAATGTTGTGTTTCAAACCATTAGACCATACAGTGTGTCTACGGATGGACCTGTAAACTTGTATTTTCTGTATTTCCCAACGTCATTTTCGCAATTGCTACGTACATTTTAAGACAAGCAAAACTTTTTCGAAAGAATTACTTTTTTTTGAAGAAAATACGAAATAAAAATTTACAGATATAGATAGGTTCATCTGCGAACACACTGTATATTTAAATAGTTTTGCCATATTTTTAAATCATATTCTAGTTTTCTTTTTATGACTGATTAAATATTATAAACAAAATTGAAACTTTGGTCCTAAACAAACACATTCTACTACACTATTTGAAAGGCAAAAGAAAATTAAAATAAAATCATAATCGATTTTTTGCGATTGTATAATAATCAGCAACGTGTTAATTATATCTCTATGAGACTCTGATGGTACTTTAAAAGATAATATGTCAAAAAATATTTAGCTTGAATTGTCATTAAAATAATTTTGAAGTGCATTTGGTTTGCCAAGAGATTCACCCAATTCCATTTAGGTGGTCAACATAAAAGTGGTAGATTATAGGTGTTTCTGAGGTGATAAGTGTATTATCATTTAGAATGGTAATAGAGGACGTAAAATACACAATTTTAATTGATCACATTGTATTTAAACCTACCACCCTGTTACATAGAAATATTAAGAACGTCTCCCCCTAATGTTTTTTGCTAGTTTAAATGTTTGCCTATTTTTAAATACCGTAACATCGTTGGCATAAACCTCAAATAACTCTCATAGAGAACAAACTTTATTAGCACTACTTGAGTGCACAATAAATATAGTTCAAATAATTATTCGCAACTGTCAAATACTTACTTTAACGTTTCTGTTATGCGCGTCCGATTTATCAACATAAACTAAACTGAAACTGAAGGTGAAGCCGATCCACTTGTATGTATTTTTAGGGTTTTCAAAGCTTCCACGGTCTACGAGAACCTATCTCGAATCAAATCAAATATAGCCTGCAATGTTCTAGAAAACGTCAAAATAAAGGTATTATAAATATTATAAATTTGAAAGCAAGCACAAACTAACTAAAAAGGTAGATGAGCTTTCGTATCAATACAATATCTTTCTTAGGGGTTCTCAGTTAGAACAAAAATGTGTGCCACATAGTTTGAATTATTGCAAGGCTTGCGGCAACGCATTGTACATAAGTGTATCCTTACCAAATATAAAAACAGTATTAACAAATACAGGATTATTTGAAATTGATCTGCTGTTAGACGAATAAATTTTACTATTTGACGATTTTCCCAAATTTTCAAATTAATTATTTCTTTTATTTCTGTCTTACGTGCAACGTCCAATGCCAATATTTTCTTTACTTATAAGTACTTGTCAATGTTAAATTACAGTTTGAAAAAAATACAATAAGTAATTTTGATATGAAATATTAATAAATCTTGCGACAACTTTTTAAATCGGAATATTATTTTTTTTTAAGCGCGATTATTTAGTAAATAATTAATATCGGTATATACATTCCTCACATTTTCCTGTTCATCGGCAACGGCGCCATTGCCAACCGTGCAGTAAGATGCACTACATCAAGCTGTCTCTGTTGCTGTTGCTTTCTCACAGAGGTGAGGCACGCAACTAGCTACCAATGGATTTCTCTCCAACACTTTCTTACATATATGTTTAGGCATGCCTCAGATGCGTCCTTATTTATCTTATTGTGCTTATGAACGTATTGAAGATTGCCTATACACATTATTGCAGATAAGTTATTGCCGTTATTACGATACACAGAGACAAATACAACAGTGCCTCAACGTCGCTGTTTACAAGTCGTGCCACCATTAATGATATTGTTGGTAACAATTATGTGTTTGCAGTAATGTATATACATAGGTATTACACAGACAATATATTCTAATGTTACTGGATGTAATAAATAAATTGGATGATTACAGTAAAAAAAAATAGTGATTCTTATTTATTACTTTCAAATTTTCACTGAGGCACTGCCTCATCGTACTAGCCGCCACTGGTTGATACAATAGTTAGTTAGTTAGAGAAAAATAAAAAAATAGGCAGTAGGGATAGTAAAAATACAAAAATGTTCAATGACGAGTTGCATCATAAATAAAAATGTTGACGTATGAGAAGAATTATGCATGAGCAGAGTATCTTCATCATATTGTAGATACTAGTTGTAATTTTAATTCTCAATAAAGTTGAAAATAGTTTCTCTTCTCTCTATTAAGCAAAATATTTTTTTATACTCATCATGTGTACTTATTATAAAGCATTCTCAAGATGTGATTTAGATAGGTCAGCTTAAACAGTGTTTTTTTTTTCAAACAATTTCAAGTAGAAATTAATGAATAAAATAATTAGGCGTAAATTATCTAATGTTCACAGAAATAGAGATTTTAGTTGGGAAACTCTAATAGATATCTACTAAACGTGTACCACGGATTTAAATGAGGGCAGTTCCATTGATAAAACAACAATAGTACTAATAGCTGTTGGGCCCAAATAAAACGGGGGTGTAAATCCACCCTTTACAAGATAAAGATACAATCAATCTGTCCCTGTCCCTGCTCTGGTCACGGCCTGCTATGTGTGCGCGATTTAAACATATGGCAATAAATGTGCCTAATGTGAGCACTTACACACGCAATAAAAGCAGTTGTACATTGGCTTGTGTGGTCTACAATTTAATCAAGATGACATAAATTTAGTGACAATAAAATTATTCATTTCAAGTTTTCTTTAAAAATAAATTATATTTGTAAGAGTCCCCTGTACATTCAAAATTTTTTTAAATATTTGATCTGACGCGGAAAGGCTGACAAATGATGCGCTCTGATGTTACGCGACAAGGTTATGAAGTCCCGTCCACTCAATCGTCATGCAGTTACACGGCGATGTACAAATTTGTACGCGGTACTAAGAAGTATATCAATTTTAATGTTAACATTCCGAATATCTATAGTGGTTTTCCTGATTGTTCTGCCGTAACCTAGGTAACTGGTCACTGTCAGTAACATAATTAAAGTTCGCATTCCTAGCCTTAGCTGAGATTCTTTGAGCTGCCATTGTTGATCAAGGGTTAGACTTTGTGGAGATCGATATCTGTAACAAAAATATTAGTGTTCCATTTAAAATAAGAGAGGTGACGTCGTATCTGGGAAAATCGAAAGTACCACATAAATATTGACTTAAAAGGAGGTTATTTCGAAAATAAAAATCGACCTGTTTTATCCCAAAAACATCGTACCAAAGACCAAAGACTTTATCGCCGCACCGTATATCTGCGGTAATGTGGCATGGAACTAGATATATATAAAAAAAATACAGATTATCTATACAAAATGAAGTAGTAACCACTATATGCTATTAACAGTAGCATTTCTTGTTTGCTTTTTATTGCAATCGTGTCAATGACCTAATTTCAAACTGTGAATAAAAATAGTAGGTAGGTATCATATTCTTTCTCAATTTTACGCAACAAGCTTTCACTGCAAAACAATTAAACACTGTAGATAAATGCAGGTTTTTAATTTGTGTAATCCATCATAGATTTCTTGCCTTAATACAAGGCTTTGCACTTGACACTTTAATAATAAATTTCGTGTCTCTAATACGTTGATAATGGATTTCTTTTATTGTACAAGACGGTTCTTAGCTATAATAAAATACTTCAGAGAAAACAAAATATTTTACAAATATACAGGATGTTCGTAAAGAATGCGCCAAAAAGCAAGGTTAGATTCTAGACCTCAAAATATTAGGATTCCACCAAACATGCTCCTCTTACAGGGATATACAGGGTGTAATTTTTTTTATTTTTAAAATTTATTTAATAATTACTGTAATTATCATGGAAAATGTATGAAATTTTAGTACTGGGGGTTTTGGGTGGCGAGAAATTCGAATTTGATGTCGTTTCTACGACAGCTGCTAGAGGGCGCTAGTTACGCGTGACTCTGGTGTTATTTTCAGCTAAAACTCTTTTATGGAACGTCCTAGCAGAATTTATAGTAACCAGAGTCACCCTATAGTAGCTGTCGCAAAAACGACATCAAATTCGATATTCTCACCACCCAAAACCCCCAGTACCAAAATTTCATATATTTTCGATGATAATTACAGTAATTATTAAATTAATTTTAAGAATAAAACAAAATGACACCCTGTATCTCGAAGAGGAGCGATATTTTATTAAAGCATGTTTGATGGAATCCTAATATTTTGACGTCTAGAATTTAACCTTGCTTTTCGGCGCATTCTTTACGGAACACCCTGTATAGTTTAATAAACGAACATACCTACTACATTTATTTTTCTATAGAGAGAATTTTTCAAAATTAAGTTTTGAGCTATTTGGGTTGATCAGATCAAAAACTGAAGTTAGTTACAAAAATAAGCATTCATTTTTTCTTGTCTATAATGAGCTGCCATTATTAAAAAAGAAATTTTTGGAAACTAAGATGATACCTATCTATTGGTTGAAATCAAGCACTAAGTACACTATTAAAATAAATTCATTCAGATTTTCTGATGACATAAAATTGAATGGAATATATGTATTTATTATGTACAAGGTGTTTAAATCTAAAAGCATCGAATGTGTTAAGGATAAACACAAGAATGAAATTTGAACATTTGGACTGAAATGTGATTTACTAGGGTTCATTATGCCACATAAATATTATTTTTCTGAATTCCTGAACTACGTCATAGACAATATTGTTTTCCTATGAACACACCCAAATGATTTCATTATCATCGTTTTATTGCAATACAATGGGTTGTACAGAAGTATATACTTTACCTATATATACAATAAAACAATTCATGTGCGTGACAATGTGAGAAAGAGCAAAAAATAATAATTAACTAGTAACTAGGAGAATCTACTAATATTTTAAAAACTGTGTTAGGGGCACATATTATGTTGTTCATATATGAAATACAAAAAAATTGAATGATCTCTGAAAGTCACAGATTCATTCATATTTAGGCAGAGGTGTGAGTAATATTTTTTTGGAAAAGGTTACAAATAATTGTTATATAAAAAGCTTATGTAAATATCCTACACAGGCATGTAAAATGTTAGATTGCCACGTATTTGTAAAATAATACACCATACATCTTCAAGTTCTCTTTTAGTTGCTGCCACATTTCATTCAATAGTAAAAATGTAAAAACATTTTTTTTTCAAATATACTGTAAAGAAGAGCATACAACAAATAACGAATTTACATGTTGGACAAAATTATCATCACTTTACAAGTACTTGTTTATGAAAATTTGAATCAGACAGAATCTAAGATTTTTAATTTTTGGACAATTTTAATAAAAGTGCGCAATAAATTTTATCTAGAAAAGTATAATTTCTTTGTACTTTGTATTTTTATTGTATGTATACGATTTAAGCAAATTTTCGGTAAGTTTCACATACTAATTTTTAATTCGTTTTGCTTCGTGCCGCTTCTCCTCGGTGGGCATGTAGCTTTAGTGAGTAGATATATACGGGTGTTTCGAAAATAGTTGAAGAAAATTAAACAGTGAATTCTTTAGCTGATTTTAGAGAATGTATTTCATGTAAAAAAAATATTAGCATCCCTTAAGAAGTTACAACTCTTTAAACTTGCTGAAATCGGCTTTCTATATTTTCATTAATAAACTTCAGAATGATAGAAACTAATAAAATAAACTGGTAATAATGGCTGACAACTAGAATGACAGAACTACAGAAAGTATCGTTCTGACAATCATAGGGTTGAGATGGTGGCTTTTTTAATTATTTTTTTCGTAGTTCGTGTAGAGACAAAAATGTTTTGTTTTGAATACGCTTTTTAAAGAAATTTCTTTTCCTCGAAATTTTTAGATATGAACAAAAAAATAATAAACGTATAAGGGGTATATTATTTCACCCACTTAGTGTGAGTTGACAACGAGTCAATAGGTCAATCAAGTGACATTTTAATACAACTGTAACCATGCAAAAATTGGAGTGTTTAATTTGAGCCGGTTTTAAAAATGCTAAAATTATTTTATTTTACATAAAAAACCCCCTCTAAAATCGGCTCAGGAGTCCACCGTTTCATTTTCCTCAACTATTTTTGAGACACCCTGTACATATATATAATATTACTTTTCTACAAACATGTTAAAAATGCAATTTTTAACACTCCCTTGTAGCATTAAAAATATTGCTTTATGGCACCAGTGCCTTAAAGTAAATGTGAAATTGTGACAGTAAATTTGCAATGCATTTAATTTTCTTTATTAACATGAATACTTATATTACAATTCGCACAATTTGAAAAATTAAATCCTTCCACAGTTCTACCACTATCAACTGAAACGACCGCGTTCCTAATTGACAATTGAGCAGAATCTCCTGATATTGATGGCACTGAAAGCAGTTTTTTGGCAATCGAGTTTTTACTTTCCAATGAATCTTCGATGTATCTTTCGGCGAATGTTGAAGATTTCTATCCCCCATACCCCTTAATTTGCTGATGAACGCCGAAAAAATGTCAAGTATAGAGGTTACAATTTGGAAGCTGCAGAAATTTAGCAAGCAGGAAATTTTCCAAACGTATTATTCTCACAGGGTTTTCCGTACACTTGCCTTTCACATACTTTAGGAAAAGTCTCCGATATCCCACTTTTGCTGGACGAAGAGCCATGTATCCCTTCAACGATAGTGAAATTTTGTGGAACCTTGGTTTTGGTACCTAATATCTTAACCAATATTGAACTGGAAGTGCAAACAATTTCCAAGTTGTCGAGAGTCAACTGGCAAAGCTCCTCTCCACGGCAGGCACCAAATATTCCCAAAATAGTAGCTAGTTTCATCATAAGATACTCTTCATCCGGTGCGCACTTCAAAAACTGTTCAACTTTCGATTTATCCTCAAAATAGGCCAAGAATACATTTTTAGTATATTTTCCAGGAATGTCTTTTTCTTCACACCACTTATTTTCTTGGTAATAAGTCCAAAGTAGCTCGGTTGGCCGCTTTATCTATTTCTTTAAATGGATTGTTCTTTTCCATATTTTCTTTATACTTTTTAAGGACAAAAAGACACAACGTTTAAAAGTGACAAATCCAAAGCTTTCAAACTTTTCGTAAATGATGAATACAATAATGGTTGTCACCAGGGTTACTATGTATCATTGGCAAATGCCCACTTCGAAAATTTAATATAGTGCCTACGATGCTATTTAATACTTAACTTATTTCTACCCGGATTAATTCTTTTTAATGCTATTTGTAGAAAAAATATTGTATGATATTTGTGTTAAAAGTGTTTTTAAGGCACTGATGTACATTGCAGACTTATACTTGTGTGCCTTAAAAATGCACTATTAACACTCACATTATAATAGCTATTTATGATATACGTGTTAAAAGTAAGATTTTATTTTGTGAGTGAAGATGATTAAAAAACGAGCGTAGCGAGTTTTTTAACTTCACTTCACTGTGGTCAAATTATTCCATGATCAAAACTATGTTAAAAATAAAGCAAGATCAAGATATAATCAAACATTATAAACTTATTGCCTTTTTAAAACGGAAGGGTGAAGGATATCAAGCAAAAAAGTCAAAAGTTTTGACGAAGACGCATATCGACAAATTTCTCACAGAAGCAGAAGACGAAAAGTATCTGATGAAAGTCGCAGCAATAGTGGGTGTCTTCGAGGCGTGTCGCCGGGAGGAATTGTGTCAGATGACCATCGACAATATCGAATATTTGGGCACTTCGGTTGTTGTGACCATACCAGATACTAAAACGAAAGTGCCTCGGACTTTCAGTGTTGTTGGTGAATTCTATTTAAACTTCTTTAGAAAGTATATGACACTCCGGCCACCCAACGCTGGCCATAGACGACTTTTTCTTAAATATATGAAGAATCCAGTCGGAATTAACATGTTTGGTAAAATGCCTGCCGACATTACAGAGTTCTTGAATCTACCAAATCCTCAACTATACATCGGACACTGTTTTTGTCGTTCATCGGCGACATTGTTAGCAGATTCTAGTGCAAATCTTACTACCATCAAGAGACATGGAGGATGGAAATCTTCGACGGTAGCTGAAGGCTACATTGAAAATTCACTGGAACAGAAGAAGGAAATTGCGTGCCAAATACTTCCTACTGCTGCAACTACTAGCAAGACCACCAATAAATACTACCAGTAGTATTTCTACAGAAAATAGATGTGTGACACACACATGTTGACAGTAAAACCAACTTAAGTATGATGACTCCGCAGGGAATTACAATTTCAAATTGTTCTAATTTTACTATATATGTTAATAGTAATAACTAGTTAAAATGTTGGTTTGTACTTATTTAAAATATAAAGTTGTTCATGTGTTTGTTAAAACGTTTTATTAATTTTCAAAACAAAATTTAAATAAACTTTGATTTACTTTTAACACTAGTGTTAAAAAATGACATTTTTAACATCAAAAATGACAATTAAAAAGCCTACTTGTAACAGTTTTGTAGAAAAATAACTATTATATGAATATTTTAAATTGCATTATAGTAGGTACTACAACCGATTTTATGTCATGGAGAACTTCAAAACAAAAATGAACCTTGTAATCACTAGTTGACAAATGAACAAATATCCAAATCAAGTGCTAGTAGCAAAAATTATTACCAGGTACTTCCAATAGTAACCTATCCGACGACAATTAAACCAACGTAAAAAATATTTGCATGTAGTCAACGTTAACATTCCTAACAACCATAAACTGGGAAAATACAGAAATTATCGCTCACTAAGTAAATACAGATATAAAAAATAAATGTATATTTACCATAGATTATGAAAACAAGAAACTGATAAGTTGAAAAAAGAGGGATGTGAGTATATGGAATTCGATGATGGATCTAAGTTGTGCACATGACGTTTGAAAATATATCTTCGACGGTTATTTATATTAATTTCTAACCTTATTTGCTTGTGGATTTAAAATCGATTAGGATTTAATGATAAGCGTATTTTAACCATAGGCTAAATACGTCTATCCAGACTATTTTAAAAACATATACCCAATAAATAACTAATATTTGTTTGTTTGCATAATATTATTTATCGAGAAAAGTTAAGTAGATGTAACAGTACCTAATTATAGGCAGGTATATTAAAAAGAACAAAGTTTTTTTTCAGACCGCCAATACTATGTTAATTTATCAAAAATGTTGGAAATGACCATTGACTGGTATTTAGCATTTCTTAGGGGCAACTATAAATCACTTTAGAACTTGTCATATACCACCTGCAGCAGTTGGACACGGTTTGAAACTATCAGAAATATTAGACCAGTTAAATTGAGAACGAATCACCAGTGAATTTAACGTAAGAAGTATTTGGACATTTATGATAGTTGCAAACCATTTCCAACTGTTACCGGAATAAATATTGTATAACTTCTGACAATCGACCACGGTCGACGTTCGGTCGGTTGCAAGACCAAACAAGAATTTTTCAAATCTGGATTTAAAAAACAACCCGAATTTTGTTTGTGGAATCTCATATAGGTCAGTCGCCTTACACTACTATCATAAAAAAACGTATGTAAATGTCACGTGGTTTAGGCATTTTAGCCTATAGATCAGTATTCACTAAAATATCAAAGACGTAGTATCTTTGTTTGTGTATAAATTATGTTAATGCACGGAAAAGCAGTAATAATTTTACTACCTTCGAACGTGCAGTTCTGGATTTAATGTATTGTACGACCCGTGAAAATGCGCACATATAAAAAAGTGCATATACTGATTACTGATTTTATAACGACAGATACTTAATATGCCCTATATTAGATACTCAACCTTACTCCCGGGGTGTTAAAAAAAGAGTGTAAAATATTTAAGGAGGTAATGCTATGAACCAAAATAAGCAGACAAGTCTCAGTAAACATGGGTCCGCAAAGTAACGGTTGCGGAGATATGGAATCTTTTATGTTTTTAGCCCCTTTTTTGTTTTGCAAAAACGTTGTGTATTTTCTTATAATAGTTGGTTGATGTTTAGTGAAATAAACAGTACGTATTTGACAGTTGTTCTCAGTGCACAAGTTTTCTTTCCCTATGGCTGGTAACTCTAACGCAGAATTAACAGACATGCATTTCATGTATGGTCGTGCTAATGGGAACGCCACCGAAGCGCGACTTCTTTATGTTGACGCTTATCCAAATCGCCAGATTCCTTCACAACGTATGTTTGGAAGAATTCACCAAAGTATGCGTGATACCTGTTCCTTGAGCAAACAATGCCATTTATCCGGAAGACCAAGGTCGGTATCCACTCCTAGAGCAGAAGAAGAAATTCTAGCACTGGTAGAACAGAATCCAGGTACGAGTGTGCGGAGAATATCAGCCGAGGTAGGAATTAGTGGTCCTCTTGTTTGGAGAATCCTTCACGAGCAACTGCTTTATCCATACCATGTGCAACGAGTACAGGCCTTAAAACCAATAAATGATCATCAAGCACGTTTGGTGTTTGCTGCTGGTTTCTACGTCATGATGCTGAAGATCCTCGTTTTCTTGCAAACATTCTTTTTACTGATGAGGCCGGGTTCACAAGAAATGGAGTGTTTAATTTTCACGCATATTTGAGACGACGTAAATCCACATGTCCTAATAGAATCTGGACATCAGGCACGTTTTTAATTAAACATTTGGATGGATATTATAGGTGACAGGTTTGTAGGTCGTGTTGTTTTACCAAACCGATTAACAGACGCTGCTTACCTCAACTTTCTGCATAACACACTGTATGAGTTTTTGGAAGACATTCCTTTGAATCAGAGGTAACAAATGTGGTTCCAGAATGATGGTGCTCCAGCCTTATATTTCTATGGCCATTAGAGAGCATTTACACCAAACTTTTCCACATAGATAGGTAGGAGAGATCTGTTTTATGGACTCCAAGATCGCCTGATCTGAACCCTCTAGATTTCTTTGTTTGGAAATATTTGAAGACATAGTGTATGGTACTCCTGTAAATAGCCTGGAAGAGCTGCAGCTACGGATTAATCAAAAGTGTCAAGACATCCAAACCAAGGAGGGTGTTTTCAAAAGAGTTCGAATATCGTTGAGACAAAGATGTCGTGCCTGCTTGGAAATAGACGGAGGGCACTTTGAATATCTTCTGTAACTTTGATTTTTGTTTGTTAAAAGCTTCCTGTGTCGGTTTATTCCTAATAAAATAAAATGTTTGAAAAACGAATAGTGGTCCATATCTCCGCAACCGTTACTTTGCGGACCCATGTTTATTAAGACTTTTGCTTATTTTGGTTCATACTATTACCTCCTGAAATATTTTACCCTCTTTTTTTAACACCCTGTATATTAAGGGCAGAATAGTGGTTTAACCTCTGCCTCCTTAAATTTGATTGCACCTGGTGTTACTATGAAATTTCTATTTCACTCCAATTCTAGAGTGTTCAATTAACTTTAGAGAAGACGTTTTGTAAATATCCAAAATGTGTCTTTTCCTAATCTATCTCAATATCAAGCAATTAATCCAGGAAGTGTTTTTACCAAATGTTCATTATTTCCCAATTCTCTCCCATAATTCCAGATCAAGAAACTGCTATCCAGGTTAACGATAAAAGATCGCACACGTTATGCCTGCACGGGTTTGCCAGCACCTGCATGTATCGTCACCTGCAACAACCGTCACTGCAGGTCGTGTCGGTGGCCTTCAATTTATATGACAGGTCGCGCTAGTTCGACGTAAATTCTGCTCCCACAGAAGTCAGGAATTGGTTTCAAACTGTTAGACATATTCGACCAATTTAGTTGTGAATGTGTCGCTGAACTGTCGGGCACTCTCGCTTATCAACAACCTCCTTACCTAACAAGCTGCAAGTCTTTCGTCAGATGACCAATTTTGTCGGAACAGAACTTATGTCGGACTAGCGTGGCCAAGCATAAAAATTTCAGGTCGCCGATACGACCTGCAGTGACGGTACATGCTGGTGCTGGTCTAGTGGACGATGCTCCATTAAATAATGGTCTGTGCTGTGCAGGTCCGTACTGCTGCTTTTTCCTAAATCATGCTGGTCGGTCATCCGGCGTAGCTTAGCCTTTTTATCGACGGGTTACAAACTTAAGTGTTTCTAACAAAAAAAACTGTTTCTCCGTATACACAAAAGGTGTCGTTGAGGGTACTGAATATAAATTTATTTTCTTGGAAAATTCTGTGTTCAAATAGCGACAAAAATAATTGTTACATTTTAATAAATCAACTTTATTTCCAAAATTAGCAACCTCATAACATTATATCTTTGAATGTTGTTTTCTAGTGTAGAAATTAAAATTTGGATACTCCGTCCTTCAGTACCTACAATTTAGATAACTAACAAGTTCGGTAATCGTAAAAGTAAATTCATCGGAGAAAATTATTCGGTTTGCAAAACGCCTATTTTATCCGTTAAATTTTTATCACCTTATAAATAAAACTCCAACCATTTGTCTTAGTTTTATAAATCTTTCACAAATGAGATTTGATTTTGAATTTACTCCTATATTTAAATTTTGGCCACAATTCCTAGAGACATTTGTACGAGATTTTCTACGATTATTAACAGCGGTTAAAGACGTAAATAATTTGATCATATATTTTTATTTTTTTTCTTTTCTATCCAATTTTTTTTTAGTTTTATTTTCAATATTTCTTATTTGAAAATAAAATATTAATGATAAGGTCCAATTACATTTCCTTTTTAATTGAAAACAATATTTTAATATGATATTGGAAAATTAAAAAATTGAACGATAATTTTAATCAGCAGAATAGCCTTTCTCAAATAAATTGAAAATCGAAAAAGCTTTCCACTACGGACACTAATTTGTGGACACACTGTACATATACTACTATACTACATATAACTATATCTAAAAAAATGTATTCAGAATGCAAATTGGGTGCAGAACACAATAAACAAAAATTGATTACATCGTTACCACGGATGACTTGATTCGGATAGGATGAGGACAGGTAAGGCACTTAGGAAATCTGCAACAATGCAAACATTTGCTATCGTCACAATTCTCTGTTGACAACAGTTTAGATATTTGACATTCGATTGATTTTAGAGCCATATTTCCGTCGCGCTTTCGCATATTTTTTTCCAAGAAACAAATTTTATTTTTATGGCCCCATTGTTTACTCTGCAAGTTATAACGTAGGTAACTACAAATGCTAACTCACGAAAACAAATTTCTCTTGTAAGGATGCCGGTGAATTTGATTAGGAACCTACTCACCTTGGACTGCTTAAAACAATATACTATGTTTGTCTACATTTTTTTTATGAAACAGTGGAAAAACCATTACCATTTAAAGGTAACTAAGCAGATAGGTGCTTTTTTAAGTACCTTAAGATAGGTGTGGGTATATCCAGTGTTGTATGGTGAAAATTTATATGTGATGTAATAACTTTTTACAAATAAATCCTTAAGCATAGCAATACAAGATGTTTCATGAATTATTGCACGTCAAACTTGTACCAAAGTTACCTTAAGCCAAACCTGTACCTTAAAAAAGTGTTTAGAATTGAATCCGCCTATTTCAATGGACGGATTGCCACGTATGCAACAAACTAATATGACGTTATTGTTCTAATTTCTGCATTAGCATTGTCAATTGGCAGTAGTTGATAATATCTCATGTTCAGTTCACTGGTATAAACTAGTGATTTTGTATGTACCAACAAATAGAAATCCAACGGATTCAAATTTAGACTTTTAGAAGCACATGTGTTCAGTCATATTTAATGATAGAGGCAAAAATATATTTTCTTTTGTTTTGTCTTCTCATCTATATATTTTTTTAAATATTCTACATATTATGTGCTCTAAACTCACACACTCCTGTGTGGTCATCATGTTCAACTCATGTATTTGGATAAAGTAACGAGAATTGCTTCACTTCACAGTAAAATTCATTCTAGTTCAGCAGTTAACGATTAGGTAGAGCTACATTATATAAGTAATCTATTCATAATATCAGTCAATATATTATCTGAAAATTCTTGTTCAAAATGAGTTTGCTTGAAAGCATATCAATTTTTAGTACCTACTCCAAATGCGCAAAATTATCAACCGCCTTGCGGATAAAAGCTCCATCATATGTTAAAAATATATGACAATTGATAAGTAAAGTTTTCATTGAGAGCTACTTAGAAACCATTTACAAAATTGAACCTTTCGTAGATAATTCTGGGATTATGGCCCTTACACTTTTATATATGATATGAATAAACTTGGTTTTATCTGAGAGTAGGTAGATACGCGAGACGACATAATAGAAAATATTTCTTTGGTTTTCTACTTGCAGAAGGATTTTCCTTTATGGTGTGCCAGATATTACCTTCGGCTTGTAAAGTACTAAGGGTTCATCCATAAGCAAGCAATGAAACGTGCAACAGAGCCAGCTCGACCCTAATTAATTAATTAATTATATTTACAAAAAAATATATAAAACTATCTCTAATTAAAATTAAGAGTAACATGACAGAAAAAGTCTGTGTCTACACAGGTATTTCATTCATTAATTCCCTAAGGGTAGAAATACAGTGGACGTAAGTTTCTTGTACGTTAAATTTTGATCACAAGAGAAGAAATCGGTAAACTAAATTTTCATTCTGATAAAAGCAGATACAATCGTTTGCAATAGTAATGACACTCATTAAAATGATTTTTGCTATTTCTTTAGAACTTCTGATGTATTTGTAATAAAATCTACTTCACATTTTTCTACTCAGAACGTCCAGAAGTTCAAAAACTGTTTTAAGAGAGTGTCATTATTATTGCAAACGATTGTACGTAGGATTTCGACGGTGACCTGCCTCAACCTGCCTTCACTGTATACGTGTCCATTTAAAAGTATGTTTTAATTTTCAAAACATACAGGATACCTGTAAAAGTTTAGGAAAAACTGCTACCACATATTTTATAGTTTCCGAGATACATGGTGTGGAAATTCCAATTTTATTTTAGTTATTCCTCAATAACTATAAATTGTAGCAAGTACATAAAACTTGGTAAAGGTGAGTTTTCTTGTACGAGAAATTGAAATATGGCCACGAATTTGCTGTCATTCTTCAGCAGTACTTCAGATGCATTGCTGCTGTACTTTACATGCATTTAAATTGTCATAATTTTTTTGCCTGGTGTAACTATTCTTATTATTTGATGTTTTTTCTTAAAAAAAAAGGTCAAGGTAGGTAAATGATGTTTCTTATAAAACGGTTTTTTAGAAATCTGCGTTTTAAGATTTTATTTCATAAACATAAATATTTATAAAATCATTGTATTCCTCCACACTTTATTCAAATGCTATCAAATTCTGGACTCTAAAAGACCTGGGAAAAAGGCTAACACATGTTCGTGGTGATGTCACCCAATTTACCTTAGTCCAAAACTTGATAGTAATTGAATAATGTGTAACGGGAGACGATGGGTTTATGTTTATGATATATACAACTACTACTGATAAATCGTACTGTATTTTGTTATATATTTACATTACCTCTATCTTATTTTTTAGTTCTTTTTATTACTAGTTCTATTTTACAAAACGTAAAATTAAGAGATTGTAAATACACAATCTTTTCAACCTTATAATTTACATTATGGTATTCGGTTACATAAAAGTACCGCCAAGTGGTATATCCATTAGTACAAGTGCATATTTTTAATGCCAATCCTGGGACACATCTAATAGCTCTGTTCAATATCATTACATTACTTTATGGTAATAGTAAATCACGCATTATAATTCACAAATTCACATTTGAATAATGTTATAAAATAGGATCGAAGAATGCCTCATTTTTTGAGACACGTTGAAATTGAAAACATTACAACTATTTTCAGGCATCTATCGGAAGCTGCTGAACTATTTTTTTTTCTAATTTTACCTGGAAAGTACTAATACAAATACAAAAAATCTGAGGCGCACAATCTACATTCTCGTGGTCCTTTTATGAAAATAAATGATACTCATATATCACTGTGTAATCTAGCAATAATCATATATTTAAAATTTTCAATAATTACTCAGTATAAAAGTATACATGAGAAATCTGAAGAAAAAATATTAATATTCTTAGTTGCCTGTTATCAACGATTTAGATCAATTTATCTTTACGTATTTGACAATGCAACCCCTTAAATGGTTCCATTAAATACTATTTAAAAGTTTATATCTCAGAGGATAAATTGATCTAAATCACAGACAAATTTTAATAAAAACATAAATTGAATACAAGGATGAGATTTAATTAGATTAAAATACAACTGCCATAAAAAAATATAAATTACAATTATACTTACTAATATTCATACCATTTGGTAAAACAGCACTGTCTTTAGGTGGACATATTGCAGACAATTTATGAAATTAATGAAAATGAAACCAGTGTTCATTTAATATTTAACAATCTCGAAGCCTTTTGCTGTATTCAGTCAAAGAGACAGGATTCCAAAATAACTGCATAATATGAGAAATCTCGCTAGTTACACAAATAGAAATATTTGTGGTAAAGCACCTACAAAATCGACTACATTTAAACTTTTGTGATAACATGTCCTATGTTATGTTCTATGCTATCGCGAGTATAGTAGAATTCATGATCAATAAGTCATCTAGAAAATAAATATTTTTCCAATAGAATCCCGCGGGAGACGATAGATCAGCTATCTTTGCGGGTATGGTAGGGTGGAAGAACGCTTGGGTCAATGTGAGAGATTGATACCGGTCGACATTTGACCATTTGACAGGAGGTTTTCTTCATTCCTCCACTGAATAGTGGTTAGGGTTATATTTTGATCTTTTCTTTACATTATATTACAATTAAGTTTGATTCAAGTAAAGATATCTATATCTTTTCAAAAAAATTTTTAAATAAACCACTGTATTAGTAAGGAAACATTGGGTGGACAAAAGCTCTATCAAAGGTTTTAGTAGCAGATGGGGTCAGCTTTTTGTAGGCTGCAATACTGAGATCCTAAGAGCCTGTATATATACTGTGAAACATATTAACGCATTCAAGTTAACCAATTTGTGTTACAGGGATCTGATAGCGATTAAGGTGACTGTTGAAGAAAAAACCTTTGTATTGGGCTCCACAAGTCTATTATACGATTGACCACACCCACCATAAACACAATTCTCGTGGTGCAGAAGGTGCAAGGTTTACCACTGGTTGTTGACTGCGCCGCAAACGCTCATCACCTGAGATGAGGTAGTAGCGACACCAATGACAGACACTCAGCTCTTTTAGGATACCTAAATTCAAATTCAACCTGCGTTACAATGAATAGGCAGGAGGTCATAGATATTACAATAGTACCATCTTAGGTTACGCACTGGGTTAAGGACTGGCGTATGTCGTCAGAAGTATCCGTGTCATATCATCGTCATATTAATTTTGGTCTTGAGATTGACATACCTCCCAAGACATATCAATATAGCAATCCAAGACTTACGAACTGAGCATTCATAAAGTTCCATAGTGGAATTCTACTTTCCAGGCTAAACACTAAGAAGAAGTTTTTCAAAAGGGCTAAATCCATAAAACTAGATCGTTATTGGGACTTATATGAAAGGGCTCAACATCAGTTCAATAGCGTTGTTCAACAAAGCAAACGTCAGGTATGGAAGGATTTCTGTGAGAGTATCGAAGAGCTTCCTGCCACTTCAAGAATTTATAAGCTAATGAAAAAAAGTCACGGATCCAGGATTGATGCTCTCCTGATAATACATACACGTGTAGCGTAAAGCATGCGTTGGGACATCTAATGGATCACCACTCCACAGGTATCTCCCCACATAGAGGCTTCAGCTATGGATTGGAAAAGGATCGGCCAGACAAGGCTCAAGTAGTCTATTTGTGAGACCTGAACTAGTTTTGGGGTTACCACAATGCTATTTTGCAAGGTTCAGTGATGAGTGAATCAAAAAGCAATCAATGAAAGATTATTCAAGTGAATCCGGTCTGCATCAGGCCAGACTACTTATAGAGGGTTCATGGGCTGATGAAAACTGAAATGTTATTATGCCTAACAGAAGCAACATTAGGATTATTTTATTACCATCAAGAAATTACATGGAATGTCAGCAGTAGGTACAATTTCTGGTGTACATAAATATTTATAAAATACTTTAGCAGCTAACATGTCGCTAGGTATAAAACTTAGTAGCTATAAGTACATTAAAACTATGGATTAAAATAAAAAAGACAAAATATGAGAGCGAAGTTATTAAAACCAACATGAAACAGATTAAAATGAAGTTAAAATAAAGTCGCGGGTCTCCTAACAGGTCACGGACATCTCAACAAGCATTAACATAGGATTGGGTTAAGCCATATCGCGATGTGCAGACTTTGCTACAATGCAGATGATTCACATTCTTTGCAACTGTGTCGGTTTAATGATAAAGTGACACAAATATCTTGGGGCGGTTTCTTCTCACGATATTAAAGAGATTCCAACAGAGCTGATGTTAGCTTTTGCGTGTAGCACGGTTCTGTCTTGAACTCTACAGGCATATACCATGGGTCTTCAGACCTGAGTACTGCAGGAAATTCACGCCGCTTTTGACAACACCAAGCTCTGCACTGCGGATATTTGCCCCATGGTCATAGTGTGATTTTTGCCCTAAGAATGTGACTGCACATTTACAGTTTCAAGTTTTTTATTTTGTTATTAAAAAAACAATTATTAAAAAATGTAATATTATTATTACAAAATTACAAAACTATATTTAAACAGCATATTACAATTAAAATATTCTCATTCAGGAATCACATGTAGTCTATTCTACTAATACTGATTACTTCATTCTTTCTCACTATAATGTTGGGATGTCTTTCCATAAAGCAATACCTACCAATCTTTACTAGATATTTTTCTCTTATATATTAAATTATTATATTAAAAATATTTTTAATGCGATAAGCACCTGCGTCTTCAATTGGTCGGTTTAGACCACGGACCATATTTGCCAAATGTAAATGAACCCATGTAATGTTTCCCAAATGCATGCTATTCTATTGTTCATATTCATTAACTACGTTGATTCTGAGAAACCTTATCTTCTGCCAGCAGATCGTATATTGAACAGATAGACAATGATAGTATTTCTTCAAAGTCTGCGTTTGTCAGACTTTTCACGGTACTTCTCAGAGATGAGGAGACCGCCAGTGAAGATGTAATCAATATCTTCACATACGAATAAAAAAGGAAGTTGCAGGACTTGGAATCAATGCTAGATCTCTACATATCCCATATCGTTGATACAAATGGAATTAGCAAGGATAACCATAGCCGGCAAAGAAATCGCCCATAGGTATACAATGGGCAAAACTGTTAAAATCTACACAGATCGTAGACAAACACTACGGACCTTATGTAATCATAAGATAACTAGATCAGTATAGCAGTGCCATCAAACACTGACCTGAGCCAACAATATATCTGTATGCATGCAGTGACATGAACGGTACATTGGCAATAAAGAAACTAACAAGCAGGGCAGGACTACATCGGACCTGCTTCCGCTGTTAGCTTTTGAAAAAATTATAAAGGACACCCAGGAAACAAGTAGCTGCAAGGATAACAGGCAAAAAGTACCTCGCCTTGTATAGAATAGATCCTTGTCTAGCGACAGGTATGCGAACTGAACACTGTTGGCTAAGGAAACACTTTTACTCTATGAGGAAATATGAAATACCTCTTTATAGGGGTTGCAAACAGGAAGACGAGACAGTAATTGATGCACTCTGTGAGTGCACTGTCGTCTCATCAACAAGAGAATCTGTGTTGGAAGAATGGAGGCTTGTAAGCCCTCTAAGCTATCCAACAATTCCAGAATTGTGTTTCTTCGCATTTTCTTTATCACTTTTTCTCTGATATTTTATTGGCATCGAACTACAGTATCCTAAAATATTAAATATATACGCACTTTAACTGTTCAAAGTACTGGGAATATCATGATTATGATATTTCAATTTTATAATAATATATTGAAGATGGTTAACCCATATGAGTAGTAGATATATAGATAGGGTATTATAAATAAAGGTCTAAATCTCATAAACTCCTCTTAATTTATTTATATATATTGTTAGCGTCTTTAACTGTATGATACATTATTTATTCAAGTTGTTTATAAGTAATAACATTTTTTATGACCTATTATACGTTAGTATTTGCATGTTTTTTTGACAACTCTTATGTTCAAATTAAAATTCCTTGGTACTGAGACCTGAAGATGTTGTCATCGTACTACGAAACCGGTAGTCTATAAATAAGGAGGAGGAGAGGAGTTTATGAGATTTAGACCTTTATTTATAACACCCTATCTATTTATAGTAATAATGAAAATGTAGAAAAATATAAAGAAGTAATAAACTTACCCCTTACGTCCTATTTTCGAAAGTTAATAGTATGCCTCTCTCAAAACAACGAACTGAATACATCTGTGGATACATTGCACTAACGATCTCCCTATCTACTAGATACAGCCAAAATTTCAAAACCCATTGTTAGCTGAAGTTTATGAAATATAGCTAAGAGAGCACTATTCGGCTAATAAAAGGAAATCAGTGCAACACGTTACTAGAGTTATAAAAAGTGAGTAATGAATTAACAATTTTATAAATTGTAATAAGAATAAAACATTTACTGTGGATATATTAATAGGATTAAAAGCATACTTTGGTAGAATATTTATTAGTTCAATGCAATATTACAACTAAGCAAGTATTAAATCTATCAACTTTATGATAGTTATAAGCCATCATAAAGCTTATATTGAACTTAAGAATTTATTCACAGGACAGTGAAATAAGTAGTACGAGCCCCTTCCCATTTCAGTTGGCCCACCATAGGATTTGGCAGAAATTTTGTTTTTATGAAGCAAAAATAAAAGTACAACATTAACCTGTAAATTTATTTATCTCTTAAACAGTATTTTAAACATAATAAATAAATATGAAGCAACGAAAACCAATATCTAACAGAAAATAAAGACAAATAGAGAAAATAAGAACAAGTAGCGTAAAACTAACAAAACAATTTTAAAATTCACCACTGGGTAACATCGCCTTTATTTTTTATTACAGCCGCAATTCGTTGGGGCATAGTATTAACCAAGCCTTGACATAATTCCGGTGTAAAAGAATCCCATATTTCCTGAAGTCTTTGCTTCAGCTCAGGGATATTTCTAGCAGGATGTTTTCGTAGCACCTTTTTCATCTAATGCCACAAAGTTTCTATTGGTGATAGATCCGGACTGCTAGAAACCCATTCTAAAAGTGCAATACCATTATCCTTTATCCACTTTAATGCTTTCTTTGAGGTGTGACATGCTGCACCATCTTGCTGAAACACAAATTCTTGGCGGGATGTCAAGCATTCTTCCATGATCGGTAAGAGCGATTCTTCCAAAATGGCTAAATATTTGTCCGTATTCACAATGCCGTCAATAAAATGAAGTTTTCCCACTCCTTTAGCTGACATGCTACCCCAGATCATGACTGATGCAGGAAATTTCACCTTTCGTTTGAGACAGTCCGGATGAAACGCCTCATTTTTTTTTCGAATAACTCGACTGCGACTGTCTCCAACACACACTTCAAATCTGGCCTCATCACTCCATTGTATTGCACGCCATTGCTGCGTTGTCCAATCCTTATGTTGTCTTGCCCACCTTACTCTATTTTTCTTCTGCTGCAGTGTTAAAAGCGGCTTTTCTTTGGCCTAAAGCAAAATATTGTCATTTCTTATTTTCCTACCGCAATTTTGCTTATTAAAAAATTTACCTTATAAGTGCCAAAACCCATTTTATGAGCCTCCCTGTGCGTTGTGGATCTCGAAATTCGTCTCCCAACAGCGTCACTCCATAGAGCACTTAGCTCTAAGTAATTAGCTCGCCTATTTTTCTGGATAATCCTCTTCAACGAATCTATCCACATTTGTAATTTTGCTTTTTTTAATATATTAGGGCCTTGCAGCAACTGAGCCGGTATTTTTATACAGTCTAACTATGTTTCTTACACTATATCGCGATAACTCTAATAAATTTGCAATTTCCGAATTTGATTTGCCGGAATTGAAAAATTTAATAATAAGTGAACGAATTTTCTCATCAATAACCTTTCCTCTACCCATTTTAAAAAAACACAACTACTTAAGTACTTGAAGCTATACTAAATGCGTACTGACAGCTATATGAATATTAGCAACTGTCACGGTGTCAGTTTTCCACAGCAATCTTTGAATTATAGGCATCCTTTGTACCAGAACAAACATAGGTTGATTTGCTGTATTTACAAAATTTTTGCTTTTCCTTGCAAATTTAAATAGAGAGCAAGGACTTTGGTATTTTTTACTGGACATTATTTAATATACTCTGCTAATTACTTTGGGGCCTGAAAACAACCTGTAGTATTTGTTATGTTTTGGTGCTGGCCAAAAAACTAATATTTCAGTAGGTGGGCCAACTGAAATGGGAAGGGGCTCGTAAATCTTTTGTAAAATATCTCTTCCAGATTTGGTGGATTTAAATATGTCGTCTTCAAGATGTTTAAGAAGAGTCAACAGCATGAGTGTCAATCTGGATTTGATGGAATTGTATATTCTGAAATAAATTTACTACTAGATATTCTAACTTATTAATCTCTGGAAGGAGTCAATCACAATCGTATTATTTGATTTTACGCTCTTCAATGTAACCAAGTTATATGGCGAGTAGGTAGTTATCAGGTATTTACCATATTGAGAGGACATAACAAATCTAAAAGATGTCTAATCAAATGATGCCGTCTAATATAGTGTTTCTTTTCAAATCAGTAATTTGCTTGCATTGAGAATACTTTAATTTGATTTGCCACCCCAACTAAATACATCTATGGAATGTCCACATACATGTATAACTGTGTTTTACATCAACTTTCGTTGATAAAGTAGATTTACAGATTTTGTGATGTAAAAATTTACTTAGGGTACTTCTCAGCCAATAAACAAAATAGAGAGATAAAATATGAAAATTTAAACACAACTAATTAGTGATAAGTGTAGACACCAGATTATTCACTAATGTAATCACATTGAATATGTGTCCTGTTCTCTGTTGCGCTATTTACCCTATTTTTCCACATTTAGTATCCTTGAAAACTAAGTCACATATTAATTACATCAAATTTAAGAATGTACTTGAAATACAGCAGATAGTTTATTAGAAATATTAGAACAAAATAAATATGGGCCTTAAATCACGAAACTCCCTGTACACATCACTAAGGGCAATACAAAAAGAAATCTTTGATTTATTTATATGAAATATCCACACACAATATCAGAAAAAAGTGAATATTACAAATCTGCCATGTAGGTAAGTATATCACTAATCTCATGCAATCAACTAAAACAAAACAAAAATACAGATAAACGTGGCATCCATAAAATTAGAGTAATAATAAAAACGAGTGCTTGATAAACGCTTAAAAAGATGTTCAACAGAAAGAAAAATAAATATTTTGTTATAGTCAATATTTTGTTAGCAAACATTTACAAAAAGGTGAATTAAATCTATTTGTCTATAATATTAGTTAGAATTATTTGTAGCTGCCAACATCGAAATTACGTTTTTGTAGACATAGTAATTATTAATTATCAACAATATATCAATTAATAATTTTAGATTAGACGGCTTGAAAATCATCCCGACCTACGACAACGGCTTGAGCAAACATTTGTCAGTATATATATATATACATATAGCAGAAACAAAACAATAATTTATTGCCATCAAAATATTTAATCGTATTTGCAGTGATAGCTCAGTAGACTAATATTTGATACTACAAACAAGCATGTTTGTTTACCGCTAATTCAATCACTCCGTATATGTATGTATAGGCAGAGAACCTCAATGTATGGTTAAATGTGCCTACTTTATTTATTGTGTTTGTTAAGTGCTTATTTAATGTTTATGTTTGGTAAAAGTTTATTTAAGTATTTATCTACTTAATTAAGTATTAATTATATTGGTACAATGGTTATCATTCACAAATTTATTTGTTTATTTGTTCTATAGTAAAAGATTAGTCACTATTTACTTGAAAACGTTTTACTCTAGTTTTGTTTTCTTTTGTCAAGGACAATGCATTACCTTCCGTTTACACGGAAAAGTGAAAGTACTTTTCTCAACGTAGTTGAAAAGTAAACTTTTAGTTGTGATTTCAAATAGAAAAGTAAGCTGAGTATACATTTTATTTACCTAATAGTATAATTATTTAATGCCGAAGAACGGAGAAAATTTTATGTACTAGTATCTAATGAGGAACAATTGCAAATTTACTTTACTTTGGAAAATTTGTTGACTATATTGACTGTTACAAAAAAAACGATTTAAACGACTTGGATCTAATATAGGGTGTTCGGAATATGCGTGTCTTTATTTTGTCGTACCAAACAAAACATAATTGATTGACCAACGGTATTAGCGTAGACCTACCATGTCAAGTATTTCTACATAATAATCATAAGTGCCCTTTTAATATTGTTAATGGTTTTCTTAGAACTTTCCTCTCCTAACAATATAGAATAAAGTTTAAAATAGCTATAATAAGTGTTCAAAATGACAGATGTTGCTTGCGAAGTCATTCACCGTACAAACATCTTGTAGCCAGATTATTTTGTTCATTTTCACCGCAAATTAACATATCATGTTTATAATAATTCAAAAATTTCCATTTTTGTTGATGATCGCTCGCATATATCAAGCAACCTCTAGGTACAAAAACACACCAGTCACAATATGACCTAAGTATGGTGCACAACTAGTTTGAAGTTTTTTACTGTATTAGAAAGGTATTTTAATATAAATCAAATATCCTACAATTCCTATCAATGAAGTCATATGTATGTTCTCTGATACCAAACATCTAGGTATGCTAACCAACAATTCCACAAACAAAGCTCTATTCAATAATTATCTAAAGAAATTAATATAATTTACTAACCTGCTTTAATCAAACACTCTATAAATATCTAACTTCACTTTTTGACAGTGGGAACACGACAATTCAACCACAATAGATGAGATCTGACCTATTTCTGCATTTTTAGGATTGCTTCTTCAGGTGGCCTCCTTTAAATTGAATCAAATATCTAACTATAAAAATTATTATAAAAATTAAAATTATTTGAAGTTAAATATCGACAATGACAAAAAGTGACAGCCTGTCAATGAATTAAATATGACAATATCTACTTGAATAATGTTCACCTTTTATGTAAAAGTTTTTATATATTTTTAGGTATTAATAATATTGTGTGAAACTAACTACTCAGTGGAGAAAAGCCCCAACCTGCGTTGAATTACACCCACAATATCTACCCATATATTCCTTATTATTAGCTTTTGTAATATTTTTTACTGTATTAGAAAGGTATTTTAAGCTAATATAAATCAAATATCCTACAATTCCTATCAACGAAGTCATATATATGTTCTCTGATACCAAACATCTAGGTATGCTAATGAACAACTCAACAGACAAAGCTCTATTCAATAATTATCTAAAGAAATTAATATAATTTACTAACCTGCTTTAATTAAACACTCTATAAATATCTAACTTCACTTTTTGACAGTGGGAACACGACAATTCAACCACAATAGATGCTTCTTCAGGTGGCCTCCTTTAAATTGAATCAAATATCTAACTATAAAAATTATTATAAAAATTAAAATTATTTGAAGTTAAATATCGACAATGACAAAAAATGACAGCCTGTCAATGAATTTAATATGACAATATATAAAAATTTTTATACTCGCGACAAGAATTCAGACGACTTACGTCATACGAACAAATGAATAATTCATTGTATTTTCATCAAAATATTTAAGAAACTGCAACTGATAGTAATAAAACTATATACTACATTATAAGTTTGCATTATATATTGCACTAAATTGCAAAAAATGATTGTTTTTAACGCGACCAAATATCGAAAATTACGTTGACAATAAAAATAAATGTGTAACGTCAGCCGTGACGTAAGACGTCTGAATTCTTGACGCGAGTATACATAAAAGGTGAACATTATTCAAATAGGTATTGTAAAAATATATAGTTTGAGGATAACAGCAGCAGGTAATGGATTGCAATGTTCTCGTACATTAGAGTTTGAAGGAATTGGAGAAAATATTCTGTTGTTTACTCCATTAATGCTGATACAAAAAACAATTACTCTAAACCAGTATTTGCTTAGTCTTATAATTGTTGTACATTAGTTTCAATTTCATAACGTAGTTTTATATTTGAAAGTAGTTGCATTATTATTTTTGACATGTATTTGTGGAAAAACTATTCGTTATGGACATTTTCATCTTTTGGTCAGACCCTGTATATGGTTTTTCTTCTCTTCGCCTTCCATAGTTATTAATGCATAGGGGCACTCATATAATATTCAACCATTCTTATCTGTTTTCTTCTAGATCTTCTATGGTCGTTTCTCAATCAATTCTCTGATGTAAACAATGCTTATAACATTTTTTACAAAAAGTTATATTCTATATTTGACTTGTACGTACCTTTATATAGTAATAGAAAGTATTCATATCCATCATGGTACGCACCTGATTTGAAAAAAAAAACCTGAGACTTAAAAACTACTATAGAGATAAATACCGCAGGACTAAAAACGATGTTTATTTACAGGATTTTTATCGTATGAGAACAATTACAAAAAGACAAATATCGGAATGTTTCAATAACTATGTTCGTGATGCTGAACAAAGTATATTGACGGATAACAAGCGATTCTGGACTTTTATAAATATGAAACGCGTGTAATTCAAGAATACCTGGTAAAATGTATGTCAATAATGACGCTGAATTTAATACTCCCCAAAGCATTGTAGATGGTTTTGCACAGTACTTTTGTAGTGTATACGGACAAGATGACGCTAACCTTATTATACCTGATAATATATTTAATAATCTACCGTGTGCTAATATTAATCAATTAACTGAGAGTATTGTGAGACAGTTTATTTCCAAGTTAAAAAACAAATTCACTGCGGGTCACGATTTGGTGCCTAGTTTTTTAGTGATATATTGCGCGGGTGTCTTTGCTGCTCCGTTGTTAACAATCTTTAATTTGTCCTTACGCACTGCCCAGTTTCCAACTTGTTGGAAACTGGGTAGAATATGTCCTGTACTAAAGAGTGGAGATGTAACTAATATATCCAATTACAGACCTATTTAAATTCTTCCCAATTTTGCTAAGGTCTTGGAAATATCTCTATATAGCTGCATATATCAGTCAGTAAAAAACTTACTCTCCCCATATCAACACGGATTCCTAGATAAACGATCATCAATTACTGATTTGACTTTAATTACTCAAGATTTATGTGAGGCACTTGATTCTAGAGGTCAGATTGATGTGGTATACACAGATTTCTCCAGGGCCTTTGATACGATTAGTCACAATATATTGTTAACGAAACTGAAAGAATTTGGATTCTCCACTCCTTTGGTACAATTTTTCAGAACTTATTTAGTACATCGTTCTTACTATGTTGCTGTATCGGGTGTTCCGTAGGGATCAAATCTTGGGCCCCTTTTGTTTTTGTTATTTATTAATGGACTCATGAATTCTGTTGACTGCCATAAACTTCTTTATGCAGACGACCTTAAAATTTATTGTAATATAAATAGTATTGCGGATTGTTTGTACTTGCAGTCTCAGATAGATGCAATTGTAAATTGGTGCAGGTTATTTTCACTTAAATTAAATATTAATAAGTGTAAGGTAATTAGTTTCTCTAAAAAGAAAAGTCCGATTATATTTAATTATGCGCTGGATAAAGTTATCTTGGAAAGGTGTAGTGGAACTAAAGACTTAGGAATATTCTTTGACTGTGAGTTGAATTTTTCGGAACACATCAATAACATTACAAAATCGGCTAGTAAAGTACTTGGTGTCATTATTAGAAACTGTATTTCACAAATGAGGCAGCGTTAAAAACATTGTATTTTTCATTGGTGCGTACTAAATTGGAGTATGGATCATTGATTTGGTACCGTAAAATGGGGTGAATAGGATCATTTTTGAGTTTTGAGCAGCCATAACTTTCTAGGGTTAAGTGCTAAATTTTTTTTCTTTGTACACAAATATATTATAACCCCAAATTTTATATAGGGTGTTTCCCTTAGCTCATATATTTTTGTTTGTTTGCTGATCCTATTCACCACGCGGCTGGGGTGAATAGAATATGCCTAATAATTTTACGTTAAATCGCATTCGCCGGCCTTTGTGGCGAATAGGATCAATATACATTTTTTTAAAAAATGTATTTATTAATTATAGGCATATGGTATAAATAAAACAGACCATTTTAATAAAAAATAAAAAATATATTTTTCTTATGATAACACTTAAATAAACAGGAACTTAAGTTACAAACAAAAACTAGTATTCTTTGGCAAAACATTTAAAAAAGTCAGACTAAAAGTTAAGGAAATTTACAGAAAATTTTAAATAGCCTCGTAGATATTTTACGGGGGCTCCACTTTTCCCACGACTTGATCAAATGGAAACTCTGATATTTCTTGTTTATCGGGAAACTGAAACACGTTTCCCAAAAAATCTCTTGTTTGCTTCTCTCGAAGAAAATTTCCAGAAATGTCGATGTTAGTTTTATTAACAACTTGACATAAATAAAAACATAAACTGCGGCATGAGCTAGCTTTTTTAGTTTCTGTAGGAAAACCCACTAGAAGCCAATCATTAATTTTTATTTCGTCTTGTAGGACTGCACTAACATTTTTAAATGTCTTTCCATATCTGACAACCACATTTTTAGCAGAGCTGTTCCTTTCTAGATTTGGTTCCTCTTCTTCAGATTCGATTGGTGGATTATCGGAAAGGTCATTATTTTCTGTTTCGGATGACGAAAACTCTTCATGATTTTCTGAGCCATTTCCAGACTCAGAACTTTTTTCATATCGAACACTTTTTCCAGCTTGAATATTTATTTTCTTTCCAGATTTTTTTTTTTTAATGTCATTATTACCATAGCGCATTTGCTTAAGCAGGTCACAAAAAGATCCATCTAAGTTGTTTGTTACAGTTTGTATTTCCTCGTTATTATCGCCAACTTTTGGAATCATGGAGAGAACTTTGTCTCTATTAATGGGAACTAAACCAGCTTTGCAAAATCCAGACCTAATATTGTTTGCTGAATTAGGCTCAATTTCCTTGACAAGTTTTGTGAGAAGCCGAGGAAAAATGCTTTTGGGAACTGACGGCTCTTTCATTCCTGGACCCTGTTTCCATTGACGCAAAATTTTACGCCAGGCAACTTTTAAAGGCCTAAAAAAGGCAATATCAAGCGGCTGAGTCAAATGTGTCGAGTTGCCTGGCAGGAAAATAAACCTTATGTTATATTGACTACAAAGACTAATAACTTCCTCAGATAGATGAGATGAGAGATTGTCGCCAATTAATACTTTTTCACCGTCAAGTTTCTGCAGATATGGAATCGCAATCGTTTTTAACCAATCTGTAAAAGTTCTATTGTCAAACCAACCACTAATGGTTGCATTATATCTTGCCAGGGCTGGGGTTTCTCCAGAAGCGGTGAATGACTATTTTAATAATTTAGAAGATTCTTTGAAAAACATTACAAATTATGATGAAATCAATCTAAGCAACGACCCAGGCAGGAATAAAATTATTGCAAAACGAGGATGCAAATACGCGTCATGAACCAAACAAAATCAGCAGTGTCTATAATATTTGCTGCAACAGGCGATGGAAAAATGTTACTCTATTGCGTTGTATATAAGGCTAAAAATTTATATTCGACTTGGGTTGAAGGAGGCCCAATATTGTTTGCTGCAACAGGCGATATTCGACTTGGGTTGAAGGAGGCCCGAAAAAATCTCGCGTCATATGACGCAGACTTTGCTGGGTTGGTGAAATTAATATACATTGATGCACGGCACAATTCCAAAAAGCAGCAAGCCACTAGTATTTATTTTCAATTTTTAAATTACGGTGCTGAAGGGCACGTGACGTGACGATTTAAAACATCTGACTAGAGCTACAGAAATGCCAAAGTAACTGGCTTATATCATTTGTAAAATAATGGAACCTCTGTGGAATAATAGAATAATGGAATGCAATAATGGCATTGGGACGTAAATGCAAACGGAAATTGGAAATTGTTCTTGACACTGGCTCCAGTCATACCACAGTAACATCAGTCAGCATGCCTGTGAAAAACTTTAAGAATTTAAAAACAACTACTTCCCGTCTCATTAAGTGACGGATTCTTACCAGTTAAAACCCCTCTTCAGCTGTGGTGAATCTTGGTATCGTTGTAAACGACTTTCATCAACACTCCATGGCTCTCTTCTTACATGTGTCTTTTATCAGCTTCTTTTCTTGCCAGCGCAGTCTCTATAAATCTCTCCACGTTTATCCAATTTGCTTCATTTTCTAAAACTACTGTGATAATATGTTGGGATCTTAATAACACATTTATCTGCAATTGCAGCTTCTCGGTTTCATGACTATTGTCTGCACTCGAAGACCGTATGGTCTGGGTTGACCACGGGCGTAATCCCGACTATTTGCCTTTCCAATTCTGTGAATGTACTCTTTGAAAGACCTGTGTCCCTAAAGGAATTGAGTAAATTTCTCTGTACTTACGGTCCAACCATCTCTACCATCTGTTAACATCTGGAATGAGTGCCTTAATCCTTTGCGCTGTTTATATCTCTCAACGCTGCAACTACATCTCCATAACTTTAATGGCTTCCTTCCTATGTGCGCCATATGCAGCTATATTCTCCCTCTCATGTAAACGAACGCGTCCTCTCCTCAACCAGGAGATACATCGGTGGGATCCCTGCAATTACTTGCAGGATCATACAAAAACTTTCCTGAATTCAGACACAACTTTTAAAAGCATTCTCCTTGCGGTCTGATTATCAAATTTCTACACTTCTCCATTCTTAATACCCGGTACCAGACTGGAGCACCATATGTGACTGACGTGACCACTCTCAAAAGTACTCTTATTTTATTGCTAGTCAGTTCCTATAAGTTGGGGAGGAGTCTCTGGAAAGCTCAGCCTTTCCGCGCTCCTCACACAACATGTTGACCGAAAGGACCATGCCTATGAAAATATATTCCAAGATATTTGATCTTCTTAACAGGTTGTATCACTGCCCCTTGCAGGTTGAAGGTTATTTCAGGCCTCCTTCTATATCATTTGAGGATTATCGCCTCATATTACTAAATGCATTTTCCAACTAGAACTGTTAAGGCGTCAGAAGATGTATTTCTATTCTCGGAAGTTGAGGTTCTTTTCAGCCGCTGAAGAAACTCTAATAGCTAGAGAACCAAAACCAAAATCAAAAATTTGGCATTTGACAGTGCTTTGGAGCTTAAATCATCTCTACAGCTTGAGCTCTGCAATATGAAAACTATATGAAAATGCATACACTCCAATTTTTCAGAAGCCTTGAAGAATTCCCTTAACAGTGCAAGAAAAAATATAGAATATATTTAGTGGCATACAGCAACAGAGGGTTATTAAACCATTCCATAAACCTTTCCGATAGTTTGATATGTGGAGATTATTGGAGGAATATCCAAGAAATCAAAAAAGTTGAGAAAATCGCGACTGAAGTCCCATCAAATGCATGCTGTTTCAAAATAGCCCCAAGTAATATTGACGGAAAGATTGGCCTAGTACTGAAAGCCAAATATAAGTTAAATAGTTACTATTGAACCAGAAAAGAATTACTTATCATTGATTGTTAAAATCAAGGAGTATTTTTTAGAAACATCTGTACAGCAAGCTATGAGACTGTTAACTAAACATCATTGTGGCTCTAACTATCGCAATGCTGACTATCCAGGAAACCATACTTTCCAGACTGTAACAAAATGTGAGAAGAGTAAATCCAGATTTTGGTCTCATTATTATTATTTCTGACAAATTTCCATCTCTAAAGAGTTACTGGGCAGTGTGGGATTTCTGAATCTTACCAAATGATGAACATGTGATACCTAAAAAGAGTATGGCCTGAATTACAATTGTTCTGCCTCGAAAATACGCGCTAGAAATAATCAAACGATTCATAGTGTTTTTTGTTGACCATCATTTTAGAATGAGGTAGTGATTTTGACAGCTGGTAAGTCATTCCAATGTGGAGGAATAGTGCAGATATTGTGATACCTGAGAACTTGAAAAAAAAAATAGATATATGTTGTTTCGAAGGTATTGAGACCAAGGACAAATTTGAAATCAGATCGAGAGACAGAATCGAACCATTATTTATTTAATTAGTTCTATGCCATCCAACAGTACAAACCAATTATAGGATGGGAACAACCAATTATAGTATGTAACAGAAAGAAAAAAGAGTACACATAAAAAAATATCAGATACATAAAAAAAAATTAAAAAAATACAAAAAAGATGTGATACAAACAAGGCATGCCTAGACACTATAAATCAGAAAGGTGTAACAAACTAATCACAGGTATTTTTTTGTAAAAGTTGCAATATTGCACTTCGCAACATTTAAATGATGATTGTTGTCATGTTATCCAAAAATTTCTGTAATTCAACGCAATTAAACAGAGTATTAGTTGAACAATAAAATTTATCATCATCGGCATACGGCAAATACGGTACATTTAAGTCTTCTGAAATATCACTGACAAAAATTGCAAACAACAATGGTCCTAGATGAAACCTTGAGGTACTCCATAGGATACATATACATGTTGGATGTTATTTATTCTGTACATTAAACGGCTGATTATATTTTTAATTTAGAACAGAATTGTAATTTTCTATAAATACTTATTCAGGATATGTTGCCATGTTACAAAATGTACTTACATAACTGACAAATTCCGAATTGTTAGCCTTATCTTATAAATTATGTTCAAAGATATTTTATGTCTGATGTCTCAGGTATTATTGGCATACTTGGAAGATGTGATTATACATGTACTATTTTTTCTTTAAAATGTATCGTATTTAAATAGTTGTTCATTTAAAATATCTCTGCATTTGGTAGTATGTGCATATTCAGGCAAATTTGTATCAAAAGCTACAGGAAACTTAAAAATTCGCTTTAAAAATGACACCACAGTGCTAAAGTCGTTTTTGAAAAGTATAATAATTAATGTTTATGTTATTAGTTAGAAAATATTAGATACCACAGCATAATAGGACTTACTTCGCACAAATTACAACAAATTCAATTACCAATGTGCAATTACCCCTTCCAAAGATGCCAGTAATACATACTTGAGACACCCTGTATAACAAAGATAATTCTGAAACTATTCTTTGTAACACTCGCCTTAAGGCAATACTGCATTAGATAATGTTTTTGGTTAAGTCTTACATTTAGATCTCACTTAATCTTTATTAAATCTAAGTACGGACCTGCTTTACATGAACTAGTATTAATCCTATATTATGCAGTTCGTCCTGAAACACCCTGTAATGCTCTGAAATCAGTTTTACTTTGATCTTCTAGAACCTTTTCAATAATTAGCGGTTACATTGTGTAAACCCATTTAGGTTGGTTTATATCGCCATATTTTAATGATGTTTACATTTACCGGCAAAACTTTAGAGAGTCCCTAATGGTATAATAGATAAAAGCGTTGCGGTAATTTTTATGAGTTGTATTTTAACCGCATTAAATAAGTAGTATAATAATAATTATTGGTATTGTAATAAATGGTTGTAAATACATTTTATTAGGCGGCTGGCGGCATTCTTTTAATATTTATCTTCAATGATCTATGATAACTTTATCATGTACAACTTATAATTACATTACGTTTGTATACAACGGCAACTTCAAATAAAAAACCGCATGTGAGAGGTAAATTTTTCAGAATCGCTGATACAGAGAAATACATGTAACAGTTAATGATAGTGAAATATGTGTTTAAAATAGAATCATAAAATACTCGGACTTCAGTCGCTGAAATTGTGTTGTTTTCTGTTTTCACTTTAGATCAACAATAAATAAAAACCGAAAATACATTTTTTAAATTGTCATTCTACGCCTCTATGGTATCTAATTACATAGAAGTGATTACATTTATGGATTTCGAAATATGGCACCAGGAGATCTTCGCATGAAATCCAACAATGAATGCCATTTCATCAGTACCATACCAAACACACAAACGAAGCAGCCAGCAGTGCTTACTGTTTTTCAGAATGACATTTTAGAGAAAATATTTAAAATATTACGAAAAAAAGGTTGCAGTTCCGCTGGTTAGCAATTTAGTCGACAGTAAACAATAGCACAACAAGACAAAGGAAATCATCTTTAAGATGACTATTTTACATAAATTATATTGTAATAGAATGGTTTCTAGTTAGGAAGACTTAATTATTTAATATCAGATCACAAATAACTGACACTGCCTCTCTCTCTCTAAAACTAATAAATATTGCTCTTGGTATCACATAAATAAATAAACTACTATCAAATTAACAAATCTTCTGTGCGCTGAACACTAGATTTTGAAAAGTTTTTTGTTATCAGTCTCAGTCATGAATGATTTGATCGCACTACTTAAGTTTGGTTATAATAAATCATCTACAGATGGCATATTAATTTCTGTTGAACCTGGTTGCAACCTACCCTTAGTACCCTCTTCTCTATTATTAAATTTCAGCACCATTATTTTACGGTTGGATTTGCAATACATGCATCACCATGACATATTTGCATTTGCCTCAGAATGCCCGACTATTGCAAACTTTCATTACACAACACGCATCAAACTTGGACAGATTTTGGACAACAAATATAATTTAAAAGTCACAGTGTTTACCAAACACTACTAATGTGCCAATTGAACGATAACAATTACGATGGATCAGCAGGGAGTCATTGAGCCATTCCACATTTCGCCGGTTGTTTTGGTCGATTTTGGTCCTTCTTAGTGACATACTAAGAAGGACAGCTATCCATTGCCAATGATAGACTACAACCTGGATCCATTATCTGGATCTCAGTGATTTTCAACATTAGACCCAAACTAGAACAGGTTTGTGGCAGTTCAACGTTAGATATACCTTTTGGTCTCTACAAAGCACCAGCCACCTATGAAAGACTTATGGAAACAATTATGCGAAGAATGACCTAGAAAGTTTGTCTCGTTTGCCTGGATGACATCATAATACTTGGTAAGAATTTTGAAGTTAATTTGAGGAATGTCCAAGAAATTTCTCAAAAGTTAAGAGAGACTCGGCTCAAGTTAAGTCCAAGAAGAGCATGGTCTTTGAAAAGGAAGTCAAGTTTTTGGGACATATTATTCCCTCTGATGTAATGAAGAGTGCTCCAGAGAAAACTGAAATCATCTGGAAGTGAGCAATATCAAAAGACAAACATGAATTAAGGAATTTCCTGGGACTTCGCACTTGCTATAGCAAGTTTATGACACATTTTGTCGATATCGTCAAACCCTTTCATCAATTCACGGAAAATAATTAGCTTTTTCAAAGACTTAAAGAAGCTTTGTGTTCTATTCCATTTCTGTCATATTCCAAACCCGGAAAGAAATTCATCGTGGACACGGAAGTCAATAATACTGGAATTGGACGAATACTATTACAAGTTGAAAATGGGCACGCAAAGATGACTTCCTATTTAGCAAGGATCTTCCTAAATAGAAAATAAACTACTGCGTACCCAGAAGAGAATTGCTTGTTAGTTAAAACTGTGGAGCATTTTCATAAAAATCTCTATGGTCAGCCGATCGTGCTTCCTTGAAGTGACTACCGCAGTTCAAGAATCCGAAAGACAACGTGGCAAAATGGATCTAAGCACCGTAATACTGACGCCTTATCCAGAAGACAAGCACTGTTTGCGAGTGGAGACAAGAGAACAAGATGAATTTCTTTGTCGAAGAGCAAGCATTCAGTGCCCAGATGATTGGGATAATAAAATCATCGCTAAAGAACAATGCAAAGTGAAAAACGTGGGCAGACACCACCTGGTACAACTTTTGTGATAAATATCCATCTCTAGACGCTATGGAATTATTTAGTCATAAAGAATGACCTGTTAAAAAGAGTCCCGACAACAAAGAAAATATTTATCAAATAATACTATCCCGGAAAACAATTTCAGAAGTTCTTCAAGTATTTGGACATTCTGGAATACATAAGACTTGGAATAGAGTTAGAGAGCGATTTTATTGGTACGATACGATTTAGAAGAATGGTACCGAAATTGTGACGCTTGCACTTCTGATAAGAGACCTAGGATTTAAAGTTGAGGACAGATGAAGCAATACAATGTTGGAGCTCCATTCAAAAGAATAACTATTGACATAGCTGGACCATTTCCTCGTAGAAGCAGTATAAATCAATATATTTTGGTAGTCTTGGACTACTTCAGTAAGTGGACAGGAATATATTCCTTGCCTAATCAAGAAGCAGTGACCATAGCCGAAGCTCTATTTAAAAATTGTATATACCGTTATGGGATTCCTAGAGAAATCCATTCAGATCAAGGACAATCAAGGTTTGCTAGGCATCCACAAAACCAGTGCCCCTTCATCTGTAGTCAGATGGAATGGTGGAAAATTCAATCCCACTATTGAAAACTTCCTGAGAACAGCGGTCATCGAGAAACAAACAAGTTGGGATACCTGCCTTCCACCATTTTTATTAGCCTATCGTGCGATATTTCGTGAGACAGAATTACGTCTACCAATAGATCTAATTATGAACCGATCGCAACACGAGGACAACTTAAATGATTAGCTCGGCCATCTGAGAGATCGAATAAATATGGTACATGCAGAAGTATCACCTACAGGTCTTTTAAATATTTCAATAAATAATAATAAATTTTAGAGCCGATTTATTTAATATTCCATTTTTTTACAATTTCTGACAAGGACGAGGCTGATGAAAAAAATTCAATTTTAGTTAATTCACTCACTGCTTTATTTGATAGACATAGTATGCCTTTAGTAACATCACGAGTAACTAAACCTAAGGCTCCCTGGTTGACATATACAATTAAGGAAATGATGAAATTACGTGACAAAGCTTTAATTAGATATAAGAGAACTCAATCGGATATTCACTTTCAATTTTATAAAAATATGAGAAACTATACTAACTCTGCAATAAAGCGAGAGAAAAAGGCATGTTTTGCAAGCCAATTAAAAGACACTAATTATAAATCTCTCTGGAATACTTTAAAAACCTATAATGTGATCTCTAATAAATCTACTGCAATACCCGAGAATTTAAAAAATCCTAATGAAATTAATACCGATTTTATATCTTCGTGTTTTTCTAAAGATCCCCTAGAGCCGCTGTTAACTTTTTATAAAAACTCAAAAGCCGTTAATACTAATTTTGAGTTTCATGAAGTAAATGATTTATTTGTTTATCAATCAATTGCTCAAATAAAATCAAATGCCCTTGGTGAAGATCGATTGAGTTCTAGATTGATAAAGTTGTGTTGCCCTCATATTATTCCTTATATAACCCATATTGTTAATTATTGTTTAAATAATAATACTTTCCCAAGTTTATGAAGAATTGCTGTAGTAAAACCGTTGCCTAAAAAACCAAATCCACTTGAATATAAAGATTTACGGCCAATTAGTATTTTGTCAGTTTTATCGAAAATTTTGGAAAGAGCTATGGAGGTACAATTAAAAGAACATTTGGACTCAAATTCTTTACTACCTGAAACTCAATCCGGATTTCGCAAAGGTCATAGTTGCACGACTGCTCTTCTTCATATTATTGATGATACCGTAAGATCCATAGATAATCGTTTAATTCTCTATCAGACAGTACTAAAATTTTGCCCTCTTACATAGGAAAGTTTTCGAGTAAATGACGATAGAAAACGTAAATTTTATCCATAAAAAAGTAACAATTCTGAGGTATTTAAAATAAAATACAATTGATTAAATTTTATACTTAAATTAAATGTTCGAATTGCCATCCACCAACTTGTTGACAATGCGCAAGTCTGTGAAGAAATTCTTCTTGCACATTATGAATGATTTCTGGGGTAACTCTGCGTATTTCGTCCCGAATGCGACTTTGAAGTTCTTCTAAATTACGTGGTTTATTAATGTACACTTTTCATTTCAAGTATCCCCATAAAAATAGTCAAGAGGTGTAAGATCTGGCGATCTTGCAGGCCATTCTATCGGTCCGCGTCTGCCGATCCACCTCCCAGGAAAACAGTTGTTCAAAAAATCACATACAGGGCGCGCATAGTGCGGAAGTGCACCGTCTTGCTGAAACCATATGGTATCGTCAGGAATGTCAGGGTCATTATCGTTAGGAAAAATTACTGCAAGGGCTGGAACAAGGTCATTTTCTAGAAACTCTAAATATCTTTGTCCTGTAAGGGTTCCTTCAAAGAAGAAAGGCCCTACTATTCTGTCGTCAACTATTCCAGCCCACACATTTAATTTCTGAGGGTGTTGGGTATGTGCCTCTGCCATCCAATGAGGATTTTCCCGACTCCAATATCTGCAAGTTTTACGGTTTACTGTACCATTCAGACAAAATGTGGCCTCATCTGAAAAAAGTATTTGCCTGTGTAAATTTCAATTTCCTTGACATAAATCCATTAGAATTTCGCAAAAGTGTAAGAGACAATCGGGGTCATCTTCATTGAGTTCCTGCACAAGTTGAATTTTGTAGGGATGATATTTTTCCTTCCTCAAGATACGTAGCACTGTGCTCTGACTAGTGTCATTGTTTAATGCAACCAATCGTGAAGAATTATGAGGATTATCCACCATACTTATCAAAATGTTCTGTTTCTGATTTTCATTAATGCTTGGACGTCCAGGTTTTGGAATATTTACAACATTGCCAGTTTCTCTAAATTTAGACTCTACCTTACTGGCTGTTGATTGGCTGATAGAGCGATCTGGATATTTTTCATTAAATAAATCGCAAACTTCCTGCTGAGTTCTAGTCATATTCCCGCATCCGATAAGAATTAAAATTTCAATTCTTTGAGTAACAGTTAAATGTGCCATATTACTTTAAATTGAATAATAATTTCTATGTCGCTTACAATACTTATTAGAAAGTCGGTGTGACAATGACACTTTGCAAAGATTTTTACCTACGTGATCCATAAAAGAACTATGGAATTCGAAATACTAAACTTGATAACGTTTTTGCTTTATTTTAATTGATTTACGTTTTCTAACATTCAATCGTCATTTACTTGAAAACTTTCGTATGTAAGAGAGCAAAATTTTAGTACTGTCTGATAGAGAATTAAACGATCTTTTAGAATCAAGGAAAAAAATATGGTGTTGCCATTTAAAAAAAATCGATGACGTCATTACTCGAAAACAATGACATTTGAAAATCGCATTTTACGCTAAAATATGTATTTTTTAAATTAAAAATCGACCTGTTCGAGGATTTTTCCATTTATTCCATACTTTTGGCGCATACTGTATATGGTATTCGCAGGAGGGAACATATTACCCATAAAATAAAAGATAATAACTGGTTAGATATGTCTAAAAGGAGGATTTTGCATGCAGCAATATTATTCCATAAAATTGTAGTTAACAAGACCCTTACATATCGGCATAGGAAAATTACCTACCGCTCAGACGTTCACAACATTAATGTAAGACATAAGAGCATCCTCTCTCCTCCATCCTTCAAGTTAGAAATTTTTAGACGAACCTATACCTATCAAATATGCTTAATTTATAATGATATTCCTTCATCTTTCAAAAGTTACCCTTTTCAAAAATTTAAGACATCCTATAGGCAAATATTATTTGAACAGCAATAGTGTTAGTTTGTGTCAATGCCTGTTGTGCAAGGGCAAGGTTGAATAAAATCAAATAAATAAGAATTGTTAAGAGTTATGCATAGTAATGATTAAGGTTAAGTGGAAGAACAATTTATTCTAAAATAAATTGAACTTCGCCTTTTGCTTTACGTTTTTTTACTATTATGTCGATATATGTACCTGTATAACTGTATAAGCATTAAAGTCGATTATTATTATTAAGTACGAGAGAAAATGAAAATTGAAAGCGATAGAACGGAGACGTGATACAACTTACGTAGCAACAGCGGGTTTCAAAAGAATGATAAGGTATGGCTATATAACCCATAAAAGAACCAATGACTCCTCAAGTAGAATGCACTGTATATATTAAAACAGTAGCGCCTTGTACATAATAGGTCTTAATTATATGATATGCATATGATTAGTTTAAAACAGACTATAGTAGCATTAAGAGAAACAAAACAAAATAAATAAAATTGTACATTGATATCGTTGCTTTGCAGTTTTTTTGTCAATAAAAATTATTCGTAGTTATTTTCAAAAAATAAAAGACAAATTAGGGAATTTAAGGCAACTAGTCATGGAATTCCAAGAATATAAATGTTGTGCAAGTACGTTTTCTATTTGGTATTAAATGCAAAATATCTTCGGTATTTATATATACATATATTTATTTACTATTCATAAGGACAAAACAAATCAGAATCTTTCCCCTTAAGCGTCCGTCATCATTTGCATAATTAAGAAAGTGTAGTTTGAGATATACTTGTTCCCTTCAGGGCTATCCTGAACAAATTTTAAATTCTTTTATCTATACCGAACATGATTTTTATTTTTCGATGTTTGTTTTGTTCTACTGTGAATATTTTACCCTAGCTCGTAGGTGTACGTTTAACGACTAAGTGTTTACTTGATTCCTTCAATGATGTAAAGGAATTAACAATGACGTTTAGGAAATATAAATATTTATTTCAGTTTACATTCTCTAAAATTAGGTACTAGTTATTAATTGTTGATGAAAAGATGAAATATAAAAATGAATCCAAATAATTTTTATCTAGAGTGAGGAAAAGTAATGTTATATGGCTATATACAGCTGCGGCATGAATTCAGACAACTTACGCCATACAAACGAATGAATAATTCATTATATTTGAGAATAACACAACTATACTAAACTAAATGTTTGAACTATATATTACACTAAATTACAAAAATGATTGTTTTTAACGCGACAAGCTATCGAAAATTATGTTGACAATAGAAACAATTGCGTAACGTCAGCCGTGACGTAATTCGTCTAAATTCTGATTGCAACTATGACTTGTGCCTAACTAAAGTTGCTAGACAACAAGTACGTCATATTTTTATTATGTCACCAGATGTCAGCACGGGAATACGAAACTTTAATTCTTGAAATTGGTACCAATTTTTTTTTGCCTTTTTTGGAATCGCGTGATGTTTTTCCTTCTATTGGCATAAAATGTTATGTAGGTTGCATAAAAAAATATATTATTATTGAAAATTCATCTCCGAATAGATACCTAAAAATGTGTCTATAAAATTTATTTTGACAAAAAATCTAAATCCAAACACTTTTTAGAGAAATATATTATATATAGAGATAAACAATAGAGATAAACAAACTAGACTAATCTTCTTCATCACTAGACTGGTTAAAGAATATACTTTCATCATTATTATCATCATTAGTATCAGATGAAACTGGAGCTGTTGTAATTTCTGCTAGAGAAGCAGGAGTCTGTGGTCCACTGAACCATTCAATCTGATACTTGTTATCAACCAAAATCCATCCATTTTCTTCAGACTTATAAAACATTGGCTGAGGCTCTGTTGCAAAATTCCATATTGCGCAAATTTGATTTACTCGTCTTATTTTGCAAAATAATGTATCACTGCATGGTGGAATTAAGCTGCTATCAAAGTTTTTTATTTTGTCAAGAGGATTTTTTGTTTGAGATGTACTGGTGCCATAATTCCTCATAAACAGGTCAAAGCGTACTTCATCTACTCGTTTTAAATTATTTCTGCCATACATTTTATAAACAAACTTTTCTATGTGATCAATATTTTCTTTGGATACTAATTCAGAAGTACCTAACGATGCGAATATTTCTGCAATTTTCGGATCCTTTTGAATAATTTGTAAAGGTTTCAGTTTTCCTTTTCTAGCAAATGACGCCATGTAGTCGCTTCCTGTGAAGGCATGGTAAGCTGGCAATGCTCTCGACACAGTTTCACCCAAATTTTCGTAAATTTTATTAACATGTAGATATCGCAAAGTATTCTTAAATTTTAGACCAGCTTCGATCCATAATAATATTTCATTTAACATACGATGCATATTTCCCAGAGCTATTATTAAAATATCTGTATCCGAGGCGCGTACGACAACATTTTGTGTTTATCGGTAGGTTAAATACATGAAAAATAATTTAAGTATCGGCTTCATAGTGAGAACAGCATAATGGCTGATCAACTTCACGAACTACATGGTCATCATGCTCATAAAATATATAACATATATCTTCACAGTTTATTCTCACGATTTTATCCCCAAGAATCTCTACAGCATTATCTGTGTACAAGCTCCGATTTAAAAGAGTCATTCCTCAATGCCTTCAGAAAGTCATTGGGTCTTTTTTGTTCTTCTCTAGAAATTGTGAAAGATACATTCCTGTCTGCAGATCCAGCACGCCCATCCCTTTCGGAACCTTTTATCGACGGTGATATAATTTGATTAAAAATTATATCTACCCTTCTGCTTGTAGAATGGTACAACTTTTTAAAAATATAGAGTGCTAATCTTCCAAAACTAAGAGGGAGGTCTCCAAGAAGGTGAAGAAAGAAAAAACCGTCAAAAATAGTACAATTTATCTTATCTGGGGGACCAGAAAGGGGAATCTTTTTTCTAACAGCTTAAATAACTTAGACTTGTCAGTTTTATTTATCGATCCATCGATATGACTCAGTGATAGAGGAACTGCCGTCAAAGGAAATGACAATACATTTAGTAAATCAATTTTGTGTTCTAAACTAATATTCTTCCTATTAAATTTCGCTCTACTTTTATTTCTGTTATTTTTCCATCATTTTTCTTAATTTTTAATTTATTGTCTGACGCAAATGTATACATTTTTTGCTTGGGAATTGGTTTTTCAAACCTACCTGCATCATCTTTGCATTCCGCAATGAATCGTTCTCTCGCTATTTCACCCTTGGAATTGATATTTAAAAGGAAATCTTTGGTAGCTTCACTTGCACTTTTTCTGGTGGAAAGGTTGAAGAGTTGATTCTTGTCCAGCATTTCGGATGAAAATGGATTTAAAGTGTTACCGATTTGATTATGTATTGAGTAGTTCGGCACCGGTATTTTTATTTATTGTAAACGCACGATTGTGGTTTATTATTGAAGTTGACTTAATAACTTACCTATCACAATCACTGAATACAAAAACAAGAGTTTTCAACCAATTAGAACACGCCGACTGTGTGTGTGTGTCTGAATAGTGTAAACCTCAAACTTCGATTTGAACAACAGAAAGAGCGTAAGAACGGTTAAGGCTAGAAAGCATTGTTGCCGTAGTTACACCACCTGATGGTTCATTTTATTTATAAATATATTTTTTTCTGCAAAGATATAATGTTTTTCATTAGTATCGCTTTAGAAATTTGAGTTGCTATAATCTACAGCCCCTACATTCTACCTATTACTTTATTGTCATTAAACTTGTCTGTTTTAAAAATGCGACCACCTATAACTGGCAGACGTTCTTATAACAATAACTTGAAGTATATTTATCATTTCTCCAAAAAAAAAAACATTTTAGTAGTTATAAGGCAGTACGTACTGTCACATAATGCAGGATCTATAGAGATGGTATTTATTAAAACTTTGTGCTCGTCTGCACTTGAAACGCGACCGTCTGCTGATGTTTATTTTTTTTAGATCGATTGGCTAAGTAATAACAAACAATTTTCAAAAAAGAAAAATGTGGGTATTTTATGGGGAAGTTAATGACGGTTTTTTGTTAATTTCAACCCCGTCTGCTTTTAAAAGGCGTCCGCTTTAAGTGACAGGCGCACGTATTCTTAATTTCTTTGTATTTCATGGCAAGCTGTATTACAGACTTCGAATAGCAAACCTTTGGTATATTTTAAGGCAGGTTCCTTTACCCCCAGCTCTAGGACTACAGTATTAATTTTGACACGTAGATGACAGTTGTTTTATAATCTCATATATATTTTTTTAATAATAACTAAAGTCATCATTATTATGGTTCACTATTCTGAAAACGAAAGGATATAAGCATTGACGATGCTAGGACGGGGCGACAGAAAACGTTATAAAAAATTTTAATGTTAGGTCATTGTTTAATGAACATCGCTATGAAAATTTCCTAATAATTTTTCTCAAAAATTTAATTATGCAACCTAAATAACATTTTATACCAGCATAAGCAAAAACCTCTGACGATTCCAAAAAAGGCAAGAAAAACTTTGGTTGCCATTTAAAAAATTAAAGTTTTGTATTCCCCTGGTGACACCTCGATGACGTAATACAAATTCAAGGTCACAGAAATGTAACGTATTTGTTGCCTATCAATTTTTGTCTGGAACATTTTTAAAAAATTGTATAGTTACCATGTTATAGCCATATTGCATTGCTTTTTCCTCATCCTGTATACCGAGTCTATAAAAGTGTGAGGAGTTTTAGGGAGATAAAATAAAACCAGTTTATTTCATTTTTATCTGAAATTGTTAATACAGTCCTATTTAATGACTTGACAGAATGTTACTCTCTTCATATCCAACAGAAATTGATAAAATATCAAAGTTTTAAGACATTTTCATACACTTTCAAATAAATATTTTAGAAAATTATTGAATATTACTTTTCGAAGAAGCTATCAACTTATGATTTTTAACGGAATATCTTCGATATTTGTCGTGTTTTAATCATCTATATCTGACTTCAGCGATATACAGGGTGATTCGGAACTTATCTAAAAAAAAATCTGAGTGTACAGGGAACTCTTACAAATAAAATTTTGTAAAGAAAAAATCAATAAGGGCAATTCAATAATGACTTAAAAATACACTTCTGTGCGGCACTGAAAACTGGTCCACTGTAAAACCTGTTACCTGTTAACGACGGCAATCTGCAACCGGACAAAAAATGAAAAGAAATGTTCAAGGAAAGAAATAAATAACATTTTATAACGCCGACTTTTTACAGCAAATTTAACTGCTTTTGTCGCTATTGTTATTAATTATTAATAGATTTTTAACGTTTTATCCACAAGCTCAATTTAGTCGAGTTTAATTAAAGCTTAATTAAAAGATGACATTTTTAAACGTCAAGAATGTTTCATCAAAAAATCGATGACGTGGATTCAGCGGTTAAATAAGATTTCTTTACTTCACTAGTGAAATAAAGCCAACTTTATTCCTTTACTGAAGAAAGTGTAGATTTTTACGGCTCTAAAGGATGAATAAAATTTCAGTTATAGGATGATTGTGGATAAAACATTCTGTTCTGTTAAGCATAAAAGTCGTAACTGACAAAATCTTCATTTTGATGTACTGTCTAGATTGGGGAATTTGCTGTGCTATCAAATTTTAAATTTAAATACTATGTAACATATTACTATCTGTTTCACATTAGGTTTTATTAGGCCAGAACCTTTATTTGATCATATAAGTGGAAATTAAATTTTTGATTGATGCGACCTTTTGCGCTAATTCCGTTTTAAAAAATAAAATTCAGATTTAAATAACACAATAAAACTTCAGACTTTCAGATTTAACATGTGCATATACTCGTATACACTAATTACCAAGTTGTGGGTGTCATAAACCAAAAATGATAAAAAATGTAGATGCGACTTATATTCTTAACAGGGTAGTATTATTGTTATACATTTATTTCAAGTATTTATGACTTAATCAACTGAGAGCTTCCCTTTGAAAATTATATTTTATTGGTTGTTTCCCGAACAATTGGTGTTTTTTGACATTTTCCTTAAAAAATGTACGCGTATATAAGAATTTCTATTTCTGTGGACGTTTCTACTTCATCCTGTGTTCTTTTAATATAGAACAATTTTATTTATAGTTATACCTATAGATATATCTAGAACAAATTGAAGAGTAAATTATTTTTTTCCTAATAAAGAATTTAAAGCTTTATTAAGTAAATTTTGCAAATAAAGAAATATTCTCAGATTCTATGGAAATTGGGGAATTGTGGAGAAACAAGATAATAAATCAAAATATTATTCAAACTGCGAAGAGAGAAAGCAGAACTTCCTTTTACGGTCATATAGCAGTATACTGTGCGTGCCTAATGGCATGAATTCAATAAAACTAAAATACTGTAGCGGGTCGATTTTATTTGAAAAATATACATATTTTTGCATAAAAGTCAAGTTTCAACTATAATCTGTTTTTGTCATCAACTGGTTTTTGTTTAAGTGCCTGTCCCTATTTTATTCCTCGACTTTCTCATTGTCAAAGAGAGAGTATAGAAATGTCATTCCACACAGGAAATATTTTCAGTAAATGACAATTAAATGTTAGAAAAAAAGCCAAATTTCCTGTGCCAAGCAAATGCAACTCATTAATTCCACAATTAAATTAAGATTCGAATTGCCATTCACAGTCTTTTTGTCAATACTCAAGTATGTATAGAAATTCTTCTTGAACAATAAAAATAATTTCCCAGCTAATTCTGCGTATTTCATCTCTACTGAATTAAGCAGTTCAGTAACATCATTTGGTCTGTTGATGAACATACTCAAATTTAAATAGTTCTATAAAAAAATCTGAGGATCTAACGGGCCATTGTATCGGTCCTCGCTTGTCCATCCACCTCCTAGAAAAGCAATTGTCAAGAAAATCTTAGGGTGGGCATACTGCAAGCGCTAGAATACGGTCACTTTATAAAATCCAATCCAATAATTTTGACGGTTTACTGCTTGAAACAAGTCTTATCAGTAAAAAATACTTATCATTTGATTTACTAGGCACAAATGCATCATAATTTGAGAACGCTATAGTTGTCGGTCGAGATTATCTTCATTGAGTTCCTCAGCAACTTGAATTTTGTAGGTATCATATTTCACCTTTCTGAGAAACTTCATTTTCTAATACAGTCAAGGGACGTATCATGATAATTATCTACATGCTTCACAAAATGTTCAGTTTCTGACCTTCAATAACATTTGGACGTCCAAATTGTTGAATATTGAATTGAATATTGTCAACATCCCGATTTCTCTAACTTTAAACTCAAATTTTCTACTGGTCTCATCCCTCCATCCGATGATAATGAAAATTTCAATTCATTGATTTGATAACGCCAAAATTTATTTCCAGAAAGTTTCAGATAAATCTAATAATTCAAACAAATTGCTAAAAAGAGATTATTTTGCTAAAGCATCGAACATAACTACCAGAACTCACATAATACTGTCAGGTCGCTTCTACATGCATAAAATAAGATTGCATTGCAAGAATCTAATCACAATATGGAGTATATGGCCGAGCGGTTTGAGGCGTCAATACTTGAATCGAGGTAGCCACTCTGCCGACAGATTTGAATCCAGCGGCAGGTAGATCGTAAACCAGCTATATTTGCAAAGAAGATTGGCACCTTCTCTGCGGGTATGGTAGAGTGGAAAGATTTTGGCTTGGATCAATACGGTTTACATAATAATAATATGCCGCCTCTTCTTTCGCACAAGTATCCAGACTTCTGGGCTAATCCTCGTGATTAGGATGAGGGATAGATATATTATTACTAGTATTATTATAACCTTATTTATATTGATGATTGTACTCGTAGTAATATTTTCTACGTCCATATTTTGATTTTTTTTTTGACATCATAATACGTTATTTTCTGACTTGGCCAAAACTTCGTTGCTAATGCAAATTCTTAATGGTGAATAAAGAAAGTTCAAAAGTTTCTTTCTCATCACTCTACTGATAACAAGTCATGGCTACAAATGATTACTTTTTTATCTAAAGTCGCGTATACACCTGTACATAACCTCGATTCGTAGCTGCGTCTCCAACAGCCTCCAACGTATGTCATGATATGCGTCACTTGTGGGCGGAAAATTTCCGAACAGAACTCCATTGAGCACTGTCCGGTCAATCGTGTTAGAAAAAAAGGATGGATGTCCACACCTTACGTAAGCGCATAAAGTAACATATTCCAATGTAGAAATACCAACAAGTGTTAACACTTATGTTCGCTGTGATGTGATGCGACGAGGCGACAGGGTCTCGTCCACACGATCGTATTGAAGTTACCCGACGACGCGACATTCGCAGCAAAGTTCTGTTACAAGTGTGTACGGGGCTTTAAAATGTGTGCTAACAACCGTAAGAAGTAGCTTGTTCTACGTATAGTGAGTACATTGTAATCCAGAAATAACCTGCCCTGTAATAACGTGGTGTTGTATAATCTGGATATCTACAAATTAAAATTTTATTTAAAAATAAATATTAATTTATAGTAACTTACAGTTATAATAAAAAAAATGTCACTTTTGTTTCTGTTTGTTTTGACAAGAGCGATAAGACCTGCAAGTATGTGGCAAAGGTGCTGTTCTACCTGAAAGTATTTATAAAGATGTTTCATAATAATAATATAGGAACTATGTGTTGTTGTGTCAGAAATCAACTTACACATTCTTTAAAAGCAGACTTTTAAATTTCTCTAAAATCTTTAAGTTTCTTCTGCCAATTATACATAAAGCTATATCGATCGCGCGCACACCGCAAACAGACATCTCCATCATCGCGGGCAGCGGTGACAGACGATATGTCATTGTTTCCCTAGTCGAATCAATCGGAGTGGACCGGGGTCGGTTGGTCAACTAATCCGACCAAGAGCGATAGGGACACGAACCCGCTGAACAACTGCTGACCATCGACGATCGTGCGTTATGTAACACGTATCGACCCGTTTTGGCAGGAATTTACTGGAAATGCATAAAAGCTGTTATTTATACGAGTATATTCCAACAATAACAAAAATTCTTTAGTTTATATTCACACGACGTTGCTTAATGAAATTTGTAGCATTTTTTACACATTATTGTGTAGTTCTATATATTTTAATTGAGGAAATTACTTATAGAGTACCTATAATTTGTACATTTCATTTCACTAGTTTTGTCATAAACGGCGTTTTTAGTAATTATGCAAAATTTTGTGACAAATTTATATATACATATACACAGTATGACCCATAAAGGAGTAGGACATCCTTCTAAAAAATTTTCAGGACCGGAGATTTGAATATATTTTTTTTATATACAGAGTGATTCTTAACCTATAGGCATAAATTGAATTGCGTGTTTTAGACCGTAAAATAAGGGCCACAGTCTATATGCAAAAAAGTGTTCTAAAACGTTTCGTTTTCGACATACAGGGTCTGAAAGGTTACTTCTTCATTATGGTTTTAATTAGTTTTTCTCAAACGCGTAGAGATAAATTAATGAATTTGACGCAATCCTATTTTTATGTTCTTTTAGAAAATCTAAACAGAAATAAATACAGTTTGTCCAAGGGTGCGTAAATCAAGAGGGGTAGTGTTTCAAAAATACTCAAACTTATTTAATACATATTTTTTCACTATTCGTCATTATTTGCCTTCAACTATAATTTTCGAAGTTTACACATATAGGTTAAGAATATTAGCCCCTGAATATTAGCCTTGTTGAACCAATTTTCTCGAAAATTACTTGACGTTCTTCAATATCACTTAAAACCCCTGTGGTCCAAATTTCAGTTTGTATCTAAGAATTTTTTTTGGAAACAAATTGAATAAAGGCTCTATAAAAAAATATTATTCGATGCAAATTTGGACCCCAAGAGTTTTAAGTGATACTTAAGGACGTCACGTGGGCATATTTTTAATTAAAAAAGTCCCTAAATTTTCGAATTGACTTTAAGAAAAATCGTAGTAGACTGTGGATATATCTAGAGTTGTTAAAGTTGGGCGTTCTATTGTATATATTTTTTTCATAGCTTACTAATTTATATATTTTTAGGTATTAATAATATTGTGTGAAGCTAATTACTCAGTGGACAAAAGCCCCAACCTGCGTTGAATTACACCCACAATATCTACCCATATATTCCTTATTATTAGCTTCTGTAACATTTTACTGTTTTAGAAAGGTATTTTAAGCTAATATAAATCAAATCTCCTACAATTCCTATCAATGAAGTCATATGTATGCTCTCTGATACCAAACATCTAGGTATGCTAATGAACAATTCCACAGACAAAGCTCTATTCAATAATTATCTAAAGAAAATAATCTAATTTACTGACCTTCTAATGAAACACTCTATAAATATCTAACTTCACTTTTTGGCAGTGGGAACACGACAAATTCAACCACAATAGATGAGATCTGACCTATTTCTGCATTTTTAGGATTGCTTCTTCAGGTGGTCTCCTTTAAGTTGAATCAAATATCTAACTATAAAAATTATTATAATTTACTCAAAGCAATTATATGCTTTTTCATAAAGGTATTATTAAAATTTTTAACATTTTATATGTAATCAATTTTGGAAACTGTTTAAATGAGAAGCTGAGCTTAGGCTGGCTATACAGGTTTGGGTTTTTCATAGTAGCCCACAGTACAGTGGGGCGCTCTCTGCTTGTGGCCTGTATCTAGGTCCAGCATTGAGTAACTAGCGGCCACTAGATATAGACACTACATGCTGCGTAATTTGGAAGTCTATTGTTTAAAATTATGTAATATTATGATGTAATACAAATTGTATAAATTGTTTCAGCGGATTTTGTATATCATTCAACAACATACGTTATATCTATATTTTGGTGCAATAATAACACAATTTTGTTAATAATTCAATTTTAGCAACATTTAAATTTGTAAGAAATAATCACACAGTATTACAGTATTAAGTAACATAATGCGCAATGATACTGCTCCAAATATGCAATAATTATTTACACTATAAAGTAAAATTTGACATACATTTCTCTCTGTGAACGCATACATCACATCCGCCAAGAGTGGCTTTCGTGAACGTGTAGTTAAAACAAAAACAACTTTACTTACTACGAAATTATGTTTTTTTCTCAAGCACCGGGCATATCTAATAGAACCTACATACAATGTGTCAACAGACTAAGTAATATACGGATGTTTATAATTTTCCACTGGCAAAATTCTAGAAATATCTTACGAAACAATGTGCTACTTCTAAAGCTTCATTTACATAAGATTAGTGCGGTTGCATTGGTACTGCAGAAAAGTTATTAAAAAGGGCGCCGTATTCTTGAAATAGTGTTTTCTACAAAATACAAAAAATTTTAGACATTTACTAACTGAATAATCTAGGGTTTAGCAAATAATAGGAATGTTAACTCATCCCACCTGCAAATATTCAAAGATACTGAAGTAAAACGGCGAGAAATACGGATGACTTTTGTAACGTTCAGATAAACTTAACAGTAACGCCTTTGTACTGCAGTTGTATGGCAGAAGCTAAAAGCATTTTAGCTTTTACCAATCCTTTTGCAACAATCGTACAAGGACCAATCAGAAAACTGCTTTTTTGACAGTAAACAGAAGATTCACATTTTTGCAGGTTAAGTTTATTCATTTAAGGGCGCCTTGTTTTTGAAATAGTGTTCTACAAATACAAGTATTTTTAGACATTTAAGAACTGAATAATATAGAGTTTAGTAAATAACGAGAATGTTGTTTCATGCCACCTGCGAATATTCAGAGGTACCGAAATAAAATCAATATATAACGTCAGAAAGCGATATTTCCAACAAACTTTTAGGTACTGAAATCTATCAAAATATGTGTTTTTTTTAAAATTCAACTATAGATGTAAACATTGTTATAACATAAACTTACATAGTTCTGCATATAAGATTATTCACTTTTGTTTATATGTGAAAAGAATTGTTAAAATGAGGAGTTAGAATAGCGAAATAATGTGTCATAGAAATGCATTATAAAAGTTATTATATTGTTTGAGGAGAGTATAATTAGAAAAAGTGTATAAATAAAACATCAATAATTTTATTTTTGATATTACTTTTGCTCTACGTGTTTTATTATTCGAAATTTCTGTACCTAAAAAACACCACAAATTTGATCATTTTACGGCGAGAAATACGGCGACCTTAACCAAACAGTCAAATACACGATCTATTCCTGCAGATTGTAGGCTTTTAATTACTATTCGGCAAATGATAAAAACCAACAATTTCCGTAGATAGGGACGTAGTTGACAAAAATATAAACATAACCTCTTCATCTGAAGGTCAAGAATCATGTCGCCAACTTACAGCGGAAAAATTCCCCAACTTCTTAAGTCTACAGTAATATTTAATACCATACAATTACCATACAACAGTACAACTGCAGTGCCATTGCACTAAAGTTTATCTGAACGTTACTTAAGAAAAGTAAATAATTTGTTTAGACGCAAAACAGTCCTATGAAAAATTCTTGTTTCTTTCTAAGCAACATATTAATTTTTCTATGACGTCGGCCAATTTACATTAGTAAGCAAATTTCGATGTATGGTATACAGAGTGCGGCGTGACATTATGCATGATAAATTTAACTACGGTTTCCTGATTAGAATAGTCTTATACGAGAATCATTACGTTTTTTTTTTTCATGCAAATTAAATTTCAATTATGCATCGAAAAATTGTCACTAGAACGGCCCTGAACGGAGCGATTTAATAATAAAATAAATACTAATTAATTTGCTCGTCGTTGGTCTCACCTGTGACATTCTAGTAAGAGCTAACCGGTATATGTCTAGAGGCGCTGCTGACGACTAACCGTGGCGGTTGCTATAGATTTTTCAGGTATAATTAAATGCGCGTCATCAGAGCATTACTCCACAGAGTAGTTTTCTAAAATTCAGCTTTTACAGATATTGCAATCACCAGTGACAATATAGGTTGGGGCTTTTAATAGTACACTTTTTGCTTGTGACTATTTAGACCCAGCATTGAATAACCAATAACCACTAGATGTACACACGTGCTACATATTGTGTACTCATCCTTTTATCGATTATGACCTAAATGTGAACAGCTAAGGTTGCTAATCAGTGGCCTCACTCGTTGTATACTGATAAGAGCTAAGCAACTCGAAACCGCTACTTGTCTGGTAACACCGCTGACGATTAACCATGGTTGTTTGCTATAGGTTTTTCAGATGTAATTCAATGGTGCAACGTTATTTATATGATCAGTACTTTAATTGTACTGTTCATGACAAATCCAGTGGTATATACCTACACTAAAATTTAATCAGGAAACTGATGTTAGCACATTCAAGCAAATAAAAATAAGTCAAAAAAATCAAGTTTGCTAAAACATTTCTCAAACAAGTTCAGTCGCATTTTAAATTATCTCTGGAATCGATAACAATAAAATTATACAAGTTATTGCATTTCATAGTTGAGGTTATTTCCGGCGAAATGTGACAAATATCGAAACATTTGCATTGTCCCCTATATATTATATCTTCCAAATCTCAATTTTATATTTAGAAAGCTATGGGTGATATGACTTCTCTAATAATTTCAGAGATTAAAGTTTGAATTCAGAGATGAAAATCTATTTTTTTTTAAATGTAGACTTGGTCCTTCTAGGGATTCATAGAAAGCGGTTACAATGTACTGATTCCAATAAATTAATTGTAATTGCAGGTTTTAGAGTATGCTCTAATCTATTGATCAATTTTAGAGATATCTGTAGGTACCTACATTTTGTATTTATGTTTAAATACCTGTATTGATGAGTTTAAACCAAAAATAATTTATAATCAAATTTTCAGAAAATTGTTAAAATGGTAACGATCAAAGCTTCATTAATTAGAATTGAACATGAACAAAGTTCTTTCCTTTTTTCAACTGAAAAATAATTACGTTTGCAATAAATTGCTTCGAAATTTTGCAAAAATTGTGCTGATCTAGGTATCCCTTTCCGAATATATTTTAAAAAGTTACTGTTTTTACATACACACTGTGATTTGTAGACATTTATAATGAAATAAACGTAGCATTACATATTTTGGGTAAAAAAATAAATAAATAATAAACGCTCTTCACTGGAACGAATCCAAACAAACAGCTGTAAAATGAACAATACAAAATCAATATAATGGACAAGCAGAGGAGTACTGACAGCGGATCCATCTCTCACAGAGCCTAGCCCGAGAACAACAACGACCAGACGAAAAATTTCCAGCTACTAAGCAAGTGGACGTTAATTCTGTGACGACGGGACTAGTGACCATATTTCGAGGGGTGATACGAAAAATGTATTCCACAATGCCCTGTTACATTTTTTCAAAAATTCAAAATTAGCAGGGTTACAGGGCGTAAAAAAATTGTATGAATTTCTTCTAATAACTTTTTTGTGAGTATACCAATTTTTATCTAATTTTCCGCACATATCACTAGTGTTACTTAATTTGACGCATATTATCCAACGCCAAATAGCCTAAAACTGTACTTGGTTTGCAAATAATGACTTAGAACCTTTTTATTTGAATATTTTTATAAATTTAGACAGAACGTAAATAAAGACCGTGAAAAAATCTTTAAAAAAGATCCTCCCATTAAGATTAGCCGTTTTCGACGCAAAAATGACGTTGAACATTCACGTGCGTCAAATGAACCCATTTTCAAAATTAACAAAGCAGATATAAAGCAACGCTACCCAATCAACACCAAATGGTTTATTAAACGTTTCGATTTCGTTTATACGAGTAGTATATATAACGCTTACCGCAACATATATTTAACGTTCGAATGTCCGCGTAAAAAACGTGTATTATATATTAGATATATACGATTACGAAAAACATATTATATTTAGTGTATCATATATAAAATATGTTCTTACGTTTAAAAATGGTATGTATATGGTATTATATATATATTAGAAATATACGATTATGGAAAACGTATATATTTGTTGTATCATATGTTAAACATATGTGTTTATATAAACGTTTTTAATATTAGTATATATATATATACATATAATAATTCAATTCCTATCAATGAAGTCATATGTATGTTCTCTGATACCAAACATCTAGGTATGCTAATGAACAATTCCACAGACAAAGCTCTATTCAATAATTATCTAAAGAAAATAATCTAATTTACTAACCTGCTAATGAAACACTCTATAAATATTTAACTTCACTTTTTGGCAGTGGGAACACAACAAATTCAACCACAATAGATGAGATCTGACCTATTTCTGCATTTTTAGGATTGCTTCTTCAGGTGGTCTCCTTTAAGTTGAATCAAATATCTAACTATAAAAATTATTTTAAAAATTAAAATTATTTGAAGTTAAATACGGCGTTGAATTACACCCACAATATCTACCCCTAAAAATGCAGAAATAGGGTAGATCTCATCTATTGTGGTTGAATTTGTCGTGTTCCCACTGCCAAAAAGTGAAGTTAGATATTTATAGAGTGCTTCATTAGCAGGTTAGTAAATTAGATTATTTTCTTTAGATAATTATTGAATAGAGCTTTGTCTGTGGAATTGTTCATTAGCATACCTAGATGTTTGGTATCAGAGAACATACATATGACTTCATTGATAGGAGATTTGATTTATATCAGCTTAAAATACCTTTCTAAAACAGTAAAAAAATGTTATAAAAGCTAATAATAAGGAATATACGGGTAGATATTGTGGGTGTAATTCAACGCAGGTTGGGGCTTGTGTCCACTGAGGTGTTAGTTTCACACAATATTATTAATACCTAAAAATATATAAAAACTTAGCCATATGTTTCGAAAACACATGAGAATAGACTTAAGAAAACTCGTGAGAAAATACTATGTAGTATAGTCTTTTCTCGCGAGTTTTGAAATATTTTGAAATTTCAAAAAATTTTAAAAATTATTTTCAGTGTTGTATATCTTTCAAAATAGAAAAGATATGGAACCTCGTTGGATCAAGCAAAATTACGCTATAAAAAACACATAACACACGTCCTGAAAAAAAAGAATGCAGTTAGTTTTTGAGACATTAGATGCCCATTAAAAAATAAAAATCAACTTACCTTGTTACGAATCATGTTATAAAAATATTTTTTGTGTATATGAGATTTACAGGTAAACCTTTGAAGTTAAAAAAAGTAGAAAAAATTACATACACACACATACATGCAGGTAATAAACATTTAGGATATTTTTGGTGAGGAAAATATATCTATAAAATACTACCAGACTGTGTGTTGCACAGATTTATTAATTATTATAATATTGTATTACATATAGGGTGTCTTCAAATGTTCAGGTGATTTTACATGTCATTGAAATATGGCCTTCTAGGATCTAGCTCTTCCTTTTTATGAAACAAACTCTGTCATGATTTCAACTCTGGAAAATTAAGGGTGCCTAAGAAATTAAGAGAAATTTCATTTCACTAGTAAAATGTATGAGATACTACAAAATACTACTGAGATTTATCCCAATGAAAAATTGAGCATTTGTGCAAAATTTTAATTATAAAAATGTAAAATTAAGCAAAACATTTTCTAGACATTAGAATTTTCCACAGGTCTATTCAGTCTTTCTTTCTGTTTTGTTTAAATAACCTAAATAGGTTTTATTATTGTTTCATATTAATTTAGCAGTTAAATACATAATATAACCTAACCTAACCTAACCTAACCTAACCTAACCTAAATAGGTTTTATTATTGTTTCATATTAATTTAGCAGTTAAATACATAATATATCCACATTTGTTATCAAAGTACATGAAAATAGGCAGGTTGGAGTGGTGGCCATTTTGTAGCAATAGATCAGTAAATAAAACAAAACCTGTGAACAAAACTGAAAAAATGCATAAGTAGATATGTGACATCACAAATACAATTTTTTCTCCATTTCGTAAGTGTAAATATAATGAGTATTGAAAAATTTAAAGTTGTTTCTATTCGGAACTTACCTACAACACACAACTCCTAACTTATATTAATTCAATGAGGTTACCTTGTTTATAAAATACAGACATTAACGTTTATTATCTTACCTACCTATATTTCTTGTAGATTCTTATTACACGGTAAGCACAAACTAAAACGAAACCTTGTTGCACTGAGTGCGAAGGAGCGCAGACGAATTCCAAACAACGATGTGCGATGTCAGCCGGCAGAGTACAGTATTGCTAACTTTGGTCAGGCCGATTGTACCAACCCGTAGAAATAAAATTATTAGAATTGTACCAGATTTTATAAATCATGTAAAATTGTAAACCTACATACTTTACATTTTTTTTCCAAAATATATAGATATTTTATTTTCTATTAAAGTTTTATATATCCGTACCCCTTACACGTTTCGAAAGATAAATACAAAGCCTTAAATAATTTGTGGGGAATCATGTGATTTATTTATTACAAATTTAAAAACTTAAATTCCGCTACGTTTTTTTAAAGATATAACTGGAACAGACAATTAGAGATAATAAATATGTATTTGATTTATTTACGCTAGGTGTACGTATTGGTGTAACAATGATATGAAAAAATGAAAATGCCGTTTTCAGATAATTAAGTTAAGATCAATGTAAATCTATAACCAAAATACAGTTTTAATTAGATATTACTCAAATATTATGTGTTCCTTATACAAGTTTGAAAGAAATACGTTTAAAGCATATGTATAAAAAACATTTAGAAATTAAATGTTACCCATAAACGTTTATTAAATAAACGATAACGAAATTTAAACCATTATTTATTAGAAATTAGAAATAAAAATAAGTAGACCCGCAAAAAAGTTATTAGTAGAATTTCTTATTTATTATTATTTTTTTTTGAGTTTATAATGTAATAGGATTTTTTGGCTAATTTTTCGTGTAGAATCAACTCCCCATCCCTAAAATTTGACGCATAATTTAAGGACACCCTATATAGGTACTAGTTTATTTCTTTGAAAGTAAGCAACATTATTTAATAATTTCAATATGAACTAGATATGTGTTTTTAACTTAGTATACATAATTTTATTTTTATTATTATTACTTTTTTAATAACTATTCAATGCCTATTTATATAGGGCATATTTCTTTAGCACAGCTATAGACATCTGAAATTGACACAGGGTACAGGCATATGATTTTATTTAAGGTCGCCGTATTTCTGGCAAAATATGACCCGTATTTGTAGTGTTTTTAGGTACTAAAATCTCAAAGAATAAATCTCGAAGAACAAAAATAACCACACAAATAGAATCTTTAAAGTTCTGTCTATTGATTATTACTATTTAAATATAGTTTAAACAAAGCTTTAACTTTAAAAAAACGTATTTTCATATTGGTCTTTGCTGCTAACCTAATGTCACATTTTTATCAATTAATTTATCGTGCATTTACATAAACCTAAACAATTTTATATGTAACACTAAGTAAGTTTATGTTATAGGAATATTTAGAATTATATATCAATTTTAAAAAGTAGTTAGTTTGATAAATTTCAGTACCTAAAAATTTATTAGCATTTTTCCATAAGGGTCATTTTCTCAGCAAGTTCGGCCAATTTCATTATCTAGAAGTCTGTTACAAACTATACAAATTTGACACAATTTAGCAATAAATAGTTCAGTCTCTGATTAAGAGGTGACGGTAAAGTAAATTCTGTTTACAGGGCGACCAAAATTTGGAATTAAGTATTATATCAGAAATCAAGACGAATTAAACATACCACATGCATTTGATTGCATTGTTATTGATATAAATTTTCAATTTTTCTACTTTGGAATGGTTATTGAACGTGCGAAAAACGTTCTGTATGCAGTTATGAGAAAATTTTGACCTTTAAAAACACCTCAAAATTATGGGAACTAAAAAAATCTCTTTAATAATAACTAAGGGCTATTGGAACACTGTTAACGAAAAAATACAGGTGTTTAAAACACCAAACCAAACTCCTGCAAAATTCAGAGAATTAAATCGATCTGATTCAAATTTTAAAATACAGTGTGTTGAAAAAAATGTAGTAAAAAATCTCAAAATTGACAGAATTTGATAATTTTTAAAGTGAAATGACAACCACTTCAAAATTATAAATTTCAAAAGGAAAATCTTACAGTTAAATTATCTGTCCACTGATACTGTTGGCTATCGTAATATGGAGTATACAGGGATGCAGAAAACAAATGACGCTTACCTATATACTAGTGTACATTGTTCTCATGCCGTCAGGGGATTTTTTAACATTTACTTTAAAACACTTACTTTTTGTACTTGTTGCATAAATAACTATTATGTATTCTTAAAATTAGATAAATTAAAAATTCGAATCCCCTCCCCTGTTCCTGTTGCATATAAATATATAATTATTAAGTACCTATTATTTAATTATTACTTTAATTCAATTTACAAATAATGATATACATACCTTTCTAAATCCAACGAACTTTCAATTAATAAAAATGTTCTATAATTTTCACTAGTATTACACACAAATAAAGAATACAGAAAACCACTGCTACTGCAAAGCACAGATTTGCAAAGGATAAACTGCATCTGAACGCTGAAATTTAGAATACGGAAAAATCGATATCCCATTTAGATGACAGAGTTGTAAATATTTTGCCGCAGGATCGAACGCATGACCTTCAAACTCAGTTTCGGCCACCCGTTATTTTCTGCACTCCAACTGTGACATTCTTTAAATATTTGCAGTTCAAGTTTTCTCCGCTAGATATCCAGCACTTCCCGGTACACAGTTTTATATCATTGTCTGTCAACGATCGAGGTACTTTCTTATTTAGAATACCGCAACCTTAATGTTAAGTAACAACTTTAAAATTTAAAGTAGTTGATACGTTTCAACGTAATAAAACTGTACTCACATTCTTGATTGAATTTAAATGAAATCTACTTCCACCTTTCATTAGTTCTTAGTTTTTTCACGCGCCAAAGAGATCTAATGAAATATATTCTCAAAACTTCCAGTAGTTAAAACACTCGATTTGAAGGAGTGCCATTATTATTGCAATGCATTGTACCTTCTAACCTTTAATTTTTACCTTATCTTGCATCTACCCAATGCTTGTTAAATAAAGATAATTAAATTAGTATCTAGACAATCATTAAAAAATAAATATCTAATGTATTACTATAAACTTATAACATATTTTAAAATGAGCACTGTTAAAGGGATTGTTACAACCTACTATTTTTTAATATAGGTATATATTTTTAATTTGATAAATAATAAAAATAACATTTAATCGTTTAGGTTTAGGTAATAATGTGGTTAAGTAATTAGTTAATTGCTGTAATTTGTCCACCCAAGTAAAACGTGGCAAAAACTGGATGAAAAGTTAACTAATTTAACCATTATCAACTCCTTAATTAACAGGATCCGTAAAAATGTCAAATCAAATCACAAAGAAACCTAATCAAATTCAGTGCGCAGCTTAATTGCACCCGGCCCGATTCTATCGTTGGAATTAAACTAATCGATTTTCAAATGATAATTTCCTATAATACCTTTTATCTCATAATAATTCATTCCGTTCAGTTCGTTAGATTAGGGAGAGACGACCTGTTAGTTTTCATCTGCCAGTAAAAGCGGCGGTAACACGGGAAATAAAGAGAAAGGCAGAAGGCCAACACGGAGAATGCGCAATGCGTTCCGTCAATACTGCCACCAATCCGTGCCGAAAGTGCGGATAAAACTCAGCGTGATATCCAAGTTGCCGTATCTACGCTCCTCCGAACAGCACAGCCAAGACACCCGTCGCTAGACGACCAACATCTTTATACACAAAATGGTCGATTCGGGTTCATTGTCGGTTAATGCATGGACTGCCAAGGAATAGCCTGCCCTGTTAATAATGTGACGCGTGACTTTCTTTTGTTATGCATCTTTTACGAGTACTTGAGGCGTTTTGGTGTATTATTTTTATAAAGAAAATAATGACTATTAAACTGATGACTCAGATTATCGACGTTATTTGAAAGATAAATGTGTCACTGTCATGCCTAAGTAGTAGGTAACTACCAAAGTTGTTCATTTTCTATTGTGGAAATGCAATAAATTTTACAAAATTTACTCATTGACCACCTCATAAGCTAACTGTATCGTTAATTATTCTAAAGCATTGGCGTAGGTAAAAAAGCACTGTATATTATCTATATTAATTTTTCACTCAGAATCAACAGAATTGTCAAATTGAGTTCACACGCAATACTGTTGAAATATTAACTTTTGCTAGCCAAATAAATATTTTATGGGTAACATTTAATTATTTTGGTTCATTATTTTTTTCCATCGACCAACTCTTCAAAATATCTCCCACGTCAAAATAATTCAATAGTGAATTGGATTTACACTATATTTCTTACCGTGATAGGTTAGTATGCTGGTGTTGCAAAGAGTACAATGTAGCAAATAAGACCTACGGTTGGTTATAGGTTCAAAAAGCAAATATCTGTGACGATGACATTTTATGTAGTTTATATTCTTGAACCCGTTTTCCGAATATTTGGCAACAGTGCAATTGTTTTATTTTATATTTTTAGGTATTAACAATATTGTGTGAAACTAACTACTCTGTGGACTAAAGCCCCAACCAGCGTTGAATTGCACCCACAATATCAACCCATATATTCTTTATTATTAACTTTTGTAACATTTTTTACTAGTAAATATATGTTAAATCTCCTCTAATTCCTATCAATGAAGTCGTATGCTAATGAACAATTCCACAGACAAAGCTCTATTCAATAATTATCTAAAAAAAATACTCTAGCTAACTTTACTAACCTGGTTTAATCCACTCTGTAAATATCTAAGTTTACTCTTGAAAATGTGGGAACTCGAAAATTCAACCACAATAGATGAGATCTGACCTATTTCTGAATTTTTAGGATTGCTTCTTCAGGTGGCCTCCTTTAAGTTGAGTCAAATATCTAACTATAAAAATTATTATACCAATAAATTAAAATTATTTGAAATTAAATATCGACAATGTCAAAAGTGAACCTGTCAATGAATTTAAACGTCATAATGACCTTCTTAATTAATAAAAAAAATTAATCTAGCTAAGGTTAGTAAATTTAGCTAGATTATTTTTTTTTTAGATAATTATTGAATAGAACTTTGTCTGTGGAATTGATCATTTGCATACCTAGGTGTTTGGTATCAGAGAGTATACATATGACTTCATTGATAGGAACTGTAAGAGATTTGACATCTATTAGCTTAAAATACCTTTCTAATACAGTAAAAAAAGTGCAATGTTTCTAGCTCATTTTTTATTATTAAGGAATTTTATTCCATTTTAACATTTTTTATTTCTCGTTTTCATTGCAACGAGTTTTGTAATCAACGCCAATTCTTTATCCATTACATTATTCAGGTAAATAGTAGGAACGTACTTAATATAAGAACAGCTGCCTTAGATATTACTGAATAATAGAAAATGTCGGAATTGTTATATGTTTTGTTTTAAATATTCAGATAAAATTAAATGTAGTAACATTAATTAATTTACCCACAATCAAACTAAAAATAACCTTTGCAAGCCCAAATTGAAGCACGCATGTTACTTTTAGGAAACGGTTTAGAAACAGTGACATATTGATGCAAATTTTTTGTTTAAATCAAGTTCCAATAGCACTAAATCATTATAATTCACATTTAACAGTCACACAAACACTTGTGTTTACTGTATAAGTAAACGTTTGGTTAAGAAAATAAACTAGATCACTACCAACCCAGAAACACAATGACGTCCTAAGGATATCCTTAAGACGAACATTAATGAACACTAGAGTGTTGTCTAGTAGACGTCCGTTTAAGGATTTTAGATGTCCGACGGACGTCTGTAGGACATCCGTTTTCCATGGACCACAAATGAATATTTGAACCATTTAAGGACGTACCAAGTGCCTAAAAAATACGTATACAATGGATGTCTATTAACGAACATCCAGTGGACGTCTGACTGATGTCTCTAAAAAGTAAAAAATAACATTGAGTAAGTTCAAACTCTGAATTAATTTGGTGTTGCATTGTGAGTAAATTTAATATTTTAACAAACAAATGAGTTTATCTAAATATTTGGTTAGAGAAATCAAAATATGTGAGTGAGAATATATTGAGGAAAAATAACACCAATCGTTGTAGATATTACACATTGTATAGTAAGTGGAAGGGGGAAAACAAAGTTGGGTACGAGCAGGTACCGAAGCGCAGTTGTAGTTTTGCTATGTATGAAACAAGTCACTACTGTCTGTGGACGATAATCATTAAGTGCATTGTTCTAACTAGATCATGGACTGCAATTGTAATAAATTTTCAAATTACAATTTGCATAAAAAAGTAGTAGGTAAGTAACAATGGTCGCCTTCAACCAATACAAAAAATTGTTGATTTGCTTCTTATTTCAGAAAACCTATCTTGTGTATGTGCGTCATTCCATGATTACCGTTGCACTTGATCCTCAACTACTTATATCTATAAAATTATGAAAAATTAATCAAACCTGGAAATTTTGAATTTCAACAGTATTATTCAATAAGGAGCCATTTGAACTACATCAGTCATACAACACCACTGAATATTTTGACACCAAAGTACATATTTTGTTAAATTTAGAGAGAATGTATTGTTTGATAAAATGAAACATCTTTACATACTGCGTCATGTTAGGTATTATATACAATAGTACATTATACTATAAGGGAGAGAAATGCGTTATTTTGGCAGAGGTGCAATTTGAAGCCCGAGGGCTACAATACACCGAGGACAAAATAGCATATCTCCCGAATGGTATATACTATTTTTTCCACGGTCTCATTAACTTAAAAACACATATTTTGCCATTATGAAGTAAGTAGCACCAGAATTATTGTATTCGGATTTGAGCATTTATTTAGTAGTCGTTGAGTTACTGTCATAACTACAAAATAAACAAACAAAAAGAATTGTCAAATTAAGGTGCTAGTTTGGTTTAGTTTAAAGTTTGTTTAGTGCACAATGAATAATTGTGAGTCGGAAGAGATTGTGGAGGCTGCAAATATTGCAATAAGCAATTTGCTGCCTATGAAGTCAAGATCTTTATACGATATAGTCTACAATCGGTTCCAAAAGTGGTGCGCCGAGAAAAATGTTCAAGTATACAGCGAGAATGTTTTGTTGGCATATTTCAGTGAAAATGCAAAGAATTACAAGTCTTCCACATTATGGACGCAATATTCTATGGTTAAGTCATGCTTGATAATTTACGACAACATAGATATAAGCAAATTCCTCAAGCTGATCGCATTTTTGAAAAGAACCGGTGACGGATATCAAGCGAAAAAATCGAAAATATTGTCAAAGGGTGAAATCGATCGTTTTCTATCAAGTGCAGATGACAAAGAATTCTTAATGATTAAGGTAAGATTACTTTTGTTGTTAGGTATTTCAATTATTAAGTATATTGATTTTTTATAGGTTGGATTAATTCTGAGGATTGCCGAAGCTTGTCGAACTGATGAACTAGTCAATTTACCTGTATATGGTATTGAAGATGTAGGTTCTTCCTTGATTGTAAAAATTCCAAACACTAAGACGAAGATTCCACGAACCTTTCTGGTTACCGATGCGGGAAATATGCTTGAATTGTTTCGAAAATATCTGTCCCTTCGTCCTCCCCACGTCAAGCATAAGCGCCTTTTTTGTACACAAAGCAGGAAAATGTAGTTCGCAGCCAGTTGGCAAGAATACCATGGAAAAAATTCCGAGTGTAGTAGCTTCGTATTTAAAATTACCTGATGCTGCATATTATACTGGTCACTGCTTACGAAGATCTTCAGCGACATTACTGGTGTGGATATCACGACAATAAAGCGTCATGCTGGTTGGAAATCAACGACAGTCGCTGAGGGTTATGTCGAGAACTCCATCGAAAATAAGACCAAAATTGCCAAAATGTAAGCGAAAGTAATATTCCTTCTAATATTAATTTTGAAAATTGTACAAATGTAACATTTAATTTAAATGTCAATAAATAATTTCAATGTTATATTTTTTTGCATGAAAAACGTTCTCGATAATGTAAACTCCCTTGGGAGCATTATACTCCCTTGGGAATAATCTACTACTACTTCTGTTTTAATTTTGATGTCATAGAAACTGATTTCTACTCCCGACCGTGGAAAAACCTACTTTCAACCTTTATCTTATTTAACTTGTTATAACAAACTTTTCAGATAGTGTGTGGGTAGTAATTAATATTATAATATAATAACAATGATTTATTTGTATTGTTATTGTTGTTATGATTGCTTCCACACGAAGCACCTCACGCATTTGAAGTCCTGTGTGTTCGAAGCGCTATATGACCGAAAGCCTATGAGCCCGAATACCTTGCCTGTTCGAATAGAGATGTGCGCGGTCTCGGCTGACTGGCGGAAAGAGAAGTCCACGATGCAATTCGCCTGGATGATTCGTTATCGCGGTAAGAAGATAACGCACCAATGTTCACAGTGATAATGCAGCCTTCTATTAAGACGCTTAATTATAATATGATGGGTGTGAAAGTAGCCATGGAAATTAATCCACGGTTTTCAAATTAAATTTATATGCATAATCGTTGATTCCAATACATCGATCACATACATAATGTTATAAATCTCACTTGTCTCTAATATTATGAATCGAATAAAACGTAAACTTTACCTAAATAAAAAAAATATTCACCATAAAATACTTATGACCTTGTCAAAAAACTATTATAATATAATAGCAATATTACAATCTTGTCCCTACAACTGCTGAAATAACTTCTGTATAAATGGGTATATAAATTGTTCAATCTATATGTATTTTACAGTTGAAACATATAAAAACAGTACTTTTACATATGCATGCATATGAAGTAAATACGTAGATGGGTATTTACCACATGAAATAAAATCACAAGTAAGTACACATAATAATAATTAAACATCTTAACAAAAGGCTGTATTATGGTAATTAATTAATAATGTTATTAAAATTCTGTGAAAGTGATACATCACTGTGAACACTGTTGCGTTATCTTCTTACCGCGAGAACGAATCATCCAGGCGAATTGCATCGTGGTCTTCTCTCTCAACCAGTCAGCCGGGACCGCGCACATCTCTATTCGAACAGGCTGGTATTCGGGCTCATAGGCTTTCGGTCACGTAGCGCTTTGAACACACAGGACTTCGAGCGCGTGAGATGCACCCCTTCCACTATTCCATTAAACCTACCTATATTGTGTACCATCTAAACAGCTTTTCTTTTTATAGACTAAATTTTATGACGTAATTCTTTATAATAATTTTATTATTATCTATTATTATTATTATAATTAATTTAATAATAATTATTATAAATATTTATAAAGTAAATTAAACACGTTTAATAGGTACATAATAGGTCTATTGTTCATAAAAACTGTGTAGGAACCAACACAGTATAATGAAAAATCATCACTATTTTGAGTTTGTTATAACACTAAAATTATATAAAGTAACTCATTCCTGATTTAAATTGTATACATGTTGTGAAAAAATAACGAAAAAGATTGATAATATAACTCTATGTTGTATTTGGAATAACATAGTTTAGAAAGCTAACTCAAAAATTGTTCAGTGTTAGCCTTAAAAGATTTATTTAGCTAAGAAATAACTGAGTGAACATTACCTACTCAATGAATAACATGGCGTTGCAGTTGAGATAAAAATTGACATGATTTAAATTTATGGTAAATGCTGAATGGGAACCTATACTTTTTTCTCCTAAACTTAATCAGGAGTACAAAAACTAGTAACTTTTATACGATACATTGTTTTGTAACTTAAAAATAATAAAGATCAAGTTGGAACATGAAAAAAAACGGATTTTAATGCTTGTAGAGATCTTGACAGGAAAACTATTTTACGGAGTCATGAATCTTTTGTGAGACGAGTTGACAAGTGTATTGAAATTAATCGGTCATCATTTTGAACATTTATTGGGAACTTATTTTGTTATGTAAAACCTGGTGCATATTTGCTCAAATAGATCACGATCACGTGATTGGTTAGATGACACTTTAATTTTTTATAATATTGTAAATAAAGTTACAAAAAAATGTTTCGTATAAAAGTTACTAGTTTTTTTGATCTTATTAAGTTTAGGTGAAAAAAGTATAGCTTTCCATTTGAAAATCTAAAGTTAGTTTCGCTATATTGTGATTTACTGACATAAACTTATTTGATTGTTATTGTTTTTAAGTTACAAAAAAATGTTTCGTACAAAATTACTAGTTTTTTACTCCTTATCAAGTCTGGAAAAAAATTATAGCTTCCTGTTTGAAAATCTAAAGTTAACCTCGTTATAACCTTGAAAACATAACCAATGCGAAAAAACTACACCGCCATTTTATTTGTTCAAATGTTTTTGTTCTTTTGCGGCCTTCCATTTCTCTATTTAACAAATAAGCTGCAAATCAAATATTATAGGTAATATATGGGAGATATAGCGTGTATTAAAAATAAATTAATATTTCGCTTTGCTCATAATATTTACTAATTTTCTATCTTTTGTTTAACGACATAGTTTACTGACACTAAAACTTCCCCTACAGAAAGAGATAAGTTAAGTCACAGTAACAAAATATCCCATTACAGACAAGGTAGGTAATTATAAAGTTTAGATTAAACTTATATTAGGTATTACATATTTTGCCCACTACTTTTGTACCACTACTAATGGGACTTTTAACACTAGTCAGTAGACAGTACTTTTACCGTTAAATTCAATTTTATTTTGTATTATTTTTGCTGTACCCAAAAGACAAAAAACAGTTTTGTGTAGATAATTAAATGGTCCTAAAATAGACATCCATCCGACGTAATATTAACGACGCCTCTGAGAGGTACATTGTTGAGTTTTATGGACGTCCAGGAACGTACCGACTTAAAATGGACGTCCAACGGACGTAATATTAAGGATGTTCTTGAGATTCTCCTCTTGGACGTACAGAATTGGTCTTGGGACGAATGACCTAAAATGGACTTAAAATGGATGTCCCGCGAACGACGAAAAAACGTGTTTTCCAAGCAGTCCTCAATACTAATTCGCATTTTTTTAAATGTGCTAAATTGTGTTAGTTGTTCCGCACATTGTGCCGATTAAAAGCATTTAATATCTACCTATATTCTCTAGAAATTACGAAAGAACCGAAATTTTCTGCCTTCACATTTTGCAAAATTTCATTTTTATTTTCAGTGTGCTGAATTGTGGTAGTTATTCCGAACATTAAGCAGAAAATTAATAACTATCTAGTCCCGTTCTACGGAAAATGCAGAAAAAACGAAAATTTATTTTATTATTTTCCTTTTTTTTCAATCAAGTCAAGAATAAGTAGATTGTTTATTTAATTTATTGATTTTTAAATTTTGTGGGTTATTCTTCAAATAAAATAGTAGGTAGCATTACATATTGACCTATGGATAATTTTATTCTACATCTGCTACTATCAAGTTCCAATATGGTGTCCATAAGAAAAACAAAATTGAATTTTTTACTGTATTAGAAAGGTATTTTAAGCTAATATAAATCAAATCTCCTACAATTCCTATCAATGAAGTCATATTAATGTATGTTCTCTGATACCAAACATCTAGGTATGCTAATGAACAATTCCACAGACAACGCTCTATTCAATAATTATCTAAAGAAATTAATCTATCTAAATTTACTAACCTTGCTTTAATGAAAAGACTCTATAAATATCTAACTTCACTTTTGGCAGTTGGAACACGGCAATTCAACCACAATAGATGAGATCTGACCTATTTCTGCATTTTTAGGATTGCTTCTTCAGGTGGCCTCCTTTAAGGTCAGATCTCATCTATTGTGGTTGAATTGTCGTGTTCCAACTGCCAAAAGTGAAGTTAGATATTTATAGAGAGTTTTCATTAAAGCAAGGTTAGTAAATTTAGATTAATTTCTTTATATAATTATTGAATAGAGCTTTGTCTGTGGAATTGTTCATTAGCATACCTAGATGTTTGGTATCAGAGAACATACATTAATATGACTTCATTGATAGGAATTGTAAGAGATTTGATTTATATTAGCTTAAAATACCTTTCTAATACAGTAAAAAATGTTACAAAAGCTAATAATAAGGAATATATGGGTAGATATTGTGGGTGTAATTCAACGCTGGTTGGGGCTTTTGTCCACTGAGTAGTTAGTTTCACACAATATTATTAATACCTAAAAATATATAACAAAATTGAATGTTGCATAACCGAAACTAGTGGTTGTAGGAATTATATTTTGACGAAAATCGATTTCTCGTAGGTATATTCTAATCGCTCTGTCTCTAATTCAACTCTGTTGAGAAATAATGACGCTAGATGGCATTTTCTAAAATCGCTATTTTCAGTTTCATCATAATATTTCAACAAGGGCAATATATATCTTAGATATATATGTTTGGTTTATTTTAATAACCCTTAAAAGCCACAACTTTTTTCTAATTTGTCACCCTGTATATTTTACGAGATGCCAATGGTGAGCCGTGAAAAGCGGACCACTCTGTATACTATGTCAGTATCTATAGTAATAACCAGCAATATATTGTGATTATTTATGATTTTTTTATATTTAAAAAGGTAAGGGTAAAGTGTTTTAATGTAAAATGAAAATTTAAAGACGAAGTTGAAAATTGCACTAATCTAAGTGCACATAATAATGCCAAAAATGGCATTCAATAGTTGTTTTAGTTATGTAGTGTTTACTTACCTGTATTAAAAGGTTTTAGTACTCTTAGAATGATTATTAACTCTCAGAAATCATAAATGATATTGAAATAATTGTTAGTAATAAATACACATGTAAACTTCTTTGCTGTAGATACTCTGTCATAGTTTATGACACTCTGCTTTCCTGAGTACCTAGAGGTATGGCAAATGATGAAGTTATGCAAAATCCAAATCCAAACTTGATCTCTGTTTACCACTCCGCTTCCGGAATAAGGTAAACATTGTTCTGATACTGGAACGTGGTGTCGTTAATGTTTGGACTTAACATTTTAATTAAAAGTATTAAATAAACAAAGCGTTGTTAACTCTATTATATGTACCTCTTTTCTGCACCTATTTAGTAAGTAGGTATCTATATACGTACATAAAAAATACACTGACAACATACTTCATCGCAGTCAATTTGTATGAACTTTAATGAAGTGGACTCCAAATATGTGAATCGCATGGAATTGGGGACAGATGCCCCAGTCTTTGGTTTTTAGGCTTATACGGCCAGAGCTGTAATTTGATACATGGTGATTTTCCGGGTTGTTATGCCGTGACCTCGGTAACTGGTAGCTGAATTAAAATGCACATCCCTAGCATTAGCCGGGATTCTTTTACCTGCCCTGGTTGTTCTCGGGCTAGGCTCTGTGGGGACAGACCCGCTATCGGTGTCTCTGGGCCTGTCTATATATTGATTTCGGTTCCTATTGTTGGTGTTACGACTGCTACGGTCGGAACCGTTCCTCGGATAATGGTGGTCCTCCGAGGCGTTCCGTAGCCGCCGCTGTAACTGGAAGCATGGGATGCGTCACGGCATAACAACCCGGAAAATCACCATGTATCAAGCCCCAGTCTTTGTTAAACCACATTTCTTCCTACAATATTTAACATAAATAGATATTAGAGAGTTATTGAACGTCTCATAGCGTTAAGCAGTATTTAGGTTTTCCACAATTAAGTATGTGCATATGTGCTGTTTCATTAAGGCAGCAGTAATAAGGATAGTGTTTGACCATATTTATGCATAATTAAGGTAACGTCGAAAAATCTGTTATTTGTTAGACAGGGTTGTTCGGCTGTAATCGATCATGCCCGTTGTGATATCCTTCCAGCCTGAAATAAAAATAAAAATAAAATATTTCGCTTTTTTAATTAGTTTCGATTGTTTAATTAGTTTCCGATAAGTAAACTTATCCTCATTTTTCTCAAAATTTTGATGAGATAGGTACTCTTATTCCAATCCATCATTAAATTGGTAAAAAATGAGAGAAATTAACAAAAGGATAAGGGAATCCGACCCGACAAATTATTAACCAGTAACTATATTTTTGTGGACAAAATAAGGTTTATATAAAGTATAGTTAGTCAACCGGCCTTGGTTGTGGACCATGTCGGCTAGATGGCAGGACTATAATATGTGCAAATCTCTTAAACAAGCTCTAGACCAGCCGGTAAATAAAGTTAGACTGGCTGTATTTTTAAAAACAAAGTCAGACTGACTCTGTTTACTGACTTGCTTAGAGCTCGTTTAAGAGATTTTGCATATATTATAGTCCCGCCATCTGTTCTATTAAAGGTTTAAGTGGGAGAATAGCCTTACTCTATAACTTCGCTTTTCTGTATTATACAGACGTTTATTATTTTTATTATTATTATAATTATATATTTAGCATATAAAAATTAAAATATTTAGTTTAAAAATATATAAATACCTACTTCTGAGTTGTAATGATTTTAATTAGAATAAGATTAGTGATTAGTATTATTACACTGGTATATATAGAAAAGGGGTCTGTACTGTTGACCAGACCCACGCACTGAATCCGAATCTGAAGTCCGTTTACCTCAAACACCCTCAAAATTTTGAGTAAATCTCAAAAAACAGCAAAAATCACAAAACATCGCATTAGTAAGCGCAGCATTCGCAAAACTTTTGAGATTTTTTTATGCATAATCACAGGTAGGTACTACTACGATTGCGAAAGCTATATAACATTTTACATGCAAATGTTGCTTCAGTTCTAAGACCAGAAAAAATAGCAGTTGTGGATGAAACTGGCTTCATATCTCCCGGTGGCATCTTTTGCAGTTTGTGATCTCACTGGCTTCTCTCTATGTCGCAATGAAGCTCTTACTTCAGGTTTCTCTCTCCTCTGGTTCCTACCGAATGCACAGCAGGTAACATTGAACTTTACGTTTAATGCCGAGATAACTGGCTGGTAATGAATAAGTTGTGGTAATGGTATGAACGTGGACCATTTTCATGAGGGGGAAGAAATGGAATTTGACGAACCATTCGAAAAGGAAAGTGAAAACGATACCGAAGATCAGCATCTACTTGTCAGTTTCTTTTTCTGATTTTTGCAAAATTTTGGAGTGATGGAGTCATGGGCGAAGTTATGGAGGGGTTTCGTTGCTTCGTCCTCCAAAAATGTTCATAAAATAAAACACACATTTTAAAACTGATATTAAAAATCATACTTTCACAGTCCACTCAGGGTTGATGAACTTTGTCCATGGATGGAGCTCAACAGACTTTAAATTTCAATTTGACTCACCAAAATATATGAGAACAACATTTGACCCAATCCCAAACATTTTCAGTTATTTTTTACGATTTTCGCAAAGTCGGTGATGGTGAAGCTAAACAGAATGTATCAAAATACATAAGAATCCGTGCTTACTAACATGATTTTCGTAATGTAACAACTGTTCGCCTTTTCCAGCTATTTCTCGCGATTTTAGCAAAATCTGTAGGTGATGCAGTTCAATAAAAATCAGATTTGCCTTCAGCGCATCAAAACACATAAGAAACACACTTGAGCAATGTCAGAAACAGTTTTTGAGCTTATTAACGTTATTTTTTGCGATTTACTCAAAATTTTGAGGATTTTTGAGCTAAACGAACCTCAGATTTGGAATCACTGTGTGAAAATAGATAGATAGGTGAGATTAGTAAAAACACAGACCATTTTTTGTGTGTCTTTGTTATTATTACTATTATTAAGTATGACTAAGTAGGTATACACATAAGATCAACACATACTCTTAAATTGACAATAAATTGATAATTTAGACATGCATGTCCATTACGGAAAAATATAAAAAATATGATAACCATATATTAATTAATTAATGCACTAACAAGATATTGAGAAATAATAACCTTGCAAAGCACTGAGATCTCGGTGTGACGTCAAAACCTTGTCGTGAGCATCAGACGTTAGTATAGGAATATGGGATCTGGCAATGATGTTTATTTGATTGACGATGTTGAAATGATTCAACGTTGTCACACCATAAGGTATTCCACCTATATATGAAATTTTGCAGTTTTATAATATATAGTTATAGGTATTGGGTATAATATTATTTTTCCAATGCTCAATTATAAAATATAAATTAAACTGACATAAACAGGCAGCTGAAAAATTATATAATATACAGGGTGTCCCATAATTATTACGACAAATTGATAGGGGTCGTAGAGGGCATGAAAATAAGCACTTTTACCTTATAAACCCATGTCCGGAAATATGTCATTTAGCCGCTACAGTGCAGGTGCCCTCTGACTCATTAGCTTGCTGTGTTTACTTTTTTGTCGGCCTAAAATCGCCATACCGACTCAGTTCAATGGCTGGCTATCATAACAAAAAAAAAACAAAAAACACACCGATTCAGTTAGTTTCATTAGTTTCAGTGTGCAAAACGTAAATAGCATTAATTGGGTCGTACAATGGAGCATTATTGGTATGCAGAATTTGCTGATATGTATATCATTTACGGAGAAGATGGTGGTAATGGGAGAAGAGCCGTACACTGAACGGTTTCCAGAACGTCATCATCCTCATCATAGCATTTTTGCTAAAATTCATGGACGTCTTCGTGTCAGGGCGGCCCTTCGTGCGTGCGTGCCATTGCTCATGATATGGGAGCGACACGAAGTACTGTTTGGCGGGTTCTCCGGGATCAACAACTACACCCGTACTACCGCCTGTTACGTTAAGTCCAACCCATGGGTCTGGAGGACCATCTGCCGCGTCGCCGTTTTTGTCGTTGGTGGTTGTACCAGGAGTTGAGACAACCACACTTTGGTCGCTACGTTTTGTTTACTGATGAGGCCTGTTTTACAAGGGATGGTTATTTTAATAGCCGTAATAGTCACATTTGGAATGAAAATAACCCCCATGTCATAGCCCTCTGTAGAGACCAACATCAGTTTGTAATTAACATCAGGGCCGGTATTGTGGGCGAGCAGATCATGGGGCCATATTTGCTCCCACCACATTTGAATGGACACGTTTATGCTCAATTCCTGCAGCATGTGCTTCCAGAACTATTAGAGGATGTGCCACTGGACATAAGTATTAGCATGTGGTTTCAACACGATGACGCGCCAGCCCACTTTACCTTGCCAGTGCGACACTATTTGAATAAAATATTTCCTAACAGGTGGATAGGCCAAGGTGGCTCTGTGCATTGGCCTGCGCGGTCATCCGACTTAACCCCCTTGGATTACTTTCTCTGGAGCCCTCTAAAAGCTTTAGTGTATGAAACTCCTGTTCCCAACCAAGAGCTACTGGGAAGAGTGATGGCCGCGTCCGCACAGGTTCAGGACATACCGGGGATATTCGATAGAGTTCGACAATCAATGAAGAATCGTGCCCAGCTGTGCACTGAGCAACGTGGAGGACACTGAGAAATTATTCTAAGCTCTTTCAGTAAACTGGTACTTTTTCAAATTTTTCTTTTTTTTTTTTTGCTGTAGTGGTCAAACTGCATATTTCCTGACAGGGGTTTATAAGGCAAAATTGCTTATTTTCATGCCCTCTACAACCGCTATCATTTTGTCACAATAATTATGGGACACTCTGTATATATCTACATTGGATACCAAAGTCACAAAGTTACAAATATTACACTACAATTATTAACACATCATCTACTGAACATCGCAAGGTGGGTACTGTCTTTTAAATTAGTGCTTTCTAATCTAATTATCACACTTAAATATAAACGACGTAATACTGGCATTGCCACTTCATTGGAAATCGTCCCAGTTATTAAAAATTGCCATTAGAGTAAGTAATTCTTTCTTAAGGTTGCCCAGAACATTTCGTTTGGTAACTTGAATCAGTGACCTCATAACTTCTAAGAGAGTTTAAAGTTAGAATATTTTAAATATCTATATATGATCCTGTAAACAATTGTATCTAATTCTTCAATTCTTCGTACTAACAATAAATGAAGATGTAAATGTTGCAATATGGAAAATGTATTAGCTAATAATGTTCACTAAGTTTTGTTTCATTAGCATAGCACAGTGGAGAAAAAAATTAAAAAAAAAGAGGGGCGAAAATTTTGAGGGGAGGGTTTTTGCAAAAATGTTATATAAAATACCCCTCCGTTGTTGGACGTTTTGGAGTAAGTAAGTGTGGGATTATTTGCCAACATTCGTTGATGATGATGATACGTATTCTTAAGTCATCTAGATATACTTTAAATATTTGTTGCTGTTCACTTGAATTAAATTATACACTATTTATAAAATCAAAGATTATGGATTATTATTACTTTAACACCTCAATTTTTTAAATACTAAGTATATATTATACAATAAAATTAACACTTTAATGTATCAGCTGTACACCTTTAGTATTACAAATGACACTTAAATGTGTAATAGTTATCCATAATATTTGTTATATTAGTTATAGCAGTAGTAGTAGTAGTAGTAGTAGTAGTAGTAGTAGTAGTAGTAGTAGTAGTAGTAGTAGTAGTAGTAGTAGTAGTAGTAGTAGTAGTAGTAAGTAAGTAAGTAACGGCGACAACAGCCTGGCAGTTAGGCCACAGGTGGGCCCCTTTTGTCTACCCCACCCATCACCTTTCCATTATCTACTTCTATCTAATAAATCAGAATCTTAGTCCATGATACGCCCCGCTCTTCTCTTTGCAACTCCTCGGCGCCAAATATCCTATGTCTTGGTCCTCCAAAAACCACGCAGTGCCCTAGAAAGTGAATGGGAGTGGCCTCTCCTTCTCCACATTCCAGGCTTAAAGGATCCGCCTCTATCCCTATCAAATTTGGATACATTCTGAGTCTGCAGTGGCCTGTCAGAACCTCTAGCATTTGGTTCAGGAGCCTTCGACTGAAGTTCAGCAGCCACACTATACTAAATTTATTTGGTTCATCTAAATAGTTATCGGCCAGCCTACATCCTATATGTCTTCTGCAATTCCATCCTAATATTTGGTAGGTTCCAAGAATAGGTTCGGGTCCTCGGTCAGGCGCCGCAGATCCTAGACGAGCTAGCTGGTCAACCTTCTCATTACCGGGAATTCTTTTATGATCCGGAACCCAGACCAACTCCACTTCCCTCTGTCTGGTCAGAGACTTCGGGGCATCTCCACACTCGTGGCCGGAGGTAGATCTCGTTCTTGGATATCTAAAGGCTCTGAGAGTAGTCTATTAGATTAGATAAATTGGTCGGTCAATGGTCGCGTGGTTTAAGGTGTCAGTACTTGAATCGATGTCGCTAGACCAGTGTGGGTTCGAGCCTCGCAGCTGGTAGACTGTATATCAGTTATATTCGTGTAGAGGATTAGCACCCTCTCTGCGGGTGGAAGAATGTTGGCTTGGGTCAATGTGAGAGATTGATACCGGTCGACATTTGACTACCCCCTAGCCTGCTTAATAATATATGCCGCCCCTTTCTCGCACAAGTCTTCGACTTCTGGGCTAATCCTCATGATTAGAGATATTACATTATTAGTATTATTGCACCTGAATACTTACCTCCTACCCAGATCCATCCATGTAGCATACCAGGAATTTCTGGAAGGAACATGTCCTCTACTTACTCCCACCATTCCCTCGAGAGGAAGGTGGTGGTATACTTCCTTTCCAACCTTAATCTGTCCTTCGCTTCAGCAGCCTATTAGATTATATAAAGATATTCTCCTCCACACAATTTCTTACTTCTTTTTTGTTTGCTACCATCAAAATAGTAAATACCTATGCCTGGAAGACCGTGGCGTATATACTCAGCAAAAAACATTGCCGGATATATTAATTTTCCAGATATATTCCTGAACCTGAATACGTATCTCCTACTCTGATCCATCCGTGTAGCATATAAGGGATTCCGGGGGGAAACATGTCCTCTACTTACTCCCACCGTTCTGTCGAGGGGACCTTTAAAGCAGAGATTAGGATCTCCTTCTCCACCCTAAGGGCTATAGCGGCATGAACTTCTGTCAGACTTTCTGTTCACCAACCGCTAGCATCTCTTATTCTCAGGTATGTCGCCATTACCTCCCTTACTATCCATATTAGGAGGTGTGACAACCCCAGAACAGTAATTGAGGTTGTTTTCATCTCATCTGTAATATTTGGATCTTCGATAACCCTTTGGCTTTGGCCCCATATTGTAGCCTCGGCGTGATCACCGCTGTGTACACCCAGCGAAGTACCCAAATATTGAGTCCCCAGTTCATACCTACTACTTTCCTTAATTGTCGGAAAGTTATCATTGATTTCCGGGATTCTTTCAGTCTGTTAATCCCAATATAATTTACTGTCCAAGGTTACACCTAAGTAGCATGTTTTTTACCCACCTTAGATTCGACATAGAATAAATACACCAATGAGTTTAATTGGTATTTATCTACCTCTTCTCTATCAAATCCACAAAAATAAAAAGTTTAAATAATACTGTTATCAACTACTATAACGTATTTAAAATTGACGGAAATCATGAAATAGCTGACATCTGATGAGAGATCGGAACTGCTGTAGAGATATAGTATTAATTTTGCTGTATTTTTTAGTCATTTTGCAAACTTTATTGAGATCGTGCGGTATTTAGATATACAAAAACGCAAAATAAATGCAAGAATATTTGCACAAAATCTTGGAAGATGCTATTCACCAGTGCTCCTCTTACTGTACCTACTTCTGATATTTCCCTGCATAAATTTCCTGTAGACTCAAAACTATGAGAGAGGTTTTTATGCCAGGTTATAACAAAGTTAGGTTGTGAATTATTTAAGGATGTTTTTAAATCTGTAATATGCATTATACTGCCCATTTTCTCCGTTTAATAAAATAGATATTTCATGGGGTGGCTGAACTAAAGCAGATGTCTGTAAACATAGGTTTTTAACCACATTCTACCGCAAATAGAATTATGTGCCTTGCCTCACTTTCCTTTGGAAGTCTTACACGAACCAAATAGTCCAAGATCTCTGTTATACAGATATCTCGAACAGAACCATTATATGTGAATTTAAAAGGTTACCAGCATACTAAAAATTGACGATATATATATATATATATATATATATATATATATATATATATATATATATATATATATATATATATATATATTATGTATATATATATATATATATATACACTCTAGTAATTTGTCTTACATTAAAGTTAAAATAATCCTTTTGATAAGTCCTAAAAATACATTTTCCTGTTAAAAATTACATAAATACAAAAAACTGCATCATAAAACACAACCCTCCGACAATTAAAAGCTTTATAACCCTCTGCGGCAATAATAAACAAATTGTTGATCCAGCCATCTAGTGGCTCGTAAATTTCGCGAATTAGAGAAATTACAAGCTATGCTTTTAACTTATTTCAATCTTTCTTTTTTTACTATATTGTTGGCCATGTCGGTTCATGAGCTACACATTTTATTCCACTGCTGTACATTATTATCTAACTATTGATTTCTGAAATATTTGAATCAATATAGCTATTCAGTCCAAGCAAAATCGCTAATCTAAGAATATTTATTATAATAATAACAATGATAATGCCTTTAATTCCTGGATGAAAATAATATAATTCAATATTTGCAATAGCCAACAGAATCAATGATCCGCATGAGGAAATATGCTCAGGAACAGCCCTTCTCTACGATCTTATGAAAACGGTAGTAAAAATAAAAGTCAACAAATTAAAATATTTGTCGAGCTATGAACAAATCATTACTACTATAAAAGAAACATCAAACAATGGTAGGCATAAAGCATAAAAATGATAACCATAAAACGTTTACTTACATAACATACTTTGAGTCAAAAGGAATACAGAATTACCAGGCCACTTCCTTCCCACACAATAAAAGGATTTTCGGTCTATATTGTGGCGGCTTTATTTTCTGTTTGGAAACCCAGCTTAGGATGACCATTAAACCCTTATGTGGCTCTTCATAGTGAATAAAATTCCACTTTATAAAGCTTGTACATATACTTAAATAACTTATTAAATTTTCTATATAAGTGTATATATTTCAATAAAAATTAAGATATCTATCTGAAGTAGTGCATATAAATAAAATTTAATATTCGTAATGCAGAGTGTTGCGTGTACATGGCGTTACCTTGAGGACATTTTTTTTTAATTTAACTAAGATTTCTTATATTCAAAGTTGCTTTGTTTTACAGTTAGAGGACGTAAATGTTGTTTTTCCAAATAATTCTTAAAATCGTTTTTAAGCAAAAAATGTGCACATATTTCACTTCGATAAACACCCCCGTTTTCCGGATATTCGCACTTCAACTACAACAAAAATTTAAAATAACTTGTTTAAAAATGAACAGCAACGTTATTACAGTAAACACGACTTTAATAATTCAACGAAATGTCCATCATTAACATGAATGCATTTTCTTATATCCCGATTGAAATATCATCTTACTTTAAATAAAGTACAAGCTAAATCTTTCAAATGGCTACGAGGTGGCCAAGGAAATTCGCTGCCACGACCTATCCATCTATGTGGAAAATGTTCGTTAAAGAGATTTCTAACTTGGCAAATTATCTCAAATATGCGCCACCATTAATGCGGGCTGGCAATTCATGTGGTCCAACTATAAAATCAGCAACAATGCCTCACCAAATATTTATGGAAAATTAATGATAGAAAAGTGTTTCCCTAAATAAGGATTTTCTTTTGTTTTCTTGTTTCAAGTTGCAAAAGTTTAATCTTGCAGGTAGGTCATTAGTAGAGCGCGGAAAGTATTCCTGCTAACAGGACCGCACTTAGGGGGGACCAGACGGATTTGACTGTTGTAATATATTTTCAGTACATTTTTGTTACGATATGTTACTATGAGTATACCAATGAACTTTTTAATTTAGTAATGTTTATTCACGCGCAATAAAGTAAATTGTGATTAGTATTGTTACCTACGGGTTTGTTAGACGCAGACAGATAATTTAAAATCACAATCGCGTTTTATAGTCACTATTTATTAGTCACAACGAGGGTCAAAATCAACTTAAAGTTATTACAGTTTACACGCATCAAACGAAGGTTGAAGGTCGACTGGCTATTGCGTAATGCTAGACTCGCTGCATAGTGCATCATTGCGGCAGCCGGCAGCGCCCGGCCAGCCTGACACTGGCTGCGTATTTAATTTATGGTAGGTACTCTCCACTTTTCAGTCTCCACTGCTCACGGAGGTACAGACAGCTGTGGGGGAGGGGATAACGGCACGCGCCGCGAACCAACCCAGTGCCATGCCCCTCTTCCGTCTCACACAGTAGGCGTTACCGATGACGAATACCGTCGGTAGATCCACCGGTTTGTCGTTGTCCTTATCATTTTTTATGAGTTAAACAAAGATGCACTGTTGTTAACCGATGATTCGATCGGTGAATTAAATATCGATTAAACCAAAATCTCCATTTATCTAGAATTATTGAGAATTTTCCCGAAGTTTCTAGAGGATTCGGTTTGGAATAATATAAGCAAATTGCCGATTGAGCTGAAACCCAGTTTTATAGTTTGAAATGCGGAGAAGTACCTACGTACCGATGCCAAAATGCCCAAAGAGAGGAGCACTCGAAGAAGTTTATTGCAATCGTGGATTGAAAGTGAACCTAACAGTTTTATTATAATTCGTGACGACTTTGTAACGTGCGTGTTCTGTAAAAGAGAATTTCGCCCTAACTGCAAAAATGATATTAAGAAACATATTCAAACCAAACTTCATGCTGTAGCTCGAAGTGGAACATCAAGTTTAGATAAATGGAAGTATGAATTGACTAAGGCATTTGTATCAAGCAACATACCATTAAGAAAATTAGATTATAATCTTCGGCGGTTTTTAGCAGAATGAACTCATCAGGAAATTCCTTCAGAATCAACCTTAAGAAAAAATTACCTTGATATGGTATATGAAAATGTAGTAAAGGAGATACGGGAAGCGGTTGACAACAAGTATATATGGGTGACGGTGGATGAAACAACGGATGTTTGTGGACGTTATATAGTGAATTTTGTTGTGGGAATTTTAAATGGAGAAAGTACGCAGGCTTATTTATTGTGCACAAAAGAACTTGAATGGACAGATCACGCCCATATTGTAAATGTTGTGAACAATTCTCTTAAATTTCTTTGGAGGGAACAGTATGAAAGTAACAAAAATAAATTTCTAGTATTTCTTACAGATGCGGCATCATACATGGTAAAAGCAGGCCAGTGTCTAAAAGAAGTGTATCCCAATTTATATCACATTACTTGCGTAGCCCATGGACTTAATAGAGTCACAGAAGAAGTACGAAAGCTGTTTCCCAAAGTAAACCAATTGATGTCTTCTGTAAAAAAAGTGTTTCTTAAAGCTCCAACAAGAGTATTATCTTTACATAAAAAATATCCACAAGTACCATTACCTCCAGAACCTGTTATAACCAGATGGAACACTTGGCTAGAAACGGCATTTTATTATACATCATATATAGATATACTTTCAGAAGTAATTCAAGAATTTGACCCCGATGACTCAATTCATATTAGAAGTGCCCAAGATGTTCTAAAAAATCCTACTCTCAAAGAAAATCTTCTGTTTTTAAAACCAAATTTTACAGTTTTGCACGACGCCATAAACAACCTTGAAACCGCTAATTTTCCCCACAGTAGATCTCTACAAATATTGGAAAATGTAGAATCCTCAATAGAAAATGTGCAACATACACAAGGATTTCGAATTGAACAAAAATTTAGAACTGTCCTACAAAAAAATCCCGATTTATCTAAACTAAAAGATATAGTTCAAATTTTGGATAGTGGCGATATTACTGGAGTATACAAGGACGTAGCACCTTTATTCCAATATTGTCCTGTAACATCCACAGACGTAAAGAGGAGGACATTTATTAAGTGACAGAAGACAAAGTTTTACAATGTCCAATTTATAAAAACATGTTATAATTTCTTATTTTTATAATAGATATTCCTATTGTTTTTAGTTGTTTTTTATTTTGTAGAATTGATGTTAATTATATAAAATAAAGTCTTTTCAACTATATTGAATTCACAATTTCTTTTCCCCCTAAATACGGTCCTGTTAGCAGGAATACTTTTCCGCGCTCTAGTCATTAGGCAACAAATTCTAAACAGGTGTGGATAAAGTATTTCGTTAAGTCGAGAACTTTAAGAATTGTTGTTTTATTCACCCCTGTTGCTGCACGTAAGCTCTATATACTTATCTAAGAATTATTAACTACACTTACCAAGAGTTGTTCTACCTACTGAACAGCCACCATTTTTGGACAACCAATCCTTCGCTTAGGGTGAAATTTAACCGTTTCACCCAATCGGATAAAAAGTCTATAATAAATGTTACGATGTGGCTGTCTATGGTTTTTTGACAACTTCTGACGTTTGCTACAATGTAAACGCACAATATTTCATAGCTTTTTAAGTAAAAGCCTATTTGAGTTAGTTTTAATGAATATTGTTGACTGTTGTAGTCAACGTGCATAAATAATGCCCGGTATGTGGTATATTGAAAGTGAGCTTACGATATGATGTGCTCCTAAAAAAAAAACGTCCTGTAACGAATTTCAAAGAAAAATCTCTAAAACTTTTTGAAATATTGAGAAAAATCAATTTGAACATTTTTGGTTTACACCCTGTATCTTTTGTAATATTGACATTCGGACAAAGACAATATGGCTCACACGGTATATTTTAATATCTAGAATCTACAGTTAGTCTCTGGCGCATTCATTACGAACCATTTAATTTAAATATAAAAGTTGAGTTTTCTTGAACATAGATTGAAAGAAATGAATTTAAAAAAATTGCTCAGAAATCAGTTTAAAGATTGGTTATGATATTTCAATTGAAAAATAATAAAATTGAAAGTCGTACCTATTTCTCAAAGAAAATTGAATCCAAAATATAAATTTTTGAATGTAACCCTAAATTTGCATTATATGGACTCATAATTTAATTTTTATCAGATTTCTATGTTTCTAAGGATTTTGGACATATTTGAATGATGTTCAATAATATAATGGAAGATTAAAAAAATGATTTTACGGTAATTCCTTATGAAGCATTATAGTTATTTCTAGTTTCTTGTTTCAATCCTATATTTATACACACACATTTGAATTATTAGGCCTCTAAATTTGATAAAAATGTTTGTACCAAGAATACATCACAGCATTAAATACCTAGTTAATAAAACAAGAGACAAATAATGACAATTGTAATTTCTAGAAGACTGGAAAAACAAAAGCCTGTATTGAATTAAGATATTTTCAAAGAAAAACAGTTTTACAACAATATGAAGTAAATTCTTAGTACAATGCATCATCTTTACACATGACCCAAATATTAAGTCGTTTCTCTTTATCTGATAAAATATCAACGATGATATCACACGTACTTTCCTACAGATGTAAGTAACTTTACAACAATATATCTACGTAAAAAATATTTATTATCTTTATCTTGTTACTCAGAAAATCGAGGCATAATATTTTCTGTACAGGTACGATCTTCAATTGTTTTGAAGCAAATTACAAAAAGTATTATTAGACTGTCTTGACTGTATCAGTAATCTATACTATAAATATTTTTGTTATATTATGATCACCAGAAACGTTATCGGTCACACGAGAGTATTTCTATATATTTTACTTTGTAGATACCTCATTGAGAAATAGATCATGTAGAATATTGTCTACATGTCTACTCAGATCACTTTGGTAGGCACCTAGACACTACGATAAAAATTATATCTGAATATAAAGCGGTGAGATGAACTCTTGATACCTAAGCATTTGTCAACTATTTCCATAAAAAAATGAGAATATACTTATAACATTATATAAAACACCCTGTAGTTCCAATACAGGGCCGGTGTTAGGCAAATGCTCCGCGCTGATAAGTCGTGTGAAAGTCGAATCGCTTAGCGTTCACGTAAGATGTTTTATATACCGACCGTAAAGAATTTTGAGAAAATTTCACTCAAAACCAACACAATTGGTTGTTAAAACGAGTCCACACCTGATTATGTTAAAATAATAACACAATTCGTTGAGTAGTTACCCAGTTATATGTTAGTAAGTTTATAGGTAATATTTAATTAATTTATTTGAATAAGTTTACTCAACTATGTGTTACTACAAATACAAAATTGAGATACATTGTTAACATCAGGTTTAATGGTTTCAAATCTAACGCTTATACTGCCACATCAGGAGTTCCACAAGGCTGCAATCTAGGTCCACTTTTATTCTCTGTCTTCATCAATGATTTAAGTTCTCTCATTACGTGCCATAAGTTATTTTTCGCAGGCGACTTGAAAATAATTTCGGCTATCAAGTCCAAACATGACAATTTACAAATACATTTAGATATATATTAACATCTTGGTGTAAGTATGTCAAATAACCTCAGTGTAAACACTTCGAAGTGTAAACTGTTACATTTTCCTGTAAAATCTAACGTGATCATTTGCGATTATCAAATTAATTCAAATTGGTCTCTACAGTCTTTCAGGCTTTTTTCCTGTACCTACCATACAATTTTATTATGAAATTTTGTAATAGATAACTAGGTACTGATCTTACAGGCTAAAGTGATTTATTTTTCATGTTCTACTAGATATTAATGCTTCACCAAAAATTAATTACATCTACCGTACCTATCTATCTAAATTTACTACAAAAAATTCATACCTGGTTTAATAAAAAACATTCTATAAGTACTTAATTTCAGATTTGAAACAGTGGTAAATCGAAAATTCAAGCACAATAGATGAGATCTGACCTTTGGTAGCACCTATTTATATTTACACCGTAAAATATATCGAGTAAAATTTCTCTAAATCAACACAATTGGTTGTTAAAAGGAGTCCACACCAAATTATATTAAAATATTCGTTGAGTAATGTTCACTCAGTTATTTGTTAGCTAATTGAATCTTTTATGAGTAACATATTATTATGAATAACTTTGTGTGACTAAACTGTGTGTTACTACAAACACAAAATTCAGTTATATTATCAATAAAGTACCTACTTATATTTCGTTGTTTTCTCACAAACCATCTCTTTGGTCAAAATTGTGTTGAAAAGATCATTTTTTTGATAACATGTTTAATTACTCAAAATTCATCAACAAAATAATTTCGCTCATATTTATTGAGTTTGAGATTACTCAGTGTTGTTTTACTGAGTAAGTATTATTTGAGCTAATTCAAATCAATTTCTTTATAATGACTCTATATGAAACAACGTACACTCACATCAACATAAAAGTTTCCAGTCCAAATCACTATGATATTTTGTTTAAACGTATGACGGCTTAACTGCTTGTCCGCCACACATGTTGTGTACATGTGTAAGAATTATTGACGCGTCCTAACCATTGATGCCTTCCAAAATTCCTATAAATAGTCCACTGTAAAAGTAGTATACCTTCATATTAGACGGGAAGGGTTGCCACCTGTCTTTATTTCGGAAAGACAATCCTTAACCGCCCTGTGTCCTTCTCTCCTTACATTTACTAGAAATGTTCCTACTTGGTGGAAATTGTACAGTGTGTAGGTACAGTCGCCGCAACATAAAAGTTTCCAACCTAACACGTATACTTTTAAAGGAGTCAGTGGACTATTAACAGCAATTTTGGGAGATATCAATACGTGTAAATAATAGTTGTTGACTAAGAATATCTGTAAGAGACGATTATCTAGGCCGTCAATTTAAATAAAATATGATACCGATTCGGGCTAGAAAGAAACCTTTATGTTGCGACGAATGTACATATTAAAATTTAATCAGCATAATACAAATGGACGAAGTATGTACAAACATGTGTTTATAATGACAAATGACATTATCAATTTAATTGGTATATATAACACCCCCCCCCTTCTCCGCCCTTTTTTTGACCGAGCGAAAATAATAAAATAATGGCCTTACTTGAGAATAGGAGAAGGTAAATATGTTCTTACTGTCCAGAATATGAAAAGGTGGCAATCCGTGGAAACCTTTATGGTGCGGCCACTGTAACTGCATGTAAAGTACTCGAAATTTTTAACAGTGAATATTTGGTATGAAACTACTCAAAATTTTTAACGGTGAATATTTGGTATCACACAACATATAAATTGGTACATTCACTTCATATGTTAAGTATTATAGGAAAATTGAAAATTTGAATTAGTTTAATATTTGTACAATAAAAATATACATACCACCTAATTATATTATTCAAATATGTGACAACATGTACGATTTGTAGTCCTAATACTTTTACAATGGTAAAAATAATAACTACGTACACCAGTGGCGGCTGGTAAAATATCAGGTACATCATATCTTAATAACCACACATGGAACCCAAGCCAAACTTTAGTATATATGTACTGTGGCTATATAGAAAACTTCAGTAGGAGAACGATTTTGCAGTTTGCGAAAGAAAAGTTAAAAAAAATGTGGGCCTCACCTAAGAATTCCAAATTGGGTTGTTTAAATTTCGAGAAACATTTTTTTTCATAATCTAGACATAATTTTACCGATAGGTGTCAGATTTTATTAAAAATTTTAAATTTTTGTTAAAGTTACAGCAATTTTAAAATTAATATTGTATTTGTGATACATTATAAACATTTCAAAGTGCTATAAATTCTACAAATATAGTTATTTTTTAATAAAACTTGAAACCTATCCGTAAAATTACATCTAAGTAGGTTATGGAAAAAAATGTTTCTCGAAATTTAAAGAAGCCAATTTGAAAATTTGAGGTGAGACCCACGTTTTTTTCAACTTTTTTTCACAAACTGTAAAATCATTCTTCTTCTATCAATGTTCTCTATATGGCCACAGTACATATATACCCTAAAGTTTGGTTTGGGCCCCATGTCTGGCTATTGAGATATGGCATACCTGAAATCTCACCAGCCGCCACTGACGTACACTAAACATTTTTTAACAAGTCTTACCTCAAAATTACACGGTTGTTAAAACGAATTTACAGCTGTTTGGGTTAAAATATTAACACAACTTGTTGAGTATCTAATACTCACTCAGTTATTGGCTAGCTAAATAAATCTTACGACCAACACAAAATGAGTCATATTATTATTAATATATTTAGTTGATTTTTTTACGAATCAAGTTCTTATGACCAAAAATTTTTTATATAAGCTCATTTCTCTGTTGAAATTTTTGTATTTTTAAACAATATTTTTCAATATTTTTGAGGTATATCTTTACGTGTACCTCAATTTGTGAATTTTCATAAGTATTTTGCCGTGTTAATTATTTATAATTCGGTAACGAAAACATGTATACAATGTATTCAATATATATCTTATTATGAAAATTATCTGCTTCTTAACCAGAAGTGTGGAAATACAGATTGAAGAATCGGCGAAATTAGGATCCTGCAATATCCAGCCTTGCCGCATTCACTAAAATGCAATCTACCAACGGAAGACAGAAAATGAATTTATAAGTATATCTGCATATTTCGTAGTTGTGAGGTATCATCTACAGTACAGAAGATAATTCTTTTGGCAAAGTACAAGTAAGTAGTTTTATTTAAGCAGTTGGTTAGGTTAGGGTAGTTAGATCCTAGGTGCTTAAGCGCACCATATTCTTGAAATACTGTTTTCTACAAATACAAATAATTTCAGACATTTAAGATGTGAATAATATAGAGTTTAATAAATAACAGGAATGTCACCTGCGAATATTCAAAAGTTCTGAAGTGGAACAAATATATAACGACAGAAGCGGTCTAACCAACAAATTTTTAGGTACAGAAATCTTTTAAAATACGTATTTATTTAAATTTAATTGTAGATGTAAATATTGTTATAAGATAAACTTACATGCCTAGTTCTGTATATAAGATTGTTCACTTTTGTTTATAAGTTTAGGTATGTGAAAATAATTGTTAAAATATGGAGTTAGAGTAGCAAAATAATGTGTGTCTTATAAACTCTTTTTAAAAGTTAATATTTTATTTGAGAAGAAGAATTTGAATAGTAAAAGTGGATAAACAAAACATCAATAATTTTATTTTTGATATTACTTTTGTTCTAGGCGTTTTATTTTTCGAGATTTCTGTACCTAAAAAACACTATGAATAAGTTTTATGTCAAGAAATACGGCGACCTTAAGGATGTCGTAAGTATTCTTGAAATAGTTTTTTTATAAAGATAAATAAATTTAAACACTTAGAAATAACATTTAATTTAAAAAGTATCGAAGTAAAACGATCAAAATAAACAGTTCTAACAAAAATCGGTCTAGCCAACAAAAGTACCTACTTTTTAAAATAAACATGTAAATATTCTTGTAACATAAACTACTTCGTTCCTACTAAATATAAAATTGTTCACTATATTATTCATAAATTGTTGGATTAGTGTTTGGATAGCAACAAATGCGTCTTACAAAGCTTTTCAAAAAATGTTATTATATTTGAGGAAAATTTAAATACTTAGTATCTATCTATGAACAGACAAAACACAAAAAATTTAGTAGGTATTTGATTACTTTTGTTGTAAGTATACATATTTTATTTTTCGGGAATTCGGTACATAAAAAGAACAGAAATTTGATGATTTCGCAGCAGAAAATGCTACCTTAATTCAAAATTAAAATTGTGATAGGTAGATAATAGCACATGTAGCTTAGGAAATGGTCATTAGTTACCCTGCTTTTTAATTCCAGATACCGAAATATTCGAATGGTTTATTTACTATTTAAATAAAGCGAAACTTTGTTCTGTTTGGAAATATATCTATACATTTTTTCCCAGATAGACAAAATAAAATTATTTGTTTTGTTTGATTATATATTCCTGCCACTGAAATATAAACATATTATTAGCAAATAACCTGAATGGATCAGTCAAGGGGTTGGTTTTACTCATACTGAGAAAGAAGATAATTTTACTTATCACTAAACACGTTAATTAACGTTTCAAAAATCTCTGTTTTCGTTGTCAAAACTGACCGTTTCAATGATTTTATTTGTTTATCTAATTAAAATTAAACAAAAAACAAATTATAAAAAATGCCACAAACAAATAAGTATAAAATAGAACTGGGAATGGAAATATACCTACAAATTTAAATTACTCGTATATACCTATAGATATTTATCCAATTGTAAATTGATGTCAACGAAGCAATATAATTTTAGTCACTAATCAAACTGACAAAATATAAAATTGTTTTACGTAAAAGCACAATAAAAAGTTTATTTAAAGTTATAGATTATTTTGAAATAACTTATATTTACGTAAAATATATATCACAAAGTATATAATATAGCAATATTATAACTTGTAAATCATTTAAAGTGTAAATTGTAATTATTTCAGCTTCCGAACATAATTTTTACAATTTTATTAAAATCGTAAAGTTATTTAGCTACTAAGTCTTCAAAAATATTTTTATTAAAATTTTCCTGTCTTATATTTTTATTTTAGTATCTTATAGATATTTAATATACACCAAGTATATATCTATAACCAACTCAATTGGTGTTTATATCGAAAGTCATCACCATAAGTGATTTCTGTAAAGCTCCTGGTTGGATTTAAGGATTAAAATAAAATTCGTGCATAAAGAGATCTGATGAACATTTATTTATGACAAAAAGTCAATATACATTACATCATATATGTTTCTATTTAATATGTACAAATTTTGGTTCGTAGTTGCACATTATGTTAATTAAAACCTCTTTAAAATATCTACTTCTCATTATATAAATTTCAAATATACATATACATATTTGAAACATCACAAAATCTTGATTAAAATTTACATTAATTACATATAGAATTTGTACATTTTTACAAAACAAACTTAAAAATATAAGCGTTTAAAACCCTTAAATTGTATATTATACAAATAAAAAATTACAAAACGATCTAAAAGTGTACGCACGATAAATAAATTTTATTCAAAATTGCAGATCAAAAAGTTTTATTTGAGATTTCAATATAAAAAGAAATAATTTAGTTATGAATGACTCGCGACACTAAGATATACATTTGTTGATATATAACAATGTTGGTTTGTGTAAAAATAGATCAGCCAGTTTGCGAACTACGGCCGTCTTCTATTTCACACAATATAACCATATTTACAATGCACATTCGTCCATAAAATATATACAAAACAAAAAAACTTATTCGAGTTAAGTAGCTTTAAGCCAAAGGATATTGTCACAAACTCGTCGTCCCCGATGACGTGTGATATAGGGAAGGACTGTTGTAATAGTCATTGCCTATCGAAGTATGGGAATGTATGGAATTAGGTAGCGGACTTAACGTATTGTAACTCGCATATTGCATATCTGCATACATTTTTATATCAGACTTACTCTCGTTAGGAAGTAGCCTGGTAATAGAAAACGGATGGTTCGACGGCGTGTAACCTGCAGGTTCCTGCTTCAGGTGATGGTTCATCGCACCGTGGTGTAACATCGCCTGATGTTCGCTGGATAAGGCCAGATGGTTGCTTCGATTTATCATTGCCGACAACTCTTCGTGTGACATATTCTGGTGATGATGTTGCTGATGCATATTCAAGTCGTTGGCGTGCAACAAATTCATTTGGTCTACATCCAGTTTCGTCGGGTGTATACTCAACATAGAACTTAAATTATTATCGTTTGTCTTATCTAGATGATGAGACGCCTTGTCGTCGTTGTGTTGTAATGGCGTTTTCTTTCCGGAGCTATTACTGTTGTCCACACTATGTGAAGGACTTTTATGCGTCGCCCGGATTAATTCTTTCTTCTCGTCCTTAAAACGTTTTTGCCGCCTCAGGTAACATCCGTTTTCAAACATGTTGCCGGAATCGGGATGGAGGCTCCAAAACGATCCTTTCCCTGGTTTATCCGGCGTCCTGGGAACCTTTACGAAACAATCGTTGAAGGATAGCGAATGTCTAATCGAGTTTTGCCACCGCTGTTGATTTTGCCTATAGAAAGGGAACAGATCCATAATAAATTGGTATATTTCTGATAACGTGAGCATCTTCTGCGGACTGTTCTGAATTGCCATGGTGATCAGAGATATATACGAATAAGGGGGTTTCGCATGTGTGTAAGATCTTCTGTAAGTCTTGTCCGCTCGAGCTCTTTGCAAAGCCGAATTTGGAGACGTGTCGCCGCCACCTAGATCACCTCTTCCGATAGCGGTGTTATAATTGTTGATGCTCGACATCGTCGCTCCCATGCAAGCGTTCATATTCGATATAGGCGAACCTATCGTGGTATATCCTAATTGAGATGTTTCGTTCATACCGGTTTGGGTATCCATTCTGGCACTTATTCGATTCATCTGCATGCTGGGTGACATGCCGGAATTCAGCATACTGGACCCGAACATCGGCGTTTGCGGCGAACAGTTCATGGGAGCCATCGAAACGCAGGACATGGAGTTCATGGAGTATGTCGGCGTCATGGGCGTCATGGCGTTTGCCGAAGTAGACATGGTGCTCACGTCGGGATACAACTTTTGGGCTAACATATTTATACTTTAAGATTGCACTCAAATATTATTGCACTTTAACCACACCGCAGTCTCGCCAGCAGAACCACAAAGTAAAGTTTATACACACTTGTTATTCAAACCAATCAATTTGATCTTAACTCGTCATTGGAGGTTTTGTTTCATTGTTTACATCACGAGCAGATCCACAAACAAGTTAACACTTTAGGTATTCCAAACCAGCACTGATTGGAAAAACAAATACTCCTCGCTGCCTGTTTACTTAGATACTACAAGCCGATGTGAAGTACCAAGAGCTTTAGGTAGTCAAATACAGGATCGCCAGGGGAGGATAGTCGCCATAGTAACGCTTAAACCAATGACGGTCTTCGTCCTGTCGTTGCCATAACAACAGGAGGTCCAAACACGTTTCTTACTGGTTCTACGCTTATCAATGCCGTGGAACTTTCCAGGGGAAGTGTGACACGCCTATCAACATGACGCCACTATCGTCTGATCAGGGAACTAATAATTTCTACTCACGGACGCGTAGGTATCATGAGGTTCAAATTCCTGGTAATCTACAACGCTAGTTCAGTTTTTTCGGATGATAATGACAATAAAAGTTCTTTGTTAGTGTTTTTTTTATTGTGTCTATGGAACAAATGTAAGGTAAATAATAAGTATAGTCCGTTTTGTATAGTGGCTACAAAATTATTTACTTAATACTTGTTATTTTTTCCTAATTCAAGTAAATAAATAATTTATTTTCTCACTTAATAGAGACAGTTTGTTCCATTGTATGCAACAAAAAAATTGTTAACTCATATCTTATTTTCTCATCTGCTATATAAGATTGCTTATCATGTAGGTCCTCTATTCCTATAAAAATTTGAAAATCGTTGCTGCATAATTCTTAATTCCTTAAGTATTATTACTACACTCAATAGATAAACATACATTGACATTCTATAAATATTGAAAATAAAGTTATGTTTATTTAGGTAGGTAGGTAGGCAGGTAATTTAGAAATATCAGACCAATAAGTCCAATATTTATGAGTAACGGAAGTCAAAGCAAATTGTAATATCTATACGAAAAAAATAGATTACCAGTTATAAAAATTAAGATTTTTAAGATTAAGAACAAAATGCAACACTCAATTCTCTATCTATTTTTTATCCAAGATAAACCGTAAGAGGAACTCTACTCGTATTGTTTATAAAGATTTTTATCATTCCTTTTATTGTGGTTTATAAAATGTAGCAGGTACAAGTAACAAGGAGAAAAAAATATATTAAGTAAATAAATTATACCATAGGGTTAAGTTAAAAACGAAGTATAAAAATAGTTTGCGTTTCATGGAGGAACATAAATATAAATTTTATAAACCATAAAACGTGTTTTTATATATTTTTAGGTATTAATAATATTGTGTGAAACTAACTAGGACCTACTTATTTTACAAATGCTCATATTATTCTATGTACCGATAACGTATTATGCCTAAGGGTGATGAAGACTAAAAGATTTGAGTTTACCGCCGTCAAATATTATTTTTTAGGAAGATAAATCCTTAATTTTATTTATTCCTTCTCTATAGGTATAGCAACATAGGATGGCGTTTCAAAACAATGAATCGCATCAAAAGATGCACAAAAAAATCACCCAATAGGTTGAGGTTGAGCTGAAATTGAATCATTTTCTTTGACTATTGAAGGAAAAATGCGCTATATAACATGAAATACCGTGAATTAAACCTTATCACTGTGCACCATACACCGTGAAAAGTACTTCATAATTTATCATCAAGTGCTAATAGTTTTTTTAAAATAATTTTGCAGGCTGTAATGTTTATAGTGCCGTAAACAAACTTTTCAATGTGTAAGTGACGTCTAAAATTCAGGATAATTTAAGTATGATAAAACATAATTGGTGAAAATATGTTTTTTTTCTCTTTTTCTAAATGACTTGTGCTGTAAACTGTTGTACACCCTGGAGAAAACTTATAAAATTAACACAACGAACAAATATTTTTTCCAATTTTCTCAGATTTTTTCACCTATAGATTGCCTCAAAAACAACTACATTTAAATTCGTTGAAAATTGAGAAGGTACCTATAGAAACTGCGCTATTAAAATGAATGGTGACAAAATTGTTACGATGTTATTTATTGTCCATTTAACTTATTTTGTTAATAATTTCAATATAGGTATAAGTATTAATTTTTCAGACTTTTAAATTCAACTTAATTTTTATAAATAAACCTAACAAAAATAATATTTTCAAACAAATAATAAAATTATAAAAGAACAATTTTTAAAACTGCTCATACAGGGTTATGGATTCTGAGAAAAAATTATCTACTTGTTACCTTTTATTAACTATGTGGTAACTGCAGGCTCATGTTGAACTACCTTATAGGTATAGGTAAAAGCTACTTGGACACCTTTTTGACTCGTTCTTGTGAATGTTACCTCTAATATTAAACCAATCTCTGTGAAAAAATATGCATTGTACCAACATAAGCTATAGGAAGCCGTGGGTAGCTTCAGAATTTACAAAAAACCAACCTTGACTTAAAAAAAATAATTTGTTGGGTGTCCAAGTAGCCCCGTGGTTGGGGATATTTGGACATCCTGAGAAAAATGTGTTTAAAATGCGTTTGAATGCACGAAATGACTATGCTACTCCACCAAATTGTAAATTTTTTAAATTTTATTATTTTAGGTATTTTTGTTTTTATTTTTATTATTTTAGCAAGGTACCTACTTATTTTTGGTTTAACAGTTTTTTTAAAGAAATATATATATTTTTGTAAATAAACATAGAAAACACGAACAAAGACTGAAATATCTAGGTACCTACTGTTGAACATTTGAAGTAAACGAACTAAAACATTTAGAGAAAAAAATAAAGCTATATTTCTCAAGTAAACATTTCGTCGTTTCACGCTTTAAATAGTTTCTTCGCCATATCACTATTTCATTTTTTTTATCAGTAGGTACAATCATTTGCAATAATAACAACACTCTTTAAAATTAATTTTGCGATTTCTTTTGAACTGCTGACGTATTCGTAATGAAATCTACTTTCAACTGTTAATATTAGTTCTTAGTTGTTTCATTCACCAATAGAGATTTAATGAAATATCTACTTAGACATTCCAGAAATTCAAAAACTGTTTGGGGGGGGGGGGAGTGTAATTATTACTGTAAAAGTGTGTACCTATACTCTTTTCGATTTTATTTTGTACGAAAATTCACATACCATAATTCATATGTCACGCATAATTCGCAGGAATACCCTTCTATACATTCTATAGGCAAAGTTTCATATTGTAAGATATAGCAACCCATTTTTTTTATTTTCGAAAGTTCATTTTTAAAATACCATCTTCCTTTTGCGAGTTTTAACTATTTTCTGTTTCGCAGTTCCTTTTCTTTGCCGTTGCTACCCTTTATTACACTATACATATACACTACTCACGCCCATTCTAGTTAATGAATTACATATTTCAACATTACTTACATTCATATTTTAACTTTGCACCTCATAATCCGATATTCCTCATTTGTTAGACTAGGTCGATTACGATTTTGAGAATACGTTCTAGCGCTTGAATTATTCTCCATTCTTAAGAACACAAACTCACTATTAAATTAATTATACAGGGTGAGTAAGTCATAATGTCATTAATTTTAACCACGTATTCAGGAGGCCTAATAAAGGCAGAAAATCAACGCTCCTGGTACGCTACAAACTTTCTGATGGTGCAGCCATATGACAATCGAGTGACGTAGGAAACATCGTTGCCACATCATGTTTACATACATAATATCGTCTAACACTTCAGCGTGTTATTCAAATTTACCACCATTTAGTCGCACTTTCTGCATTTCCCGCATTTCTATCCCCCCAAATTTGGAGATCACACCACACATTTGGAGGGAGGAATGGAGAGAATACAAGCAGTAGTTTAGTTTAATAGCAGTTGTTTATTTCGGTCTAGTGTATTGGTTGTAAATTCGCAATGTCTAATGTTACAAATTTCGTATATGCGGAAATGGTAGTTTTATACGGAGAATGTTTACGAAATGCATGCCGCAGCTGCTGAATATAAGAAAAGTTTCCCTAACAGTGTGCAAGTGCTTCTATGCCTTCGCGATACGGGCAATGTGACCACGTCGGGAACCTGCTGGACGTCGGTGTGATAGAAATTGTTTTAAATTTAGTTTAGTAAAGTGCTATGGATGAATGAGTGCAACTTTACTCGAACTGGTATTTTAAACAGGTTAGCACCATACTACTTAAAAAGCAATAAATTTCTAGGCTAGATGTGTGTAACTACAAACTGAATAATTAATTATTATACTTACGAGTAATACTACAAATTCATATTCAAACGTAAAACGTACTGAAAACGTAATATCAAAATTATTAAACTAATTAACCTAACAATCGAAAACATTTATTTATTATCTACATTTATTTTTATGAACAAATAAATCAATATTTAAGGAAAATTCATTCATGTATCTAGATGAAAGAGTTAGTTTTACTCCTTGTCGTTAAATAACAGTACAAAAACTAGGTAACTGGGTTATTGATCTAATAATACAATAGGTCAAGATTCACTCTTGATAATTTTTTATGAGCATCAAATCAGAGGCGTGTTCTTTCGGTCTTGGGCAGTTTTTTGTCGACAACACGAGGGTTTTTTATTACTTAGTATTTAAACAGGGAACACTTTTCAGCTTCTCTTAATAATTTACCTATTGGGTATATGTTTTTTATGTAATATACCTAAATGGTTTATTACTTTGTTATTAGATACGTTGGAGTTTTGTAATTTCAATATTAAATATTTTTTAAACTGTAACCAAGCTAATTTGTTTGCAGTCAAAACAGCCACATTTGATCGGACAAAAATCCACACGCTAGCCGTCGATTTAGCTTTCAGAGGTGATTTGTTGTCAACGTATGGCAGGAGTGTACGGGGATCGCTTGAATGGACCATATTTTCTACCGGAAAATCTGAATGGACCGCGTTACTTGAAATTTTTAATAGAATTATTTTATTACTATTATTTGATTTCAATGGATATTAACATTTTAAATTATTATTGGCTGAACTGAGCAAGAAAAAATATGAGATTCTAAAATAGACAGTACTAGAAAAATATTTCAATTTGGCAACGTAGCATCAGGTCGACATCGAGTTGAACTGAGAGCTGTAAACGACCAAGGCTGTGAGTGGTCAGCGACAGTCTGAAAAGGGGGTTTACGTAATGATTTGAAAATATTTATTTTCAGCGTAAATATGCATTTAGATTTTTTTAAATCGCGTATTCGTATTATACTCATTATTCCCTATCTCCTCTTAAAATTAATAACATTATGACTGACTCACCTTGTATTGACAATTATAATAGCGGAAATATATACCTACTCGAAATTTTTCCACACCCATGATAGCGCTGGAGATGGATCCATCAATTCGTCATAACCAATACAAATCGAATGTTTCGGTCTGGCGCATGCATATTTGCTGCAGCAGAAGCTGTGTAATCGGGTATGCTCTCAGAGAAATATGCGGCACTTAAAAGTTTATAGGAAAATATATGAGCTACTTGTATTTTTCTTTGTATCGACTGCTATAAATTGTGAGCGGGTTTATAACATGAGTTACTCTCTAGATTTTTGGTAGTTGGGTATACTGAATTTTACAGTTTTGCACGTAAAGTCAACTTGCAGTGTCTTTACATGCAAACCGCCCTCTCTTCCTCAAATCTCTAGGATTTCGACGTTTGCATTTTTACTGAAATACTATATTTGCTCAAAAATTTGGTACTAGAACTCCATACACATTTTACACGTCCGTACGCAAAAAAAAAGAATCGCCCCAAATAAAGACAGAAAATGTAGTACCGATACTTATTTAGAAAAACACTGTTGCCAGGGCAACGAAATTACTGCCTCCGAAGCAAACTCAAAGTTACTGAAGGGAGTAAAAGAAATAACTAAGTATTCTTTTATACCTATAGGGTGTTTTAACAAAGTTATAAACACTATTCCATACATACTGGGCACCTTGTAAACCTTATTAACGTAGGGACAAGTAAATTGAGATATCTATATTAAACAATTAGATTACCTACCAACTAAAAGAATTTTTTTTAGAGAATATAGTTGCAATAAGCGAAATTTTCCGGCAGAATATTGACGCCTAAAAAACCAAAATATGTTCAAATTGGTGTTATTAGACATGTCAAACAGTTCCTATGAACCCTTAGGCGTATGTATAATTTTCCTTCAGTAATAAAATTGTTTGAAATATTATCAGCAAACATATTCTAGAATATTTTTATATCACCTTCACCTACCTAGTTACTTTAGATCTAATACAATTAAATTACGTATTGGTTTATCTAAAGAATATTGCATTTATTACACCTTATATAAGGTGTAAGGTATAAATTCAAAAACTGTTTGTAAGTGTTTCCGATATACGAGTCTCAAAATGCTTTGTTTGCATATACGTATTGAAGGTTCTCCGAAAAGTTTACGTTTTCCTGTTTTTCACATAAACTGTTACACACTTCATTCGAATTCATGATCTGCAAGGGTATGCGAGAAATATTTTTGAAGAAAAAATATGTGTTGCTGGAACTGCTTTCCATCAATACGAAGAAGTGCGTGTACCCAACAATCTTTGATAGTAAAATTCATCATTTCTTATTAACACCAGATTCAACTCAAAAAATTCGTAAATTGTGTTAGGTTAGTAACTTTTGTAAGTATTTCCCTTCTATGTTAGCAGATAAAAGTGTCAATTCAATATTGGGCCGCCGAGAATGCACATTTGATGTAAGAGGTGCATACCTAGTATCCTGAGAACGTAAATGTGTAGACAGGTATATTGAAAAAAATCTTAACTTTTATGAAAAATTGTAAAATTTCAGATTTTCAAATCCGCATCCCTAATAGGTATTTTAAAAATTATTAACAAAACACTTACCTACAGGATATCAACCAATTTTTATAATTTTTAAATTTGCCATGTACTGTCATATACAAGGTAAACTATCACTACGTACAAAAATTTTAACCACGTGCTCAGGGAAGTACAAAAGACAATAAAAAAAAAGATTCTGAATTTCTCGATGAAGCAAAATCCTCCGGAAATCGCCGCCTATGAATTTTATGATAACCACCGAGATGGCTTTTAGGTCTGCCAACTACCATGATGTAAATTTTTACAGCATTTGCAATTATAGAAACGACAAAAATCAACAATAATAATAAGTAATACCTGATATGTAACAGTTCATGCGGTAAGCTGCAGTATTTTACATTTGATTTTCGTTCCAAACTGTCATAACTGTATTTTCACTGATTAAGTACAGGCCCATCAGGATTATCCACTAAAACGCACACTTAGTGTACAGTTAAAGTAGTCATTTATTCTAAGAAAATCTTTAACTATAAAATTTTGTCCGATAACCTAGAAAAATGAATTGACGAACTTTATTATAGGAAAACCGACACAACCGTCTAAAATTCAAAAAACAGATACTAAAAATGAAGTAAAACATAAAATCACAAACATAAACACACAAGGTTTTAATTATAATAACAAATTGTTGGTGGTTGCCTAAGTTTTTAAACGTCAAAAGTGCGCTCGCGGCTGCCGACCGCCAGAGAAAATTTTATTTTCGGGTTATAAATAATGGAAATTTTATATTAAAGTTTGATTTGGCACGTACGATCTACTCACTCCTTGGAAACTGTGTGTATCTACCTTGATTTTCATTTTTTAATTTGTATTTAATCACAATGCTAAAATATAAAAGCGAGTGAAAAACAATCAAATTTTACTAGGGAGAGAAAGAGAGAGAGAGATCTATTGCGTTACATCATTTTTATCACTTTTCATTACTGCGTTTTAAAACCACATTATGCATAATGTACTCTTTAGGAATTTGTGTACTAAGAATAAGAATATTTAAAGTGATAAAATTATAAAAGTTGTTGAGAATTTTAGATACTAGAACTACTACTACTACTACTACTGTTGTCGTGTTAAGTACAGGTAATAATAAAATGTGGATGCTATTTAATATTACAATTTAGTTACGTAATTTTTAATCTTAAGTGCTCCTAACCTAATTACATTACAGATTTTGCTAACAATTTTAAAGAAATGTTTGTCGCGCATTTTTAAAAAATAAAAAATGGAGCATCTATTTCAGATGTACTTACCCACCCTACCTGTTTAATAATAAATGTATATACCTATTGAGATGCATCAAAGTTTGCCGCCACCATAAAATAAAGGTGATCATTATCATTATAGAGCGAAATAGGTATCTAACAATAACAATTTCTTCCAAACCAGTATAAAAAGTAGTCGTTCCGTTGCAATAAAAATCCCCAAATGCGACTTTAATTGCTCGGTTTGCTTTAGTGAATCGATATGATAGAGAACATAACGGGAGAGTGAAATTATTTATTAAGTTGGTACATAATCAGCGAGTGTTTGACAAACAACAATATTTACTTTTTATGCGAACATCCACATTGACTGAGGATTAGGACGCCAACCATTTAAATATATCATCAACACACACAAACCATATTCACTTCACTGTTGACTTATCTACCTTCTTCCTTGGGTTTAATTATTGTTTGCTTCTGTTTATATACACTTAATTTGGATAATTGAACAATGCTGTGTCAAATTTGATATTACTATATTCCTCAATTCATAAACGGGATTAAAGTATATTAAGTAGGCACAAAGTTGTATGTGTGAATTGACAAGTTCAATTGTTACATAATAATTATATTAATAATAATGAGTGAATAAACTGCAAGTCAAAAGTACTGACATTTAGAAGACAATAATAAATAACTAATAGTACAACTGATTGAAATTGTTATCAGAAATAAATACATATTTTTTGTAATTTAAGTAAATAGAAAAAACAGACAATTAGTTCCTAATGATATGTCTTAAGTGCAAGTTCTTAACAATATCTAAATCATTAAAATAATTTCCGATAATAAATTAAAACTGGTTTTATAATGTGAATTATATCTATTAATATCTATACCTAACTACTAATCTAATTTAGTTCTCATCTACACATTTACATTTTTATTATAAATAAATTATAATTTTACAAATATTAGGTAAATTAAATTGACTACGCATTATTTTTTAATTTAGGGTTTACTTAAGTAGTGGAATGACATAAAAAAAATCAAGTTTAATTTTTTAAATCAGTTTTGTTTTATTGAATATCACAAAATACCTAGAATATTGAAAACAGTTTTACTCTTGAGAGAAAAGTGGAATTGTTGTAAATAGAACTTCGAAATCTTATTAGTCCTTGTTTTACACATGCAAATGTGTAAGCCTGCCTTTTTCCCACGTTCCTATGTTCTGCTGGGGCACATTTGATATGTGGGTACACTAGCGTCGATAGATCCAAACGCCCATATACACTTCAAGGCTTCGAACAAAAAATTTATGTTTACATTATTGTTTTAACATATATACATAAGATGATCACTATAAAACTTAATAAACAGACATATTGGTTCTAACCAAGAGTCCCATAGATATGCTCTGCTTTTCAAAGAAATTTTAAGGTAGAGTAGACGTAGACTTCAGACCTCAAAAGGGCTCATCTGGTTCACGGACGGATCCAGACACACCAGGGCTCCGGAGCGGGGATCTATGGAATGTGAAAATGAGCGAATTTATTTGGGAAAACACGTCAGTCTTTCCAGGATGAAGTATTTGCTATTCCTACCTGCGCTCAAGAGAATATCATGAAATATATAAATCAGCATATTCAAGTACGCACAGACAGCCACGTCGCTTTACGAGCGCTTCTGTCTTTCAGGATCACATCTCGTGTGGTTCTGGAATGTGTCAGAGCTCTACCTCTATTGGAAAGGGACAATAGCGTTAAGATGACCTGGGTTCCGGGACACAGTGATGCGACAGGCAACGATAGGGCTGACATGTTGGCCAGACAAGGCTCGAGCAGTCAATTTGTGGGGCCTGAACTAGTTTTGGGGTAACCACAATGCCATCTCGCAAAGTCCATTGATGACTGGATCAAAAACCAATCAATTGAAGATTGGTGGGTTGGATTCGGTCTGCGTCGAGCCAGGTTACTTACAGGGGGCCCATGGGCTGACTCAAACTAAAACCTCATTATGCTTAACAGAAGCAACAGCAGGATTGTCACGGGTCCCCTAACAGGCCACGGACATCTGAACAAGCGCCTCTATAGGATTAGCTTAAGCAATGTCGCGAGGTGCAGACTTTGTGATAATGCAGATGAGGATTCAATTCACATCCTTTATAACTATGCCTTTGTAAAGAGACGCAAATATCTTGAGGCGGGTTTTCAGTCTCCTCAAGGCATTAGAGAGATTTCAACAGAGCTGGTGGTAACTTCTGCGCGCAGCACGGACCTGTTTTGAACTCTATAATCAGCGGCATGTACAATAAGTCTTCAGACCTGAGTGCTGAAGGCAATCCGCGTCGCTATTAACAACAACAAAAACAAGGGCCCCATATTCTTGAAATGCGTTTTCTAGAACTGCAAATAATTTGAAACATTTAAAAACAGAACAGCTTAGCAAATAACTGGCTGACTGCGTCATCTATTGCTATATTTAAGAAGGGTGATAAGACGGATCCTATTTATTACAGACAAATTAGCCTGATACCTATGTCTCAAGCTCCTAGAACGAATTATAGTGTCACAAATCACAAAATTTTCTTTATCCTACAATATTTTGCTCATGACAAACACGGTTTTGTCTCTGGTAGAAGAGAGAGTGACAGAGTGCCAAAATATAGACTCCTCTTAAAACTTGATCATCTTGGAATTCGCGGGAAATTGTTTACATGGATTAACAACTATTTTACCAATATAGACCACTCAGTTCGCGTCGATTCTGATTATTCTTCTCTGCGTGGGGTTTATTCAGGTGTTCCACAAGAGTCAGTTTTAGGATCAATATTATTCCTTCTATATTCGTCAGATCTTGCTAATATTATAACTGTTTCTCGTTATTTTTACGCAGACGATATCAACATATATGGCAATCCTCTTGAACAATGCGATGATATTCAGAGCACTCTTACTAATATTGAACGTCGGTATAACACCTGGTCCTTATTGTTAAATACCATAAAATATACAATATTACATATTGGAAACAACAATCCTCACCTGTCTTACGAGCTTAATGGAACTTCCATAAGATCAGTGCATGAACAGCTTGACTTAGGTGTAACAGTAACTTTTATTTAAGTACTCATGATGTTCGTTTCACACATATACATATACAGTAGTCATTTATAAACACAAGTAAGTCGAATAAGTAATAACAATTATGCTACGAATATATTATACGATGTGAACCATTTCAGAATATACAGGGTTACAAGTGAATCAGGTTTACAAATAGATATTATGGTTCCATCTTAACCTATGTTGACAACGATGGATGAAAATTTTACAAGTTGTAGAGGGCTGCTGTTAAAGTATGGATAAATACTGGAATATTCTTAACTGCAAATTAAGAATATTACAGGATATGCATGTACATATAGATTGGAAATTTTGTATCACCTACAATATTTTTAAATATCATGGAACACCATTATGTGATTTCAAGGTCAAACAACAACAAAAATAACTGTAATCAATGTAGGTGCGTTGTTCGTACCCTATTTACTCTCATATTTTTAAATACGTATGCTTATCTATTAATCTGGCCAATTTAAGAAATTACCTGAAAAGGTAAAATTTTGTTTATTATTTATTATGTTTTCGACAGCAGTGGTAAACAGATGTTTAAAGTTAATAAATCATCTTTTAAAGATGAAAACAATAATAGAACAAGTTGTAACATTGTAGATGGAGATGAAAATTAGCCATGAGTCACCATCATTGGTGTGGTGGGAATACAGTAAACAAGTGATTATAATTTAAGCCTCTCAGAAATATATGCGTATTCAATGGATTTAAAATCATATCTTGTTTGTGTCTTCACTAAGTACCTATAATAGATTTGAAACGTTAACTAATATCTGATTTAATTATATATTATAGATAAATATATATTTATATGGCCTTAGAATAGGATCCCAATTAGGTTGCAGATGATTCAAATCTTGCCTATGATATTTATTTTTAACAATATTTAGTACTTCATTTCATCTTTTAATTGATACTATTTACTACACAAGAAATATATTCAATATAAATATATTCTTTTTATTAATAATGCTAATCCTGGAGCAACAAATTTATATTGTGAAATTTTTTGAGCACAGTATTCAAATGTGACTGTAACTCATAGAGCGGTTTGCCAGTTAATTAAATAATTTGAACCACTGGCAATGGAAAGAAAATTTAAAGAAATGCAATGATGACTATGATTCTTCGATTTGCCCTTGTTGTTCTCGGGCTAGGGTCTGTAGAGGTGGACCCGCTGTTAGTGTCCCTGAACCAGCTTATATTTTGACGTCGGTCCTGTTGCTGATGTTACCGCTACTGCTGTCAAAAACATTCCTTGGATAACAGTGGTAACGGGACGTTCTGTAGCAGTATCTGCAATTTATCGCATCCCATACTTTAAAAGGTTTCGCTGCTCTTCACTATACACATCTTCACTGGTGACTACGCAAAATCTTCCCGTGACTGAAGAATCGCCGTTATCCAAATAACAATTCTGACCGTAGTAGCCGTAATACCAGCAACAGAGCTAAAATTAATATACGCTACAATTTAAATGATACCAACCTATAGTATTCTTATAAAATAACGTATTTAGTTCCGTAATAAATATCAGTGAACAAAAATACTGCAGTACTGCAAAAGTTATTTATAGTATAAGTGGGATATAGGTATTATTATACATGCGTGTGACATATCAAGAATGTAATGAAAAATGCCGTTATCTCACGTGAACCAACTATATAAAATTTTATTTACAACTGCAAAAAGATTTATCTACAACTACCTTAAGTTGAGAAAAATCCAAAGTCATATCCAGTTTGTAAGTTTTGATTTAAAATCAAGAAGCAAAGGCATTGTTGTGGTAACCTGTAAAACATCCTGTCACACTTGCTATTAACAAAATTGAGTTTTCGTTTTTACATTTTTTTGTGAAAATAGTAGTGCTGATTGAAATAATGATTGATGCAGAAATAGAAAACTTGCCTCTTAAAATTGAAAAAGCTGCTGCATCTAAGAATATAAAATATGAAGCAAAAGAAAAGGTATTATTAGTATTATTTGAAGAATTGCAAAGTAAACCATCTAGTCTTTGAGTGTTCTACTCTATGCTGCGGTCTACAATCTGTATGCAGCAAAATCTAACGAGTTGCCAAAGTTGTGTTGTTAATATTTATAATAAATAATTTAATTTAATTTAAATTAAATTATCTATTAATTATCAAATTGATAAACCTGTTGGTTCTTAATAAAAATTACCATTAAGCAGTGATCTAGTGGGGTAATATGTCACATTACTCTACTAGTGATACAACGGACCTTCATTATTCAACTGAAACAGTACCAAATAAATACTATAATGACGCTTTTACAAAGCAGTTGTCGATAAAATATATTTTTTCTACGTTCATGTAAAAAACAAAACTTTATTGAACTATATTTAGTGGAAAAAGTGGTTCTTTATTGCACTAGTGCAATAAAATGTTTATTGTCTTCATCTGCATTATACTACAGCGTTTTGTCATCATGACAAACATACACGTTCAAATCGACGTGATATTTTCCTACTTAGTGTTATCTAAATAAAACATTTTTTGGTTTTTGCATGAACGTAGAAAAAACATTGTATGCAACTCGTACAAAAAGTGATTATTGCACTCGACGTGTTGTCCTACTCTGCCTGAAGGCCTCGTTGAACAATTTCACGTCGCGTGCAATAAACACTTACTCTTTGTACTTGTTGCATAAATAACTATTTTCTACGTTCATGCAAAAAACAAAACTTTATTGAACTATATTTAGTGGAAAAAGTGGTTCTTTATTGCACTAGTGCAATAAAATGTCTATTGCATTCATCTGTCATTCTACTACAGCGTTTTGTCATCATAACAAACATAAATGTTCAAATCGACGTGATATTTTCCTACACTTAGTGTCATCTAAATAAAACATTTTTTGGTTTTTGCATGAACGTAGAAAAAATATTGTATGCAACTCGTTCAAAAAATGCGTATTGCACTCGAAGTGTTGTCCTACTCGGTCTGACGGCCTCATTGAACAATTTCAAGTCGTGTCCAATAAACACTTACTTTTTGTACTTGTTGCATAAATAACTATTATTTCCGAAACGATACAACGATCATCAAATGTTGTTTTCTAAATAATAAACAATAGCATCCAAAAGTCGCAGTACAAATACTTGTTTGACTTTCAAAATACATTTACCTATGACTGTCAAAAAGTGGTATTGTCTCTATTTATTATTAGTTTTAAAAAAATGAAGAATATATTTCATTATACTCCCAGTATTATATGGTAGGTATGTTATGAAGCAATTTATGGGCAATATACCGAGTGGTCCACTTTTGAAAGCGGAAACTTTAGAGGCAGACAGAGAGCCATAAAATAATATCAGTTTGTATTATAAACTATATTCGAAAAATACTTCGTTACAAAAATACAAGGTGTCAAAATTTTTATCAAAGTTTCAAATTTATTAATATTTTCAAAACTACTTTAGATATTTAAATGAAATTTGGAACCTTTGAATAGGTAATCTAAATACATATTTTTACGTAAAAATATTATTTTTCTTCCACCAGTAACGTGCGTACGGACAGATCATCGGGAAATTTTAATGAAAAAAATGGTATGCCAATGTATTCTTAGAAACAAAACCTATTTCTAGAATCCTTGGTCAATTTACAACAGAAAAAGGCTCCTTCCTTTTTTTCGTTTGACACACCGTTTGCCAGTAACAATTAAATTACCTAATGATTTCTGAAAAACAATTAAGTAAACAAAATCAAAAATGAGAAATTTAATTAGTGGCTTTCAACAACAATAACAAAAAGTAAGAAAATTAAGGGTAAAATCACGAAAATTGCTCGAAATGTAGTCCACCCACCTCAATACATTTTCGACATCTTCTCACTAACGCTTTTATTGCAGCAGATACTTCATGCGGATTTTGTCGCATATCATTGCAGGCTGGCTGAATTCTTATAATTAAATATTCCCCTGTTAATACGGGATTAGCGTAGACTTTATCTTTAATAGTGCCCCAAACGTAAGAGTCTAGCGGATCCAGTTGTATCCAAAATAATTAATTCCTGCAGATTATTGTTAAGAAACTCCATAAATAGTTTCGAATTCAACCTTGGGGGAAGGAAAACCACAAACATTACCATCAATAACGGCCAACCAAATATTTACAGAAAATTCATTTTGAATGATGTGTCCAAATATGGATATTATGGTAATTTGTTACCCCACGTCTGGTAAGAGAGGTCTCGTCCGTCCAAAGAATCTTATGTAAAAAGTCAGGATTTTCTTTCGTCGTCTTTCGAGTTTAAAAGCCAATGGCAAAATCTTATTCTTTTTTGAGCATCACTACGGTGAAAATCCTGAACAGGTGTGGTGATAGACTTAGGAATGTGAAGGTGCTGAGCTACCTTCCGAGAGCTCAGCCTCGGATTGTTATCAAAAGTACGTACTACACGATTATTCTGAATATAATAGGTTTGTTCCTACATAGCAATGACTGGTAGTTTACAGCACTGTTTTAATGCGCAAGTGCAATTCATGTACTAGTTTGAAATCAGTTTCTAATTCCTTTGTTGGAACGACACGTTTAGTTCAAGCAGCAACTGTTAGGGGTATAGTTTGTTTGAAGTAATTTTCATTTTTCGGTCACTCATGTACACGGATTTATTTTAAGAAATCCGTGCTCATGTATAAGGAAGTGATAAATTTCATCATCACTAGAATTCGAGGTATTGCTTAATTGCTAACTTGCTCCTCTTCACTAGAGTCACTCATTTTGAAAATCTACAGAATTACGTACTTAAAAATCTGCAAATTACTTGTGCAACTATAATAACTTTCTCAATTAGCATTATTACATAAAACTTTAGTTACGTTCATTACCTAGCCTACCAAAAGTTGACTTCTGTTAGCGGTTAGATGCGTCTGACTAGTGGTTTCCTAATAATCCTCAAACCGATTCGACTGTCAGCAAACAGTTTCCAAACCATCCACTTTTGTGTTGGAACAAAAAATCTTACAACTAGTTCCCGGATTGATTGTGTTGGAACGGTTAAATTCGTACTGCGCAAACTCGTGCCAGTTTGCTGCTAGTTTGATGCTGTGTAGGAACAAACCTTATATCGACAGTTTCTGTCCCGTTCATTATTAACACGCAGGCCAAAGTTACGAAAATTCTGATGTATTCTGATGAAAACGCGAGTATCTGGAACTCTTCTATTTGGATAGCGTCTATGATATTCACGAACTGCCGCTTCTGCGTTTCCATCACAAAATCCGTAGCAAAATTGAATATCTGCGTATTCGTTGTTAGAAAAAAGCATTTTTCAGATTAATATTTACGCAACATTCTAATAACAATGTTAACAATAACTCGAAATCAAATTAGCTGACGCAATTCAATTAACTGCCATTATAAAATGCAAAAACACTGACAGTACTGGCAAACGGTTGTCAAACGAAAAAAGTAAGGAGCGTTTTTCTGTTGCAAATTGAACAAGGATTCTAGAAATAGTTTTTGTTTCTAAAATAACATTGATGTACCATTCTTTTCATTAAAATTTCCCGAAGATCTGTCCGTACGCACGCCACTGGTGGAAGAAAAATAATATTTTTTACGTAAAAATATGTATCTAGATTACCTATTCAAAGGTTCCAAATTTCATTTAAATATCTAAAAAATATTAATCAATTTGGAACTTTCGATAAACATTTTGACACCCTGTATCTTTGTAACGAAGCATTTTTCGAATATAGTTTAATACAAACTGATATTATTTTGTGGTTCTCTGCCTGTCTCTGAAGTTTCCGCTTTCGAAAGTAGAGCACTCGTTATATTGACCAACAAATTATCTTCGGTTTGGAATAAACTATATGGTAGGCTGCTATTAATATTGAATTAATTACTTTATCATACCTCAAAAAATAATTAATTCTCAATGTTTATTTGCCAACAAAATATATTTTTTGTGTAGAGGAGATTATTGCATGGTGATAGCTCAGTAGATATGTAAATAAAAACAATTTTTTGCATATTGCCAACGTTTCGGCCTATATTGGGCCTTCTTCAGGGCTTTGTAGTGTAATGTTGTTCTGTAGTGTTGGACAAAGAAAAACATTACACTACAGAGAACTGAAGACGATCCAATATAGTCCGAAACGTTGGCAGTATGTAAAAATTTGTTTCTCTTTATAAATCTACTGACCTATCACCAGGCAATAATTTTATCTACATTGAAGTAAAGATCACTGGCAATAAATATCTTTTTTGTATTCAAAGACACTTTTTCGGATTCCACTTATTTTTACAATAAGAAATAAGCAAAATATTTGTATGTAATTTCAAGATGACTTGTGTGTGCGCAATTTAGTTATCATTCTATATTTTTAACAAATATATGGTATATTGAGAGCTGGTCTGCCCCCATAAAGCCTAGCCTAAAAATAACAACGGTAGATCAAAGAATTTCAGCTAAAACTAGGGATGTGAGCATTAATTCAGTTACTGGCAGCGCACAATTACCTAAGCCACAGCATAACAGTTGCCGACAGCGGAAAACTATCATAGATCAAATAACAGCACGGGCCATAAAAGCGTCAGGACCACTGTAGTTTCAATTAGATTAATTTCTATATGAATATTTGAAGCAAACAGTAACTATATACAAGTGATGTTGATGACACATTAATTTAAAGAAAAACATTCTAGAAGTCGTTACCTCCATAAAGGAAGAAATGATCGTGTTGGTGATTTATAAACAGTGATCAAAAAATTAAAACCTTGTATTCTTTGGTGAATTTTAAGGTAGGGCCAATTGTGTAAATTTTTTATCTAGGACGCTTCGTTAAAAAGATACGGGGTATTAAACTTTATTATTATTATATTTATTTAAATGTTTTTAAAATTTTGAAAACTAGTGAGTGGAATAATTTAAAATTGAGCACATGGATTTATTTATGTAAGCATTGTCTAAAATTTAAAGCCTTTTCCTAAAATTTAAACGTTCCACTTGCGGTGATATAAAATATTAGTGGTATATTTTTCTAAATAAAATAGTACGCCACTGCTTTATTGTATCAATCATGATATTTTGAAATTCTCCTTTCCATTTTCAAAAACAAATTGATAATGATTTTCATCAGATTCAAGATTTTGAACAAATTAATAAGTATGTATGTAGATACCTACATTTTTGTCAATAAAAAAACGTCGCGCCTTATTATTCTAAATGAATATATCTTTGAACATTTACTCAAATAAAATCGTTAAAAATCTATTCGATTAACTAACCGAATGATTAAAAGTGTTTGTAATATCATTTAAATAAATGTATTTTTCTGTTGGTTTTTTAAGTTTTACCTGAAAGTCAGACTTTTTCTGAAAAATATGAAGTAGTAATTTGTAGAAATTTGAAAGGCCTAAAATGATTGTTACAATAAAACAGTGGCATACCATTTTATCAAAGATATTATAGCTAAATTATCTGTGATCTTATTTATAAAAATATGGGGAACATCTAAACCTTTGGAATAACCTTCTGATTCTGGTCAATGTTTACAAAAACCGATATATCCAATTTCAAATTATTTCACTCACTAGTTTTTAATATATTTAAAAAATTGAAAATAACAAAATTCATAAAGTCGATGTTCGTGAATCACCTTGTAGACAAAGAATTTAGGAAAAGAACAGAAAAATTGATATGACTTCGAAATCTGTAATTTGAACAGTACTTACTTTTAAGTTTAGTAAATCTTAGTTATAATTTGTTATTTGCATATCTAGAAAAATCTGTTTTTAAAATATAATTAAATTTAAAATAAAAGTTCTTTCTTGACATCTCATATCGACGTTGCTAAATGATTTCAATAAAAATAAAAGCACTTTGCTTAAGAAACATATGAAATTTATTGAGCGCCCTGTATATTTAATTACCTACATATTTGCTCAACTTTTCCAACTAAGCAACATTTTTATCAAGAATTATATAAAAAATAATAAACATGTTTAAAATATGTTTTAATAAAATAAAACTCCAAAATTGAACTTAAAAATTACATTTGACCTTAAGGGTACGACCTTTTCCCACAAAATGAATTGTTTGTTCTTGGTTTACTCATTTGATGGTGTTTTAAAATAAATATGTCTATCCCAATAGGCAGATTTAGCAGTGCAGATTTATATTCCCATAAGCTTCCGGTCTTCTAACTAGAGCTCATATATTTTCTACATTCTTGTCGGGCTTTATCTGCTCAACTCATTCGTTCTTTGTGGGTACTTAGTGCAGCCGTGCATATTCATGAGAGCAAAGCAAAAGACCGATACATCATTCGCGAATGCAGCCAGAGAAGCTATTAAAGTCTAGTTAGCCGACGATATCTCGGTATCTCTCGGATCCAGTTGGTCGGACAATCTGCTAACTTGACTAAAAATCACGAACTGCACCCTCATCCGTTTCAGGCGGCCACCCTCTTCAAAATACAACGAAAACCACGCGTGACGGATTGCCGGAGATTCAGAAATAATACGAGTATAGCGCAAGGTAGGTATCCCAGTTTTGAAGATTTGCTTTCCCATGTAGACTTAAGTAACGTTCAGATAAACGTTAGTGCAATAGCACTGCAGTTGTACTGTTATATTGTAATTGTATGGTGTTAAATATTATTTACTCTGTTTACATAAAATTACTGTAGACTTAAGAAGTTGGGGAATTTTTCCGCTGTAAGTTGGCGACATGCAAAAACTCAATATTCTTGACCTTCAGAGGGGTTATGTTTATGTTTTGTCAACTACGTCCCTATCTACGGAAATTGTTGGTTTTTATCATTTGCCGAATAGTAATTAACAGTCTACCCTAGATAAAATATAAGCCTACAATCTGCAGGAATAGATGATCTATTTGAATGTTAAATCACTGTATACTAGTATACTGTGGGTTAAATGAGGCCCCACTAAGTCATCAAACACTGCCACTGTCATTCGGGTGAAATGAAAAAATAATCGGCATTCTCATTTCTCTTTATATAAATTATAGAAATCACCTTGCATGTACTATCTGCGGTTAATAGGTCGCACCCATCATCTCAGAGTTCTTCTTTTCATTTTTTTTGCATGTATAGATTTTATACATATTGACGTCGCTGCGAAAAAGAGCAGCAAAAGTAACTGTTTCTAAACCAAACAGTCCTCTTCACCCATTTTTTTAGAAACAAATCAATTCTAAACTAAATATCTAAATTAGAATCTAATTTAAAAACTTAACCTGCAAAAATGTGAATCTTCTGTTTACTGTCAAAAAAGCAGTTTTCTGATTGGTCCTTGTATGATTGTTGGAAAAGGATTAGTAAAAGCTAAAATGCTTTTAGCTTCTGCCATACAACTGCAGTACAAAGGCGTTACTGTTAAGTTTATCTGAACGTTACAAAAGTCACCCGTATTTCTCGCCGTTTTACTTCAGTATCTTTGAATATTTGCAGGTGGGATGAGTTAACGTTCTTATTATTTGCTAAACCCTAGATTATTCAGTTATTAAATGTCTAAAATTATTTGCATTTTGTAGAAAACACTATTTCAAGAATTCGACTCCCTTTTTAATAACTTTTCTGCAGTACCAATGCAACCGCACTAATCTCATGTGAATGAAGCTTTAGTAAGGAACTCAAAGCTATATTACATGTTTATAAATACACACAACGTCAAAAGTCTTGGATCCCCTCTCATTCTTGTTAAAGAAATCTTTTTGTCAGAAAAACCAAATACATTTATAAAAGTATATTGTTTTCTGATTTTTTTTGCGAAAAAAAATATGTTTAATAAACTGAGTAGCAGCAAATGTGTGACATGTTTGACAAAATTTATAAAATCAAAAAGAAGTAACAAAGCAAGTTCTCTACTTGACTAATAGTCGATATAACCTCCACCACGTTCCCATAGCACATTCACAAATCTGTACATTGAGATAATCAAGCGGTTAACGATCTCTTGCAGAATATTGCTCCATTCTTCTTCTGCCGCCACGACTAACTCATCTGCACTCTGAGGTGGAGGAATATGATTATGCATGGCTCTAGCAACGAAATTCCACATGTTTTCAATGGGATTCATGTCAGGAGAGTTGGCTGGCCGATCTAATCTATTGATATGTCCTGCTCCGAGTGTCTCTTTAACTCTTTTTGCGCGATGTGGTCGAGGGTTGTCGTCCATAAACACAAAAGTTTCACTTAATTCATTACGTAGGGAGTAGATAAAGGGCGTAATAACTTGTTGGCTGCAAATTTGGCTGGTCATATTCTATGCGAATTAATGGGATGCGGCGGTTGAACATTATTCCATCCCAAAAATATTACGGAACCCCCTCCATACGGAGCAACTTCATGGGAAAAATGAAGTCGCTGTTGACGACCTAGTTCTCTTCAGACTCTTTGTCGATTGTCATCAGTAACCAGCCCAATTCTGGTTTCATCTGTAAATAAGACCCACCGCCACTGGTGTAAAATCCAGTCCCTATGCTCGATGCCTTGGAAGTAGAGTGGAAACCCGTAATGGTCTTCTAGCACGTAAATTTGCGTTGTGGAGTCGTGTTCGTATAGTAGGTGTCGATATAACACGGCGATACCTACCTTGTAAGTGGATCCTGACAGCTGAAGCTGAAGATGTGCGGTGTCTACGGATATATTGCACCAAATACCGATCCTCCCTTTCATTAGATACTCGCGGACACCCACTACGTGGTCTGTTTTCCATTATATAAAATTCATATTTGTGTACTATTCGTACAACAGATGATCTAGGAAGGCCCAACACGTTCGATATCTGATGATTAGAATGTTCTGCATCATGTAAAGCAGTCATTCTTGCTCGGATAAACGCAGAAATTTCACATCCTGGCATTATAATGTACACAAATTCAAAGGAACACTTGGCTGAATATACTGACAAACTCACCAGATTTGTAAAAATATTGGTAATAAAGTCGTTCATGGTCTGCAATTTTTTATTGTCTTTTTTGTTCCCTAAGGACATGTACTTTTTTACCACATTAAGAAAAACCACTAGGTTTAATCGAATCATTTTATATACAGGTGCTCGAAGACTTTTGACATTGTGTGTAATTTAGCGCAAGGTAGGTATCTCACTTTTAAAGATTTTATTTTACAAATATTATATGGGTGTTAGAAATATTTTTCCTAATCTGATCTGATTTGAAGAATTATTGTGCGAATTATGACGTCAAGCGACGAGAAGTAATTTTGGTGAATATTTGTTGGCATTCCACCAGGAACCGACGCTATCGATTCAACTAAGGAAAGTATACAGGGTGTAACTTTAAGTGGATAACATTTTTTTCAGGTGTAGGGTAAAGTAAGGATAAATGAATCAGAGGGAGAGATGGACTGCTTTTTTTAATTTACCGGGTGTTGATGGCAGTTCCGATTACACCAACTTTATCCAGTTATATTCTTTAAACCCGCTTTACAGGGTGCAATTTTTTCTGCAATTTCAAAGTCTCTTAGACATAGGCATGCGCTCTAAACAGTAGCATATTGCAAAAGCCGTCGTATATGAAAGACTCTTGCACTTTCAAAATATAGGCCTTGCTCGATTTTTATTGCAGCTTTTCTGCAAGTCTGGGTAATAATTTAGTGATTCGTATGGTTACCACCATACGCAAAAATTCCTAGACTGCACTTTCAGATTGCCTTCTTTCACTTCTACTTGATTATTATTTGATTAGTGAGCTTACAAAATATATTCACTGAAATTTTTATTTTACATGTTATGCTGTTTGTTACTGTCACGTGTCAAATTTGAATAAATACTTTAGTTTTTATTGTGCATTCGGGTTGAAGTAATGTAGAAGATACTTTCCTCCATACTACATATTTAGAAGCAAAAACAAAAAAGCTGAATTTTCCGATGGCATATCACCAGGATCTGTTGTGTTCATGTCGGAAAAATTAGCATACGTAAATACGTATTTTATGATTGGCTAAAAATATCACTTCTATCTCAGAAAACGGAAAACAATTTTGCTTTTGGATGACCATACATAACACACGGTGTAAATTAAAACAATGGAAACGAATCTCACGAAATATTACTCATTTCTTCGCCCAATCATACAACACATTTTCTTCAACCCTGACAGAAAAATCTTTAAATCACTTTAATCCCATTTTTATGATAAATGTAATAATTTTATGAAAACCCCCACTTCAAGAAAAATTACACGATTGTTGTTTGATACACTTTTAGGGAAAGGCTGCAAGCATTCAAAATGTTGTACCTGGACTTAGATCTTGTGGCATCTATTCATATGATCTAGATAAATTTCTTCCGGACTATGCCTTTCTAAGTGACACCTCCTTTGAAAATAATGAATTATAACCTTCGACGCCTCAAACATCTTTAGAACTTCCTGATGAACCTGCGACTGTATCAAAGGCAGAACCTTCTACTCGGTTTTTGACCAGTTAACTGCTAAAATCCCTTTAGATGAATCTACAAATAAAATTACTAAAGCCAATAATATTATGTGTGTGTAATAACAAAAACAAAATAAATATTTTTGAACGAAATTCAATTAAAATTTCAATTCACATGCACTACTGACTTCATTTGAGACGATAACAGTGTTATCATATGGAATACTTATGATGTGTTTATCGACATATTATGATTAGCTTGATTTATATAATCTGCAGTGTTGGCTTCGATTTTGGTAGGTGAAATATGAACCCAATAATTATTTATTGCAACTCTGAAATATTGTGGGGTAAGCTGCCTGTTGGGTTTTATGTTTTGATTTACTCGTACGACACAAGTAGGTTTTTATTGCATATCATCAAAACACAAAACAACTTCAACACCCTATTGCATGAAAATATCTATCTGAATACATATAACAAGAAGCTTGCTCCCTAAAAGATCCTTTTAAAAAACATTTACGACGAAGTTTTATTAATAAGTAAATTTATACAATAATATAGAACAATATTTCTATTAGGTTAATTGAAATAATCAAATATTTCTTAGATATCAACAAAGTTGAATATATTTAATATTGTAATAAAAATAGAACTTATTAAATTGAAGGATTTAATATGGAAAAAATAACTAGTTATTACCTTATTCTTAACCACTATAGTTGAAGACAAAAGAAGTTTTACAATTTTGTAATAAATATGCAAATATTTACCTATTATAATTATCTAAAAAATCCCTGGATATTGAAGACAGATTTCAAGGCGAAATTAAGTAAATTATAACTTCTTCTTACACGTTATTAGAATGTTAGCATTTGAAAACACAGAAAAGGTAAACCATATGTAATTTCTAACTGTATAAATTGACATATATTTCGGTTTACTTGGAAGTCATTATATTACTCTTAGTTAACAAATTTCTGACTAAAATTTTGGAATTATAAGATTTTGTAACATTGAAGACTATTTTTATGGCGATATGTAGTAAATCTCGATCAATTTAGGTTCATTTTTCTTGTGAAGTAGTCTATTATGCTTAAATGTTAGTTGGGAAATGAAACCGGACCATCTCCCTATAAATCGTTCCTCATCATCATATGCATTTTTTGTTAGTGTCTTTTACTTTGCCTTAATAGTAAGTGTTTCCCAGAATGTTAATCTGATATTATTAATTTTTAATCAAATAAATAGTTGAATGCACTCCTGTCTACATCGGCACTGGTCAGTACCTGACCTGAGTTATCAGCGCGCTTATCAGTATTGTCTCTTATTACTTTATGAGCCAGCTGTGTGTAACTAACGGAATAGAAAGCAATTTGCTTTCATATGACTAACCTTAATGTTAAAAATCAATTCTTAATTATTTTGTAGGCAGATGAAAAATTTAGGAATTTCCTCAATATTCTTCTCCCATAATGCAGATACTACTTTGGTGTTTATTGTGATGATGTCAAAGGATAAATTAAAGCCCAATATTTATAAAAAAAAAGAACTGTTTGAGGTTGAGGTTAATTGAATGCTTCTCAATCTACATCGCTGAAATCAGCTCCTATACTTACAAATCAGACTGTCCAGCGCTTCGATTTTAAACGTGGTGCGGCGAGTCCTTCTACATCCACATCTAAAGCCGTCCCCATATCTAGCGCTCCAAGTAAAGATACGGCTACACTTTGGTCTCAAGTAGTAGCTTCGCAACCTAACCAAGGTAGTGCTGTACAATCACAAACCATTACTAAGCCTAAGCGAAAAATTCTTATAGGAACCGGTGACATACGGGACAATGATAATTTTGTAGGTAGAGACGACTACATTAAAAAAGCCTGGCTATTCATCTCCCGAGTACCGGATACAGTTGATGAAGCGATAGTGAGAAACTACATAAAGAATAAAGCACAAATTACCAATGACGAGGACCTCTCAGTTATACACATTCCTACGAGAGCTGAGAAGTCACGTCCAAATAGTAAATGCTTCCAGGTTGGAATCAAATTTGACTTGATGGACATGGTGTATGATCAGAAATTTTGGCCGAAAAACATTGCTTTCGAAAGATTTAAATTCAGAAGATCCTTAAAGAACCCTATAAACCCTGATGATTCTAGTAGTGCTTTTTTAGAAAAATAGACAGTAATCAACATAATACACCACCAAGTTTTAATAAAAAATCTACCTTTAAAGTATTGCATCTGAATGTGCAGAGTATTCGTAATAAAACGGGAGAGTTAGAAATCCTATCAAGTGAAAATAATTATCATTTTTTATTATTTTGCGAACACTGGTGTGTCGGTGAAGAGTTGGATTCTGTAAGTATATACAATTATAATCTTGTGTCAAAATATTGTAGAGCGATCTCAAATCACGGCGGTGTAGCTATTTATGCAAATAAAATTTTTACAAACTGTAAAGAATTAGTGGAGATAAGAGGCCTCTCAGTTGAGATCCATTGTGAGTTAGCGGCAGTCAAAATCGGTAACATTAAATTAATGATCGTCTACAGATCTCCTAAGGGAGACTTTGATTTATTTCTGGACAGACTTACATTAGCCATGGATGCTTTTTGCAGGGGGGGTGGAATGTTGTTCGTTTCGGGCGACTTTAATGTCCAATTCCTAAAAACTCGTGATAAACATACTGCGCTACTAATAAATTTGCTTAAGTCCTACGGTATGACACCTACTTTTTTCGGTGCCACACGAATTAACAACGGTCTGGACAACATATTTACGAATATAGAAGAACACATACACACGTTTGCAATTGACACGTTGTTGTCTGATCATTATGGTTTACACCTGGAGGCGGTCACTGATTTAAACATCACTTCAAAGCGAATAACCTATCGACCAATTCATGAAAAAGGACTAGTTGACTTAAACCAACAGCTACGTGACATTAATTGGCATTCTCTATTTTATACCAATACACCTATGGAGCAACTTTTTTTAAATTTCATAGAAATCATATCAAGTAAGATAAATCTAGTCTTTCCTGAAAGAACTCGACAGTTAACTTCCTCAAATCGCACGAAAAATTTCTGGTTCAACGATCACCTTCGGAGAATGCGTGAACATTTGAGATTTTTGTACGAATATCATGCAAAAAATCCTTCTCCTGATAATAAAGCATTACTAAATCAATTTAGATCTGATTACCGTTTCCAAATTAACTTAGCTAAGCAGACTTCAAACGACAATTTTATAAATACCCACTCAAATCCTCAACAAGCTATGTGGCAAATAAGAAACCAGCAGAGGATTGTGCCTAGAAATACAACTACGCGAATTACTTGTGATGAATTCAATGATTACTTTTCTAGTATTGCTAATAATATAATAACAAAATTACCACCGGCAGCAACTCATTACAGCGATTACATAAATGAAGTAAATCACAACAACAAATTTTCCTTCACTCTAGTAACATGTCATGAGGTAGATGAGATTATAACACATCTCAAAAACATAAAAAGTCTTGATCCTCATGATATCTCGGTAAGAATTGTTAAAAGTATTAAAGACACCATATTACTTCCCCTTACTGAGCTTCTTAACTTATGTATTTCACAAAGTATCTTCCCTAGTTGCCTCAAAATATCTAAAGTCATTCCTATCTTTAAAAAAGATGATTCCAACGATCCATCAAATTATAGGCCAATATCAATTATCCCCTGTTTCGCGAAAATTTATGAATTAATATTGAAAAAACAACTTCTTGGATATTTAGAATATACCAATCTCTTTAATCCCAATCAATTTGGATTTAGGAGTAATTTGTCAACTACACTAGCAATAGATAAGTTGACCTCATATATAAATAATGGGTATAATGAGGGTAAATATGTGTGTTCAATGTTTTTTGATCTCACTAAAGCTTTTGATTGTATATGTCATGATATACTGATCGACAAATTGAAATTTTATGGTTTTACACCTGAAAGCACGTTACTGATTAAGTCTTACCTCTGCCATCGACAACAGTACGTATTATATAATAACAACAAATCAAATATTTTAAATTTAAATTACGGTGTACCTCAAGGTTCTGTCCTAGGGCCGTTGTTATTTCTATTGTATATTAACGATTTTCCGACCAGCGTACGAAATAACGTACTCGCGATTCTCTTTGCTGATGACACTAATTTATCCTTATCTAATAATTTGTTACAAGACCTGATGTTAGACGCTCCAGCAGTCGAAGACGACACATTGAACTGGTTCACCTCAAATAATTTATGCCTTAATGCAGCTAAGACCGAAAAGATGATATTCAGCTTACGTAGTTTAGACGAAGTAAATAATCCCGATTATGTGAAATTTCTTGGGGTGCATTTAGATCCTAAAATGCAATGGGACATACATACCCACTTCCTCTGTAATAAGTTATCCAAAGGCATATACTTAATCCGTAACTTGTACGGCAAGGTATCTCAACAGACACTAGTGACTGCTTATCACAGTCTGATTCATTCTCGATTGTCGTATGCTATTCTGGTTTGGGGACACGCGCCTTCTTCTGAGACCGTCTTTTCAATGCAAAGGAAGGCCATTCGTATAATATCGGGTTTGAGATACAGAGATGACTGTAGAGGACAGTTTGTAAAACTAGGCATCTTAACTGTGCCATGTACTTATATACTCCAATGCATTTTGTATATTAAAGAACATGATAATATGTACACTGTCCGTAGTCAAATCCATTGCCATGACACAAGAAATAAATATAACATAAACACCAACTTTCATCGTCTAAATAAAACACGCAACGGTACATCTTATCTGGGAATTCAGTTTTTTAATGCATTGCCCTCTTCAGTGCGAAATTTAAGCCCTACATTGTTTAAGAGAAGAATAAAAAAATTTCTATTGAACAATGCATTTTACACTATACAACAATTTTTAGATAGTGATCTCACCGTTTTATGAAATCTTGACTAAGACTTTGCATATTTTATTGGCAATATTTTAATTCATTAAATTATGACGTTTATGTATGTCTTATTTATTATTTTATTATGTATCTACTGTTTGTCTTTTATTGTGTATATTATGCGTATTTTTATGACTATTTTTAGTATTTAATATTTATATTTTGTATCTTACCTAAATGTACTACCATATTCTCTGTTTTTCTGACGTGTGTAAACACTTTATGTGTATTTAACACTAATAAATGTCTAAATGTCTAAATGTCTAAATGTCTAATTTCAGAAAACGTAGCCTTAGTCGGTTATAATTAGTCATTTTACCATTATGGAAGAATCATATAAAAAATTTATAAATCCTTCTTGAGAATATAAAATATGCTGAACATGAAAAATGTGTTTGAGGCGATTTCTAAATCATTATACAGAATGAGTCAGTCATAATGTCATTAATTTTAACCACGGATTCGGGAGATTTAATAAAGGCAGAAAATCGAAAAAAAAATTTTTTAATCGACCTTTAAAAAAAATAAACAAATCACCCTATAAAAATCATTAACACGACGCTCCTGGTACGCTACGAACTTTCTGAGGACGCACCCATGCGACCGGATTAAACATCGTTGCCACATCATGTTTACATACATAATATCGTCTAACACATCAGCGTGTTACTCAAATTTATCCGCATTTCCCGCATTTCTTTCCCCCCAAATTTGTAGATCACGCCACACATTTGAAGGGAGGATGGAGATAATAGTGATACACCAGCAGTAAGCAGTAGTTTGTTTATTTCGGTCTCGCGTATTCGTCGTAAATGCATAATTTTACAAATTCCGAATATGCGGAAATGGTAGTGTTATATGGAGAATGTTTACGAAATGCGACTGACCCTAATTTTATTAATAAAGTGCTATGGACGGGTGAGTGCAGTTAACAGGTTAGTACCATACTACTTAAAAAACAATAAATTTCTAGGTTAGATGTACGTAACTACCAACTGAATAATTAATTGTACTTACGAGTAATAGTAAAAATTCATATTTATTTGTAAAACGTAGTAAAAACGTGATAGCAAAATTATTAAACTGTAATAACCTAACATTCGAAAACATTTATTTATTATCTACATTTGTTTTTATTAACAAATAAATCAATATTTAAGGAAAATTCATTCATGTATCTAGATTTAAAAAAAATAGTTTTTCTCCTTGCCGTTAAATAACAGTACAAAAACTAGGTAACTAGGTTATTGACATAATAATACGGTAAGTCAAGGTTCACTCTCGACAACTTAGATTAGTGGCGTGCCATTTCGGTGTTGGACAGTTTTCTGTCGACAACACGATAGTTTTTTATTATTTAGTATTTAAACACGAAACACTTTTCAGCTTGTCTGAATAATTTACCCATTGGGTATAGGTTTTTTATGTAATGTACTTAAATAGTTTATTACTCGGTTTATTATTAGACACGTTGGAGTTTTGTTGCAGTCATAACAGCTACATTTGCTCAGAGAAAAATCCACACGCTACTTGTCGGTTTAGCTTTCAGAGGCGGTTTGTTGTCAACGTATGGGCAGGAGTGTACGAGTATCGTCTGATTAGGCCGTATTTTCTACCGGAAAACCTGAGTGGACCGCGTTACTTGCAATTTTTAATAGAATTATTTGATTATTATTGGATATTAACATTTTAAATTATTATTGGCTGAAGTTGAACTGAGCAAGAAAAAATGATATTCTAAAATAGTCAGTACAACCGTTTATTTGTGATGTATAAAACCTAGATAGGTAGGTACGAGAAAAATATTTCAACTTGACAACATTGCATCAGATCGACATCGAGTTGGACTGTGAGCGACCAACGACCAACGCTGTAAGCGGTCAGTTACAGTCTGAAAAAGGGGTTTAAATAATGATTTGAAATATTTTTTTCTGCGTAAATATGCATTTAGATTTTTTTTTAATCGCGTATTCGCATTATACTCATTCTTCCCTATCTCCTCTTAAAATTAATGACATTATGACTGACTCACCCTGTAGTGCAAATTGGGACAACAATTTAGAAATATCAAGGTTTCATGGAATAATACCCAAAACCATTACATAAGGAAATATTGGCCAGTTAAAATAGGTTTCGTCCTATGTTCTGAGAATACTATACAATTATTTCCGAATGACCCCCAGAAGCTATTAGTAACTCATCTACAAATAAAACTGAAGTTATGAAACAATTCTTCACAACAGTACAATACAGTATCAGATGTTGAATTGCAAGGAGGAAAGAGATTTTGTGGACCTCAGACCACAAAATGCTTTAAAGGTAAAGAGCTTCTGCCTAGAAGGAACACCACCGAAAGAAAAACAAGGATCAGTTTGAAAACAATGTGTAAGAAGTTTAAACTACGAACTCAGAACTTCAGGAAATTGGACTGCAATATGAGTTTGTATCTGTATAACGTCACTATCATATGAAAATTACTCAAATCCAAAATATAAAATTTTGTAGGAGAGACAAAAAGCGATTTAAATTAAAAATATATTGTTCCACATTATTTTTTTATTATTTCGTGTTTATATTAAATTTCTGGAGATACTGGTACCAAAAATCATTTTTCATAGTAAAATAAAATAATCGTTTTCGGTAAAATATATTTAGAAATTCAAAAAAACCTAATATTCAAAACTTTATTTGATATACAGAATTTTTATGTCATTTAATTGTTGCAATAAACTACTATGATGTTTAAAACATGTACGAATCAAGAACATATACGTTGACAAGTCTGATCCGAAGAACATGCAATTTTTTCGAGAAAATCAGCAGTTTTCGGTATAATATATTCTGAAAATCTAAAATGTCAAATATTTACAACTTTATATGATATTTTGATATACAGAATTTTTGTCTCATTTAATTGTTGCTATAGACTACTATGATGCATAAACATGTACGAGTAAATATCTATCATGTACGACTTTTCTACTTGATTAATTATGAGTAATAAAATTTAATAAAACGTCATGGCATGTGCGCGGAACTTAAGCCACTTGATTCTAAATCCACATATCAATTAAGGGATCACCTTTGCATTATATCTAGAATTTTAGTATTATCCAGGCATATGTTGTATAATCTCTGTTAAGTGAGATAAAACACCCCCAAATCGAAAACTGTTAGTGTATCGACCGCCTAGATGTTTATCTCGCCGGGTTAACCTTATCGTCTGTGGTACAAGGCGACATATTGTGGGGATAAAACAATTTGCAATCGGCGCTGGATGATTACTATCTTGATGGAACGGAACCCCATGCCGTGCATTATTACTATCGCCATCTGAGTGAAAATGATCTCAGTGATCATCAATAATATGGTAAAAATGATTGTAATATGCCTGTTTGGTGTAATTACATTGTGACATAAAAATCTATTATACATATTGATTTTGGTAGTGCATTAGTTACAAAATGTAATTGACATTAAACTAACAACACATTCCATACCTTTCATCTCGAATAATATCAATAAAATCATCTTAAAAAATGATGGGTAAAAGAGTGCGGACTGTACTTTACAATATTTAAAAAAAAAACATTTTATTTCTTCTCTTCTAATACCAACTAATTACCCACCAATAATAATAATTTGTAATTGCAAGAAATGCTTTTGCATAATATTATAAGCAAACAATATAACTAAATAATAATAATAAAGTTTATTTTTAAGAAAAAATCTAAATACAATGAACACAATATCTACTTATTACTAACAGGAATAAACTTAACAGTGCTCACTAAAGAGTAACCCTATGCGTGAGAAATATCTTAACATACGCAAATTTTAAATATGTCTTTATTTAATATAGAATAATTATTTTTTTCTTGTAATTGCAACAACATCAAATAAATAAGATTCTTTAAAAAGCATCAAACTAATAAAAATTAACTACATCCTACATCAGTAACGTGAGTGAGATCTATGACTGCAGGAAATGCTTCATTCGTTTGACTGAATAAAACAGTAACAATGAATGTTGCTAAAAAGAAAACCTATCGTTTTTTGTTAAAATATATTATTTTAAGTTCATTTCTTTTTATCCCTTGCTATTAATCGGAACATATCATTCAGAAACCAATGATTTGCTGAGCTCATCTGAAACAGCAATCAATAACCAAAAGATGAGTAATTGGACGGTATTAAATATAATATCCGTTTTTCTTTTTCTTTTAATCTCACATAAATGTAATCTTAAAATATTAGAAAAACATAAAATTGATTAAGACCATAGAAATAATATTTTACCTAGATGCATTGAAAATAATCAGTGCTTAAGGATATATAGTACAAGAAATGAGTATAAATTAATCGATTAAAATATTTATTAATTATGGCAATAAAGTTTGCGTACTCATCGGAGTAGTAGTGCTTTGACTATTGGTAATTACTTACAGTAGGATTTAGTCGAGTTGTGATACTCTTTGTTAATAATAATTTACGAGCAGATTTCACTAAATGCCCTTAAAAGTTGTTGTACTATTAATGTTAATATCTTTCATGTTATTGAAAATGCCTACAAAATATATTCTTAATGCAACTTCTGTAATATGAAAATATTTTGGTGAAATTCTAGGATTTTTTCAGTACTTTCTATTATAATATTTTAGCTATCAGCTTCACTGAAAGCATTCGAAAGACTGAGTCAAAATGTCACAAGGATTTCACCAAATTGCACGGATTTTGCATCTTAATAATTCACCATAATAACTCTGTCCAAATTGAGCTTCCAGCTAGTAAACCAATATGTACATTTTGCAATAATAATGATACTCTCTCATAACAGTTTCTTATCTTCTGGAAGTTTTGAGTATTAGTTTCATTAAATCTCTATTGGTAAGTGAAACAACTAATAACTAATGTTAAAAATGTAAAGTAGATTTCATTACGAATACGTTGGCAGATCCAGAGAAATTGAAAAATTCATTTTAATGAGTTTTATGATAAGGAATAAAAGACGGTTTTTCATAAAATTGCTGGTAGGAAGACGTCAATTCTAAAAATCACTCTACAGTAGGACTTTTCAATAGACGGCCCGCGAAGTTACTGTCAGTAGAGATGATGTGAGATGATATTTAGTTTGTAATTTATTGGTCTTTATATAAAAAACGACCAAATTAGATCTACTTTGCTAAGACAAAATATTATTTTACTATAATTGATACATACTGTTGTACGTCAAATTTTGTATTTTTCAATTAAATCTCCATTTAGATTTTTTACTGTCTTTTCTTCTTCTCAAATTATTTGGTTTGATGTCCTTATAACATAATATAAATTTTAATTATTTTACCATTGCTCTGTTAAAAACTCATATATATTTTTTTAAATTTCGGTTACACCCATTTGAAATAATTATCCTAAATCCAGTTTATTGCGGTTTTACAAAAAATCTCGAAGCATTTCCTTGAAATTTTAATTTCAATTTATTCTGAAATTTGAGATCAGAATGAAATTATTGCAGATCTGTCATTGAAAAAAAACAACTTTTCAATCGATTAACAAATAAATCTTTTAAAAAAGTGCCCTTTCTAATGGATCACTTTCACAATCATATATAAAATAATATAAGTGGCCCTACAGTCCCTACATTAAATACGTCAACGCATTTGTGGTCCTTGACCACTTCAAAGTTGGTCTACAGAAACAGAAACTGAAAATTGTTTAAAAAATATACAAAGCATTAAATAGCAATAGCTTACCAAATTGGATATTTTAAATTACTATAGTTCTTTTATGCCTTTCCCTTACCTTATCTAGAAATCTTTGATCTGCCCTTATTTTAGGAACTAGTCCCAGAATTAAAATCAGTGAAGAGCTTTTACGAAGTCGTTATTGACAAAGCCGTCAGAGAAAAGCGAAACATTTGGCATTATTAAGCCGGGTACAGATTAGGTGCAACAAAACATAATCAAATCGAATGGACTCTTTTTAGGTACAACACAACATGCAATGTAACAAAAATCAATTTGGACGGATTCCAGAATATTGTGTCATATTTGTAAATTTCTATTAAAGTCCTTTCTTCAGTCCAGCCCTCTTTAGTTTGCACTATATTTGCGATTACGTCCGAACTGCATTAACATTCATGAGCAACATACAAAGCAAGTACTGACAATTTTCAGGTACGAGTGCGCGCTATATGCTTGCGGATCACCAACAAACACGTCGAAATTGACCAGTCAGGTTGCATTGCATTTTGTGTTGCATATTGTGTTGCACCTAATACAGATTAAGCTATATTTATGACCAATTATAGTGACTACTACGGAACATTTTAGAATCACCGCTATATGCAAAGCAGTTCCGACTGTAGAAGTCTTAGAATCAACAATAAGAAGCAAAGTATGGACGGATCTAGTACAAAATTCACATAATGATATAAGTTGCATCATTCTCTGTTGGTATCTTTGATTTCTACTGTTCAGACCACCCACTAATACAGTTGTAACTATGCATTGCCCGTGGAATAACTGGCTGAACATCACCTGCCAAAATATGCCAGGAGAAACGTGTAGACATGTGTATCATAGTATTGATTTTTCGATTCATATATTGCCTATTTAATAAATATGCAGAGTTAACTATGATTAAGTACAAAAATTTTAACCACGTGCTCAGAGAGGTCTAAAAGACAATAAAAAATTTATTTCAGAATTCTAGCTCGATGTGTAAGATATACAACCAAACCCTCTTTTCCCTCGGAAAATCGGCGCCTATGACAATCAATCATCCGAGATGGCTAGATATGTCAACTACCGTGCGGTCATTTTTTGCAGCGTTGTCAAATTAAATGTAGAAACGACGAAAATAAATATTTTTATTAATAATAATGCCTAAGTACCTGATAGATAACAGTTAATTTGGTTAGCTGTAGTATTTTGTATTCATTCTTCGTTCTTTCGTTGCACACTGCCAAAACAACATTTTCACTTCTTGCAGATTTGTCATAATTGTCCATTAACATACCCGACATAAAATACTTTAATTAATTACTATAAAACGTTTAAAATTAGTAATTAACTGTTCTAAAATAACATAACCTAGAATACTGCATTGCTAGTTGCATACTCTCCAAACCTCAAAGAACATGGCAAAGCTTAGTTATTTTCTAAGGGTCTAAGAATCATTTTTACAGAACACTGTAAACATCTTGGGATGTTATAATTTAAAATAGTACTAATTACTTTATGCAAACATCGTCGATTACTGTTAATATTGTTGCTTTTATTAGTATTAACAAAATTTAATTTTGCAACAACACAAGAAGTTTAAAAACTTATCGGCGTGTAGTACACCTTGCACTAGTGGCAGATGGCGTCTGCATGAGATGTCAAAAAAGTATTACACACGGTATTCTGATTACTTTGAAATAATTGTTCAGTACTTGCTTTCCGCAAATTTAATTTATTTCATTTTTTATATATTTACAAATATGTATTCAAATGTCTAGATGACGGATAAGGTGAGGTAAGGTGAGTACACAAAATATTATGGTGAATACTTTTTGAACCACATTGAACAACTGTTGTCACAGAGTTTTTATGTATTTATGTACATTTGCGTGTATTTTTTTGTTATCATTTGTGGTTTTTCCCGACGTAGGTAATCGGCGGTCATGACCACTGGACCAAGTAGGTACCTCGCTTTAAACAATAAGAATGGTCGAGGGCAAGAGAGGACCCCGGCAAGTAGAAAAATCTTAGCAATGACATGTTTTAATTTGAACGAGTAATAAAACAGAAAATGATATAGCATTCTTAAATTCTCTCCAAATATCAATCTTGGAAATAAATATTAGTAATGTAAGTACTGCCTCCGTGTGTTACCATATCGTGTTTCTCTGTTTCTCATTAAATCATTAAATAATAATCTACATTTTGTAAATATTTTTTTTCCTTCCAACGTGGCGTAAACTAATACACGTGTTAACGCGGCAACCTGTCACTGTATTTGACACCTTTGGCGGAATATACTTAACCTCGCGTGTGATAGAAGGCCAGTGACGGCGATAAATAAAGATTTAGTTTTTTGATAGATATTTCCGTTAATTCTTATTTTCCTTATCCCCTCTTAAAATATTTGTCATAGTTAACCCTGTATATTAAGTTAATTCCCATTTGTTTTATTGAACTTTATTCTAAAGGTATATTTAAGCTAATTCAAATCAAATTTCCTATCAATGATTCATGTATGCCATTAGGTACCCAATAACCAGCTATGTTAAAGCAAAAATTCCATAGACAGGGATGGATTCAATAAATGTAAATTTCTAAAATCTAGCTAAATTTACCAAAGAAAAAAAATATACTTGGTATAATTAAATTATTAAATAATTTTCTTAATCAAATTTCTTTTGAGCAGATTAATAGGTACGTAATCAGTATAGTTAATTTGAACATATTATGTTAATTTTGAAATTGGAACATTATTTAAAAATTTGGCAGTAGAATACACCTTGTATAACCGTTCTGATCAATAAATTTGTTATCAGAAAATGAAAAATCATATATAAATAATTCAAGAACATACTTACAATTACCCGTAGGTACCTATTAAATATTTGATATGTTCTTAGATATGCCGTTCCGACGGTGTTATTATTATTACATTGGATGTTTTGACACGTAATACCTGAAAGGTGAGTTTGTTATTGAAGTGACATATTATTTTTGAGAAGTAAAGTGAGCCCGTGTTATTATAGGACGAGGAAGGTGCGGCAGTTTTCTGTCGTCGGCACGTACATAAACTTGTAAGGTAGGTAAAATCTGTTGAATAGATGCCGTATTTTCAATTCACGATATTATTTTTATGTTATTACAATAAAATATTTCCAACAGATAAATTTGAAAGGACATATATTTGTCTATTACCTACAAATACGTAGAATTTGAATGGTCACAAAATCAGTATTACTGGAATGGTATCTAAAAACTAATTGTGCTAAGAAAGAAGAAAGTTTATATAACACAGCCCCACAAAAAAAAAGTTAATACACAAGAGAGTGATATGTATTCTCATGCATTTTTTGACGCTGAATTGGGCCTACACGTCTGGAATTGGCGCCAGGGGCAGAAAATGGCCTGCAATGCGGTTTCCGGGATAAGGCGAAATCGACGCTGAATTTTGGAGCTAAAGCTGGATTTGTGCTTGAAAAGCTTATGGCCAATTGAAATTCCGGGTTTGGGTCCGGGAAAAAAGACCCCTTGGGGCGGGAAAATCCTGTTTTGGACGTCCCGGTCGCGACTGTGGTATTTTCGTGTGTTTTTCAATTCTGGACCTGAGACTGAGTGTGAAAAGTTTTTGGTCAGATGAAATTCCCAACTTGGGTCCGGGAAAATGGCCCATTGGGGCCGGAAAATCATATTTCTGACGTACCAGTCGCAAAAGTAGTATTTGTCGTTTCGGAAGTAGTCAGTGGTATTTTTGTTTGTATATGATTTCCTTCTATTTTATTGCACGATATTCTTTTGTTTTCGTTTTTGTATTTGATTTTGTTCTGTTTTGTTGTATGAACATATTTTTTCTTGTTCTTGATTGTTCTTGGTTGCACCTTCTTGATCCCTTTTTTTGTTACAATGTACACTTTTTTAAATGCAAGTTTTGTTATTGTTAATTTTCTTATTTTTTACATATTTCGTTATTGTTCTTTGTTTGCATGTTTTGTTATTGTTTTTTTGTTGCATGTTCTGCTATTGTTTTATATATATATAAGTAAGTAAATGAGAGATTCCAATCAACCAAAGGCATTGCAAACACGGTATGAGTTCCGGAATTTAAAAGTACATGAAAATACCACTGTCTCAACTGAGACGTACAAAACACAATTTCCGGCCCCTAAGGGTCATTTTCCCGGTCCCGAACAGGGAATTTCACATGGCCATAAACTTGTCAAGCACAGTCTAAGCTACCGGAATTAGTACATAAAAGTCCCACTGTTGCGATTGGTACGTCCGAAATATGATTTTCCGGCCCCATTGGGCCATTTTCCCGGACCCAAACTGGGTATTTCAGCTGTCCAAAAACTTTTTGAGCATACTCTAAGAACCAGGATTGAAAAATACATGGAAATCCCACTTTTGCGACTGGTACGTCTGAAATATGATTTTCCGGCCCCAATGGGCCATTTTCCCGCACCCAAACTGGGAATTTCTGCTGACCAAAAACTTTTCACACCCATTCTCAGGACCAGAATTGAAAAAGACACGAAAATATCACAGTCGCGACCGGGACGTCCAAAACAGGATTTTCCCGCCCCAAGGGGTCATTTTCCCGGACCCAAACCCGGAATTTCAGTTGGCCATAAACTTTTCGAGCTCCAAAATTCAGCGTCGACTTCGCCTTATCCCGGGAACCGCATTTCAGGCCATTTTCGGCCCCCGGGGCCAATTCCAGATGTGTAGGCCCAATTCTGAGCTCGGCACCGGATTCAGCGTCGAAAAATACATACTCTCTTGTGTATGAACTCTTTTTTTTGTGGAACTGTGTAATTTAATTTCGAAAAAAAATTACACACAGAATCAGTGCTTCTTCAATTGCCGATTCTGTTTAACACGACATGTTTAATATAGTACGAACTATGTAACATACCTATGTACAGAGTGAGCAAATTTCGAAATATATCCCTTTAACTTTAATATATAATATGTGGGGTTAAATATGATTATTCGCCATTTTATCAAAGAGAGTTTATTAAAATAAATTAAATAACAATCATTCTGAGAATGTATCCAAAATGTAATTAAATTAAAGTACGGAAAAGCTAAATAACATTGCTGATATACTCGCGACAAGAATTCAGACGACATACGTCGTACGAACAAATGAATAATTCATTATATTTTCATCAAAATATTTAAGAAACTGCAACTGATAGTAATAAAACTATATACTACACTAAAAGTTTGCATTATATATTGCACTAAATTGCAAAAAATGATTGTTTTTAACGCGACCAAATATCGAAAATTACGTTGACAATAAAAACAAATGTGTAGCATCAGCCGTGACGTAAGACGTCTGAATTTTTGACACGAGTATATGTAACAATCGAAACGAAAATGTCAAAGATTGATAACAGGCAATTATTTCAAATGACGCCTACTTCATGAAAATGAAAGAAACAAAATATGCTATAACAAATTATTGTCTCAATAAAATGGAAAATGATCATATTCAACTCTACATGTTATACAGGTGTCCGGAATATGAGTGCCGTAATTTTAAAATCTTATATATCGGACTAAAAGCAACAAAAAGCACTTATGAAAAAATGTCTAAAACGAATAGTTTATCTGCAAATACATTTCAAAAGTAAAATTACAACTGTAATAATATGCAAAACTATGTTAAAATTACAAACTAAGGTACAATTAAGGTTAAGTAAAAGCGCCTGTAACGTAATTTGTTCATAATTTGATTTTTGGATCAGTATTAATGAAGCAAACAATTGAAGTTTCTGAGAAACTCAAAACTGTAACGTATTGTAAAGTTCGACAATATTGCAGTGTCAGACTGCTGGTGATAACACTGATAACCTGAATGTAATATCAGTCATAATGGTGCGTATACAGTTAGTGTGATTCATTTTAGTACAGTTTTTCTTTGATGTTCGTGAGAGAACAAAAATGGAACAATTTATAGAAATCATAACCAGCTGCATGGCATGTTAATTTACGGCGAATCTAGGCAAAACTTTCTGGCTATGAAACGTTTGTACGGCAAACGCTTCGTACAAGAAACATTTTAAACACTTGTAACTATTATTCTGTGTTGTGAAAAGAGCTCCAAGAAAACCATTCACAGTAAGTACCTATGTTTAGGTGTACCTATTTGTAATTATTATGTATAAATACATAACAATCCTAATATAGTATGTGAGTGACGTTGTCACATATTCAAGACCTGCTTGCTGTTATAATTCTATTACCGTTGGTCAAAGAAAAAAAAATTGTTAAATCAAATCTGCTTTATGTATCAGAAAGTGGAAAATTTGAAATTTTGTTTATTACTCGAAAACAAAAGACAAGGTATTGACCATTAATTTTAATTAATCTTAAAAAAGAGATCGAGGGTCTTCTATAGTTAACGAGAGCCTATAAAAACATCGAAATTTGCCCACCCTGTACATATACTTATTTATTCAGTAACGTATTTAGAAAATTTATTTCTTTACTTTAGCTTAACTTTTCTATTAAATGGTTTACCAAGCTATCTAGAAATATAAACAATCTTTCCATTACTTCCATAAAATTAAAATTTAGAAAAATCTGGATTTGCAGTCTTCCACAGTAACTGTTTAAACAATTTCCGGGCTTGCTATTGTGTCGTATTAGACCTCTTAATATTTCGCTCACTATAACTAACATTCTGTGTTTCACACAATACCTTAGCGAAGCTCTAGATGCAGGTCATCAGATATACGTTGTGTATACGGACTTTAGTAAAGCGTTCTATAGACTAGATCACGAAATCATGATCAATAAACTGGGCACTATGACATACGCATATAGTCTACTTAAATCATATCGTTCATTGCGCAAGTAGTTCGTAGAAATTCGCAGTCTCAGATTTTAAAAATTTTTGTCATCGTCAGGAGTTCCTCGAGGATCTGCTTTAGGACACTTGCTGTTTATTGTGTTCGTCATTCATATACATATTTCAACCACTTGATATTTACTGCGTTATGTACGCTGATGATTAAAAATTAATTCACATTGCAATGTCCTTAAACTTCAGATTTTTCCAAATAATATAAATACTTGCTATATGTATAGACAACAATCCTTAATATTAATGTAATAATGCCATGTTGTGACATTTACTCGAAAAATAATTATCTGAATAATTTAACCTCCATCTAGAGTTACCGAGATTTGAGACCTAGCCGTGCCGCTCGTTTTGAATTTTACAGAACATGGTAAAAAAATAATAGCTGACTGTTCCATAAGCTTAGAATTAGTTATAAGAAATTCGCGTTCCTTTACCGGCTGTCATATGTTGCGAGTCCGTGTTATTCAAATGCTATTAATGCGTTGGAGAATGTCCAGAGAAAATTTCTGAAGTATATGTCTTTTAAAGTAGAACGCTTTTATTCGGAAATTGGGACTAATGACAATATGTTACTAAGGCGGCGAGACATACAAAATCTTGAAAAGGTGTTATATACTTCCAAAATTTTCCTTTTTAAGTTGATAAGTAATTTAACTGACTATCTCACTTTATTAGCAAAGTTTCCATGTATGAATGGATGTATGGACCAACTTACTCTGATATTCCCCAATATATGTCATGTGTAACAAATTTAATACTTTCTTCAAAAATAAAATTGACCTATTTAACTCATCAGTGGTTAATATTTGATAAGTTTGTACACAGTTTCTGTAGCTAACTTGAGTTAACTTACTTTCCATGTTTTTGTTATAGGTACTAATAATTTTTTTATTGTCGTTTTTCGGTTTCTTAAATTATTTTTTGTGTATAATTTTTTATTCTATTGTCCATATAATTGGTACAGTGTACTACAAGGTTGGTGCAGTTTAAAATAAAATTAGATAAACTCCTCTTGTCAGTATTTATATTACAAGTATTTTATGACATTTATGTAGTTTAAACAACGAACATTTAATTATTTTCCAACGACTACTTGATTATTATAATACTCTCGATTGAAAATGGAGCTTACCTTATCCCATTTACCACCACGTGTCCCAAATTTTATTTAAATGTTTTGTATCCTCACACTATGTGAGGCCTACGCCCATACTATCGAGACACCCTGTACACTGAAAAAATTATAAACAGTAGATATTAAAGGAAGTAAAACTGATTATAACTCCAGGCATTTTATTGTCTTTGTGAACATTAGCATTCCAGCGTTCAAATAAAAATAAAATATGAATTTTAATATTTTAGCATGTCCACTTCAAAACAGAGCAGGTAGTGTCGGCTTCAAGACCCCTTTTAGGAAAAACATTAGAAATTCCTCGAATCGCTAATATACCCCTATAACCCTGTTTTATTGTTAAAAGGTATACGCCTCGCTTGGGAAACACATTTGATGTTGCGTCCAACCTTTACATGATGTAGATTATATTGGTGTGTGGTCCGTGAAAGAGACTGCTGAAGACTCTTCAGTTACTATTGTCTTGAACGAACATCGTCAAGTGCTACTTTATTTTCAAGGTATGAAGTTGCACTGTCATTTAGGAATTAGTAATGCGTTGGTAGTTTACTGATTTTTTTTCTCTCTGACTTACCTTATCTACGGAGTGTATGTTCTACACAAAAGTGTGATTGCTAATGTTTATGTTTTCAGGGTTTTCAATTATTAATATAATATAAATTGTCTAAATAATATACAGAGTCGTTTTTTAGTAAGTATTTCTTCTGTAACGCCATTGTCTCTTTTTTCATCCACTGAACACATTTTTATATACAGGGAGTCCAGAAACTCTCCTGACAAACGAAGACCGGAGATTCCTCAGATAATTTTAAGACAATTTAACCCAATTCACCTAGTCCGAAAATGCTTCCTAAGGGAACTAGAGCTCTTTGAAGATGGCGTCTTGTAAATAGTTTTGTTTAAATACCTCCAGAACGCTTCTACTTAGAAAAACAAAAACTGGTACGCTTCTTTAGCCTTCAGAGATGAATCGATTCCATCAATTGCGAATTTCTAGTACCGGTCATAGACGTCCGTTTTGGGTAGGTCAACGGTTATTTTAACGCATAACTTCTTTGTATTTAACTTTTAAGCATTTATGACACTAGATTATGAAATTTTCAGTTATACTAGTACTAAAAGGTACTCTTACTTTAAGTCATTAGGATATACCGTTTTCTAGAAAAATGGATTTGAAAATTTTTCGTTTTTTCGTCATTAAAGTTCAATTTATATTTTTTGCACTAGTTGGCTCTGAACTGCCAACAAAAGTAAAACATACGTTTTTCATTGTCAAATTGTTGTCAGTTCGCGAAGTTTATCTTTTAATTTTTTACTTTGTGGAATTCAAACACAACGATTTCAATTTTTTTTAAAATGATTTTTACTAATGAGGAATACGCCGATATGCATTTAGTTTATGGCGAAATGAGGTGTAACACACGAGCAGCGCAACGTAGATACGCTGATAAATTTCCCAATCGTGAGCATCCCACTCACTCAACATTTACAGCTCTTCATCAACAAATAAGAGAAACAGGTTCAGGGGTCCCAAAAAATAATGAAACAGGGAGACATAATGATGTAACAGCAGCACATGAAGATGATATTTTAATGGAAGTTGATGACAATCCAGAAATTAGCGTTCGAAGACTATCTGCCATGTACCCTACAATTTCAAAATCTTCCGTAGGAAATATCTTACACAAAGAAAATGTATATCCTTTTCATTTTACAAAGGTGCAAGCACTGCTAGAAGGAGATTTTCCTGCTCGTGTAGAATTCACTAGATGCTTACAAAACCAGAAAAATCAAGATAAAGATTTTTTCAGATACATTTTGTTTGGTGACGAAGCTACATTCACAAAAAATGGAATTTTTAATGTACATAATGCACATTATTATTCGTACGTTGGTGACAATCCCCATGTTGTTGAACAATTTAAGCATCAGCATAGGTTTAAGATAAACGTCTGGATAGGAGTAGTTGACGATTATCTACTTGGACCTATGGAATTACCTGCTCGTTTAAATGGCGCTGATTATTTACATTTCCTGCAAAATATTTTACCTGATTTGTTAGATGAGGTGCGTTTAAATATTCGGCAAAACTTATGGTTTCTACACGACGACTGTCCAGCTCACTTTAGCAGGAATGTACGAGACTTTCTAGATAATAACTACGAAGACCATTGGATTGAAAGAGGAGGTCCAGTTGCTTGGCCAGCAAGGTCGCCGGATTTGAATCCTTACGATTATTGTGTTTGGGGATACATAAAAGCATTTGTTTATTCCGTTCCGATACAAAATCGTGCACAACTCTGGCGAAGGATACAAGATGCTTGCTACGAATTTAGAAATAACTTTGGAATTTTTGCAAGAATTCGGCGTTCTCTAAGCAAAAGGGTAAATTTATGCATAAAGACTAATGGTCATCACATCGAGCATCTTTTGTAACTATCTACCTTTGATACTTTTTTTGTTACTTTCGTTTCATTGCAATAAATACTTTGTTTTTAAAAATCTTTAACTAAAATTTTTAAACTTTAATGACGAAAAAACGAAAAATTTTCAAATCCATTTTTCTAGAAAACGGTACTAGAATACCTGAAAATTTAATAATCTAATGTCACAAATGCTTAAAAGTTAAATACAAAGAAGTTATGCGTTAAAATAACCGTTGACCTACCCAAAACGGACGTCTATGACCGGTACTAGAAATTCGCAATTGATGGAATCGATTCATCTCTGAAGGCTAAACAAGCGTACCAGTTTTTGTTTTTCTAAGTAGAAGCGTTCTGGAGGTATTTAAACAAAACTATTTACAAGGCGCCATCTTCAAAGAGCTCTAGTTCCCTTAGGAAGCATTTTTGGACTAGGTAAATTGGGTGAAATTGTATTAAAATTATCTGAGGAATCTCCGGTCTTCGTTTGTCAGGAGAGTTTCTGGACACCCTATTCTTAGATATTTAAAAAAATTTAAAAATCCAATAGAAATACCACTTACTTTTACTGATTCTAATGTATTATAAATTCATTATAATCAGCGAGAGCAACTATCGTCAACCAATAGTACCTAATGTGTAGCCCTGTATACACATTTTTTAAATGTGAGGTCTTATTCATTGCCCAGCTACAGCATGTTAAAAATAAAAAAATAAAAAATTCTAAAATCGCTTGAGATAATTTAATCAAATTCGGTGTGCATGTTCAGTGTCACAGTAGATATGAAACAAAAAATTACCAATTTAAAAACTTAAAATAGGTCATCTTATACACCATTGTATTATTTTCACTTTCTGTTTCTTTACACTTTTGTGGATTCCAAACTTATTAACAAAATTGATTTATTTGATCAAGTGTATTTTTACACAATTACTTAAACATATCTTAGGGACGCCATGCAAAACAGTAATAATTATTTTTTAAAAGATTAGGTTTTTAGGCTTTTGCATAGTTAAATGCTGAAATTGCCAATATGGTTTATATTTATGATTTTGCAGATGGAAATGGTACTGAGGCTAGGCGAATTTATATGGAAAGATTTCCAAATCATTCCAAAATATTGAGAAATGCTTTTCAACGTCTTTCGGAGTCAGGCTCATTTCAGGATTCCCGGAAGACCTTTGAGTGTTAGAACGCCTGAATTGGAAGAAGCTATTCTACACGAAATTGAACACCGAAATACTAGTCTGCAAACCTTAATATGAATCATAAATTAGTTAGATGTTCTGAAACACCAACAGTTACATCCGTATCGGATACAAAGGGTTCGAGTCTAATGTCGCAAGACTATCCTGCTCGCCTGCAATTTTGTCACTGGATTTTGCAAAAAATGAACAAAATGTTGCTTTTACCGCTGGCATATTGTTTACGGACGAAGATAATTTTTCCAGAGATGCTAGAATGAACTTCCACTTTAAACACGTTTGGTCTGATGAAAACCCTAAAGCCATAATGGAATCTCGATTTCAATATCAGTTTTCTTTGAATGTGGGTTTTAATGGAAATGTTTTTGTTGGGCCTTACTTTTTACTAAGAACTTTAACCGGTGCCTCCTACATTAATTTTTTTGAAAATGTTTTACCTGAACTACTTGACTACTATGTTCTAAAACAAAGAATGTGGTTCATGCATGATGGGGCTCCCCCACATTTTAGTTTGACTGCTCATGAATTTTTGAATGAAGGATTCAGTAATAACGTGATTGGTCGAAGAACCAAGTCAACCTTGACCACCCCTCCTCCTCTCCAAATCAGCCGATATCAACCCTATTGATTTTCTTGTTTGGGGACATCTCAAGGCATTAGTTTACAAGGTTCAAATTGAATCTGAGCAACACCTATATACAGTATGCGCCAAAAGTATGGAATAAATTCAATAATAACGAAACAATTATTTTTTGGGAAAAATTCTCGAACAGGTCGATTTTTAATTTAAAAAATACATATTTTAGCGTAAAATGCTATTTTCAAATGTCATTTGTTTTCGAGTAATGACGTCATCGATTTTTTTTAAATGACAACACCATATTTTTTTCCTTGATTCTAAAAGATCGTTTAGTTCTCTATCAGACAGTACTAAAATTTTGCCCTCTTACATAGGAAAGTTTTCGAGTAAATGACGATTGAATATTAGAAAACGTAAATCAATTAAAATAAAGCAAAAACGTTATCAACGTTAGTTATTCGATTTCCATAGTGCTTTTATGGATCACGTAGGTGAAAATCTTTGCAAAGTGTCATTGTCACACCGACTTTGTAATAAGTATTGTAAGCGACATAGAAATTATTATTCAATTTAAAGTATTATGGCACATTTAACTGTTACTCAAAGAATTGAAGTTTTAATTCTTTTCGGATGCGGGAATATGACTAGAACTGAGCAGGAAGTTTGTTTTATTTATTTAATGAAAAATACCCAGATCGCCCTATCAGCCAATCAACAGTCAGTAAGGTAGAGTCTAAATTTAGAGAAACTGGCAATGTTGCAAATATTCCAAGACCTGGACGTCCAAGCATTAATGAAAATCAGAAACAGAACATTTTGATAAGTATGGTGGATAATCCTCATAATTCTTCACGATTGGTGCTACGTATCTTGAGGAAGGAAAAATATCATCCCTACAAAATCCAACTTGTGCAGGAACTCAATGAAGATGATCCCGATCGCCGCTTACACTTTTGCGAAATTCTAATGTATTTATGTCAAGGAAATAGAAATTTACACCGGCAAATACTTTTTTCAGATGAGGCCACATTTTGTCTGAATGGTACAGTAAACCGTCAAACTTGCAGATATTGGAGTCGGGGAAATCCTCATTGGATGGCAGAGGCACATACCCAACACCCTCAGAAATTAAATGTGTGGGCTGGAATGGTTGACGACAGAATAGTAGGGCCTTTCTTCTTTGAAGGAACCCTTACAGGACAAAGATATTTAGAGTTTCTAGAAAATGACCTTGTTCCAGCCCTTGTATGTATTTTTTAAATTAAAAATCGACCTGTTCGAGGATTTTTCCCAAAAAATAATTGTTTCGTTTTTATTGAATTTATTCCATACTTTTGGCGCATACGGTATAACCAGACTGCAGTTGCGGCTGGTGAGATTTCAGGTATGCCATATCTCAATAGCCAGATATGGGACCCAAACCAAACTTTAAGGTATATGTACTGTGGTCATATAGAGAACTTTGGTAGAAGAAGAACGATTTTACAGTTTGCGCAAAAAAGTTGAAAAAAACGTGGGCCTCACCTCAAATTTTCAAAATGGCTTCTTTAAATTTCGAGAAACATTTTTTTTTCCATAAACTAGATGTAATTTTACGAATATTTTTAAAGTTTTACTAAAATATATCTATTTGTAGAATTTATAGCATTTTGAAATTTTTATAATGTATCACAAATACAATATTAATTTTCAAGTCGCTGTAACTTTAACAAAAATTAAAATTTTTTAATAAAATCTGAAACATATCGGTAGAATTATGTCTAGTTGATGAAAAAAATGTTTCTCGAAATTTAAACAAGCTAATTTGGAAATCTTAGGTGAGGCCCACGTTTTTTTTTACTTTATTTCGCATACTACAAAATCGTTCACCTTCTACTGAAGTTCTCTATATAGCCACAGTACATATATACTACAGTTTAGTTTGGGTCCCACGTCTGGTTATTAAGATATGATATACCTGAAATTTCACTAGCCGCCACTGCCAGACTGGAACCCAAACCAAACTTCAAGATTATGTACTGTAGCCATATAGACAACTTTTATAGAGAGAGGACCGTTTTACAGTTTGCAAAAAACGTGGAAAAAATTGTGCAGCTCTTCCTAGGAATTTTCAAATTATTTTGATCTTTAATTCTAGTGAAACATTTTTTTCCATAAATTGGATGTAATTTTATTGAGGAATGCGACACAAATGTTATCATATAGTATTAGGAAAATAGTATTATCGTTTTTTTAAGCAAAAGTTTAATAATCTTGCTCTTGTAAAGCATATCCAATTAAAATAGTTCCAATGGCATCTTAATACTTACTTTTCATAATTTTATATATTTTCTAATCAGTAAAATCAGAAATATTTGACGTATTCTATTCTATCGCCTACCCGGAAAAAAGATAAACACTTCATAATAATTATCTACATTACTTTAATTTAATATAAAAGTGATAGTATATTAGATCTGATCTCGAATCTGATTGTTACAAAAAATCGTAATGTTTACAAGAGCAGTTATCTACTTAATTCATAATATTGTAATTTTTAGAATAAAAAGTTCGTTGTTAAAAGTCATTAATAAAAATACGTTGAGTATTATTACAGTTCAAATATTCTGCATTAAAACTTGAGACAACAATCGTAAAGGCAAACAAATAAACATAATAATGACTTCCTAATATGAAAATTACTTATTTTAAGCACTCTTTCAAATTACCATATGTTTAACTCCACGTAATATATCACTTCCAATGAATTAAAAGTCAACTTTGAGTCCCTACGAAATATAGCAAATTGAAGGTGACTTACTGGCAATAGTTTTTAAATTTGTCTTTTGAAAACGTCGTATTGAGTTGGTAGTTTAAAATTTATTTTTTATTTATAATTTATTTATTTAATATTTAAAAAAGCGTTGTCATGGAACCAAATGATGTTTTAGTTTATTAATTACAAATTGCAACATATTGAAGAATTCGGTGATATTCATTTTAATATTAAAATTAATGTTCCTAATTGTTAAATGGGTAGATAGTTAATATAACACTATGATAAGTATTCTGTGTCTTTCACCCTTTATTTTTATTATGCGAATACCCATTTCTTGTAAGTGTAATATAAAAAATATAAATAGCAATCCTGTTCGTAGAAAGAAACGGTCCAACACTCGTTAAGCCAACAAAATTGCATGAATTGTCAGTTGCCTGTGTACACGACCAATGAAACTGAACCGATAGTTTCGCAGTCAAAATATGCAGACTGCTACAGTAAAATTTCGTTGTATTGTATGATGTGGGATCGTGTATGTGCGGATACAACAGAAACACTTCTGATCTTGATTTTCCATCTTGTTTTTTAATGGGCTTCATTACCGATTATAATTGTATTTTCATTCCACTGAAAATTCAGGGTGTTTCATCAACCATTCTCGTTGATTATATTTTACAACGATATTCGAACTCTTTCGAAAACACCCTCCTTGGTTTGTATTTCTTGACACTTTTGATTAATCCGTAGCTGCAGCTCTTCGAGGCTATTTACAGGAGTACCATACACTAATGTCCTCAAATATCCCCAAACAAAGAAATCTAGAGGGTTCAGATCAGGCGATCTGGGAGGCCATAAAACAGGTCCGGCCCTTCCTACCCATCTATGTGGAAAAGTTTGGTGTAAATGCTCTCTAACGGCCATGAAAAAATGAGCTGGAACACCATCATGCCGGAACCACATTTGTTGCCTCTGATGTCTTCCAAAAACTCATACAGTGTGTTCTGCAGAAAGTTGAGGTAAGCAGCGCCTGTTAATCGGTTTGGTAAAACAACAGGACCTAGAAACCTGTCACCTACAATTAATACCCATCCAAATGTTTAATGAAAAACGTGCCATATAGATGTGTAGGATGGCATCCAAGATCACCTGATCTGAGCCCTCTAGATTTTTTTGTTAGGGAATATTTGAAGACATTAAACTCCTGTAAATAGCCTGGAAGAGCTGCAGCTACGGATTAATCAAAAGTGTCAAGAAATCCAAACCAAGGAGGGTGTTTTCGAAAGAGTTCGAATATCATTGAGACGAAGATGTCGTGCCTGCTTGGAAATGGACCGAAGTCACTTTGAACATCTTCTGTAACTTTGTTTTTTGTTTGTTAAAAGCTTCCTTTGTCGGTTTATTCCTAATAAAATAAAATGTTTGAAAAACGAATAGTGGTCCATATCTCCGCAACCGTTACTTTGCGGAACCATGTTTATTAAGACTTTTCTGCTTATTTTGGTTCATACTATTACCTGCTGAAATATTTTACACTCTTTTTTTAACACCCTGTATTTCTAGCAACAAAATTCTTTGTACTTGTCATATAGTTGGGTTTGTACTCGTACTACGACATTCTACAGAATGTATAAAATTATGTCGTACAACAGAATTCCACTACAGTACATTGCATTTGTGTATTTGTTATAATTTATTTAATTTTTCTTTAATAACAGTAATAATACTAATTTAATAGAGTAAGTAAATGTTTGATATGTGCTCCCTGAACCTCCTGACAATAATAAAATCTGTTTTTGCACTTGTTATTAAATCATACGTATTGTTAAATATTTTATTCAGTCTAATAAGAGGTTTTACTTCGTTTTTGAACGATCTGTCAAGGTTTGACAGGCATTGTACCACAACATAAGACTATCGCCGCATGGCGTATTGATTTTACCAACAGGATAATATTCTACAACATTCTAAGGAACTTGTTGAAAATTCAACACAAGTACAGGTATGTATACATGTAAAACAAATTATATTCACCTAGTTGAGTGTTCAAATTATTTATTATCTTTGTAATACAACCTGTTAATATTATTGTATTCATATTTTCTGACTTAACAAATTATATTTTTGCATTTATAGTTTCTTCCTGTGTACAATTTATTATATGAGAAAAAACAAGAAAAGCTCAAAAGAATAGAAATAGAATTCTTAACAAAATTTAGAAACTCTTACAGTTTTTTATTTTTTTATTTTCTGTGCTTCTATTCGATATTTGAGCAACTTAATATTTAGGGAGAGCTATCCAAAAAGAGACCTATCTCAAAAGAAAATTAGCTTATATTTTATGAGAATGCTCTGACCTTTTCGTATTATTTTTAATATATTTTCTTCTGCGATTACCTCTCAATTCTCTCTTATTCTTTATTGCCCAATGATGCAGCGCTTTATAAGATATACCTATTACATCATAAAGATATTCCTTTGCCAAACTTAATTTTTTGTAGGCAACGAATTTCATAAATCAAAGTTGAATCTTTTCATAGTTGTCTATATAAAATACCTATATAATATATGCCCTAGATTATCGAGACGCAGTTTATTAGGTATATTTAATCTCGTAGATAACATCACTGAGAGTCAAAGAAAAGTACCTATGCAGATGTCAATCAATATAAACAAACATCTCAGACATCGTTATCGTTTTGCTTTAGGAGAATTGTAAATTCTATTTAACTTCCTGTTTTTCATTATTTTATTGATGGAATGAATTTTATTGGCGTAGGGTCATTTGGTCTAATCTCAAATTACACTATTTGCCTAATTTTTATGTTCAGAATAATCCATTATTATTATTCTGAACATTGTTAAGTTATATACTGTATCTTCTATAATATGTTATATCACCTATTTTATTCCCCATTTCATATATCTGTATTTTACACGAAAAACTGTTCTTAGATTGTCCTGAAGAAGGCTTAAATACATCCGAAACGTAAACTTGCCAATATATATATATATATATATATATATATATATATATATATATATATATATATATATATATATATATATATATATATATATATATATTTTTATTTTAGATTCAATTCTCAATAATATTTCTGAAGATTAAACTAGAGTTATAAAGTCTTACTTTGAAAAAATGCATATTGATAAGTAGTAATGTTCGATTACAGTCGTAATATTACATTCTGGTGTGTTATTTCGCTAATAATTTTTATTAGTGTAAAAAATATTGCGCTTCATTGCTTTTTGTCATAAATTTCGCGTATTGGGATTTCGGGGTAACTTAACAAATAATTTATCTGTTGTACTGAGACATTTCGGTATAATACAATTTCTAAAGTTTGATTATCTTAAAGGCTTTAGTAGGGGCATCAAAAAATTTTATATTTTTTTCAGATTGCACTTAAATTATAAAATCATTTAGAAAATGTAATAAAAAAATGTCGAGTTCAAATATGAAATTTCGAGTTTGAATACGAAATTTCCAGTTTAAACACGAAATTTTGAGTTTGAACACAAAAAGGCTTTTTTACTGTATTAGAAAGGTATTTTAAGCTAATATATATCAAATCTTCTACAATTCCTATCAATGAAGTCATATGTATGCTCTCTGATACCAAACATCTAGGTATGCTAATGAACAATTCCACAGACAAAGCTTTATTCAATAATTATCTAAAAAAATAATCTAGCTAAATTTACTAACCTGGTTTAATGAAAACATTCTATAAATATCACTAAATATAAGTTCACTTTTGAAACTGTGGGAACTCGAAAATTCAACCACAATAGATGAGACCTGACCTATTTCTGCATTTTTAGGATTGCTTCTTCAGGTGGCCTCCTTTAAATTGAGTCAAACATCTAACTATAAAAATTATTATACTAATAGATTAAACTTATTTGAAATTAAATATCGACAATGTCAAAAGTGATTAACCTGTCAATGAATTTAAACATGATAACGACCTACTTAATATTAATAACAAAATTTTACCCTTTATGTAATATTTATGTGTTTTTTTTATATATTTTTAGTTATTAACAATATTGTGTGAAACTAACTACTCTGCGGACTAAAGCCCCGACCAGCGTTGAATTACACCCACAATATCTACCCATATATTCTTTATTACTAGCTTTTGTAACATGTTTTACTGTATTAGAAAGGTATTTCAAGGTGTAATTCAACGCTGGTCGAGGCTTTAATCCGCAGAGTAGTTACAATAGTACACACAATATTGCTAATACCTAAAAATATATAAAAAATAAAAGGGCTTAGCAAGATAAATATACAGGGTGTTCCGCATAAGAACTGGCACAGAGCAAGTGCATGTTGAGGGTCCCACTATATTGCAATTTAACTAAACATACCTATGTACAAAGCTGCGGACAGGCGGAGTTACTGGCGTTCGAAATCTCTGAATTACTTCAACTTGAAATAACTAAATTTAGTACATGATTTAGCTATATTATTGGTCTTCTTTGACTATAAGTTCAAGTAAATTAAAACACCTTGTAGTGTTTCAATTTACTTTAAATCACATACCAAATTTGGTTATTCCAAGTTAAAATAATTCAGATATATACATTTTATTCGAAATATTTAACCCTATTTTGAAGGCCTGTAACCTGTGCACCTTTGTATATAGGTATGTTCGATTAAATTGCAATATTTTTGGACCCCCTACATGCACTTATTTTGTGTTCTGTTTTTATGCGTAGTAATAGTTTTTGTGTTCAAACTCGAAATTTCGTGTTTAATTTCGAAATTTACTATTCAAATTCGAAATTTCGTGTTTAAACTCAAAATTTCATATTCAAACTCGAAATTTTATGTTTAAATTCGCAATTTCGCAATGGTGAAGTGAAGTTGTGATTTGTAAGTCATCTACGAGTGAAACAAGCTTCATCAGCCAAAAGAATTTTCTGGTGAAAATTAATATCCTGATGCAATATAAACTCGCAAAAGATCACTCGTCGCCGTCGAACTAAATCTTGACGCAATAATTCTTGTACTCTTTGAAAGTGATATGGATGTAGTAGATTACGTTTAAGAAGTTGGTGTACAGAAGTTTTTGATAATCCATTTTCTCGATATAAACGTTTAGTACTTTTTAGCGGTAGATTTTCAACTGTTTGCAAAATATTTTCTTCATCTTGTACTTGTATTATTACACTAAGGACGTTTTCGGATATTATTGAAAAACTTTCCTGTCTCTCGAGCCCGTCTTTCAACATTAGAAAATGTTTCTCTATGGGGAAATCACTCCATTTGGAAATCTCATACGATATTCTTCCACACTTCTATAGTTTCCTTCACAGAAACCTAACAAGTAACATGTCAACTTGTTCGCTGAATATAAATATTCGAACAATTACCAACAACAAACAGTAGCACAAATAAAATAGTTTTTTCTAATTTTGACATATAAAGTAACATCATTTGTTATCGAGTGTCAAAACGTTCTACTTTATACAGGGTGTCCCAAAATAGAAGGCCATACCATTAACCACATATTCTTTGGACAAAAATAATGCGACTTTCCTTATGCCATTTGTTATATAGGCGTCCCTGTTTCAATATACAGGGTGTTAAAGTTACATTTAAAAAAAAAAAATTTTTAATAATTCCATTGTTTTGTAAGATACGCACTTGAAATTTTGCAGGTACTTTTATCTTATTCCGGCATACTTATCATGTAATTTTGGTGAAAAAAATCGAAGGATGAATGGCGGTAACTGAGATGCAGTACTGTTTATCCCCTCCAATTATTTCTAAGTACGCCTATACAGCTTTTTCTTGAAATATCAAACGCAGAATTTTCTTCTGATCATTTTATCTCTTTTGTAATTTTTTGTTTAAATGCTCCGTTTTAAAGAAAAACGGCAATTTGTAGTGCCCATAAATCTATCATTCACTATCATTTTCAAGTGAAACTGAAATTTTGTGGATATACCTATTATTACAGTACCTTGGCAACTTAGCAAATCGTAATACTTACTGAATAAATAATTGCTAATTAAAACAGAATGGATAATTTTAAATTTTATAAAATGAGGAATACTTATGAATTGAAAAAATAATCTGTAATACAGTTCTCTTATCAACCAAAAAATACTAGTCTTGTTTAGTAATAGTAATAATGAACGATCAACATAACTTTTTACCTAAATAGCATTAAATAAAATAATTTATTAATTACTACTAATTTAACAAACGTTCTACTTGCCCACCCTCCTCATTAACACATGTACGTGCCCTTTTAAGTAACGAAAACCTTGATAACTGATTACATAAATAACTATTAACTGTCAAATTTTAAAAACAAAGCCTACTACTTATTTTTCTTGTAATAAACACTTTTAAAATCTTGTTTTAATTCATTCATTTTGTCTTAAAGTTTTTTAAAACTTAACAAGAGTAAATAAGTGTTCTTTTATATAGTTACGATACGGGATCATTGCTTGGGGTGGGGCTTATAATAATGTAATAAAGAATCTTGAAGTAATAGAAAAATGGATTTTAAAGATTATATACCAAAAAGAAATTACTTACCCCAGTGACGATCTCTATAAACTGTCAAGAGTTTTTGATATTCGGCAATTATTTACCTTAAGTTTAGTTATAGAACAAAAAAAAGACGCCAACAAGATTAACATTGTTCATAATTATCCAACAAGGTACAAAGAGATGGGTTTATGGATACCTTTCACTTATAAAACGTTGATACAAAGGTCTGCTTATTTCCTTGGTCTAAAAATATATAATGAAGTTCCAAATAATTTAAAACTAATAAATTCTTTTGTAATGTTTAAAACTCGCATTTAATTGCACTTAACTTAAACTGAAATATTGATCTGCATCTATTTTTGTTTTTATTTCTTGTCTCATGTTTTGTGTCTAATTAACAGGAAAGTTTTCATAATTTTTAATAACAACAGAACGCAATAATTGTTAAATGAAAAAGAGTTAAGTATAATTCCCTTGACAAGTTTTGCTTTTGGGTTTTTTTTGCAATGCTCTTATATTAATTATTGCATACGTTATATGTCACTACAGACAATCTTTTTGTCTTTGTGATATTTTTATTTGCACAGGTATTTATAAAAGTAAAAATTAAGTTCTACTGTACATTTTGAGCAAATTTTGTTACTTAATGGATTATTGCATTGATTAAAAAAATATTTCTTTATGTTAATGTAAGTTGATGTATTAGTAGATTTATCGCATTTAACTAAAATCAATTTTTTATTGTTACTGTAATTTATATTGTGTGTAAATTATTATTATTATTATTATTATTATTATTATTATTATTATCATTATTATTATTATTATTATTATTATTATTATTATTATTATTATTATTATTATTATTATTATTATTATCATTATCATTATCATTATCATTATCATTATCATTATCATTATCATTATCATTATCATTATCATTATCATTATCATTATCATTATCATTATCATTATCATTATCATTATCATTATCATTATCATTATCATTATCATTACTCAATTCTACAAAATTAATTTTTGAGGTGATTCCATTAAGGAATCACTTTCCGGTTCCATTTCAGACATCAGCTACCGATCGAAGTGTGAATCTCACGTAAATTGAACCTGAATAAAACATAACTACTGCCCATAACCGCCGGAATTGGTGACGCACCCCTCCGATGTGAAAACTGAACCTCAATGAACACCTTATAGTGTTTCAGTCTAAATCATAATCAAAGACGACCAATAATAAACCTAATTTTTGTACCAAGTTTGGTTATTCTAAGGTAAAATGATACAGAGATTATTTTTTTTTTCGAAATATTTGTCTCCATTTTGAAAACCTATAACTCCACCTCTGTGTAATTTTGTATATGGGTATGTTTGTTTAAATTACAATATTTTAGGACTCCCTACATGCACTTATTTTGCTATGGTTCTTATGCGGAACACCTTGTACACTTATCCTGCGAAATGTAGTATTCAAACTCGAAATTTCATGTTTAAAATCGAAAGTTCATGTTCAAACTCGAAATATAGTATTCAAATCGAAATTTTATGTTTAAACTCGAAATTTCGAGTTTGAACTTGAAATTTAGCAATAAAAAGAAAATTAAAAAACAAGGTCTTTCCACACTTTCGTACGAAAGCACCCTGGTATCAAATATCCTTTTTATATAACTGAATATGCTGAGATTATTATCAATATCTTGACTTTTTTTCAATATAATGAGATTATTCTCAATATAATGAGAAAAATCTCAATATCTTGACTATTTTTCTTATATGGACTTTTCTCTTAGTACTGTGCTATTTTTATATATTTATTTTCATTCCACTAGCAATTTAGGTAGTGAAGTAATTTTGGCAACCTACAATTAACGATTCTTTACGTTTCAGCATTTATGTAGTCACTTTCAGACCCCTAATAATATCGAATTTCAATCATAGGCGTACGATATGATATAAAAAAGGAAACTTCTTTGTGCTAATTTTGAATGAAATATCTTGAAGTATTCAAGACATGAGCACATAAAAATTAAGTTTTTTTACTTTCGCATATCTGTTAATTTTAAAAGTATTAATAAGACAAACAGTGTTACTGCTTGTTTTTCATTAAGCATAGTATCACATTCTCGAGAAATTTTTCTTTCACAAAAACTTTTTAAAAGTTTAGTGTATTAGATATTTTTTTCTATAACTATTATATATTATATAACTATTTTTTCTTTATTATATATGTTATCATGAAACTTTCGAAATAACATACTTCACACGAGGCCGTGGTCTGAAACCGGCGACATAAATGTTTGAGATATTTATTGAAAAGTAAAGAAGCGTTAAAGATAGGTTGTAAAAATTTGGTATAGAGAGGTTTCTAATAAAGCTGAATAAGAATTCGTTAAAATAATTTCCTAAAAAAATTGCTAATGTAATTTTTCGAAAAATATATACCCTTTTCAATCCTACGTGCGACGCCTATGACAAAATTAAGATCTCATAGTGTCAAAATAGTTACTTTATAAGTATAGGGTGGTCCAAAAGTCTGGAAACGGTGAATTTATTTCGAGTACGGGTGGAAAATCGGAATTCTGATACTGGGGTCTTTAGTAATTTCGCCCGAGGAATCGAATGGGCCCATCAGATCGAGATATGAGGCCCAACTTTGAAATTTCAAACGCAAGCCCATCTTTTTTTTTGCAGATTCGGATTCAGCGGGAAATTTTACATCCGAATTACTTAAAACCAAAAATTTTTTCGTCCATTTTTGGGCCCTATGCAGCGTTTTTTTGTTCAAAAATCCGGGGACGTCTGAATCATTCAGACCAGGGGGCACAAATCGATACTGAGGTCCTTAATAATTTTTCTCGGGGAATCGAACGGGCCCATCAGATTTTGGCCCCGATGGGGCCTTATACGAGATACGAGGCCCAACTTTGAAATTTCAATTGCAAACCTATTTTTTATTCCAAATTCGGATTTGAAGACCCACATTTTTCCTCGACAATTAGCACTCCTGACTGATTGTGTCTGTTGTTTGGGCTTAGGAAGACTTGAAGCGATGTTTTCTTTCGCTCTCACTAAGCAAAATGAATACAATAAGACTTGACGCACATGTACCCATACCACACACGGGAAATATTTTGTGTTATTGGATTTATGTTATCAAATCCAATATTGAAATCAATACACTCAATACAATGTTCCACAGTAGCAAACATTTGTCCTCGCAAATTATTTTGTGTTTTGATGTTTGTGCGAGAGAAAACATTTTCTGCTTCCTAATGACAAACGTAAACGCAAATCAGTTGAACGTGGTCATTGTGTGAAAAATCATAGTCACCACCTGAATAAATCGTGTTCCAATCGATAATTGTTTCATAAGTTTTCCTTCGAGCTAAATATGCCCTTAACTACCCGTCAGAGAATAGAGATCTTGATAATGCGTGGATACGGTGACAAACAGAGGTCATATGAGAGTGCTGCGAATTTATTTAACGACACGCATCCTGAAGTGCCACCGATTTCAAAATCAGCGGTAAAAAAAACGGTTGACCGGTTTGCGGCGACCGGGTCTGTAGCAGACTTGCCGAGATCGGGCCGGGTTAAAAATGCAACTAATGAGGAGAAAGCCTTGGAGGTTCTTATCAGTGTCATCGAGGATCTTTATGTGAGCCAAAGAAGGTTGTCCCAAACTCTTGGGGTGAGTAAATCATCTGTCCAAAGAATCTTAAAAACGAATGGGCATCCCTATAAAATCTGCTTAGTGCAGGAGCTGACCCCAGAAAACTTTGATCGTCGTCTGGAATATTGCGATGTAATGATGGAGAGATATCTTGCTGACAATTTCACCTTTTTTTGGACGTGTTTCTCGGATGAGGCGGGATTCAGTTTGAATGGGTAGGTTAATCGGCACAATATGAGATATTGGGCTGATGAAAATCCTCACTGGATGCGAGATACACACACGCAATGGCAGGATAAAATCAATGTTTGGGCTGGTATTTTGAATAACCAAATAATTGGGCCGTTTTTTCTACATGAAAATTTCACTCACTCCCATTACTTGGAAATGTTAGAACGGGATATCATTCCAGCAATTCGTGCTGTTGTTGGAGATCAATTTGAGAACGTGTGGTATCAACATGATGGAGCACCTTCGCATTTTGCATTACGCGTGAGGGAACTTCTCAATGTTGTATTTCCTGGGCACTGGATAGGTAGAAGAGGCGCCATCGAGTGGCCACCAAGATCTCCCGACTTCACGCCTTCAGATTTTTTTTATTGGGGCTATTTGAAAAATAGAGTCTACGAAACCAAGCCTGCGAATATCGAAGAACTCCAGAGAAGGATAGTGGAGGTGTCAGCCACGATAACCCCAGAGATGTTGGCACGAGTGAATGAGGAAATCTACCAACGACTCGCGCACTGCACTGCAGTGGATGGACATCAATTTGAACACCTTATAAAATAATCATGTCCAGTACCGTGACAAGTTATAAATAAAGTAAAATCCGCAATAAAATGTAGATTGTTATTTGAATTCCCAGGGCTGAGCCCTTTACTTGCCCTATGGGCCTATGAGTTTCAAATGGTTTACTTAAGGTCAGAATAAAACATATATCATCACACTTCTATTGAGCCCTGTAATAGCGACAATCCCCAGTACCAGAATATCGATTTGTGCCCCCTGGTCTGAATGATTCAGACGCTCCCGGATTTTTGAACAAAAAACGCTGCATAGGGCCCAAAAATTGACCAAAAATTTTTTTGTTTTAACTAATTCGGATGAGAAATTTCCCGCTGAATCCGAATGTGCAATAAAAAACATGGGTTTGCATTTGAAATTTCAAAGTTGGGCCTTGTAGCTCGTATAAGGCCCCATCGGGCCCAAAATCTGATGGGCCCATTTTATTCCCCGAGAAAAATTAGTAAGGACCTCAGTATCAGAATATCGATTTGTGCCCCCTGGGCTGAATGATTCAGACGTCCCCGGATTTTTTAACAAAAAACGCTGCATAGGGCCCAAAAATGGACGAAAAAATTTTTGGTTTTAACTGATTCGGATGTAAAATTTCCCGCTGAATCCGAATCTGCAATAAAAAAGATGGGTTTGCATTTGAAATTTCAAAGTTGGGCCTCATATCTCGTATAAGGCCCCATCGGGCCTAAAATCTAAAATCTAAAATTACTAAAGACCCCAGTATCAGAATTCCGATTTTCCACCCGTGCGCGAAATAAATTCACCGTTTCCAGACTTTTGGACCACCCTATAAGCTACAAAAGACTCAGAACAATTGGATAACAAGCAAGTCGCCCTTGTAAGCAAGTTACAAGGATGACTCTATGAAAAGTTAAACCTTTGAGAATAGGTTGCCAAAATTTAGACAGAGAAGTTTCAAATAAAGCTGAATAAGAATACGTCAAAAATAAAGAAATCGCAAATGTTATTTCTCGAAAAACTGGTCCCCTTTTTCGAGTCTACGTGCAACGCCTATGACTAAATACACTTTTACAACCTAATTCGCTAGTGGAATGTGAATAAATATATAAAAATATCACAGTACTAGGTAAGAGACAAGTCAAGATTATGAGTATAATCCAAATATATTGAGTTTTCTAAAAATAAAAAATATATTTGACACAAAGGTGCTTTCGTACTTTCATATAAATCACCCCATTCCATTCCACAAAATTAATTTTTGAGGTGATTCCATTAAGAAATCACTTTCCGGTTTCATTTCAGACGTCAGCTACCGATCGACCGCGAACAAAGTGTTAATCTCACGTAAATTGAACCTGAATAAAACATAACTACTGCCCGTAGCCGCCGGATTTGGCGAGGCACCCCTCCGATGTGACAACTGAACCATGTACGGGACAAAACGTAAACCAGGTGCATGTCAATAAATGTAATATAATAATTGGTCAATGACTTGACGGAATCGGTCCGTTATCAGTCGATATCAGTGGAGCTGTCAACGATCACAGCGATGAGTCGGTAATTGGGCGATATTCCTGCGAACCCTCGTCGTACGGCGGGGATGCCACCCTCACGTGCCTAGCGCTACAGTGACTAAGCTTGTATAAACACGCCGGCTAAAATATAGATTCACGACACTTACGTCGAACTAACAATAATACCGTGAAATTAACAGAGGGACTATCCTCACGGCTTTTATCTCTACATTCTATATGCTAGGAGACGGTGAATTATAAATGTTTTCTTTGCTATTAATAGCACTTGTAGCGTTAGATGCTCCTTAATCCGAAGTACAATTTCATATGCGCGACTGTTTTAGAATTAATTATTTCCGTAATTTGGAATTCAAATAGGCATTTGTTGGGTGTCAGTAGTTTATCAGTCCGTAATCTTAGAATTCTTAGATTGTAAAAAATACGTGGTACTAGAAACTGAGTAGATAATCGTTTTTCAAAATTAAGATCTCAGCTTCGTTGTGAAATACGAAATAATACAGTCGCGGAAATAGCTTATCGCATATATTTTTGTTAACAAAATAACAAGGACTATGTTTTTGTTAATAGCTAAGTAGACATCTACTTATAAGCATTAAATTCAAAATTACAAACTGTTTTTAACAAAAAATTAGAAAATTTTACTAAGCAAACTTCTGATGCATTGAAAATTAGCGCAGTTATCAACGATAAAATCACAGAGTTAACTATGACTAAGTACAAATATTTTAAGAGGTTATAGAAAAAATTAAGAATTAACGGAATATCCTTTCAAAAAAATTCCAAACTTATTTATACTTATTTAAGCGAAACAAAAATTATTCGATATTATATTAAATCCTTATTTAACGCCGCCAATGCGAGAATCAGAGTAGGCATCTAGAAAGCAACAGTCGGTCAGTTGTCGTTGGCATATCATAATTCAATTCCTGTGTTTACGTTGTAGTTTTGTGTTCTTATTCAGTTTTTAGTGCCTTATTTTAATTTTAAGCGTTTTATAGTTATTAAATAAATGTTGGCTACAGATATTTTCCCACAATATAGTTCGCCGGTTTGGTTTTCTAGGTTATGAGACAAGACTGCTTCGGGTGCTTCGGTTTTCTATTACCTACCTATTAGTACCACCCATTCCTTTCGTCCTATTTTCTTATAATATATATGCATTTTATCTAACTGTACCTGCCGGAAGTGTGTTTTATCGGTAGTGAGTAGTTGTACCTAATAAGTGAAAATGTAGTTTTACCAGTTTGTAATTAAATAATTAAAAACGCAAAATACTGGAGCTAACTGGATTAACTGTTACCCATCTATCAGGTATTATTACTAATAAGAATATTAATTTTTTGTCGTTTCTGCATTTAGAAACGCTCTAAAAAGACAACCGCATTGACAAATGTAAGCTTTATCTATGGATCTAAGCCATCTAATATAAATCAATTTTCCTACAATTTCTATTAATGAAGTTAAGTAATGTACGTTCTTTGATACCAAATATCTAGGTATGCTTTTAATTTTCATAGTCAGATATTCAACTCAATTTAAAGGAGGCCATTTGAAGAAGCAATTCCATCTATTGTGGCTGGATTTACGTGTTCAAATATGTTCAAAAGTAAATTTGTATTTTGAAAGTTATTAAATGATTTCATTAAGCCATGTATGTATTTCTTGTTAGTAAATTTAGCTAGAATAATTTATAATTTAGATAATTATTGATGTTTGGTATCAAAGAACAAGCATATGAATTCATTAATAGGAATTGTAGGAAAATTGACACAAATGACAACTTAACCGGAAACTTAAGGTAAATAGACAGACAACACAAAACAATGAAACAATACACTGTAAAAAAATATTACATATTTTAACACAAAAAACCCTTTGTTAATCAAGATCCACGCGAGGTTGTGTATATTTTTATACATTTCTTTGTACGTAGCAGAGTGTTAAAGGTTTGCTAAAATCAACTGTGTTAATTTACAGGGTGTAATAAAAAAGCAGGTCATTCCGTTAAATGCGTATTTTTAGCGACAAAATATGACGACATAACCCTACTTATCTATATACAAAAATACTTACTTTTGCTTAATAAACGAATTTACATTGATAAAAAACATTTATTAATGTAAAAATGGAGCATCTGGATAACTCTATAGTCAGAGACACTCTCTGTAGAATAAGTTAGAACACTCTAGAGATATAAGTGGTCTACTTACTTTCTGCTCGGCCTAAGTGGCTCGACTTACAGGAAGCGACCTACATTGCAGCAGGTACTTAACGCAGACCTCTCGCCCTGGGCGACGAGCTATTAAATCTGTAAATTATACTGCAGGAAACAACTACTCCGCGGAACAGTAAGTAAGTTTAAGTATCTGCTGCAATGTAGGTCGCTTCCTGTAAGTCCAGCCGCTTAGGCCGAGCAGGAAATAAGCAGACCACTTATATCTCACCTGCACTCAGTTTATATGTGAACATACATATAAAGGAACAGCCAGTTCAATTGTCTCACCTATGGCATACTGATGAGGGCTAACAAGCCTGAAACCGGTCTATGTCCGTTGATGTGTCCGACAAGGGTTCTTGGCTGTTCACATAAATACTGCAGGAGTAATTCAGTGCCGGTCAGGGCATTAATCCGCGGAGTAGTTGTTTCCTGCAGTATCATTTACACACTTTAGAGCAAGTTAGAACATTACAAATTGTTCCTTTGTATTTTGAAATTTTAAAATGTTACTAAGTGCATTTTGCTGCGACTATCTCTAATGTTGTATGCTCAAAAATTATCAAGGGTAATAAAATATTCTAAACAGAATTGTATATTATGACTTTATAAAACATCGACCATAGACACACGTTTGAAAAAAGTGGGAGGATAAAATTATCTCTTCCCCTACGTTTCTACGTTTGTTTTTTAGGCGTCGTTTACTACTACTAATACTCTTGGGGATTTGGTTAATAACCAAAACTATCTCTATATAATTTCAAATACGCGAAAATCTGAAGAAATTATAGCGAAATAGCAATTTTAAAGTTCAATTTTATCACCCTGTATCTTTGAAGAAAGGCATTTTTGTATATAGATAAGCATAATTAAATCGTACCATTTTGCCGCCAAAAATACGAAGTAAACGGGATAATATGCTTTTTTCTTGCACCCTGTATAAAATATTACGTGTAACTTTTACTCCATTGTTTCGTATCATTAAAGATGATAGATGATTAGTTTATGCATTAAAGTGATAATTTTGTTGCATAAAATTTCATAATTAAATAAAATACAGTTTACTTTTTATTATTTTATTGAAAAATATGAAGATATAGCTCAATAATATGAAAATCTTGTTTTTAACAAACAACAAAACAACATAACATGGTTTTTAAATGACAGATCATAAGAGTAATAACAACGGCTACATATTTGATTTTCTAATATTTATTTATTACAACCAAATGTATTTTTTGATGTGAGAAAATCTCTTATTAAGGAACTTGAAATACCGTGAAATACATAGAAATGGGTAAATTTGAGTTTACTTCCAAAGTTACTCTGAACATTTATATAATAGGACAATCAATTACCTAACACTTTCTTTTAGGGCACTTTTCTTGAAAAGGTAGGAATTTTCAAGTTATACGTAGAAATGACGCTCGGATAAGATTTTGTAGTAAACAGAATCAGAACGTATTGTCAACAAAAAATAAGAGCGAAATCCATCAACAGACATTGATAATGCGACGCCCACTATAGTCTAACTTGATTTAATATCTAGATAAATTATAATTTCTTTTATTAAAAAATGTGTCCCTATCAAATTTGGTGAGAATCGATTGGAAGGTACTCGAGTTATTACAAAAAAATAGTTTCAACTTTGTCACCCTGACACGACATGTTTAGTTATATCTTTATATCTTGTACCAAAGATGTCGCCTATGTTCTTTGGTCCACTATTAGTGGTCCACCCTGTATAATTTACTTTAAATGAACAATAACCAAGGTTTCAAGAAAACGACATAGGATAACTGCATTGTGGCAAACACATCATGTGCATATAAGTTGGTTGCATCAAATGCTGCCATTTGACTACTATACAGTATGTGTCAAAAGTATGGAATAAATTCAATAAAAACGAAACAATTATTTTTTGGGAAAAATCCTCGATTAGGTCGATTTTTTATTTAAAAAATACATATTTTAGCGTAAAATGCGATTTTCAAATGTCATTTGTTTTCGAGTAATGACGTCATCGATTTTTTTTTAAATGGCAACACCATATTTTTTCTTTGATTGTGAAAGATCGTTTAATTCTGTATCAGACAGTACTAAAATTTTGCCCTCTTACATAGGAAAGTTTTCGAGTAAATGACGATTGAATGTTAGAAAACGTAAATTTTATCCATAAAAAAGTAACAATTCTGAGGTATGTAAAATAAAATTCAATTGATTTAATTTTATTAAATGTTCGAATTGCCATCCACCAACTTCTTGACAATGCGCAAGTCTGTGAAGAAATTCTTCTTGCGCATTATGAATGATTTCTGGGGCAACTCTGCGTATTTCGTCCCGAATGCGATTTTGAAGTTCTTCTAAATTACGTGGTTTATTAATGTACACTTTTGACTTCAAGTATCCTCATAAAAAATAGTCAAGAGGTGTAAGATCTGGCGATCTTGCAGGCCATTCTATCGGTCCGCGTCTGCCGATCCACCTCCCAGGAAAACAGTTGTCCAAAAAATCTCGTACAGGGCGCGCATAGTGCGGAGATGCACCGTCTTGCTGAAACCATATGGTATATATAGGAATGTCAGGGTCATTATCGTTAAGAAAAATTACTGCAAGGGCTGGAACAAGGTCATTTTCTAGAAACTCTAAATATCTTTGTCCTGTAAGGGTTCCTTCAAAGAAGAAAGGCTCTACTATTCTGTCGTCAACTATTCCAGCCCACATATTTAATTTCTGAGGGTGTTGGGTATGTGCCTCTGCCATCCAATGAGGATTTTCCCGACTCCAATATCTGCTAGTTTGATGGTTTACTGTACCACTCAGACAAAATGTGGCCTCATCTGAAAAAAGTATTTGCCGGTGTAAATTTCTATTTCCTTGACATAAATCCATTAGAATTTCGCAAAAGTGGAAGCGGCGATCAGGATCATCTTCATTGAGTTCCTGCACAAGTTCAATTTTGTAGGGATGATATTTTTCCTTCCTCAAGATACGTAGCACTGTGCTCTGACTAGTGTCAATGTTTAATGCAACCAATCGTGAAGAATTATGAGGATTATCCACCATACTTATCAAAATGTTCTGTTTCTGATTTTCATTAATGCTTGGACATCCAGGTTTTGGAATATTTACAACATTGCCAGTTTCTCTAAATTTAGACTCTACCTTACTGACTGTTGATTGGCTGATAGGGCGATCTGGATATTTTTCATTAAATAAATAGCAAACTTCCCGCTGAGTTCTAGTCATATTGCCGCATCCGATAGGAATTAAAATTTCAATTCTTTGAGTAACAGTTAAATGTGCCATAATACTTTAAATTGAATAATAATTTCTATGTCGCTTACAATACTTATTAGAAAGCCGGTGTGACAATGACACTTTGCAAAGTTTTTTGCCTACGTAATCCATAAAAGAACTATGGAATTCGAAAAACTAAACTTGATAACGTTTTTGCTTTATTTTAATTGATTTACGTTTTCTAACATTGAATCGTCCTTTACTCGAAAACTTTCCTATATAAGAGGGCAAAATTTTAGCACTGTCTGATAGAGAATTAAACGATCTTTCAGAATCAAGGAAAAAAATATGGTGTTGCCATTTAAAAAAAAACGATGACGTCATTACTCGAAAACAAATGACATTTGAAAATCGCATTTTACGTTAAAATATGTATTTTTTTAATTAAAAATCGACCTGTTCGAGGATTTTTCCCAAAAAATAATTGTTTCGTTTTTATTGAATGTATTCCATACTTTTAGCGCATACTGTATATCATAGTTGCGATTGAAGGGAGCTTTTGAGACATCACCACTAAAGATACATATAAAGACAGTATAGAGCGGCAAAACGTTTGAAAATATGGGATGCCATCAATTGCAGAGGTCTCTATGGAGCACGTCTCCGACCACAGCTGTCTGAAGAGCTGTCCCGACTGTATCAGCTGTAATACAAACATGAAGGAAACGGTTTCAAAATTTTTTGTTTCTTTATTTTGACAATTTTCTTATCTTGAAAATATGATATTTCAGATCACATGTTGCTTAATGAAAATTCTTTTTTTCACAATCTCTATTACGCCTCTGAACCCATTTACTTCACAAACACAACGTTTGGAATCTTGCATTAAGTAGCTCGCTCTTCAATCAAATAGGTTGTGGGTCATTAATTCCCACAAAATCAAAGATGAGGTATGAAAAAGTCTATGATGGCTTCAGGAAATGGTTGAATGAGAAGAAATCAGAGATATATGAAAAAACTTTGCTGGCTTATTTTGTTCAGAGAAATTTAAGATTGAAGTCTCTGGGAAGCTTATGGGCAGATTACTCTATGCTTAAAAGTACGATCAACTTAAATAATGGTGTCAATATATCGCAATTTAAGAAGTTAGTAGCATTTCTAAAGAAGAAAAATATTGGACATCATGCGAAAAAATCAAAGGTATTTACCAAAGAAGAGATGAACAAATTCCTGCTGGAAGCCCCCGATGAAACCTATATTATGATGAAAGGAGTGATGATAATGGGAGTGGCTGGGGCTCTTAGGCGTGATGAACTTATGAAGATGACAGTTGATGACATTACGGATGAAGGTTCAGTTGTCATTGTTAAGTGCCTGATACCAAAACACATATTAGTCGAATTTTCACAATCACTGACAAGGCCAATGAAAAAGTCCCTAAGGAGACTAACTCTCGTCGATTTTTCTACTCAGTTTGTCAGAGAAAATGTGTAAATCAACTTGTGGGTATAAACACATTGGGACAAATACCATAAAAAATTGCCGAATATTTAAAACTGCAAGATCCAAACTGGAACTAGGACTATGCCTTTAGAAGGACGTCGGCGACTTTGTTAGCAAATACTGGAGTTGATGTTATGGCATTCAAACGCCATGGGGGCTAGAGGTTTTAGTGATAACATTAATGTATTATGTATTTGACTAACAAAAAATGTAATTTTTGGGTCTGGTATCGCTGAAGGATATATTGCAGAGTCTTTAACAAAGAAATAGAGTTTGCTGATAAGATTTTACATACCAACGGCGGCAGTGACAATGAATTTGACTCTATTCCAGTGTTTGAAGACATAATTACTGAAGTTTATTCTAATCCTAACATAACTAACTCAATAAGTAATACAGAAAATTCAATTACTGTAAAAGCAATAGATAAAAACGAGGGAACTATTACGTTTAAGAATTGTACAAATTGTACCTTTAATTTTTACAATAAATGAGCCCAGCATTTGTTGGTGAAAAGAATTACTGATTTTTACTTACCGCATTAATACTGTTATGAACTCAAACAACACTATTATTTTTTTTATTTCTATGGAAACAAGCCACAGTGTTGTATATTCAACTTACAGAATGTGTCAACAATATTATGATATGTTTTTATCATAGACCTTATAAATCATGGACCGGCCCTAGAAAGAGAGGTCCGCTGTCCTGATGTGTACAAGAGGGATGAAGCTAGTCCGGGCAAAAACAGATGTTCTATGACAGAAAAATATATAAACATAACCTGACGAAACCTTTCCTAAATAATTAAAACCTTCCTTACAAATTATTATCAAAATGTAATAATAAATTAAAATTCTGAATAAATGAGTAAATATCCAATATAATTCGGTCTGTCACACGTCTGTCATACGTCTGTCATTTACGGTTTTTGTTTTTTTCGGCCAATCATCTGTGGGTTTTTGCCCGGACTAGCTTGTATAGGCAGAAAACGGTTTCGGGCACGTCCATGATTTATAAGGTCTATGGTTTTTATACATATACACAATTGGTGGTGCAAGCTCAAAGATAATTTGTTTAAATTATAAATAATGAATAAAAAGGGCAGATGATAAACAATTGCATGAGTTAAAATAATAAATAGCAAAATAATAATAAGTACCTATATAGTTATCTAATCAAACATAATATTTTGAATTTAACGTTGATCAAATAGTTGGGGTTTGTATTACTCAAAAGTAAATAAGTCTTGGACAATGATTTTCATTCCACTGGCGTAGAAATAAACCAAATTGCCTCCATTTTATTTGTATGCCATGCCCTTTTTTAAAATTCCGATATCTCTGTCGATCTTCATTCAATTTACCTTAAAAAGTATTATTGTAAATTTTCGAGTAGATGAGCGAAATTACTGTAGTACGAAGATATATCAGAATGTTGAAAAAAGGCAAAGGGGACAATCAAAGAAGGTGGTAACTCGCCTTTTTCTACACCACTGGAATTGAAATAGTTGTCCAAGATGCTTACTTTTGAGTAATACAAATCCCAACTATTTGATCAAATTTCCTTGGGACAACTCAGAGGTAATCGATATATAAGTGAAAATATTAAAACATTCAACACCCAGTATCTCGGTAACCGTTGGGTTTAAGGCATATGTTCATTATTTTGAGCCAAACTACCCTCGCTTCATTTCTGTGACACAAATTTTTTACACGCTGTATGGTATCTGTATGCATAATACAACAAAATATCTAAATTGTTGAAATAACTAAATAATTGAAAATTAAAACTACAAACGAATAGAAAAATACTTCTAGCAGGATATTGCGTTTAATTTAATAATAAATATCCCATTTCCTCCAAATAATTTTATGAGTACTGTTTTTCCATAGAAAACCTATGGAAATTCACAAATGTGTATGATAGCTAATTTGTGACTCACGTTCTATATTCATTATCTTATCTCTATTTTTATGGTTATTGATAGGAAATGCCAAATAAATCAAAAATGCATATGGTAACTCGTAGATATACGTAAAAATATAAAAAGAAGAATAGTGCTCCAGAATTAAATAAAATTCAACCATTAATTCAAAAGATTGCTAACATGAATCGACTATCTAAAATGAGAAACGTAAATAAATGTTTAAATAAGTGGATTTTTTGTTAAATATTCTTGCAACTTTTATTATACTAGTTAAGCAATTTTTTAACAAAAAAAAACTGTCCACCTTATTTTTTTATGCATCTTTAGATACGATGGTGTGTCCTTGAAATGCCAATCTTAAATTCTTAAATCAAGATATTGATGGTCGGGTCGACATTATATAGATTACTTTAAGGCTTTTGACCAATTTAGCCATAATATACTCTAACCAGAACTTAAATACTGTTGAAACAAAATTAAGAGACCTTTGTTATTAATTTTTTTCAAATATCATTTTAGTGAAAGAATGCAATATGTTGACTGTCGAATTTAAAATCATTTGTAAAATGTCCCAGAGTTTCGTTTTGAGGTATTTTCTTTATATTTTATAGATCCATAAATGGTATTGCCAAATTTATTTTGCTCAAGTATAAATATATGATATATATATATATATATATATATATATATATATATATATATATATATATATATATATATATATATATATATATATATATACATATATATATATATAGGTAACGAATTCATCAATTTGTTACATAAAAAATCTAAAATATAATTAATTAAACGACTAAACATGTAAAATAAAGAGAAACACAGGAGCTGAACTATCTGTGGAAAAAAATTAATCCATGACATTTATATTTCACATTCAACTCTGGAAAGATGGAACCAGCAACAACCTTTGTTTGAAACCATATTTCTCGATATTCAGATCAGATTTTCTAGATGCAATCAACTGGAAATCATTTTAGTTATTATAATCAATAGCCATAATATATTACAGGTTTCGTAGAAAATGATAAAATGATGCCTATTACTCAATTATAGGTGCATATTGAGATCTTATGTGTAATAAATATCGAAACCCAGACCCTATGGATGTACGCGATCTTGTTATTAATCTATTTCTCACGTTATGTACGCGTGTAGCGACAGTTTGCTGAACTTAAAATTGTCATGATTTTAAACCACGCTATTCTCACCTAGACGTGCCATACACGCAAAATATTCCGCTCACATGTGAACAAGCTCTAATTGAATACCTAGTTGGTTAGACCAGTAACTAAGACTGATGAACTTCATCCAGCAATTCTGAATCGATGGTTATCAACTATAAGCGGATCTGTTCCTCAAGTAAACCCACTTATCAATACAAAAATGAAAAGAAATTTATGTTTTGTTCGAGATATGACGTCATCGACAATTTGTTTAAATAGCAACCCCCAATTTTGACCATGCCATTTGAAAGAGCGTGTTATTCTGCATACATACATCATGAAAAATTATGGTGTTACATAACAAAATTTCAAGAAAATAATGTTTGAGGATTTTAAAATTTAATTTTCACAATACTGTGCACCTCCCCATTATGCAACACCTAAGGAGAAGGGGGCCGATTGAGTGGCCAGCCAGATCGCATGATTTGACACCCCTAGATTATTTCTTGTATACTTAAAAAGCAAAGCATACGTTACTAGACCGGTTAATTTAGAAGATTTAAAAGCAAGAATTCGTCACGAGATATATCGTATACGTACTGAAGTTATTGATAATGTCCAAAAAGAATTTATTAGTCGTCTTGGCTACTCTCAAGCAGCCAACGGTGCACAATTTGAACATTTAATTTAGTCGATTTTTTACATAATCATTATCATTTTCAGTATTGTAAAAATTAAATTTTAAAACCTTCAAACATTATTTTCTTGAAATTTTTGTTATGTAACACCATAATTTTTCATGATGTATGTATGTAGAATGACACGTTCTTTCAAATGGCATGGTCAAAATTGGGGGTTGCTATTTAAAAAAATTCTCGATGACGTCATATCTCGAACAACGATGACGTCACAAATGTGGGTCGTATGTCAAAAAGTGTCGTTTTTAAAAACAAAATCGACGTGCTAGGGGATTTTCTCGAAAACTGTACAAGCGGATTGGATACGTTTTTTACAGTTTGTTTATTTTGGGAAGTGTCAGAAACGTCAAAGTGAAGATTTGACAGTTGTGAATTATTTGAAATATATTTATTGTGTAATCAAGTAGTGACAATAAAGTTTGTTTTTCTACGTGAATTATTTTAAAAGCTAAATTAAAGTAAAGATTACACTGGTGTCCAAAATGCAACGTTCCACGAGGCTTTTGGAGTTGCAAAATGAATGCCAGTAACAAGATCAAGAGCAACGAAAGTGGAATGGAATGGAGAAAAGGAAATGAGAAACACTTTAGAAGGAATGAAAAATAACTAAGAAGTAAATAATAAAAAGTTTAAAGATATCAATGTCAAAGAATTGAAAGATGCCGTTGAAGAAGAAATAAATCTATTGAGAGAGAAAATGTTAATAAGAAGAGATAGAATGAAGTCCAACCAGAACAGTGTTTCAATCTTGACATTAAAAATAGTATATTAAGTACCTACTAAAATTGAAGCACAAACTGGAAAATGAGAAGAAATCAGTAATTGATCTGGACAACCAGAATACAATCTTGGAAGTTACTAATGCCAAACTCTTCAACCAGATAAAATTGTTGCAGGATCAGATGAAACCAAATAAAGCTCAGTGGGTTAAAGAAAAAAAGGAACTATAAAAAACTTTGAATCATAAGTAAGCTAAATATCGATAAAAAAAAATGGAAATCCGTTGAGATAAGTAGAAAGAGAAAAATCATCAGTGGAAGATCAATTACAAAACAGCATAGTAACTTTAACAACTAAACCGAATCAAGTAAGTAAAAAAGACACAGTTTTATGCTAAAAAGAACTAAGTTGCAGAGCCCGAATGAATGGGATAATAAAACTCTTGCTAAAAAAAGGAGTGAATATCCAGACTTTGGTGATATTTCCAGTAGAAAATTTTAAACCTTGGTAGATCTAACTGGAATAGCATTGCAGACAAATTTACATTGAAAAATGACTAGACTGTATGGGATTACTTAGTAATACAGGATGGCACATTAAAAAAAGTCTTGGAAATCAAAAAAAGCATTTATCAAACTGCATTACCCCGGAAAGTAATCCAGAAGCTCTTAAAGCGCTTCATCGGTGGCGTTTACTAGATTAAATAAAACGTTTAACGAAGTTAGAGAGCGATTTCGTTGTGGAAGAAAAGAAATAATCGGACCTATGATTGATCACATCCAGTTAGAACTATCCTGTTAAAGGTAACTGGTAGGTTAATCAGAAATACGTATGATTGCCACTTCTGTCAAGTTTATTTACCGCAGTTACTTAACTTAATAATGATCATGTGACCCAGTTATGAAATTGCTTGCAGTAACCTGCCGTAAAATGTAACCGGAGTTTTTTATTGGTTAGAAATTTTAATTTTATTTCTGTTAATTGACGTATGACATTTGACATATATGTATAATTTTATTACTATTTTTCTATAGCACAATCCAGTTTCAATTTATTGCCATATCATAGTTTTACATAATAAATAAAATACAGCATTACTAGTTTCACAGTAAATACAACCTAAAAAAACTAAATTAGGTTATATTTACAAGATTACAATTTTGTATAATTAAGATTGTTATTCTGAGTATGATAGCGATACCTAAATGAATATTAACAAACAAAAATAAATATATTTTATTAACTAATTAAATAATTAATTTATGAATCCAATAGGGGGAAGGCACAATGAAAACAGTTACCTAGTTTTGAATTACTACTACTATTACTATTACTATTACAAATGAAGCTACGGGCTAAGGAGATTCCTGTACAGCCCTGACAAATATACAAATAATTAAAGTGAAGAAAAAAAATAAAAAGATCAAAAATAAAAAAAACAGCAAAAAAGACAATGATAAATAATAGAATGTTAAAATAACAGAAAGTTCATCGATCGTATAAGGTGCTCCGCCAAGCATTAAGGCGATTCTTGAAAGCATTGATGGAGGGTGCAGTAACTACGGAAGGAGGAAGAGAATTCCATACTGAGAACACGCGGTTTGGTAGAAACGATTGGCGAACAGATGTCTTGAAGCTCTCTTTTCTCAATTTCAGGTGATGTCCTCTTAAGCGACTATCCGAGCTCAGGGTATAAAGCGAGGAAGCAACAGAAGTGTTGATAAATAAACCATCAAGCGCTCGAAATGTAAATATTAAATCGCCGCGAAGCTTCCTTTCGGCGAAAGAAGACAAATGGGCAAGACGTAGTCTCTCCTCACAGGATGGTCGAATACGTCCATAAGCGAGACGAGTAACAAGACGTTGCACAGATTCCAATAATTTTTGATCCCTTACTAGATCAGCACTCCACACTGGACCAGCGAATTCAAGCAGCGGTCTGACATAATACTTATATAGTTTCACGAAAGTTTCCAGACTTCTCCAGTAAACGACTTCCTCAAAAGGTACACTAATGAATTTGCCTTTTTGCACCTGGATTGTATGTGTTCAGACCACGACAAGTTCTACGAAATTAATACTCCAAGGTCGTTTTGTGAGGTAACGGATTTTAATGTCGTGTTTAATAGTGAGTACTGAAGCAAGGGGTTATTCCTGCCAAGACGGAGAACAGAACATTTATCAGCATTCAGAGGTATCATCCAGTCCTGACACCATTTCGAAATGTTGATAAGATCACGCTGAAGGATGTTATGGTCTGTCAAGGGATTGGCATAGAACTTGGTATCGTCCGCAAAAAATGCAGATTTAGAATGTATGTGATACGGAAAGTCGGAAGTATATACTAAGAAGAGCAGAGGACCCAATACAGATCCTTGGGGTACACCACTAAGGACAGGACGTGCTGATGACCGATAGTCACCAACCCTCGCACTAAAGGTTTTGTCACTGAGGAAAGCCTCAAGCCACAGACAGAAGATCACCACGAATGCCACAGTGGTTCAGTTTGTGAAGGAGTCGCTTGTGGGGCACCCGGTCAAACGCCTTGGCGAAGTCCAAATATATAACGTCGATAGGTTTCTTAGCGTCGAGGGACATGGACCAATTATTCGTGCACTGCAGCAGATTCGTAGTTACCGAGCGTCCAGGAACAAAATCATGCTGTGACTCAGGAATTACTTTATTCGATAAGAGAAAAGAAAACATTTCTTGCCGTATTATTGATTCCATAATTTTGCTTGCTATAGGCACCAAGCTAATTGGGCGGTAGTTTTCACTAATCAACTTGTCACCCTTTTTAAATATCGGAGTTACTGAGTCACGTTTCCAAATCGTAGGTAGAGTGTGGTATTTAAGTGAGGCATCCATAATCATTAACAATGGAGAAATAATTTGGGAACAACATTCCTTGAGCAATTTTACCTCGATTTCGTCGACGCCAGGAGAAGATCCATCGATAGTGATTAGAGAGTCGATTACACGCGGGTTTAAAATAATTGGGAGGTTGGCACAAGTAGGTTCACTTGCGAAAAATTCAGATAAAACTTCAGCCGACTCAGTTTCATTTCTGCATAGTTCACCATCGGGTTTCTTTAACAAGGGTGTCGTGACTTTAGAGCTAAGAGATGACCTAATGTATTTGAAAAATTTCTTTGAGGATCGACTTTGGGCCAAAGATGCTTCGTAATTACGCCGTAAATTAGTTATTTCGGCAGATAGCCTACTGGAGAAGCTTTTATGATTGGTGAAGACTTGATGATCTTCGAAACTTTTTCCAGAGATTCCTTTTGCGTTTAATTTTTTTCAAGACAGTGAACGTTACCCAAGGCTTCAATTTGTTGAAATACGTTTTCTTGGTTCTAGTATGTGCTGCAACACTTCTGGAGATGATACTGTGAAATTTGCACCACATATCTGTAGGGTGCTCAATATTGCAAAAAAACACATTCCAGTTTATGGCCTGCAAGTCACGAGCCACCTTTTTGTAGTCTGTTATTCTGATATTTTTAAAATAATCACGCTTTCCAGGATCATCCACATAAACTTGAATAGCAGTGGTGATAACACCATGATCAGATTTACCCACTGGTGAATTAACAGATAATGGAGAAAGGAGATTTTTATCAGTAGTCAAAACTAGATCTAAAGTTGGTACTAATTTAGATTCTATAAAGAAGTAGGTATGAATAATACATTTTATCTTTTTTAAATATTATTTTTATTATGTATGTATTTTTGACAATAATTTCTAATGGATTACAGTAACACTGATGGGCTACATCTCCTCCAATTTATACCATATTGCAACATTGACTCCATTAAGGCGTAGTAAATTGTAATTAGCGCAGATCATATGCCGAAAGGTACATTTTTGATTACCTACGTAAACTGAGTATACATATTTAATTCTTGTATCCAGTTTTTACTAGTTTTTGATTCCTGATGAAGTTTTATGCTCATCCTTTTTACATTCTGCTTTCACTCTGCGTGAAGCTAAAATAATTTAAATAATTGTTTCAATAAGTTAATATAAAATATTTAACGTACCTGCCACCACTGTTGGGGATTTATTTCCGGTCCATACATTAAAGAATTTTTATGTAAGTACTTCAAAATTTCCTATATTAATATGCGTTGGGATGAACTTTGCCTCCCAACAATATTTTACTACATCTAATGAAACTCAGCATTTCTTCATATTGTCATTGGGTCGTGCGCCCTAATTTTCTTGCCATTTTTACCCACTTTTAAGTACCTATGTATTAAATTTTAATTGCGGTAGTTGATAATTTTTGACATATGAGTGATAACAGATGATGTATGGTAAAAAATTAACTGCCATGATAGAGTTATCTGGCCATAATAGCAGGCACGGATAACTGATTCATATCATAGCGATCTTTCCATTTCGGTTAAGAGCTCAGTTGTCCTAATCTGAATATTCGATCATAGGCCTGAAAGAAGGTTATGCAATGGAGTACTCTGACGGGGACGATCAGTTATAAAAGAAGGGGCAATGTTACGAAAGTTCACTTACCTTTTAAGTTTATCATGTTCTTGTTTCCTTTGTAATTTATAATTTTTGTAGTATTTTATTTCAATGCCAAGTCAATGTAGACGTTCCAATATATAAAATTTGTTCTATTTAAAAATGCATATCTATATACTTATAGCAAGGATTAGTTGTAAGTGGTAGCACCCGATATATACCAGTTTCAAATTTGTTAGCTCTCATTAGTATGTCATAAGTGAGGCTCCTAGAGTTCTTCGTGGCCTCGTGAGAGCTAAGTTCGTGGTTGTTTGCTGTAGATTTTTTAGGATAATTCAATGCTGGTAGGGGCTTTAACCTGCAGAGTAGTTGCTTCCTAAGATTCCGCTGTTGCGGTGTTGATTACAGAAGTTTTGCATTCTTTCAATATTCCCACAAAGGTAAAGAACATGCACTTATGCTTACGTGAAATGCAAGGAATTATGCAAATAGCAACAAAAGCAATTGCAACAGTTGGTATGCAGGTGTTTGTGATGGGGAGAAAGGTTGAAGAGTTTAATAGTAACCGCAGGATAGTGGGTCGCTATCTGCTTATGGTCAATCTAGACTGAGTATTGAACACCACTGGCCATTAGATGTAGAGTTTTGTTTGTCGGTGGTCTCGTATGTGACATGCTGATGAAAGCTAATAAACTCAAACCCATATAGGTCGGGTGTCGCGACTGACTGCTAAGCCTGGCTGTTTGCTATAAGTTTTTCAGATGTATTCAATGCTAGGCGAGACATTGAAATTGTATAGCTAGTGACCACTATATGTAGGCCCCGACGGATTTTCTTTGTTTTTTTATTAAGTTCATAGGGAGCTGAATATGTTGTTGCCATATCTACATATTCGAGAATCAAATAGGTACATAGGGAAGTGCTATGAAAACTGATACTCTGTTGTTCATATGTCCGACTCTGTGAGAGATCAAATCTACTTATAAAACCTTTTTACGTTTATTATCTCTAGATACATAAATTCTTTAATTCGGGTTTTTTTTAAATTATTTTATCCTTTTTCAATTACATTTTAACCATCGTGGGTTTTTTCAAATTTTTTTTAGAAACACTAAATTGTGGTACATTTGATGTGATGCAACATTATATTTTATACCCTTTACTATGATTATGAAGACAAAAAACATAAAATTAACACGTTTGTTAATTAGTATTTCACCTGTCAAAAAAATAGGTGTATCTGTTTTTTTTTTCTTATAATAAGATATGTTCCTTCGAATACCAGGCTGTATACAAACTTACCCCACGCCGGTTTTTATTTTTTCATATTAAAATTTATTGAAGAATTTTGTGGGAATATATACAAATGTATAATAGATATGTTAACAGAGGATAACCAAAAATTGCCAACAAATAATATTTCAGTTGAAAGAGAATATGCTAAAAACTATTGTTCTGGGGTACATTGGTACGACGAAGGTTAAAGAAAAATCATAATAAAAGAGAATAAATGAATTCAAAAGCCATATTGGTCAGTTTTAACAGTTATAAAGATTTTTTACCATAGCTGTATACTTTACGGTTCAAAATCCACACTCATTTGTTAAAATCTGCATGGAAACTAATAAAAAATCAAGCCACTAATTAATGTTAAAAAAACCCCACTATAGATTTTAATTGAAATTAAGAGGTCTGATGCCATAAAAATTTGAAACCCACACAGTTGTCTCAAGAACGTCCAACCTTAAAATATTTATTGTTGAGTATATGTGGTGTATATGAGTGCTTTTTTATAAAGCGCGGAACAGTAGCAACCTTTGTTGATGGAGATGATGCAGCGTGAACGTGTGAATTGATTAAAGAATAACTCACCTTTTAGAACCTTTTCTCGAGGGCACACACCTGACAGACACATTTCAAATACAGAAGCCGAGAAATCTGTTTGCTCCATCATCGGTTTATAACATTTGCCTATATTGTTAAGTTATTGTTTATGGAACGATTTATTGTGCTTGGATATTTAATGTCATTATAATCAAATTCAGATAAATATAATATTTGCCACAATACTTTAGTCAAGTTAAAATATACAGAGAAAACAATTTTACTATTGATATATTATTTTAAAACTACAAGATGTCCCGAAATTAGGGAGAATATTTTTCCGCTACAAGAAACAAAATTTACAAGTAGGTACATCATTTTTTTGACACTTTGATTTTTGAGTTTTTTTATTTAAAATAAGGTACTCTTGGTTCATATTAATGTATTGCTCAATTTTTGAGTAAAATTCATTTAAAAATAATGTTACAAACATTAATAACAAAACTAAATGTGTTCTATCGTAGCAGGTTGTGAAAAACAAAATGAATTTGGCAATTTTTGCATTGACAGTTCAGTTATTTACTTTTAGCGAATTGTTAATTTTTAATAAATTATTATTAGACAAACTAAAAAAAGCAATATACGAGTAGGTAATTTGAAATTATTGTTTTCATTTATAAATAGTGGCACAATAAATTAATACAAATAATTGAAATCCACTAACTATTAATAACATTTATCTTCATCTAAATAGTAATTTTTATAAAAATTTCCATTTTGTAGTGCGACGTTGAATTGCCCGAGACGATCTCTGTTACAGTTCTTCCAAAGAATTTGTTTCTGTAGCGTAAACTATAACCTTCATCCTGCCCCACAGAAAGTAATCTAAAGGATTTATATCTGGAGATCGAGGTGGTCACGGAATGGGGCTTGTAACATCTTTTCAAATGTACCTAACCAACTCACGCCAAACGTATTTTTGTGTTTTAGAACCTGCTAGGATAGAAAATATTTACAATTTCGATTCCCAGTTATTAACGCATGTAATATCATTTTTATTAAATAAATTGAACTCTAAAATGGAGCACTGCATCAATATGAATCTAGAGTTCATGCCAAAATAATACTGCTAATTTGTAGTGAGCATCTCAAACCCCTATTTGATAAAATTAAATCTTCCACGCTCTATGTGGCAAATGTGCGATTAATAATGGATTAGGTGAGATATAAGTGGCCTGCTTACTTCCTGCTCGGCCTAAGCGGCTCGACTTACAGGAAACGACCTACATTGCAGCAGGTACTTAATGCAGAACTCTCGCATGCTAAAAACCCGAAACCGGTCTGTGTCTGGTGGTGTGTCCGACGAGGGCTCTTGGCTGTTCACACAGATAGTGCAGGACTAATTCAATGCCGGTCGGGGCATTAGTCCGCGGAGCAGTTGTTTCCTGCAGTATTGTTTACAGATCTAATAATGGATTGCTTAGCAAGAAGAAGTGTTTAGGTAAAAGGGAAACTTTAGGAAGATGTGGAGGATGGTCCAACTTATTAGAAGAGATGATGACGGGGAGGGGGGGGGTTAGCATGCTGCTTTTATGGCAGCAAATATCAGCGTAACCAACAACGCGACCAATGGACTGATTCAATGTAGAGTATTTTATGACGTAAATCTTGGATGTGCAACCAATTAAATGCCAGTGGTTTTATGTTAAAGTCTCTAAACAGAGGAGGCTGTCTACAAACTGCTGATTCGCTGGTATTTGAATCGAAAGCGCCAAATATTGCTTGCTAATAAATTTCCACTTTTATTTGTATTTTAGAAGTATCTCTGTGTCCAGTGTTACTAGATTTATTTCGTAATAATTGTTGTTCCGGTATATGTTACCGTACCTTTTGGTTGTTACTTAAGTGCTGTTAAGAATACAAACTTTAAAGTCAAATCTCAAATTATGTTGCCTTACGGGCTACTTGCAAATCTAAAATGGAAAAAACGGAAACTGGCGAATGTATTACTTTTCATAGGGTCCTAAAAGAACCTTAATTGAGAAAAGAGCGGAATGGAAGGTGATATGGCGCAATCGAAAAAGTACTTTTTAACCAGATAAACAAATAATTTGCAGTAATCAGTTTCATCCGGAATTATTTAAAGATATATGTTGTAGAAGAAAAATGAACGTAGTTTCAAAGAAATTATAACCTACAAGTATAAATTCGTGTCATGTGCTGTATACAGTTGTTACATTAGATTAATCATTTTATTATATTTTTTTGCCGTAATCTAAAGTTTATACCTTGCAATTGCTCTGTGAAGACCATTCTATCAAGTACTACTATCAGTACGCAGGCTCTTCAAAATACAATGAAAAAAAAAAGTTACTTACATACTTAGTAGGTGAAGTCAAAAGCTACAGTAAGACAAGTATGAACACCATAAATTCAAGTTACAAATGTAATTTTTAAATTATTTAATCAAGTACATACAATTAACTGAACAGTAACAGAAATTGTGTACTACTCATGGTTATTATTTGGTTGTGACAATTAGTATACATACCTATTTGATATTGCAATTTTTCTATGTAATATTACTAAGGCAAATAAATAACGATTGCTAAGAACAACTTCTTTTTCATTTCTGATCCGATATAAGAACAGATGAGGTCTACCGGAGGAGAACTATGAGGTAAGTTTACATTTAAATACGTTTCCAAATGTCATAATGTACATGTATAAATTTGTTGTTTCTTTTCAATATTTTACGTCATCAAGATTTCGATCAAGATAAAAATATAATTGGCAAAGTGTACATTTGTAAGGTTAATAATTTTTAGAGTGTTTTATCGCTGAAAGGATAAAATTATATGGTAGAATTACTATATTTACTGTTTTATCTTATGTACAATATTTCAGGTATATATGCTAATATGTATAGGTAATGCAAATTGTATTTTCTAGAGATATAAGACATGTTACTTCTCGTACCTACATGGTGCTCTCCTAGTAAGAATAACTTGCTCATACGGAAAGTCACAAAGTTATGATTTGTAAGATACGCATCTAAACCAAAATCTTGAGTCATACTTGACATACCTAACCACTTAATTATAGGTTACGGACTACACTGTCTATTTGCGATTGTTTGTTCTAAACTGTACTGTACTATTACAACAGTACGGTCTAGCACAGAATTTATTAAGACGACTGAAAATTCAAATATAACTAACACTGAGCTAGATGGCGAAAATCAAATTAAAAACCAACGACGTCACCCTATCTCAAAAATACTGCAATGCAAATGAACGAAAGTTCTCCTGCTCTGTTTAGGGGTCTTAGTTTTATGTATTCTCATACCCTTGGCTATTAGCTCTGCTTCCACATATCACAACAGGTGATTTTCGTTCATTACACTTATAAAATGTTTTTTTTTTTTTATTAAAAATCAATTTTTGCAAAATATATATATATATAACATTTCTCGTTTTCGATTACCCCTAGAATTTTTACAGTTGTTGTATTTTTAAGTCCATTTAACCTTTTTTGAGTAATCATTTATAAGTACTTTAATTGACTATATTTTGCATTTTGAAAATAAATAAACAAAACTATCAAACTAAGTTGAAAAACAAACGTCATTTGTAGTTTTCAAAATGAAAACAGGTTGGTGTTCTAAGAGTTAAGTAGACTTATCATATTTTTGATTTTTTTCACAGGTAGGGTAACTCCGGGATAGTTGGACCAGCGTGATAGACGAACCGAGCAGGGTTGTGTAAAAACTTTTTAATAGATGTCGTTTGTTGTCGGAATATGGATCAAAAAATGTTCAGTGTATTTTATTGTGTGGCGCAAAAACTATTTTAGGTAAATTTTTACTAACTAGTTGTGCATAATATAGATTATATGATCCGTGCAGATTATTTTAACCTAAAAATAATTGATTTGTCATTTCAATAATTGAAAATGGTTTATTGCTGGTCCATCTCCCCCGTTGCTTTGGTATAGTTGGTCCACATATTTTAGGCTGAGTTGGACGATATACGTATTTGTTTAATTTACAGAGCAATGCCAAGTATATATAAATGCAAAGGAACATCAGAACGAGGGAGATGGACTGCGGAAAGCCTGCATAGCGCAAAGGACGCAGTGGCAAACACCATAATGGGCATCAGCAAGGCAGCTAAAGAATATGCTATACCAACAACAACATTGAAACGTAGAATAAAGTCTTCTAATAGGGCTAAAACTAATCGTCTAAGACCAGAGTCTCATTTAGGTGATGAAGCGAAGAAGAAACTAGTGAGTCATATTCTCAAGTTACAAAAGTATGGATTTGCGCCTGATAGAGATAGTGTTAGAAGAATGACGTATGAACTAGCAGAAAAACTTAAATTAGACACTATTTTAATAAGGATAAATGCAAAGCAGGTTACGATTGGCTGACATTATTTTTAAATCGTCACCTAAAGATTTCAGTCCGCAAAGCTGAAGAAATATCTTATTCACGAGCAACAGGTTTGTGCAAGGAAAATGTAAAAGAATATTTTAATTTACTGGCTTAAATCTTGGATGAAAACGATTTGAATGATAAACCGGGGCATATATTTAATGTAGACGCAACTGGTCTTCAGTTAAATAACAAACCCGGCAAGATACTAGCCAAGAAGGGATCAAATATTATTTCGGCGGAAAGAGAAGAAACAATATTTGTAGTCGCTTGTTGCAATGCTGAGGCAATGTTTTTGCCTCCATACCCCGCGGTTCAATTGTCACAATGTCAGAAAAATCTGCATATATAAAGGCTGATATATTTTCTTCATTAGTTGAAAACCCACTTTTTGCCAAGAGAGCCGAATGGAAAAGCTCTGCTTATCTTAGACGGTGCTTCGCACACTAACTCTATTAGTGTATTAGAACAGAATGAGTTGTATGTGCCTACCAGCACATGCAACTCATTTCCTGCAGCCGCTAGATCGATCATTTTTTAAGTCATTAAAAAATTATTAATATTCGGCTTGCAATAGCTTTATGAAAGCAAATCCTGCAAGAAAATTAGGTAGGCTTCAGTTTGGTAAATTGTTGGGTTGCTCATGGAACAAAGCTGCCACCGTTAAGTATGTTGTATCCGGATTTAGGGCAACAGATATTGTTCCATTTTGGCCAGATATAATTCCAGAATACGCCTTCTTTGTTACGGAGAAAAACATAAGTACTAATTCAGTAAATAATCAGCCTTCCTTGCAAGGTAATGTGGACAATGTCAAGGAAGACGTGTCATTCACAAATGATTTTCCACAGCCAGTCTGTTCTCATCATGTTAACAAAGTAAGACGCCTCCGTCTACAAAAACAGTCACACCTGGTAAACTACTAGATGAGATATCACCAGTTCCTGTTTCATCACTTGTTGAAAAGATCAAGAGACGTGGACGACAGCTTGCTGAAGTTCTCAATACACCTAAAAATATCGAGGCTCTGAAGAATAGGAAACGTCCAATAACCAAAGCAACAGTTTCTATTAAAAAACAAAAAAATACTTCTCAAAGAGCGAAGGGTCCTTTAAGGAGAGCATGCAACTCCACCTCTTCTGATTCTGAGAGCCCTGTCTTAGATGACGAGAGTAGTGACGGTGAAGAAGAAGACAAAAATGCATAGTGCGTAGGTTGTAGTGAGGAATTTTTGACGACGAAAAAAAAGATGAATGGCTTTGCTGCATTATTTGCAGAGGTTGGACGCATGAGTGATGTACCGGTTATTCTAACATATGCAATAAATGTGGAAAAATAGCCGTAAAAAAGAAATAAATGTTCGTTTGTATTGTTTTAATTATAATTAACAATAATTACGTTGTAACTGTTAAAAATGTTAAGAAATTAGCTTTAAAGACAAATTTCTTATTGGTCCATCTCTCCCGAAGTCAGTAGTCCATCTCACCCAAAAATTCCATTTTTAGTTTTTTTAGTTTAAATTCGTAAATAATATTATTTTTCTACATTCATGCAAAAAAGAAAACTTTATTGAACTATATTTAGTGGAAAAAGTAGTTCTTTATTGCACTAGTGCAATAAAATGTTTATTGCATTTATCTACAGCGTTTTGTCATCTTGACAAACATAAACGTTCAAATCAATGTCATATTTTCCTACACTTAGTGTCATCTAAATAAAACATTTTTTGGATTTTACATGAACGCAGAAAAAATATTGTATGCAACTCGAACAAAAAGTACTTATTGCACTCGACGTGTTGTGCTACTCGGCCTGACGGCTTCGTTGGACAATTTCACGTTGCGTGCCATAAACACTTACTTTTTGTACTTGTTGCATAAATAACTATTTTAGTAGTTCTCTTGAAGGAGGTACGTGACTTTTTATAAAAGTGGTCCAACTATCCCGGAGTTACCCTATCCAAATATCACAATGACAAATTTGCTATGTAGAATATATATTTTTCTTTCTGTTGACATTGTTATGAATACCATATGTATAAATGTGGGAAGCTGTGGGAAATTCAGTTTTCGAAATATGCTAATGCGTCGCTCCTACATTCCATTATGAAACAAATGGACATAAGTGTATGTTATTGAATTACCTCATCTTACCCGTTCAAAATATTTTGCATTGCAAGTGTAAGTATGTCATTACAAGAGGAATTTCTCATCTCCTATATAAAAATATTCCACTACAATCCATCAGAATATCTTTAAGTCGCTTAGAAATAAAAAAGGTGTAATAAATACATTGCTGAATAAATTAAATACCACAGCATTCTGTCTCTGCTGTTGTCTGTTAATATTGTTGTTTGTATATTACAGTAAGAATATAGGTACGAGAAAACACTTTTTTAACTAAAATAGTAGCCGCTCTGTAGCAATTGTAGTACTCATCCTTTCTCAGGTTCGATAATAAACTGCATGACTATACTAGGCACCACGCAAACAGCTTTATGAACCGTTTTTTTTCTGATTTCCAAAATATAAAGTAGCAATTGCTATACCTTTTTGTTAATTTGATATTTTATACTAGGCACAGTATAGTGAAACATATTGTGCTGTAATGGTTTTTAGTATATAGGTTTTTGTAAATCTAGACCTGACCGAATTACAATAAAGTGTATTATAATTTTGAATAAATTTTTTGAAATTCAATAATCAATCATAATTCTTGTTTTCTTTCATACCCTCTCCGCACAATAAGTAAAAGGAGCAAAACAATATTACCTATTATATATTCATCATTTTCATAATTTTTAACATGGAAGAGGTTCATGGTTATGAAACGTTTATGTAAAGCTTCGATTATGAAACACAAGGAACAGAGCCAATAATGAGGAATATTCAAAAAGGAAGAGGATGATTCATCTGCATAGGTCCCCTCAAGCCTAGCGTCCATTAGAATATGGGTAGAAATTCCTACAGAAGATCGCAAAAAATTTCCAAAAAATTGATACATTTTGAAAAGTACTATTTTGGAACCTATTGGGTTTACAAAGACGGTTCTGGGTTCTAACTATAGCAAATTTACTGTACTTTGAAAACGCATGGCGTAGTTATAATCGAATTTTAGTGCTTCACTGATAAAAATTTGTCTGTAATTTCACATAACTTTACGTTGGCAATTTGTGTTCAGCAAAGTTATGTAAAATTTCATCATAAATTTGCGTCAGTATAATTTATATTGATTTACATATATATTGTAATTTTTAGGTTGCAATTGTAAAATATAGATATGTAATTTTATACTATAAATTATAGTAAATAATTTAAATTTTTGTTATATTTTATACATACTTAAGCTATAGAGATAGCTAACATGGAAAAATATGCATAGAGAAAACTTTTTCAGTAACTAATATTATATCTCATATCTAACTGAATATCAATGTGTAAACAATTTAACAATATGCACATGTTAAAAAAATTTATATACCAGAGTTCATCAACAACAACAGAAGTCAATTTAAAAATATATTATTATTTACAATTATTTTTGTAGCCATATGGAGAGTGTATTGACAGATGAAGTTGAAAAGAAGAAAACATTTTTACTTTTAATGTCATGGAGAAAAGTTTGTGCTTGTTAAAATATACAAAAGTAGAGGTATAAGCTAGTCAATATAATGTGCAGGACATCTCTTACTAATAAATTATTAGAAATACAGTAGATTTTATTATTAGAATTCAATAATGAATACACTATGGGCGTGACATTTTTATTTCTAAAAAAGGTCTTGTCAGTGGAAGTTTTTTTTAGTGAAATTTGTCCGTCCATCCTCTAAATGTGAATTACCCATCATTCTCTGTAAAAGTCTATTGTTCACCCATCATTTAAAAACGTATTGCAATGTAGGTATTTCATTCACATTAGAAAATATATTGAATATTTTCGTTGAAAATACTACACAGATATTCTTGAAACATCAGTATATATACCTTAGTTTTTGCAAATATTTGTAGATATACATATATCTGTGTGAGAATAAATATTTTTAGCTCGAATATCAATTATCTACAGTAAATATATAATTAACGTAACTACAACTAATGTTAATAAGTATCTGTAAGCAATTACTATTTTTACTGTCATAAAGATAAATATGTTATATGATGAGATACATGCATTGGCGTAATTTTGATGCAAACATCTAAACAACATACCGTTCAGTTCCTATGGTATTTATGAATTGAAGCTGCAAGTGCACACGTGCACACAAAATATAATCTTATACTTAGGCCCGGCGCAAAATGAGACGCAGCTTGGTGACGTGACGCAGCGTGAGTCACGGCGAGTTTTATGCGGGAGGAAACTGCTAGCGCGGGTACCGCGCACATACGATTGCAGTTTTCACTTAGCAGGCAAGCCATATTACTGAAAAATGGCAACTGCTACTTCACTCATTGATTATCAATTTAGTTCTGAATTTGATTCAGAAGACGAGTTTGAGTGCGAAATGGCATCGTGTATCACCCAGATGGGTAGTAATAAAAAGTCAGTGAAAAGCTTGTACTTGAAAAAAAAACAAAAGCTCATGGAGAATTTGCCTTAACTAAAGAATTTAGTGACGATTTTGTTCTCATGTAGTCTACATGGCTTGTATCGTACAAAACTTGTCGAATTCGCACAGTCTCGATTAATTTTTTTCCATGTTTTCAAACACGCGCCGTGATTTCTAAAACTGCGGCAACTACACTGCGTTCCGCAGGATCACGTTGAGCCAAAACTGCGTCACGTCACGCTCCGAAGAAATATGCGGAATAACTACGAGGGTTGTCCGTAAATTAAGGTCTCCAACAAGCTTCCCCCACCACTAATCTGGCTGGTCACTGCCTCGCTGTGACGGTCAATCTTGGAGTCTTGGCCAGTGTTCTTAACACGTAGGGAAATTCCCTACTTGTAGGAAAAATTTGTCAATAAATCGGTTGGTAGGGAAAATATTCTTATTTTGTAGGGGAAAAAGAACTTTAACAAAATAATAAGTTTCGCAAATACTATTTTACCATTTAAAAGAAAATAAGATTTTATGGATCATTTCTCATATTCGTTTGTAAACAATAATATGCCAACAGCGCTTTATCTTTTATACAGAATTTTAACATTTCTAACTTGGGCTTGGCCTATGGTTTGGGCAGGCAGCGTAGGGAAATTTATAGTAGAGTAGGGGAATTTCATACTTCGGCGTAGAGAGACAAATTTTAAAAGGTTAACATCACTGGTCTTAGCTTAGCAGCCGTTAACGATGGAAGGAAAAATCGACGCTCCTGCCAAGTGTGAATTGCGTTTAGTGATTAGATTTTTGTGGTTTAAGGGGTCACCCCCTATTGAAATTCACCGTCAGTTGACCGATGTGTATGGAGAAAAGTGTATGGACAAAAAAAATGTGGTGTAGAGAGTTCGCAGCCGGTCGTACAAACGTGCATGACGAGGCCGGCCGCGGGCGTCCATCAGTTTCGGACGAGTCAGTGACGAAATTTGAGAAGCATTTGCTTGTTGAAATCATAGACCATCCTTCTTACCTGATTTGGCCCCTAGTGACTACTATTTGTTTCCCAACCTGAAACAATACTTAGGAGGAATGAAATTCTCCAACGACGAAGAACTGAAGGCAGCCGTCGATACCTTCCTGCACGAGTCGGCGGGAGAGTGGTACGATGCGGGTATGAAAAAGCTTCCAGAACGACTCCAAACATGCATTAATCGTGACGGGGACTACGTTGAAAAATAGCTAAAAATCCAAGCTTTTAAAGTATGTACTTAGTTTTGCAATAAAAAGATGTTTACTATTTGAAAAAACATTGGAGACTTTAAATTACGGACAACCCTCATATTATTACTTAGATTCACAAAAACTCGCCGTGACTCACGCTGCGTCACCTCACCAAGCTGCGTCTCATTTTGCGCCGGGCCTTACCGTTTTATCCCACTAAAACTCCTTATTAATGAACCGTATATATTTGTCTACTACACGACACAACTTAAACGGATTAGATTAGAGGTTAAGTTGATGTGCGTCTGCGCATGTGCAACATAAATCACGTGATAACTTCTCTAAAATTTCATAATTAATTTAGTAAAAGAAAATACACTTGATTCTTCCGTAATATATGTACAATGTAAATTAAAATATTCCAGTAAATATTATGTAATAATTATTTAATAATATTATGTAGAAACCCATTTGTATCAGTATTCAGGATTAAAATAGCCAAAAGCTGAAGAAAGAGACAATGTTGTGTTCGGCTCTCGATGTTGAAAATTTTAATTATTCATGAACATCATGAACAACTCGGTAAAAAAACAGAACCACCGGATCTGAGGCAAGATCTGATGTATGTGTATGGACAAGATACCGGTTTACACAGAAAGGTAATGTGCCAAATTTGAAAAGGACAACTTTTGCCTTTCCTTTCCTTACACTGTAAAAAATGTTGTTGTGTAAGCGAGATTTTCCAGTGTGTAATTTAGGATGTGTAAAAATTCCGTGTTAATAGTTTTACACACTGTGGCTTTTTTGTACGTTTTACACAAAATGTGTTAAAATTACTAGTATTATAATAAAATATACTGAATTTGTGTAATATTTACCAGTTGTGTGTTAAAAGTACACCATTTTGTGTAAACTTAACACGCACACAACTTAATTGTGTTCAATATCCCTACTCCTGACTGGTTGAGCACAACTACGCAGCTGCAGTATATCAGCTGATTCAACACACGTCACTACACCATATTGGTCATGTAGCGGTGTTGTGTACAGTTACCTCTCGTTCACTGTGTTCAAATGGAGAATTTTTAAATTGAAATTGAGGTTTAATCAAGGAAAATGGTAAGTACTTACCTAACTATAACAAATATTACTGATAATTGACTGATAATTGTAATAAAGTTAAGTTAATTAGAATATGACCATTAAAAATATTAGGAATTTACTCTGACTTTTTTGTAACTTTAGAGAAAGAAAATTATATATTCATATCACTACCAGTTAATTTTCGTAAACTCCAATTATGTAGTGCCTAAATACATCTTTGTTTGTTGTTTCATTGTTTATGATTTACTAGAACATTATTAGTCCCTTATTATAATATGTACTATACTGTTAATTATAATACATACATATTTTGTTAACAGACTTGATTGTTGTTCATTTGAACAGAATTTTATTAATAAAATCATAAAAAGTAAAATATCTTTTATTTTATAATTACACCATAATTCAGAAAATTCTTTATATTGATACGGAAACTCACCTACTTTGTTAATTATGTTCATGTTTGCTTTTGAAACTATAATTTTTAATACATGTATTCTGCCGTTTAATAGAACATTCCAGGCCATATTCAATGCATTCTCGACGATTGGCAGAATCTCTAGAAAATATCAAAATAAAAGTATTAGTAGGTGAGTCTTCCATATCAATATGTATAACATAATAAAATTAACATGTTAATGTGTAAAGCCTACACCTTCAATGATACAAATAATACAGAAATGTGTAAAAGTTACACATAAGACTTGTTATATTAACACAGTGGATTGTGTTAAACCTTTAACACACTGCTACATACAGAGAAATGTGTAAAAATATACAGAATTCCGTGTGGACCTCGATTAACACAGTATTGTGTTCTTTTGTATTAAAATGTGTAATTATTTTTTTACAGTGTAGATAAACTTTTATTTTATGGAACTTAAACGCCCTGTATCACCTCCCAAAATGAATGTACAAAAATCTGTAGATGAGTTTAAGCATAATAGCTAACGATTATTTGTAGAGGAATAGGTATAATTATTTATATTCTTGAATTCATTGGACGCTAATAAAATTACCGCCCCAATGGTAATATCCTGGAAGCTGAATTTCGATTACGATTACTCTTACTAAGCAATAAATGAATTAGTGGAGTTATGACGGAGCATAATAATAAAAACGTGTTAATGCACGGAGATGTTTCACATTGACACCGTCGAGACCGGGCATAAAAGGTCTCCGCGTAGTTAGTTAACACCTCGCCGAGGTGGGTGGTCCGATACGGCGAGGGTGAACAAATATTTAACATTTTAATTTCACCTGGTACTTGACAAACCCCAAAGACAATGTTCAACTAGGTGGGTTGTTTATTTGGGGACGGCGCTGTTTCTTTGAAGCGAAAACGTTCAACGACTTTCGACGGTTCCTAAAATCGTCAAGGTCGGCGTTGCGGAAAAGGAACGGCGACGATAAGTTTATGTTCCTTTTGGCTAACCCACCTTGCGGCTGTGTTAAAGACAGTCGGATATCAGATTTAAGGAATATACAGGGTTAACTATGACTAAGTACAAACATTTTAAGAGGAGATAGAGAAAAATAAGAATTAACGGAATCTTTTTTCTCTTCTTTCTTTTTTTTTCAAAACTATATTAAACACTTATTTATCGCCACCTCTGTCTGCCTCGAGGTTAGGTATACACCACGAGTCAAAGGTGTCAAGGCACTACTTTTGAAAAATTTTGAAAAATTTTATTTGCAAACTGTAGATAATTATTTAATGATTTAATAAGAAACACAAATATGGTAGAACAAGGAGGTAGCACCTACCTTACTAATATTTATTTCCAGAAATGATATTTGGAGTGATTTCAAAAATGTTGAATCATTTTCTATTAATTTACATGTTTACATTAAAACTTGCCATTGTAAAGATTTGTTTTACTTGCTAGATCTCATTTGTTGGAAACCTCTCGTTCCCTCGACCGTATGTACACAAATACATAAAAACACTGCCACACATTTACCGCCAAAGCATTACACAATTATTAATTGTGGTTCAAAGGGGATTCGGTATAATATCTTGTCTACTCGGAAAACTTCTTTGGTATTACGCTGCCAAACGATAATATGCATTGTCACACTTCCTATAAATAACGTATGCGAAAAATTAAATTTGCGAAGACAAGTACTGAAAAATTGTTTCAAACTAATGACCATATACGATATCTAACTTTTGACATAATCAAATGTCATCTGTAGGCCACGGGCACAAAATGTACTTCACGTCTATAAACATTTTAACTTCCTGAGATGTTTACAGTGTTCTACTAAATTCCCTTAGAATATTCCTTCTAAGCTTTAATCAGTGATCTTTGATGTTTGGAGAGTATGCAACTAGCAATACAAAATGTCAATTGTCATTATAATCGAAACCTGGTTCAGTTGTTGATTAATTTTAAACATTTTATAATAATTAAATAAAGGAATTTATGTCGGGTACAGATATTTCCCTATAACATAGTTCGCCCTATGATGTGTACCTACTGTTTGTTTTTCTAGAGTCAAGAGCAAATCCAACAGAGCTCCGGCAATCATATGTATATATAAATTTTACACAATTACTGGACTGCCGCGGGTGCATTCCGAGTTTTCTATTAGTAGGCAATTTTCTTGGAATAAAAGGGTATTTTATTTAACATGGCGTGTCTATTCTGTTAGTGGATAATTCTGCCGAACCTGTAATGAGTGAAAAATGTAGTTTTGGCAGTGTGCAATGAAGGAACGAAGAAAGAATGCAGAATACTGTGGCTATCCGGATTAATTGTTATATATCATGTACTTCCTATTAATAATCAAAATTGTTATTAATAAAAATGTTTATTTTCGTCGTTTCTACATTTGACAACGCTGTAAAAAACGACAGATAGGTACTTGACATTTCTAAGCCATTTCGGATGATGATTGTGATATGTGCCGATTTTCCGCGGGAAAAGAAGGTTTTGCCCCATTTTTAAACATTGACCCAGACTTCTGAATTACATTTTTTTGGCCTGCTGGGCCCATGTACTTAGTCATCGTTAACCCTGTAGATATCGGTATGTTGAATGACAACGAACAATGAAAAAGTTAAGAAGTCCGTATTCAATAGTTTAAAATTTGACAGCAGTCGGGTAGTACCGACCACTTAAGAAAATTAATATACAAGGTTTACGAAACTGACGGGCACGGCCTGTGAAAATAATGACAAAATAATAGTCAGAAGCTGTAATAATCTAAAGTAGAGATAACAAATCCAGGGGCGTATTCTGTGGCCAAAAATAAGGGTGCTTTGTTATATAAATGTAGAGTCTTATGACAGCCATTGTTCAGCTATAGCGTGTTAAAAATTAAAAGAAAATCAGTTTTTAATTTTTAATTTCCAAACCGCTTGAGATAATGTAACCAAATTTGGGTGCATATTGAGTATGACAGTAGATATGCAACAAAACATTATCATTTAGAAACTTACCAGTGAGGGAGATGTAGGCATCGATCATTATTTGCCAAAAATATATATATCACCCTGAATAATATTACAAATAATAGGTCATCATATGCGTCATTGTATTATCCTCACTTTTTATTTCTGTGCACTTTCTTGTATTCCAAACAACAAAATTGATTTCTTTGATCAAGTGCATTTTTTCAATACTCATTACATTACCTAAAATAATAACAAATTAATTAATTACTTTACTATGATTTATGATAACAAATGTTTGAAATGGCTACCTTCAGCCAAAATACATGCTTCAGATCTTCTTGAAAGAAAGAAGAAATTCCAGGACTAACTCTTATCACATTACAACCAACTATAATTTATTGACGTAAGTACTTCTTAGATTCAATATGAACCATATAAACTAATGTCATGAGATATCACTAAACAAAACAAATAATAGGGTTCATATCGGGATATCTGGGTAGCCCAGGTTGACCTGGTTCTTGAGTACCTCATCCAATCAAGTTATTACTGAATCTTTCATTTAAAAATTCACGAGCAGTCAAACTGAAATGTAAAGGAGTTCCGTCGTGCATAATACACAATTCTTTGTCTTAGCGCATAGGGAATATTGACAAGTAGTTCAGGTAAAACGTTTTCAAAAATGTCTGTAGAAGGCACAAGATTCCATTACGGTATTAGGGCTTTCATCAGACCAAAAGTGTTGCGTGTTGCGAAAGTTCATTATAGCATCCCAGGAAAAATTAGCTACGTCGGTAAACAATATGCCATTGTAGACGAACAGCTTTGTATGTGTAACTGTTGATACTTCAGAACACATCAAATTAATTTATGATTCACATTAAGATTTGCAGCGATTTTCCTAGTACTAGTATTTGGATCTTCTTCAATTTCGTGTAGCTTCTTCCAACTCAGCCGTTCTAAAACTCAAATGTTTTCCAGGACCTTTCTGAAATGAGCCTGATGTTGAAAATATTTCTGAATATTCTTGGATTTAGAGTTGAATGATTTGGAAATTTTTCCACATAAATTCACCTAGCCTCAGTACCATTTCCATCTGCAAGATCATAAAGTAAACCATAATGGCCATTTCAGTATTTGAATATGCAAAAGCCATTATTGAAACTATTTTTAGAAAATAAGCTTAATTTAACAGTACACAATATTAAATATGATGACGGCTTCTTCTTATTGGTTTGCGTGGCCTCCGTCAATAATTTATTTCACTGAAATTTGTATTTTAAAGATGTCTATCTTATTTCAAGAAATTAACATTTATAATCAAATGCACTGAATTAATTTTCAAAATAATATGTCTTGTAGATATTTTGAGGTTCGTAGTAAAGCTCTCAGTATATCTGGGAATGGGAAAATTGCATGATTTTTCCAAATATGTGCAGAAGCAAGAATGTATTATTTTAACGGAAATGGCGTCCTAGACAATTTCGCCTAATAAGCCTAAAAATGTTATTTAAAAATTTAGTCTGTCCATGCTCTCTCAAAACGGTCGTCGCTATTGCGTACACCAGTGACGCCAGACGCCGTTTTATGTATCTCGCTTAATATGCGTCAAAAATCTTTATATATTATAAAGAAAATCTGTATTTTGCATAAAAAAGTACATTCTGTTTATTATTTTTTTGCAATTGGCGTCTTTAAAACAGGTTCTACATTATCTTGAGCAACACGAAAATATTTAGGTACATTTTTTTAACTGAAATTGAAAAAAATTTAATAAATACGAAAAATAAGGGCAACAGGTAGTATATTGCATGAAAGACGAAAAAACAGGCAATTTTTTGTGGCCATAGCCTGCTTCAATAAAAATTTATTTATCCGCCTAGAGGGCGCAGATATTTCAAAAATCTGTTTATATCAGGTGCAAAGTATCAATTTTGCAATAAAAATTTATTACCAATAAGTTTTCAGTATCTCTTAAAATAAAAAAGTTAGACAGCCTTAAAGTTTGGGCACTTTACAGGTTTTTTGTTATTACTCATAAAGTTGGCCATGGATTTCAAATTTGTTTTTACAAGCATAAAGGTCTCTAAAAATGCATCAAAAAACAATTAAAGATTTTTGACGTGTCGCGCATATTAAGCGTATCCATACATGGGAGTGACCCTCTTATGTGATACAGCCTGTATATATACAGGGTGATTTTAAATAAAGTAGCAAAAATGAGACCACATATTCCTTAGGTGAAAATAAATCGATTTAACTTAACATACCTATATCCCAAGTCGCTTAATAAAAAAGGTACAGGGTCTCAAAGTTAAAATTTTATTTTCGATATTTGTAGATGACTTCTTAAAAAATTCAAATGTTTATTTAAAATTTGTAAACCAGGGGTTTTTGCGGGTGAGAAATTCAAATTTGTTTCTAATTTTGACGTCACTAGTAGAGGGCACCACCTATGGCACATCATGTTTCTTTTAAATGGCAGAACTTTTTTGCAGCTAAGTGTATCCATCTGACTATTACTGTGTTAAAACATTGGTATTGAATAAAGTTGTGAAATAGACTAGTAAAATGGACACAGATAGTACTCTCTTAGGTTGCTCCTACCATTTTCGTGATGTATAATATTATCTGAGGCATTTAAATTTTGCTATGTGACTTCACTATATGAATTTACCTGTTTTATTCTGAAAACATAATAAACAAAAGTAACAAATAAAGATTTTTTTTAATATCTAAGTAGAAGTTAAATCAGTAGTAAATAGCAATAAAAAATTTATAAATGTTAAATATCATTATTCATTACTTACTTACATTTATTATTTTTCAAATTAAAAGAAGTAGTTTAATGTGAAATCAGATGGTAGAATTTTATATATACCTCAAGTAAAACCATCTATCTGGTGCTTACTCAACAGCATTGTCTCCGTAATTGTCACGAACGGATGTATAATGTAAACAAAGGAATAAGTTACGTTTAACAATACCGTAAGTTCACCACTAATAATTACGGCATTACCCACACAGTATTTGCACTATCTCTGACCAAAAAAACGCAAAAACACAAGAAACAAACGCCTGTATACATCACCAATACCGTAACCTCTATCTCTATATACGGGAACTGTGCTGAACGGCGTGTAACGTCACACCAATGACATTGCGTTTTCGGCCACGTGGTTTTGTTTATATTCCATAGGAATTTATTAATCTTAATATTTTAATTATTATGTGATTATTGCGGCCAGCTACATGTTTCGGCTTTTCAATATGTTTGAAAAATTATCCTTTAGTACAATTTAAACCAATATAAAATTCATGCAACTTCCCCATTGGTTAATATATTCGTAAGTAGGTATATCAATTCTAAATCAAATACCTACATATTAAAATATATCCAAATAAATGTTTATTAAACGTCATCCCCTTGAATCATCATTGAACCTCATAATAACTCGAGACGCAACCTCCTGAAGCTGTAAACAGACTTAAAAAACATCCTGCATATTGTAAAAAAAACATCGGTAGTGGTTTATTCCAAAAAGTAATTTTAAAATTTGCAGTAATATAAACATCATAATGAAGAACGTTTACATAAATTTTAATTTAAATTATTTACACATAGAAAGGCAAAAAATATTAATTATTTAATTACGGGGTCATTTCTAAAGAGTAATTCAACAGAAACAAGCAATGTAAAAATATTTACAAAGGGTGTATGTCAGAAGCCTTATAATCTCAATTTTATGAAAAATATTAAAGCAAACACTGCAGGAAATGTCTATAGACAGAGAGATTTCCGATCAAAATATGGAGTGGAGGAGATCACTGACTATCGACTTTAAATATTTACACTTGTTTTTTATGAGCGAGAAAATGAGTTTAAAAATAAAGACTGCTCGTTTCTTTGAGTATTCAATTACTTTACTAGTCGATGAAGCTTTGATAACTTTATTAAATTCTGATGAAAAGGCTGCAAAATATGTTTTATCTAATTATTCATTAATCAACTATTAATAAAATTAGTGTCACAACTGATTAATTCACAATCGATAATATCACCCAATAATATGCAGAACGCGTAAATTTATCTGAATAATTAATTAATGACATAATTAAAAAAATTACGTCAACCAATTCTTTAATAATTTCATCTAAGTAATGCAATTCATAATTACTTTCCTAACAAGTGCGGATTACTTTTCTGGGCAACTGCAGTCGCGTGCGAAAAAGACGCTTTCCGCAATAGTTAAGAACAAACATTTTTCTACAAGCTTATGAAAATAAATGGAAAATCTAATATTTTTAAATCTGTATTAATATAAACGGAAAAAAAGTAACATATGAGTGAATACAAATACATTGGAATAAGGGAAGTATTATCTTCTTACTGAATATTAGTGCTATTAATTGTAAACGTACAGTAGATGCGTTATTAAGTTAAGTGCAGAAGTCAGCATGTGGATTGAAGTTAGCTGCTTCTGGAAAAAAGATTGATCTAATACGGGAAACAAATATTGGAAAGAAGTTTCTTCAGAAACAGGTGTCAAATCGTGGCTGCTGATTCCTGATGGTACATCTGGATAAGACGTTAATGGCTGTAAATTGCAATTTGAAGATGATGGAGTGTTTTAATTGAGGAATTTTGTTGAATATTTCTTTTTTCCGATTTGTAGAGTCTTCTTAATACCCCTCAGCAACAGAAGTTGATTTCCACCCTCCTAAACGTTTAATATTTGTGATATCTTCGCCACAATCGGCAGAAAAGTGGCCGAGGACCATCTAAAACTGTGACCTGTGTATAGTTCCCAATTTTGAAAGTGGAAATAGGCTGCAATATCGGGGGGTATTTTTCCTATTGAACGGATGCCTACGGGATTGAACAGTACATTTTCGTGTAGTGTAGTTTATTTTGGACGTAAACTTATGTATTTTATATATACATTAAAAAAATATCCATTATCTCTTTCTTTGCATATCACGAAGGATCTGGCGGTATGATTTTTGGAGTTCTTGATATTGACAATTATTATTTTCTCTCGTCTGCAGGTGCCATCCAATCAAAAAATGGTTAACAGCTTAATTATCAGGTAGGATTCATCGGGTGCCTCACTCATAATGTTTTTTTATGACTGCTTGACTAAGAATTGATGCTTTTTTCGGACGAAATCCAAAATTATATCTTGTTATAGACAATTATTTTATGAAATTCACCAATATCCAAATATAGTTTAAACTTCACAAATACTTTTTACCATTGAATATCTGGACCATAACGTGTATGCTAAAAATATTTCCTCTTTTGTTGATTTTACCTTTTTACTATTACACCAATCAATAAAATGGGAGTTTTGCTTCTCTTTGTTATGACTTCACAGGCAACAAATTCAAACTTGCTTCATTAGCTGCTGTTAAAATTTCTTCAGGAAGTTCTTCATTTGACGAATTCATTGTCGATTGCATAAAATTGAAAACACAGACTGAAATTTACTGTAGATTGATATGTCAAGCAACGTCTGTCACATAAACAATCAGAACCAAATGTTATTTTTAATTGCTACAACAATTATTAATGTGTACGAGAGTTCTTGGTACATGTATACCAAGCACAATTAAGAGGCCAAAGACAACACTTGAGCAATTTGAGGCAGATGTAGCACGTATGGTGAAGCTAGCCTACCCCACCACACCCGCAGAGTTTCAAGAACAGTTAGCAGTGAGTAGCTTTATCGATGGTTTGCGATTCACTGATATTAGTCATGCATTAAGGTTAGTCTAACATAGAAACATATCCAATGCTCTAGCCCTGGTGCTGGAATCGATTCTCAGCCGTTCGACAAGTATCTAAAGTGTTAAAGGAAGGACAAGACGAATTAGGTTTCAGACGGAACACAAACAAGAAGTCCAAAATAATGTAAAAAAAATTGTGAAAAATCTGCAAAATTTATTGGATAATTTTTATCAAAGAGGAGATTGTGCTTATTTCATCATATACAGAAGGCGAAGATCGATTCAGTGTTGGAACTGTGAAGCAAAGGGACATCTTAGGAATCAATACCATAGGAATATGTTCAATCAAGATCAGAAAGAGCCTGACAATTGGAGAACAAGCAACAAAAGAATCTAGCCAGAAAGTTTCAATATTGAGACACATAAGAACCAATTATTAAAATTGAGACAGGAACTGGAAAAGGAGAAGAAAACAGTAATTGCCCTGAAAATGAAACTGTGGAAGTTACTAATGCCAGATAAAATTAATTGTGTTGAGAACCAGATCGAATATGGCCTGGAATATTCTAGAAAACGTCAAAATAAAAGTACAACAAAAATTATAAATTCTAGCGCAGTCATGAACATAATTAACAAGCTAAATAGTGTTTTTTAGGTGACTGAGATCCTCAGTTGCGGCGAAGCTTTTGCGGAGTCACCACTGAAGATGCCGACAGTGAAGAAACGTTTGGAAGCATAGGGTGCGACCAGTTACAGGACTACGGGTCGTATGGGACGACCACTATTATACGAGGAACGGTCCCGACGGTATCAGTCGCAATACCAACATATCAATAATCAATATATGAGTGGGCCCAGAGATACGAATAGCGGGTCTGCCTCCATAGAACCTAGCTCGAGAACAACAAGGGCAGGTCAAATAATCCTAGCTAAAACTAGGGATTTGCACTTTAATTTTGTCACTGTCAGCGACGTTACCAAGGTCACAGCATAACAACCCGGAAAATAACTATATATCAAAACAAGCTAAAAGGTAGGTGAGCTTCCTTAACAATATTTAACCCAAGATGATCCTAATAATTTTGTTCCCAAAACTGCATTATAATAATGTCATGCTATATTATAGACAAGAACATTTAAAATGCTGTGCAGCCTTCTTTATTTAATATTATGGTAATTTTAATACCTTGAATCCATTTTTAGATGTCACGTTTGAACAAATAAACAATATTAAGTGATGCATAATAACGATGTTAATATAAAGTACCTAGGTAGTTGTATTCAACAAAGCTTAATTGCAAGGTACAAGTTTATTTAGAAACGTTGAGATAACGCGGTAGTATAATTCTGGTTTATAATAAAACTTATAGTACATGCTCAGTAAACAACAAAATTGCCAATTTAACAAGTAATAATTAAAATAAGTATTTTATTGGCACTGTACAAATGCTATCGAGGGCAGCCTTGAATGGAAAAAAGAATGTTGTTTTATTATTCCGTCCCTATCCAGTCCTTTAGTGGAATCGATAAAGTAAACATAGTTCTCACAAATTATTGCAGAAGAGTATTTTGAGCACACTGTGAATGTACTCTTCAGTACAGTCAACTTGAAATAAAATGCCAATAACAATTACATGTCTACGTCATATTGCCACGTTTGTTTCAAAATGTTTCCGTAATATTACTAGATCTCTGTATTATAAAATAATATTAATTCCTTAATTTCATATAAAGTCAATTAAAAAATCAAGTAATTAACACATAATATACCTTAAGTAGAAACGAAAATATTAAAGTTAACGATGTGTGGAAATCGTCGTCGTTTAAAACACATTTTATCTACTTCTTTTCAATGTAATTGAAACTAAAAATGTTCATCGAAAATGCATTGGCAATAATTAATAATAAATTATTATACGAAAGAGTAAAGAGAAATACAAAATGTTTAAAAACAACTAGATAAACTCCTAAAATTGCGATAAAACAAGAATGGAAGTAATAAGGTCACCAGTAAAGATAGTTTGATATTTGCATAGAAAGTAAATGCAATTTCCATATCAAAAAATGATATACAGATTCGAAAAGTACAAACGTTTCCGCTAGTTTACAATAAGAGAGAAAAAAAAATAACTCCTGATATGTTACGGTAGTCAGATAGAGAAAAAATACGTGCACCATTGTCAGTCTGTGGAAATGTCTGCTTGCTCGCCATCATTTTGTTCGCTCCATCTCCATTATTCACATAAATAAAAATCAAACAAAGTAGGATAGATATAGCTTTAGAATGCAAGTGAGAACGTACCCGTTCACCGTCCAATTATATTCTAATAAGTCGATCCACATCCCACTTACAATTTCTCTTCACTGACGCTCTACCTACCAACTCAATATCGATATTTGCCGGCGAACTGTTGCGTCACTTTTATTCTCCTAAAATGAGTGTCAAGGATTTGATTTTATGGAGCAAGAATTTAAGATCCTTCCACTACAAATGGACAGTTATCGAGATTGTGGAGCCTTGCCAATATAATTGCCACTGTCTATCGCATAGAAATCTATTGAGTTATTGTGTTCCCCTTATGTAAACGCAACGGGAAGACATGAGCTTTCCGAACGTCCAAATTAGCATTTTAAGCTGCACGCCCACTGAGGACACGCGGGGCGAAGCGAAGAGGAGCGTTATTTTGTTTTCGTGACCGTGCACTAGGACAAAGCGATGGCAGGGAAAATACTAAGTGACATTTGACTCTAATCGATGTGGGTGTACAAAAGCCATATGGTATTTTCTCTTTGGTTACTTCGAGCCATTGTGTGGAAGCTGGATCAAAATGGCGCATCCCTTCGCTTCGCACCGCTTCTCTTCAGTGGGCGTGAAGATTTAGAGTTATTTGAAGAACACAGTTTTTCTGATTTTGAGGCCCTCTATACGGCCAAACAAAACAGTTTTGGATAAAGGTAAGGTAGGTAGAGGTAAATGTAGATATGAGATCTTCTAAAGTTCACGAACAATTAATATTTAAGGCACCACAGGATCCTTAATAAAAATTGTTTATTTTATTGCTTTCTATTACCCCTCTGAAGAAACACAACTATTGAAAAACACCCTACACAGGGTCCGCCACTTAAAGGGGACTAAAATAAGTTTAATTAATATTTTTTATCAAAAACAGTTGAATATAAACAAACGAATTTTTGACAGGAAGGTAATGCTTATAAAATTCCCGGTTTCCTATAAGGGTGTGAAATAAACTACCCCTTCCATGTTTCTTTTCCAAACTTTATTATACTTTTAAATGTCTTAATCGAAATAAAATTCTAAGCTTTGTTTATTTAGAAACTTTCTGGTATTTTATATTACTCTTAGTTTTTGAGAAAAAAAAATATATACGCTTAGTCATTAGCTGTATTGCCGGCAAAGGTTGAAATTAAATGAATATTCCTTTGATTGACTGAAATTTTTCGTCATTTCACGGATGGAAAATATTCTAAAGACTTAACGTAAATGAAAATGGTCAGACTCGAATAATAGTTGTAGGTACATATGTATAAACATATTATTATATACAGGGTGGACACACGATAATCCCCCCCCCTTATTTTTCTCCATCATTAGTCGAAATACGAAAAAAAGTGTAAAAATAAAAGTTGAAGGAACTTTTAAATATTTTTTAAAGTATAAAAAAATAAATATCGCATTTCCCAGATGTATATAGGTTTATATTTTCAGAAACATATTATACATGATACTTATGTTTTAATGTTTCCAGATATTACATGTTTATTGTTAATATGCAACATCATACAGGGTGAACCTTAAATAAGTACAAATATTTTAACCAGCAGTATAGTTCACTGTGTAGAACATATAATTAATAGCTTTTTTACAAAAAAATCAGAAATAAAAAAGTGAAACTTTAAATAAATTTTGTAATTTTTCTGTAGAAAACTTGTTGAGGACTGCTGACTTTCATACATTTATGAGTCATAGCAGTGCAGATTGAACGTGTGGTTCACAGTGTTGCCAGTGTAACACAAATGTCTTTGCTTTTCTTGATATTAAACGCATACGTCAAGCTGCTATTTTGTTATTTAATATTGTGTGTACCTTTATTTTTAAAATTTGTTTCACTGATTTAAGTGCGAAGTCACTTTATGGTTCTGGATTCGAAATAAATGGTTAATACTGACTCATTTGGGGTTATGTGGTGAAAATTAAATTTAAAATGCTGTGTGAAAATCATAGTTTTTCGTTATTCTTCATAAAATAACTTAAGGAAATTGTGTCTTGTGTCTCTTTCTAACAGTGTACAATGACATTTAACTTGTGAAATGTGGATTACTGATAGTTAATTTTTTAACAAACAGGTAAGCTTGTGTGCACGTTTATGTATAATTTTTGAACATTGAACATAGTAATATCACGTAATATCTTCCTAAATACTTTATGGTAGTACGTATTTAACTTGCGAAAATTCATTTTTAGTCGTTTATAGTAAGGTCAGTCAAGCAGTTAAAATTTATGTTAATAATACTGCGTATCATACTACATATCCAACTTTACTGTACTTATGCTTCAAACAAGTATTTTTAAAATAGAATTTAACCGTATTACTTTACTATTACGTTAAAGAAAACTTAATATTTATATTAGAGGAGATATGGCCACCTCGCAACAAATCATATAGTTCATTAGGTAGGTTATGACAGCGATTCTAAAAATGTGGAAATTTAAAAAAAAATAATATCCGTAAATATTAGAAATTTTTAGAAATGGCTTTCACTAGACTGATCTATATGACTAACTATACCAGCAGTTAAAATATTTGTACTTATTTAAGGTTCACCCTGTATAACTCATATACATGATATCATTTTTAAATGAAGGATATAATGTTAAGCATTTTAATTGGGAATTAGGTTTTAATGGAAAATAAGGATACTTATGTAAAATTTAGTAGAGTTATTAGATTTGCGTGCAAAAAGAAAGAGGTCATATTGAACCATTTTTATAAATTTATTTCTTTTATTTTTCATATACCTTTAAAATCTTTAAAAATGTATCAACTATAGCATATTAACAATAAACATGTAATATATCTAAAACCGTAAAAGATAAGTATCATGTATAATAATAAATTTCTGAAAAGTTAAATTGACGGGTTTTTTCAATGGCATAAAAATATAAAGAGTGTTACATTTAAAAAACAAATTCAAACAATAACGGAGAACAAGAGAATGTAGGGCAATTTTCATGTGATCACTCTGTACATATAGTTATTCATTTACAATAAAAAAAAGTATAATTATTAGTTATTGCGGGCCGAAATTCTACACACAAACAAACGTCCGTCAAACGCTGTAACGTGTAATCGTTTAATCTTTTACTATGTTTGACGACAACGAAACAAGCAATCCCTGAAATGAGGTAAAATTTCAGTCAATCAAAGGAGTATTCATTTCATTACAGCCTTTGCCGGCAATACAGCCAATGACTAGGCTTTCCGTGAAATGACGAATTACGCCCAATGACTACGACATAGAAGTAGGTAAAATACGATATCACAAACTTTCGAATTCTTATTTTTTTATTCTTAGTAAGCTGCTGTAAGAGACAAAAAGTATCCAAATAAACAAAACTACCTTAGAATTTCACTTCGATTAAGAAATTTAAAGGTATAGAAAATTTGGAAAACAACATGAAGGGATTGGTTTATTCCACCCTCTTATATCCTCAAAATATTATTTTGTCGTTTGTTTATATTCAACTATTTTTGAGGAAAATTGAAAAAACAACATGTTAGCCCACTCCTTTAAAGCACTGTGGCCAAGAAAACTACCATTAAATTTTTTATATACACTTATGCTTAATCCTGTATATTTTCGTAAGTATAATATTTTATGACTTATTTCGGCCTATCATTGTATATTGCCTATATCGGAGGTGAAAAGTGAAATGGAATTAACATTTTTAAGCATTTGGTTTCGTCTCTAAATAACTAGAGATATTAAGTCATTAGATTTTTTATATCAAAGTGCGAAATATTCGTAGAACAATTTTAAATAAAATACGTATTTAACTTTTGTGTTAGGGAATTTATCTTTGAACAAGCCAAACATCTAGCATCTAAGTATTGAATAAAACGATCAGAACAATGCGTATTTTCTGTAGGGAAATACTGAATATGGTCGTGAATTTGCTGATAATTTTGGAATGCAACGGGTTTCTTTATTCGTCCTTTTATCGTTAGGTGTTTCTGACTTTACAAGTAGTTGGGTTCTTCATAGAAGCCATTTTTTAGATATACAGTGAAGATGAGCAAAGGCTTTACGAGAGACTTCAACACGTTTATTGCTGTTCATTTCAAAATATTCATTGAACATGATTGTCGTAATTTAATTTTCTGTTGCTTTTCTGTAACACGTGGTATTCATTCGTTTAATAGATTTAAATTCGATGAAACGTTGCAAATCTTGTTCATTGTTACCTTTTAAATTGTGAAATACAGCAAATATGGATTTTCGTTCCGTAAAGTTTACTTTCTCCAAACAGCATTTTATTTTGCATCTATAAACAATAATAAACGTACAGGCACTAAACTACTTACCATTTAGATAAAATACAAATACTTTTTACAGGAATTGTCTTCCCACCGTAATTTTTTTTCCAGTTAGTTCTGTATTGGACTTCTTAATAATATAGTTCTTAATAATGGACTTCTTTTGTAGTTTTCAGGATTTTTAGATCTTCTTTTACCGCTGTTTATTACATCAACTTCTGTATTCTCCATTTTACGATAGTAAAGTATGTGACTTAGTACTCTCAATGCAATCCAGTACATATACAGGGTGATTGGGGGAGGAACACCCAATATTCGAAAGAGGTGTTCAGGGGGCAAAAGTGAACAAAAAAGCCTAATAAACATATATCGACAGTTACTGAGACAGCAATGGAAATATTTTTATTCTAAAATGGGCCATCAAGGCCACCAGATTTGAATCCCCTTGATTACTGCCTTTGGGGATAGTGTAAATCATTAGTATATGCAACAAAAATGAACACAAGAGAGGCGCTATCGATCGAAGACTCTCTCATAAGAGAAAATCACCGTACACTTCATCAATGAGCAATCCACAAACGAGCTGAGGTGGTATATTTGAAAATTTAATTAATGAGTTTCGGTTTATTAGATCTTTAATCAATGTTATAAAATTATAATATAAATATATTACCTACAGAATAAACATTTTCTCTGCTGATGCATTACAATAATATGTTTATTAGGCTTTTTTTGCTCACTTTTGGCCCTTGAACAACCTTTTCGTATATGCAACAAAAATGAACACAAGAGAGGCGCTATCGATCGAAGACTCTCTCATAAGAGAAAATCACCGTACACTTTATCAATGAGCAATCCACAAACGAGCTGAGGTGGTATATTTGAAAATTTAATTAATTAGTTTCAGTTTATTAGATCTTTAATCAATGTTATAAAATTATAATATAAATATATTACCTACAGAATAAACATTTTGTCTGCTGATGCATTTCAATAATATGTTTATTAGGCTTTTTTTGCTCACTTTTGGCCCTTGAACAACCTTTTCGAATATTGGGGTTCCCCTCCAATCACACTGTATATTATTAATCCTTCCGTTAATAGGACATAGCTCCTTTGACTACCAAACGATCAGGGAGATAATGTTGTATTACAACTTATATCAAATACAATTTCATTGAAAAATGGACTTAGTACCCTTTCAACAATCACCGATTCAATTATTAATAGAAATTAATATCGTTATCGTTGAACCCAATGGAAAAATTAATAAAACAGTAAATTAAAATGTGCATCTTCACAATCGCACGTCAATTACAATTATTACTGCAAATAGATGAACATTAAATTACGCATTCGACCCCGCACAAAGGTGGGCGCGTGTCCTTATCACGTGTGGGCACGCGGTTACAATTACCCACTTCCGGTGGACGCAGGAAGTGCCAGCGTCACTTTATATTCCTCAAATAATTTACATAATTGCGTTATTGTTTCCCAGGTTGTATATAATAAGGCCGGCGTCCACCACAACCGAAGGGCGACAGGTACTCTATAAAGAAGGGTTATTATTGGAGGTTATTAGAGTGGTGCCGCGTTTATGGCTTGACCCGGAAATATTTTATGTGTCCGATGAGCTCCGTAATCGTTCTCATCGCACTTTTTTTGTGCTATATTATATTGCCTTGCCAATTTTAATGTTCAAAGCGGATTACTACTTTCTCCGTACTTGGAAAAAGGTAATTTACCGAAATTAAGAGTGGGATAGGGTTAGATCATGAATTTTTTTTAATTATTTCAAAGTGGGTAATTTAATACTTGAACAAATATTGTAATGTTTATTTGGGTGTAATACCTAACTCTATTTTTCGAAACAGGATGTTCATAATTTTGTCCATAAAAATTCAAGAATTCATATAGAAGTAAAAATAATACCTTGCTATACAGAGTGGTTCATAAGTAATGGATTATAAAACCTGGAAATAATTTATGCCAAAATATAAAAAATACACTGATAAGTGAAGATGTTAATATTAACACAGATATATACAGGATATTGAAGTGAAACTTTTTATTACGAAAACTTCTAATAACTTTTGCTGCTAGTTGATGTGTCAATGAGTTTTTAGGGATAATCGTATAAATCAAGTATTTGTATTAGAATACACATAATTAGATACTTGGTAAAACCTGGCAAGGCAAAGCATGTAATCGGCAACCGGACAAAAAATTGAAAGAAATTCCCAAAGAAAGAAATAACCATTTTACAACACCTATTTTACATAGCAAATTCAACTGCTTTGCCGTTAGTATTAACTATTAATAGAATTAATTTTTAGTTCTAATTAATAAAATAGTTTGACATACTTGATTTACAACAAAAAAAATTTGGGCACGTTTTACCCAGTCTTTACAAACTAACACATATGTTTCTACTTCTTCTCCGTTTTTAACTCGTAAGTTATTGACAGCAACTACGTTTGCGTAAATCATCAATAGTGGGTATCCACTTAGGTGCGATACACTTTATTTTTTAAATATCCCCACAAAAAGAATTCAAAATGATTTAGTCTGGAGATCGTGGCGGCCATGGTACCGGTCCTCCTCGTCCAATCCCTTGGTATGAATGCTTGGACACGCTGTACATGGTACGGATATAATTGAGCCTCGTGTATATGATACGCCACACTACTGCAATACGCCGTGGATGACCTGGACTTCCTTCTCTTCCACGATTCGGTTGCCGTGTAATGCCCGCGTTGTAGTACACTTGCACTCACTGCACACCGCGGTAAAAACAGCTACATTTGGCACATGTTTACCGGGGAATCCTTCTGTTAACGCATTTCCACTTCACTATAAATTAAAACGATACTTATCCATCAACTCCAAGGTGCTATACACGGAAGCCATTTTTGACTGTTAAAAAACTAATGTAAATACTCACATTATAAAAACGTTAATCCTATATATAATCAGGAATTTGGAATCGCTTGGCTAGAGACTACAGTCCCAACGATGTAAAGGTTGAACATACTACAGCTTTAATATTTTTTTCTATAGATTTTACAATTTTTTTTACGATATTGCCTCCATTTTTCATGCGGCATCTATTTCCAAATTTTTGTTAATCACCCTGTATAATTCTTAATTTTTGCTTAAGCTATTACCAGTTGGTTTGTGACCCATTATTACTTATGAAACACCCTGTAAGATTTGTTTTCAAACTCTCACAGTTTTTGTTTATATAGTCTGTCCTTTAAATTTAAAAAAAATGTATGCCGACGAATCTCCGTCTTTAAAACTTTAACATCCTCTATCTCTAAAACGAGGGCTTCGAGTTCAACGAGTGGTAAACTTGCCGAGCAATTATGGGGTACCTACATTACATAGGAGCGTATGACGAATTCAGGGGGAAATCGATAGATTTCATGGAGAAGTTGGCGAAATTCTAGAAAATTATGTGGAATTTTAGAACTCTTGGGAAATTCACACAGAAATGGGGAAAATCAAAGAGGATCGATCTTGTTGTTGCTAGAAACTTAGAAAAATTTACTAAATTACTGTATGTACCAATTACTATTTATGTACCTATTTGTCTTTCGTGTAATTTTAGATAAGATCACTATGCGTTAATTTGGGTAAACCCCTAACGTATTTACTTTAAAAATATTGCCTTTTGTCTTCCAATTTGCCATTGCAAGTTGAAACTGTCATGTGTATCAGTGCACTTCTTCACGTCACAAAGACATCTGAGATCTTCTAAAACTTACTAATATCTCGGTATTCAGGGTGATTCTTTAATATTGCAACGGGCAGGTTCTTTAGATAAAAATAAGTTCCCATTAGCATGTGTCCGCAAACGCTTCGTTTCCGAGATACAGGGCGTTCATTTTTTTTTTGTAATCTACTTTTAATACTTGTTATTTCAAAAGTCCTTTAACCGATTTATTTGAAAATTGACTGGTTCATGTTTAATAATAGGAGCCATTTTTTGTATCATTAATAACATAATACAAAATGGAAAATAACATAATACAAAATGTTACAAAATAATAATTTTAATAACTTTTGCTCTGCACTTATTTATTCCATTTTTTGTATCATTAATAACATAATACAAAATAAAAAATGCAAAATAAAATAATATAAAATGTTACAAAATAATCAACTATTGACAAAAAACAATTATTAACAGTTGGTGGGCATTCCAACTTCCAAGCCAACTGGGGCTATTTTGTTTGAACACGATAAGATAATTTAATCAGACATTTATCAAGACAGATACCCTAATCGTATAGTTAAAGGACTTTTAAAATAACAAGTAATAAAAGTAGATTACAAAAAAAATGAACACTCTGTATCTCGGAAACGAAGCGTTTCCGGACACATGCTAATGGAAACTTTTTTTTCTAATTTTTATCTAAAGGACCTGTCCCTGAAATTTTTCGCAATATTAAAGATCACTCTGTATACTTTCTTTAAAAAATATATATACCTATTTTCCTGCCCGAATATTTTATTAAAATTATAAAGCTTTTCCCTGTGCATACATGTAACTAGATAAAAACAATTATTGACATGACCTAAATATTGATACTCCCCAAAATTCATATTAATAGTCCACCGACTCATCTCTTTATGAGTAGTATATGTATTAGGCTGGAAACCTTTACGTTGTGACCACTGTACATACATAATTCCTTTTTCTTTAGTCGTGCGAGTAGGATGTTAAATTAAGAAAGTACGATACGATATTTCAGAATATCGGTACTTTTGTCTCCGATTTTCGATATTTTATATCGATATTTTCTATACGATGTATTGCAAGTATCGGTACTTTTGGCCGTATATCAAAACAGTACGATCCCGGTGTTACCTATTATTCAGCAACACTCAATTTTATATTTTGTGGTTGCCATAGAAGTCTCGGTCAGCAATTTTGATAAGCTGTATAGTTTTTTATTAATAATTTTCCCTGTACACTTACAAAACAAATTACATAGAATGAAGTGAATTAAAATAGAATTATTCATAACCCTTTCCCAATAACTATGAAATACTCATATAAGTTCGTACTGCTGATATGTTTTAATACTAATTTTACAGAAATACCCTGATATCGGAAAAGATATCGTTATTTTGAGTATCAGTACTTCTTCAGCGGTCCGTGTCGATTACAAGGTACCTATTGACTCTGTATCTCGGAAACGAAGCGTTTCCGGACACATGCTAATGGGAACTTTTTTTTCTAATTTTTATCTAAAGGACCTGTACCTGAAATTTTTCGCAATATTAAAGAATCACCCTGTATACTTTCTTTAAAAAATATATATACCTATTTTCCAGCCCGAATATTTTGTTAAAATTATAAAGCTTTTTCCTGTGCATACATGTAACTAGATAAAAACAATTATTGACATGACCTAAATATTGATACTCCCCAAAATTCATATTAATAGTCCACCGACTCATCTCTTTATGAGTAGTATATGTATTAGGCTGGAAACCTTTACGTTGTGACCACTGTACATAGATAATTCCTTTTTCTTTAGTCGTGCGAGTAGGATGTTAAATTAAGAAAGTACGATACGATATTTCAGAATATCGGTACTTTTGTCTCCGATTTTCGATATTTTATATCGATATTTTCCATACGATGTATTGCAAGTATCGGTACTTTTGGCCGTATATCAAAACAGTACGATCCCGGTGCTACCTATTATTCAGCAACACTCAATTTTATATTTTGTGGTTGCCATAGACGCCATTGTCAGCAATTTTGTCCCCGGTTTACAAATAATGCTATGATGAGCTGTATAATTTTTTATTAATACTTTTCTCTGTACACTTATAAAACAAATTACATAGAATGAAGTGAATTAAAATAGAATTATTCATAACCCTTTCCCAATAACTATGTAACACTCATATAAGTTCGTACTGCTGACATGTTTTAATACTAATTTTACAGAAATACCCTGATATCGGAAAAGATATCGTTATTTTGAGTATCGGTACTTCTTCTGCGGTCCGTGTCGATTACAAGGTACCGTGAAGTATTGAAATTTTTTGCAATTCAAAGCCAACACGTAATGAGAAGTTGCATTTTTTCAATTAATTTTCTGTTATTTTTTTGTTCTAATCCGGGAGATAATAGCTATTTGTGCAATAAGTTAGTGAAAGGGAATTTTTTCCGCATCAAGCATAGGTTTTTTGATCGAGGCGCTAGCTGAGATAAAGAAATATGAGGAAAAGACACTTTTTCTATGAGTTGCACACATAATTTTTTTTTATAGTATTTTGGAATTGCCGAATGCTGGGAATTACACCGGTCACTGTTTCTGGAGAACGTTTGCTATGATACTGGGAAATGCAGGAGCAGACATCACTTTTAAAATGCATGATGGATGGGAAACAACGAACGTGGCAGAAGGATATATAGAGGTTCAACAAAAACTGGACTTCTACTTCATCAAATGTATGTGCAGGGCTTTCCAGAACCAATTGTAAAAAAGATATAGTTATAATAGTGATTTAAGTTGACAAATGAATATTTATCTCAAGACTTATGATGTATTTTTACGTGGAGGCAAATTTTTCCCGCATTGGTTAGAAAAAATCAGTCATTCAAATTATATCAAATCCTTATGACATTTTTTACACAAATATTAAATTTTGACATTAAAGTATTTAGTAGAGCTTATCTAATTGTAGATAATGATAATATAAGCAAAAATTAATACATTTTTACCTTGATTTTTATTATATTTAACTTTTCTGTTTTCAGGAGATTCAGGATGTCAGAAGAATTCACAGAGAGTCCGAAGAAGGGGAAGCCAGAGAAAAAAATATCAGGATATTTGAGGAAGTCAGAGAAGGATAAGCAACGTAGATGGAATCTTAGGAAAATCAAGAAGAAACCATGGGGAAATCAAAGGAGAGAAGAAAATTTGGCAAAATGATAACCGCGGTTCGCCGTTAAGAGTAAAGAGAATATAAAAAATATTCTCAAATTTTAGCTATGAAAACTCTCTTCCATTTTTAACACATTATTGTGTACCTAACAGTCAGCTAAACTTTAAATTTATCTAAACATCAATTTGCACCAAAACGGTAAAAGTTATCAGTTATCTTACAAAACCCATAAATTGTCTTTGTTAAAAATAAAATTTTCTTTAAAAAAATAACAAACCATATTTTCTTCCAGTCACCTTTCATAATTTTTGAGAAAAATGTAACCAGTATGCCCCACATCTGCGGCGCTATTTTTTTGAGTTGATATTTAGTTTTTTCATAATTTGGCAGCGTCGATGGTTGAACAATTTCCGGGGTCCTCGGCTTTGTTTTCTTGACGTTTCGATAGACATACCGCTCTCTTTCTCAGAGGTACCTAACTCTGAAACTGGAGCTCAAATTCCCTGATTAGTATTTATGTGAACACTGATTCTTGACGTTCTTGTACATAGTTTGCATGCTTCTAAATTACGGGTACTTACAAGCCCTTGTCCTGGTTAAAATTATTTCGATATTTCTGTATATCTACTGCTTATCTGTAGAGTCTTGATCAGAATCTCCCGTCTCTCGGTAATATCTTAGTTCCGCAACTGCTAAGTTCTCCTTATTATTATTTCTTAGATGTCACTTTTGTTGCTTGGACAAAATTTAAATCTAACGCTTGCTCTTTAGTGAGAGAGAATATTCTAGATAAGACTCTACAGAGAGGCAGCAGAAATCCAGAAAAATATAATTAATTTCAATCCTGACAAAGATTTGGAATTACTCGCAATTTGGAAGTGATTCATTCGTAAAAATCAAAGGCCGAAACGTCACATTAGGACAGTGATTTCGATCCAAACACCGCAACGTCATTAACCAGTGCCCACACGAAATATAAATACCGACCAGGAAATTTGATCTCCAGTTTTAGAGTTACTTCCAACGGAGAGCGCGACGTTTCTCGAAACAACAACAAGCCAAAACCGACGACGTGGCAACCAGTCTAGAGATTTCTCAACCATAATTTTTTCATGTTTTGAATGTCTATTCATGAACTACGAACACAAAATTTCGTTTCGTATCTTTAGTTTTTCTGGAAATATATAGATATACAGGGTGTCCCTGAATAGGTGAAATGTATTTTGGAAGGAACAAAAACATAGTGCTGAGATATGATCTCGGAGTCAGCTCTGCTGATTTGTGGAACAAAATATACAATATCCATAAAATCAAGTGCCTAAAATTTTGAAAATTCAGAAACATTTTTCACTAGTAAAATGCTCTTTTTCTATAAAACTTGTCAAAATGTTATAAAGAAAAGTTTTTCAGCATGAAAATAATAATTAAGTACATGTTCTTTGTCTCTTCTTTTCTCTATTTTTTTCCTTACTAACGCCGTTTCTGTACCTATTATACAGGGTGTTCCAGAATGATGGTCAGATATTTTACCAGTGTATACAAGCCATTTTAGGGGGGATCTTCATATAAAATTTTTCAATTTGGGTCCTCCCTGTTGAGATATTCGAGTCTCAAAATAGCGGAAAAAAAGATTTTTTTTAATTTTCTTAAAAAACCGTTACACTTAAAAATTTCAATTTTGGTGGTGTCTATTCCTTGGCTCATGTTTCTGGAAAGTGGAAATAAGCAACCCCTAGATTTATTTCTTTCAGAACTTTTTCCTGCAATGACCGATTTCAACAAAACTTTTTTTTTAAATACTACATATAATTTTACTACTTTTTTCCGTCTTATAACCAACAGTTTGCGCGGAAAAAAATAAAAATAGTTTTCCTTACTCTAAACATCTTTTCGTCACCGGTTACTGATAACCGCAGTAGGCGGTTGCTATGTTGATGTTTGTCTGTTGTTTTGTCAAACAAATCAGTCTTGACAGTTTCTGCAAATATTTGTAAACAACTGACTCTTCCGTACAAATATTAGCGAATAAATTGACGGAATATGCATACGGCAGGATTGGCAACAGTTACAGGAATACCTTAGTTTAAAAATATTTGCAAAAACTGCAGAGAAACATCAACATAGCAACCGCCTACTGCGGTTATCAGTAACTGGTGACGAAAAGATGTTTAGAGTAAGGAAAACTATTTATATTTTTTCCGCGCAAACTGATGGGTTGTGGAATACACTGGTAAAATATTTGTCCACCATTCTGGAACACCCTGTATATGATAAAATGTTATTAAATAAATTTTCCCAAAATAAAAAATTTATCGGGAAATTACTCCACAGAGTAGTTGTTTGCCGCAACATCAACAGTCATCACAAACATTGGTCCATAAAATTGATCTTGCTTTCATAGTACCTGCTGAATAGTAGGTTACTATCTGCCAGTTGGGTCAAGGTTCAAGCAGTAGCGTAGCCAGAAATTTGACATGGGGGGGGTTCAGTGAAGAAAGTATTTCAAACTAGATTTTTTTAATAAAAAATAAATAATTTTTTATAAACTGAAACAATAAAAAGTAAATAAAAAACATATAAATAATAAACAGATACGAACAATATTTGTTACAAAAATGACAAAAATAAAATTAGAACTTAGTTGCAGGTGAACCCTAATGTAAGGTTGCCATAGGAGATCTAGTTCACTGACAGCGTTGCTAAATCTTGGCGAATAGTGATTGCAGATTTGTAGTGAGACATTACTACCTATATGACCCAACCAACCCAACACCTCCCCCCCCCCCGTGGCTACGCCACTGGGTTCAAGCACTGAGCAATAGGCCACTTGAGACATAACACATTGTCTATTATATCTCACTCACACTCAAACAATGTCTGTAGACAGCAATATAGGTATATCAGTCATGAATCGTCTCGACCATCAAAGCAAAGTTTAGTTTAAGCTAAAAATTAGAAAATGATTTGTTTTTGAAATAAAATGAGAGCAACATTTTGGAGCTAAGTATTACTACTTAGTAATATTTAGCTAGATTATTTATATATTTGACAATTATGGATGTTAACATTGTTGGACATTGATGGACTTATTTATGTAGCATACCGACATATTTTGGTATCATGGCCTCATTTGATAAGAATTGTAGGAATACTGATTTGAATTAGCTTAATAATTCATTTACAATAAAGTAAACACTACAGAAGCTAGTATTAAAAAATATGTGGGTAAGATGTGGGTGTAATCAACGTTATTTCGCAGATGTTTCTCACAATAACAATACAAAATATTTATTTGCCGTGTTCAATCAAATTTAAAATTTTAAAAATTAATTTATTATATCCTTTTGGATATAGAACATATTAACTACTCAAAAATAGAAATCAACCTAACTTCTAACTTATTTGTGGTTATATCATGACATAAGTACTGTTTATGTCGTATGATCAATTTTAAGACACACAGTTTTGGGACAACCATTACCACTTCGTTTAAAAATAAACATGTTAATAGCAATCATTCCCAGTATTGTTTCACCCAACAAATTATTTGCTAAGTGCGCATTTGCGCAAACAGAAATTATGATTTATTTAAATTTTTCCTTAGCGTGATTATATATGACATGGTGAACACAATTTTTCTCTAAAAGTGCTAATTAACTTTGCACATATTGCGTCATATTTTAAGACAAATATCATAGCCAATAAATAGAACATAATAAAGTCTTCATGTTCCTTCTCTATATCAGTAACACTATTATTGCAGCGCCGACATTCTCACCATTTTGTTGTTATAAGGGATCAAGCAAGAAAACAGTGGGTAAATGTTACAAAAATATATTTGTATATCATCAAAAATCCAGTATACTTTATTACTACGACTAAATATTAGGCAAATATTATTCAGATACCAATTAAAGATAAAAACAAATACAATATCAGTACATCAAAATAGTATTGGAAACATTCATAAGAAACATAATTAAATCAGATCTAGAATACAACAGCGAATGAACGATTTGGAATGTATTTTTTTAGTTATCACATAAGTTATCAAACTATAGACGATAAAATCAACTGCTGATAGAAATTATGTGGAAACTTTTTAAATTCAAGTATTTCTGTGGATTTTGCCGATTATTAGAGAACGTACTGCTTATAATGTGTATTTTCATTTACTAAAAATTACATATTGGATAAAAATATTTTCCTGTGTATTTGTCAGTATTTCAAACACAAAAAACATTTTAATAATGGTGAAATTTATGTAATTATAAAAATATAAATTAATAAACATAATTTGATATAATGTGCAAATGAGACCTATGTTTTTAGAATATAAGTATATTTTATTCATTTCACAAGGATTTTGATAAAAAATTTAAAAAGTAGCTTACATATATACATACATAATTAATTACATTACGGGACTTTATTATTATATTAAACACATTCTGTTATAATCAGCAAAATATCCCCAGAAATATAAATATATATATTTTATTTGAGACTAGTTATTAGATTATCTATTACAGCAACACATCTAAAAAAGTATCTAAAATAATTATGTCCAGTATAAGAAAACAATCTTAAAAATCAAATGATTATGTTCATCTTTTTTATTATTATTCCGTATAGTTTGATCTACTTAACAAGTTTTTTAAACAAATATTCTTACATATCGACACTTAAGATTAAAATGCACTATGGAAGTGAGCACGCCCCTAGAGCACTGTCTTGGCGTTTAAACATCTCAGAAGCTAAGCTTATACCCTCGATTTGTAGTATTTTACAGGCATAATAATTATATAATATTTTCAAACGGATTTTAATATTTCTCAAAACTATTTTCATATAAATAATTAATTTAATGAATTAATAGTTCTTCAGCATTAAAAAAACTTATACTATCAATTACTGTTTTTCTTTTAATATTATTCTTTATAAAACTATGGAAAAGTCGTAATATAAATTATGCCATGTATGAATTTTAAAGATAAGTCATACACTAATTTGAAATACTATTAAAGGTATTTTGTTTTACTAAAACATTCAGTTCTTACTTTTAAAAAAGACCATCTTGAGATAAAAAAATATTAAAAAATAATTTCCACTCTTTTTTTCAGGACCCGTTAAGTAGATCTGTAACTATTTTCACTGAATTATTATGTTTTCATAATTATTATTAAAGTTAAAATATATTTATTTGATTATCATATTAAATGATTTTTTAAAATATCAGTGATTTACAAGAGTAATTTTAAATAAGATTGTTACAAATTAATCAGTCAAATTAATTATGAAATTATAAGTAAAAGCTTACATAAAATAATATAAAAATAAAAAATAAACTCCCATACCTGACTACTTTTGTTTCCAAGGCTCCCAAATATATAAATACAAACGAAATTTTCAAGTTAACATTAATGACAAAAGGCACACTACTGGGGTACGATATTTCTACATATCTATTTGGACTTGGATGGAATACGATTTCGATTGCTTGATATAAAATATACATATCGTTACTATAAGGTAATCATCTAACAATAAATACTAAGTGCACCTTTTATTACTCAATAAAGCACTATATACCTTGCATCTAGCTTTAGATAGACACTTTTTCACCCTGGACACACATTTGTCTCGATCAAAATTTAAGTACTTATCTCATTTGCACAGAAAATTTATATTATGAAGCCCAATGGAAAATATTACTCATTGTGTTTTCATTATGTGTTAGGTACATTTAAAGAAAATTCCAAGAATATAGCTGTGTAAAAACTAACTATATTTTGATTTGAAAAAGCCAGAATTTATATAGATTTTCAGATTTGTAATAATTTCTAAAAAAAACTACTTTATAAGAACTGCTCACAAGATTAAAACGCGTTAAAAAAAAGTGTAGTTCTATAACAACAATTCTGATTACGAGTAGATATAGAAGTTGTTTTATAAAAATGGCAACAATGTTCTCGAATATTAATTACAAATAGTTGTACTTTAAGGCACGTCTTTTTGACCTTTGATGATTTAAAAAGCAAACGACCAAAGTTTTCTTAAATGTTATAACAAAGTTTATTTTAGAACACATACACAAACTTTGACAGAAGTGAGATATACCAAATCATTATTAAATACAAAAAATTGATCTCAGCAACAAATAGTTGTATTGCATTTGATTAATTATTATTTAATTTCAAAATAGTTGGTTGTTTAACGTTGATAAAAAACAAATATCGATTAAATATTCTCGTACTCATAAATAACTTCTTAAAATATCTTTAAAATGTCTAGATATTAAATGGACATTATCGATAATGAATACTTACTTCATTACTTTAGTAATTACAATATCCTCTTCAAAGTGTGTGTAGATTTCTAGGATATACTTTGTATAATACGGCACATTCTTATAAAATAACTCTTATAAGTAAGGCAAATTACAAGTCAGTCACGGGTCCTGATAAGGTTACTCTTGGAGTGCCTTGAGATATAGAAGAATTAGTAGTTATAACAGAGAGACTCTCAACTGATGCAGTTTTTCCATCTTCTGAAATATCGGATGTGCTGATATCGTTACGTCGTAAAATGCTTGAGAGTTTCTTATCCAACCTGTATATAAAAATAAAGTGGATGATAAAGTTTCTAATAAATCAAATTCTAGCAACTACAAGTTAGTTCATAATTAAGAGCATCTATACGTGTATGGAAACTGGTTAATTAATATTTATTTCTTAATAATAATATACAGGGCGTCCTGAACTCCGTGCGGAAAATGTACCTACTACTCGAAAAAATATGTCAAGTTCATGTAACCTTTTCTCAAAAAGCCAATATTAACGGAGTTACCTCAAATTAATTTTTTTAATTTATTTTTTAGCTATAACTTTTTTAATACTGGAACGATTTTGTTCAAATTTGGCACACTTCTTTCTTTTATAGAGACACAGATTTATGTAAAATATTTCTAAAATTGCAGCGCCCTAAACGGCAGAACGAGCACATGCTGGGTGAAGAAATGATCATAACTTGTTTGTCTTTAATATTATTAAGATTTTGATAGCATTCTTGTTTCAAGTCAAAAAACCAACCGTTTACGAGAAAATCGACATTTAAATTTTTTGGATCTTGATGAATCCCATTTTTTTACAATTAAGCAAAGTATACTTTGAAAACAATTGAGTGACGGCTGATATATTGCTTTGACGATAATTCCAAACCTAATATGCTTCGTTTATACAAGATAAAAACAGAAATGCAATCTTTTATGAGAAAATAGATATTTAACTAATTTATTATAACCTTGTTAGAACAATTTCCGTACTGGTCGCCACATCGTCAGTTTAGCTTCCTTGACGTTTGACAAATCGTTATCTTCCTTTGAACTTTACTTTAACCTTGTCATATGTCTCTGGAAACGTAAGGAAACTAAACCGACGAAGTGGCAATTGTTCTACTAAGATTAAAATAAACTAGTTAAATGTTCATTTTCTCATAAAAGGTTCCGTTTTTGCTTTTATATTGTATGAACGAGGCATATAAGATTTGAAATTATTGTCAAAGCAATATGTTAGCCATCATTCAATTGTTTTCAAAGTATACCTTGCTTAATCCTAAAAGAAATAAGAATCATCAGTATGCCCAAAAAATTTAAATGTCTTGACTTCAAACAAGATCAAATTTTTAGATACACTTTCATTCTTTACAAGAATGCCATCAAAATTTTAAAATACCCGTCACCCAGCACCTACCTACTACCCTTCAGGGCACTCCGATTTTAGAAATATTTTACTAAATGTCTCTTCATAAAAGTAACAAGTGTGTCAAATTTGAAAGAAACCGTTTCAGTATTAAAAAAGTTATAACCAAAAAACAAATTAAAAAAATAACTGAGGTTACGCAGCTCCATTAATATTGAGTTTTCGAGAAAATAAATAAATGTAAAATATTCTTTTATTGTTAGAAGTACTACTTACGAAAGATTTTCTGTAACGTCACATAACTTTTTATTGACAGACAAACCTTTAATTTTAAGGCCCAAAGTAAACACTGTATAAAAATTGTTACTATTGCATTTCTGTTATTTGATGAGAAGAATATGTTCTGATAATTTGTCACAAAGCCTGTTACACCATAGGTTTGTTTCTGCAACAGCCTGCAACTGTCCACAACTATCAGAAATCCATTCCAAAAAGAATTCCAAAAAGAATACAACTACAATCCATAACTTCTAATCCGTTGTTCCAACGCGATCAAGACCAATTTGCTGACAGTTTAAAAAGTGGGCGGATTCTTCATAAACCGATAGTCCGGCGCATGCGTAATGCGTATTAGTCTGTCAGTTATCTACTCTTACTAGGCATTTAATATTAACCTATAATTTTATGGATAGTTGTCTCTGTCTCTATTATAACCTAACTTTAACGTAATTTAAAATCTGTGTATCTGTGTTATTATAGTTTAGAACTTCAGAATGTTACTGTGGCCGTAATCGGTCATTCGTTATATTTGTTATGATTTGTCATGGATTGTGTGCACGAACAAACTCATATGTATAAAGTTTTTAGATTTAAAAATATAATGTAACTTAACAAAACCTCTCTCTCTCTCTCAGTGCGAAGGCTGATTTTTTTAAATACGTTCGCATAAATTTAGGGGATTAGGACTTTTTGACGTGAGGAATTTAAATTTGACAGTAGTTTCGCTGGTATGTAAGGTATGGTTCAATGCTTATCTAGAAATTATAATTACTTTGGTGGAGCAGTAGGGGTTAGCTGATTGTGAATTGAAACGAAATTGAATTCTGGATATGGAGAATTATTTCGTGCTATATGCTGGTTAATTTTACAGTCCCTTATAAAACATGACATGTTCCAACAATAACATCCACAAAAATACACAAAGAATAATAGTAACGAGATACAAGATAAAAGAAGAAACCACACTGTACGCCAATGATGTGTTTACAAACAAAATAATGGGAAATTAAGAACACAATTCATATCATACGTGCAGATGGTTGTCTCTCTCGCACCCATATACATAACCAATGAAGTATGTCTTTGATGAGTGTCATGTGCCTCCTTTTGTCTGCTCCTAGGGTTGGTACAATCGTTTGCAATAATAATGACACTCTCTTAAAACAGTTTTTGAACTTCTGGAAGTTCTGAATAGAAATTTCATTGAATCTCTCTTGGTAAGTGAAACAACTAATAACTAATGTTAAAAATTTAAAGCAGATTTCAATATGAATACGTCAGAAGTTCAAAAGAAATAGCAAAATTCATTTTATTGAGTGTCATTAATATTGCAAACGATAGTACCTTTATTTGAATGCGCAAATGGACTAGACGCATTCCATATCGTACATTTCAGTGGTTTCGGTACCTCTTCTTGCGTTCTATATATTTTATGATTTCTATGGTTATTGTATAGGGTGTCTCAAACTCGATAGTATAGTCCTACTGAGGGTACAAAAAAAAATTAAATAAAATTTGGGAGACGTGGAGTTAAATGAGATGAGGTAAACTCCATTTTCAATAGAAAGTATTATCTTTTAGATTTGCCAGAAACGACTAATGATGTCATCAATTATATTTTTTCCAGAAACATACCCATTTTTTTTTCTGTTAAAGTGCATAAATGTCACAAAATACTTATCATTACTCAATACGAATGTTAAACGTATAATTTTTGTGCTTATAAAATCTTTTCTCATTCAGAAAAAATTGTATGCTGCTAATTTATGGCGTGTCACAAAAAAAAGAGCTGTAGTTATATCGAGAAAGGTATGCAGAGCGCCTCATTCTCGATCATAGTAGGTACCTCCAAGGAGACTTTTCGACGAAATGATAATGCATTTTTTGATCGGAAGAATCAAATAATTGACCGAAAGGTATGAAACAGTATGCTTAATAGTGTATGCTTAGTTAAAAATATGTTGTCTTTACACATAGACTTAGTAATTCCATTATACATCCTTCGTTTAATTCTGTTTGCCAAATTGATATCATTTTCCAGTTTATTTTTAATGATATTCAGTGTTTTGTCTACTGATACGTTAGTGAATAAACTAACTACGTCAAAACTCACCATTAAATGATTATTATTAAATTATTATTGTTTTTAATACAAGGATCGGATTGTCCAAATAAAGGTTTAATAATTTGTACCAAATATTTTGCTAATTTGTTGCAAGGCAAATTTATAGAACTAACTATTGGTCTTAGAGGTACATCACGTTTATGAATCTTTAGTAAACCATAAAAAGTGGTGGTTTAATATAATGTGGGTTTTTTTTTTTTTCAATATCTGAACATTCTCGTTTGTATTTATATAATGTTCTATAAATTTTGTTTTCAATATATTTAGTTGGGTCTTTATTTAATTTTGTATAATTTCCGTCATTAATTAAACTATTTATTTTTTGATCAAGTTATTGTATCTAATATAACTGTGGCATTACCTTTCTCAGCTGGTAAAATTTTAATATTATTACCTTTTTTAAGTGATGATATAGATTTCCTCTTCTCTAATGATAAATTACTTTTAATTACATATTTTTTCTCAATTTAAATTTTTGACCGGATCCTATATTCATTAGCAATCTTTAATGCCAACATTTGAACAATTTGTTCTATTGATGTTATTATATCAAATTTAGGGATACCTTTTGGTGTTACAGAAAAATTTAAACCTTTACTCAGAACTAATTTTATCAGACAACTAAGTTGTCGATTTGGGATAGTTATGACGGTTTTATTTATAATTGGATTGTCATTTAAATTTAATTTGCTATTTAGCGTTTCTTGATTTAATTTTCTAAATTTATTCAAATGTGTATTTTTTGTTTATTAAATTCGTTATTAGAAGAAATAACATTTTTAAATAGTAACAATTATGGGTTAATCGAAGAGACTAAACAAATGAGTACGTCAAGGTATCTAATCGGATCACAATGTTTATTGACACAGTAATTACTATTCAACCTTAACTAATATTAACATCAGTACAATCAATAATTCTGTCAATACGAGTTCGTCATCATTATCACTATAATTACTGAATTTTAGTTTCTTGTACTTTACTTTGTTTAGTAATTCTTATTTTGTTGGCTATGAGTTTAAGTGTTTCTGTCTACAGTATCCTATCCAAGTTGTTTCTGATTTCAGTATTTTTACCATGCTGAATATTATTTACTATAAAATATAACGCTTACTTGAATTTATGTTCTGGTATTCCAAATTGTAGGAAATAACACAATTTCCAGAAATTTCAGAAAAAGAAACAAATTTGATAGTGATATAAAATCAGTTAATTATGCTAATGATTTATTGGCTTTTATTTTTTTAAGCTAAATCAACTGGCAAAGTCCAATTTTGACTCTACTTCTGACACTGTGAACCAGCTAACAGTCAAATTTCAATATATTAAATTAAGTAAGTCAAAAATACTGATATTTTGCGAAACCTTGATAATAATAAGGCAAGTCTGTTAATGTTATAATAATATTTAAAAATTCACCTTGCTCTTGTCAACAAAATAACTCAACTCCATAAAATATTTACATATACCCGCAATTCATATTATTCATATAAAATAAATTAGCTGCATACATGCATAGCTGTATGAAAGTAAAAAATAGGCAAATTAGTATATTTTCTAGTATCTAATTAATATGATTTAGTTTTATACAAGTCGAGAATATCCAGGAACAATATAATCGAAACGTACGTCTATAGATTTTTATCTCCGCAATGTAGAAATGTTCCGTCAGTCTGATTCATCAAAGAACCCTGAGATATGAAAGATAGGTAATTAGAAAAGTATCTCACAAACAAAGTTCCAATAACAAGATAAGTAAGTTCAAAGAACAGTAAATTGTAATAGATTAGAGAATGAATAATCTTAAAAGACGGAACAAAAGAAGTCAACGACATTTATCCGTAATTTCTTGCATAAAATATCATTATTGGATAAAAATAATACATTACCTACCTATACCTTAAATTTAAAATTTCAATTTTCATTATTAACAGTTTATGTTGAAAAAAACATAGGCCAAATCAGTCAGTGAAGTTTTAGGAGTCTTTCATATTTTACTTATGAATAATTTTAAAAAGGTGGTCATATTTTTTGAGTCTGCCTTTCATTAATGCTTATTTTCAAAATTGTAACCCAAACTATAGTGACAAATTGAAAAAAAAGAAGAAATACTATTTTAAGCAAATTGATATTATGGGGATACGGTTTTCCCACATTTACAATGGTGGATATGAAAGTAATTGAGGTGTTTTTAATCTTTAAAGGATTGTCGGTAATTATATATAATAATCGTATTGATAATAATCGTTTCGATGATACACATTCTGAAAATCAAATGCCTTGGATTGCTTTCGCATTATTATACTAACATATTATTATTACCAATGAGAATAAGAAGCAAAAACCTAAATAGAACGTTTTAAAATCTGTTCTATTCTACAATGTGCTTTTTTAATTGTTAAATTTCAATGGCCTTAAACACAGGATGTTTTCATCATATGAAAACTGCAACTAAGTAATCTAATTTGACCTCGAATTTAATAAAACAATATAGGTAGTTATTAAAAAAAATTACTTAACTTTTCGTGTTATCTATAATTAAATTAGGCGTACGATGACGAAGACTCTTTATATTAAAGGATGCTAGGACCAACTTTTTTACTACAATGTATTAGTAAAGTTTGAAATAGTCGATGGTATATTTGCTTTTCAAAAAACGTTTATCTTTATTTTTCTTTCCTATTCTGAAGTTTATCGACATGTAACACCGACGGCAACGTACCTTTTTTGTGTAATATAAAATATTACTTTACCAAATAATTCACCTACAGAGCCACAGACAAGTCATACATCGTAATCACTGTAAGTATATATAAAGCTGTTTACAGGCCTTTTAGGCCCAGAGCTGTGTTATTCTCCTCCATTCCATTATGTCCTTCGCCTTTCTTTTCCAATCCGTTACATTTTTCTCCCTTAGATCTATTGCCACTGCCTCTCTCCATCGCTTCCTCGGTCTACCTCTTTTTTTCTTGTAGTTAGGTTTACTCCCTACTATTTTCTTAACTGCCCTTTCATCTTCCATACGTTAGATGCCCTAGCCACTGCACTCTTCTGGCTTTTACAATTTCGTCTATTGTTGGTGCCTGGTACATTGCATATATTTCCTCATTATTTCTCCTTACATAGCCTTCCTCCGTCTTCTTACCCCCCAGAATTCTCCTTAAGATTTTCCTTTCCCACCTTAAAAGGTTTTCTCTTGACTTCTTGAGAACCCAGGTTTCACTGCTGCCGAACTTCTGTTTGCTTTTATTATTCTCCTATTTATTTCTTGTTCCTCATCACAGTTAGCTGTTATTAGCGCCCCCAAATATACACATTCTTGAACTTCCTCAAACTCCATCTCTCCATGTTCTTTTCTCAATTTAAAATTGGTATCCTTTTTTGTTCTCCTATTCTCAAAAGCTTACTTTTCTCTTGATTTATCTGCAATCCCACTTTACGTGCTTCCTTCACAAGTTTTCTCGTTACTTCTTCTAATTCCCTACTATCTCTAGCAATAATAGCCACGTCATCTGCATAACTTACAATTTGATGACTTTTAAACAATATGTGTCCTTCTCTGTTCAACTGACTATCTCTTATGACCTTTTCTAGTACTAAATAAAAAAGAAGCGTTGAGAGTGGGTCTCCTTGTCTCAGTCCTGTATCAATAGTAAAGCCTTCCGAACATTCACCTTTTATTCGTACTTTAGATTTGGTATTTTCTAAGGTCATTTTCAATAGCCTAATCGATTTGGTTGGTATCCCAAATTGTTTCAAAATTTTACTTAGTTTATTCCTTTTGATCGAATCATATGCTTTCTTGAAGTCCACAAATAGAACCATTGCTTTGATCCCATACTCATAGCATGTAGTCAGAATTTCCTTCACCATGAAGATTTGGTCCGTTGTTGACCTTCCTTTTCTAAAACCTGCTTGATACTCCCCTATTTGTAGTTCTGCTATAGGTTCTATTCTCTGTTTTATTAACGTTGCCATAATTTTATACCCTACATCTAACAATGATATACCCCTATAGTTTCTGCAGTCTGTTGCATCTCCCTTTTTTAAGATTGGTATAATCAAAGCATCTCTCCAATCTTCAGGCATACATTCTCTTCCCCAGATCATTCGTATCATTTCGTATATTCTTTGTCTTAAATCCTCTCCTGCGTACTTAATGTTCTCTGTTGTTATTCTGTTTTTTCCTGGACTTTTGTTATTCTTTAAAGCTTCTATAATTGTATCTATTTCCTTTTTTGTAGGTTCCACTTCCTCTTCCCTTCCCGGTATCATCTCCTCGTGCTCCTCTCCTTCCCTTACACTCTCTTCATTCAACATATCTGCAAAGTATGGCCTCCATCTTTCTTTCACTTCTGTTTCCTCTGCAATTAGATTTCCACTTTCATCCCTCACATATTACTTCCTTCTTTATCTTTTTCCCCTTTTTTATCTCTCTGTAGAAGTTACATATTTCTTTCCTCTTATAATGTTGCTGTATTTCATCTATTTTCTTAACCTGTTCTGCTCTCTTCTTTTGTCTAAACACTTTCTTCGCCTTTTGTCTTTGTTCCCTGTATTTTTCTTTATCTTCCTCTTATACTGACTGAAGTACTTTAATTCTTAGCTTATTTCTCTTCTCCGCCTCTCTTATACACTCCTCATCCCACCATCTTTTCCTCCCTGCAAACTCTTTTTTTGGTATTACTTTCTCACTTGCTGTTTGTATGACATTTTCGATCTTTATCCATTCCTCATTTATATTTGCTTCCAATATCTGTATGTTTTCTTGCAAACCTTTCCTTATCTCATACTTCTTTTTGGTTTTCTCATTTTGTAACGTCGCCATATCTAGTTGTCTTTTTTTCCTTTGTAATCCTTTCCTTTTAATAGGTTTTTTTATCTTCAAATCTATTCTCACTAGATAGTGATCCGAGTCTATGTCTGCCCCTCTGCATGACCTAACATTTTTTATTATGCTTCTGTGATTCTCATCTATGCAAACATGATCAATTTGATTCGTATATGCTTCATCTGGAGAGGTCCAGGTACCCTTATGTATGTCTTTTCTCTTAGAGAATGTGCTCATTATTTTCATTTTTTGTTCTTCTGCAAATTCAATCAACCTACGTCCATTGTCATTGCTTGGTGTTTACTTTCTGTCCCTACTATACTTTCATACATCCTTTCTCTCCCTATTTTCGCGTTTGCATCCCCTACCACCATTCTTACTGTGTTTTTATTCAGCTTTCCATAATTTTCTTCTAGCTTCTCATAAAACTCATCTTTTTCTTCTTCTGTTTTTTCTTATGTTGGCACATATATATTTAATATCGCTATGTTTATTTCTTCTCTGATTTTAATCATACATAACCTATCTGAAATTGCTTCAAATTTAGACATTTTATTCCTCATATTTTTATTTACTAAGAATGCTGTTCCGTATCGCCTTGTTTCGCCTCCGCTAGTAAAGAATAAATAATTTTCTAATTCCCATGTGTCCGTCTCCTTTATATACGTCTCCTGTAAGTACACGTGGAAAAACTTATTTCTCCATGAGATTATTGGAATCGATAATAAGACTTATTGTTCTTGAGATCTAATAAGTCGCTCTTATTTAAAACATATGCTAATGCAATTTTATCACCCTTCACTTTTTTACTAATAGTTTTGCAAGCCATGTCCATAGCAAACTCTTCGATTAATATGACATCTCCTGATTCTTGTTTCAATTTAATACATTTTATATATAATTGCATGGTCATTTCCTGGTAACATAAATGTGTGTGTCATAAGCTGCAAGTAGGTTAAATCTAAGTATAGGACTGTTTAAATGGCATTTCATGCAACTTATACTTTTTATTACCGCTGTTAGTACAAGACTTGTTTACAGATTGAAATTAATAATTGCTGGGAAGGCATTTTATACATTTTGAGAGTTCAGGTGACACTATTGTAAAAATGTTCTTTTAAATAACGTCGTAATAATAAAAATTGTAATTGCCATAGATATGTTTTACATGCAAATCCTTATACCTATTTTAATAAAACAGATGTCAAATTTAGTAGTATTTATTTAACATTCTAGTTTTTTCAATGACGAATTATTTCAATATAGATATTGCAGTAGAAAGCGATTTCTTTCAAATTTCGTACTACGACCTTATAAAACTATCAAGCTAATGCTAGATGTCAGGAAATAACAACTCAGCAGATGACAGAAGTCAGGAATCAGAGGGCTAAATTTACAACAAACAAAAGCATATACAATTTTCAAATCTTACCATGAAACCATCTCATAATTTGCATGTACACTAATATATATTTAAGTAAATATCTAAATAAAATATATGAAAAATTATTTGCAAGGTAATCAATAACCGACCTAAATACATGTTATTCGTTAAAAGGTATTAAAACGTACCTTATTACATATTTAAAATATTGATAAAAATTGACAAACATAACAAAATCAGAACATTATAAAGCCAGTTTTTGATCACTATATCTTTTAAGCCGATAAGCAGCTATAAAAACAAAAATAATATTACAAACTAACTTTATGGTTTCCAAACCTGTCAAACACTATATCAATATAAAAAAAATCTAAAATTTGCTCATCATGTTTGAATACAAAAGTAAAGTGAATTATAAAATGTCATAAAAAGCTAAAAAATAATAGAGAAAAGTAATAGATAGCCTGTCCAACGATTATGTTTCTACCAAACCAACAATAATAATAATAATAATAATAATAAGTTTAATAAATTATTTAATGGATATATGTCATACGACAGTGCTGAAAAAAAGAGGAAATAGAAATTTATATATAATAAGTTAAAGTAATATGGTCAGATATACGCAAGATAGTGCGTTAAATGAATCTTGTGATAATATCCGATAACAAAATCAATCGTACTATGTCACTTTAAAAACCACTAAACGTACTACGGGTTCAAACATTTATGTTCAAGTGCCTTGATTGTATCATATATTATTATCAAATAGAGGGTGGATGAGATATCAGTTCCAAATCAACCATAGTAGCGTTTACAACAGAAGAAAGCTAAAGAAATTAGAACCATTAGACATTCAAGATAAATAACTATCAGGAAAATTAAAGCAGAGAACTATCTCATGTTAATAACATGGGCTGAAGGCAAAGATAGGACACCAAAATTGATGTAATGCACATAAATCACATTATCAGACCTATTATAACATATGCATCTTTCCCAAAATTTCATTAACACCATTTTCATAATAATCCGAGTAATTACTGAATTTTTAATAATCAATTAAACCAACCAACCAAGAGAACTGATTCTTTTTAATGGACAGTATTACATATTGCGCTAAAGCTTAAGTATATGAAGGAATTATATGAACCTAATAACACAATTCACATGAATGATTAACAGACAAATTAATTACACAAGATGATTCCAAACTACGGTGCCAAACTGAAACAACACCACTTAATTTTGAACAGAACAGCATAGATAAAAAACATTTATCAAATGACACAACGACAAATGTTTTAAAAAAATAATAATTTAGATGCAACTTGTACTCTTTTGATATTTTAACTTTTTATTTATACAATACCCCCAACATACTAATACAGATAATCACAATTTACTTACTGTAATAACTTTTGCTCCGATTCTTCCTTCTTTGCTCGCGTGTCTTGCAGTTCTCTTCTTAATTCTAAAGCTTCTCGTTCCAGTTCCAGTACTTGGCGTGCAGTATTAGAACTCTCTTCTGCTACGGATATCGGTGACGGGGTTACGGTATCTTCAGATCTGGAACAAAGCATTAAATAAACAATACGGAAAAATTATTACATGCAAATATTTTACTACGGTCATCGAGAATCTAGTACATGTACGTTTAAGAACAAAACAACACACTCGCCACAGTCTTAATTATTTGACTTATACAGTATGCGCCAAAAGTATGGAATAAATTCAATAAAAACGAAACAATTATTTTTTGGGAAAAATCTTCGAACAGATCGATTTTTAATTTAAAAAATACATATTTTAGCGTAAAATGCGATTTTCAAATGTCATTTGTTTTCGAGTAATGACGTCATCGATTTTTTTTTAAATGACAACACCATATTTTTTTCCTTGATTCTGAAAGATCGTTTAATTTTCTATCAGACAGTACTAAAATTTTGTCCTCTTACATAGGAAAGTTTTCGAGTAAATGACGATTGAATGTTAGAAAACGTAAATCAATTAAAATAAGGCAAAAACGTTATCAAGTTTAGCTTTTCGCCAGATCTTACACCTCTTGACTATTTTTTATGGGGATACTTGAAGTCAAAAGTGTACATTAATAAACCACGTAATTTAGAAGAACTTCAAAATCGCATTCGGGACGAAATACGCAGAGTTACCCCAGAAATCATTCATGTGCAAGAAGAATTTCTTCACAGACTTGTCAGACATTGTCAAGAAGTTGGTGGATGGCAATTCGAACATTTAATTTAAGTATAAAATTTAATCAATTGTATTTTATTTTACATAGCTCAGAATTGTTACTTTTTTATGGATAAAATTTACGTTTTCTAACATTCAATCGTCATTTACTGGAAAACTTTCCTATGTAAGAGGGCAAAATTTTAGTACTGTCTGATAGAGAATTAAACGATCTTTCAGAATCAAGGAAAAAATATGGTGTTGCCATTAAAAAAAAATCGATGACGTCATTACTCGAAAACAAATGACATTTGAAAATCGCATTTTATGCTAAAATATGTATTTTTTATATTAAAAATCGACCTGTTCGAGGATTTTTCCCAAAAAATAATTGTTTCGTTTTTATTGAATTTATTCCATACTTTTGGCGCATACTGTATTTATTAATTATTTAGCTGCATGTCCTATTTCCAAAAACTACATGATGAGAAATATACTGTTTTGTAAAGGATTTCATTTAAGCAACAACTTTTTTTGATTAATAAATTATTTAAAAAAATATATTATTCATTTACTGGAAGTTGGGAACGTAAGTAAATCTTGATATACAATCTTAAGACGTCTGAAGAAGTATAATTTCAGTGGATGGAATATTTTATCAACAAAAAGCGACTGAATTTATGAGAATATAGTGACCATACATCTAGGTGTTCCAGTAAATATAGAAGTATTACTCTAATTATATTAATTTATTAATTTTTCACTTTACGAATACTAGATATCAGAGAAAAACAGTAGCCGACATTTAAGGAAACAGAAATAAAAATTAGTAGGTATTCCATTGGAATATGATAACTGCTATCAATATTTATCATACTGTAACAGAATTTGCCCCGCTCGCACCCAATTCGACGACTGTGGTATCCCAAAACGCTAGATTGCCCCGATCGCCCCTACGCGATACAAGTAAACAAACAAAATAAAACCGTATATCGAGGCGCGACTGGAATATTGAGAATCGACATGAATTGTTCGAGAAATAAATCCAGAGAAATATTCGTTTGGTCTATAAAAGAATGAACGGCCGAGTCAGTCTTGAACGGGTGTGTTTAGTTGGAAATTTCCTGGAGTCTCAAAGTGAAATAGTCTTTAGTTGAGTTGCAATTAGTATTCACTAGTGTACAGCGTATAATAAATATCAGTAAAAACCATTTGTTTTTCTGGTAAAAGAAAAAGTCGGGTTAGGAAACCCGTGACAAAACTTTTTCGAGGGGTAAACCGGTGACCCAAATGTTGTATACTAATGCTCATTTTACTTGTAATACTCTTAGATTTCAGTGCAATGCCCTTAAATTTCAGTGTAATGCCCTTGTAATTTATAGCAATGGATGCTAAGTCTACTAAAACTGTTACTAGTGACACTTTTAAAATACAATAAAAAAAGATAATTCTGTAACAAATAAACACATTTAAGTATTTTTTCTACGGCTAGGGCTACGGAAAATTTGCGTATTAGATTTGTTAAATATTTTTATAGGAGAAAATTAACTATTTATAGGATTTATTTACGTATTATGTCGGTACTTTTAGTTGATGGAAAAGAAAACATTTTTTATTAAATTGCTCTAGCAATTTCGTGTAACTTTTTACATTTTACGGTAATAAGAATTTATATAATAATTTGTCACGAATTGTTCAATACATCTTTAATAAATGTTATGTCATTTAAGTTACAGTATTCAATTAAAAATTCTCGGAAAATTGTTATACTTTCTCATACAAATTTTTGTTGTTTGATGATATTACATTCGTGATATTGTGCCGTCTATATTACAATTTGTTTTATAATCTCATCTTTAAATAAATAGTGAATAGAAAAATTCTTCAAGTTTTTTATAACTTATTATATTAATTAGATCATGTAAAACCAGAATAAAGAAATTAAGATAGTGAAGCTTTCTGTAAACCATTTCCATACGTTAGTTATGTATTTCTTTAATCCATAGACAAGTAATCGAAAAAAAAATTTAAAAGAAAATTGTTTCCTTTGATAAATTAAATGTATGTTTAAAATGTAGGCACTTATATCTGGGACAATCTCTGGAATTTAAACATATGGTATTTATTTGCAATAATAACAAATATATATTTTGATTATTTAATGTCATATTAAGGGAGTTACATGGTTATTTCCATATTTATTACTTCAATAAAATATTTAAAATACCAAATAATATAATATAATGAGAGGGGAATTGTAGAATTTGCTATAAAAATGCCATTCCGCGCAAGCTCACTACTCATATTATATGCCTTAGTAATGCCCCAAATTCCCAGAAATGCCTGGATTTTGTACACCACAATGCTCTAACGGTTTACCCCTCGTAGTTATTATGTGAATACATTTTTACATACAGGGTAGTCCGTAAGTAATGGTCCATGAAGACATACTAGATTTTTCACTTCAAATTCAAAATACTTACATATTACGATTTAATCCAACTTGCCTTAATACAACGTTGATAATAAAAGATACAGGGTGTCAAAGTTGGAATTTAAAAAGTGACTTCTTATAATAATTACACTGTCTTTGAATGTATCAACTTATTCCCTAGAGGACACTACATCCGCCATATTTGTGACGTAAATGTGAGCGAAATAGACAACAGATTATGATTTCTTATATCCAAAAACTATTCTCAAATTTCTAAGTTGATACATTCAGACAATGTAATTATTATAAAAAATCACTTTTTAAATTGCAACTTTGACACCCTGTATCTTTTTTATTATCAACATTTCATTAAGTCAAATTGGCTTAAATCGTAATATTTTGAAGTGAAAAATCTAGTATGTCTCCAATTTGTGAAATAAATAAATAAATTATAACATTTACTTCATACGGAGATTTAAAAATTATACTACCCTACTCTCTTCGTATTAAACTTATCAGCAAGTTTGGACATGTTTTATGTCTGAGTATGAAAAGAACTATACGAATACGAAATTTGTTATTATTATTATAAATTATATTATACAGTGCGGCGATAAAGTATTTAACAATACGTATGTTTTAATTTTTCTTTAATAACAATAATAATACTAATTTAATGGAGTAAAATGTTCCAAATGTGCTCCCTGAACCTCATGATAATAATAAAATCTGTTTTTGCACTTGTTATTAAATCATACGTATTGTTAAATTTTAGGTTTGTTCCAAATAAATACTTTTGTACGGCCACGATACCGTCGCGACATTATATGCACTGATAATAGGCGCATGCGTCAAGTTTGTACCGTGCATGGAATCGCAAATGTTTGGAACGTTTACTTGACCGAAAAATGAGTGGGGACAACATAACCCAACCAGCTACCTCTGAATTTAACCTCGAAGTTGTAAACAACGTCATATGCAAGTGATTATTTAAAATTAAAAACTAGAGTCATGGACGGACATTTTAAAATTCGATTTATTATTTATCAATCAAAAAAACGACTAAATTGAACAGCTTTAATGTCAAATCTAAACGTGATTACTCAGTGCGCATGTCTATACAAACAGTTTACAAGTAGTTCCTACACATGACCATGTACTGATATTATCGCCCTGGTACGGTCAATGCTCGTCCCAAAAATACACTATGCGACAAAAGTATGGAATAAAGTCCATAAAAATGAAACGATTATTTTTTGGGAAAAATCCTCGAACAGGTCGATTTTTAATTTAAAAAATACATATTTTAGCGTAAAATGCGATTTTCAAATGTCATTTGTTTTCTAGTAATGACGTCATCGATTTTTTTTTAAATGGCAACACCATATTTTTTTCCTTGATTCTGAAAGATCGTTTAATTCTCTATCAGACAGTACTAAAATTTTGCCCTCTTACATAGGAAAGTTTTCGAGTAAATGATGATTGAATGTTAGAAAACGTAAATCAATTAAAATAAAGCAAAAACGTTATCAAGTTTAGTTTTTCGAATTCCATAGTTCTTTTATGGATCACGTAGGTGAAAATCTTTGCAAAGTGTCATTGTCACACCGACTTTCTAATAAGTATTGTAGGCGACATGGAAATTATTATTCAATTTAAAGTATTATGGCACATTTAACTGTTACTCAAAGAATTGAAATTTTAATTCTTATCGGATTCGGGAATATGACTAGAACTCAGCAGGAAGTTTGCGATTTATTTAATGAAAAATATCCAGATCGCCCTATCAGCCAATCAACAGTCAGTAAGGTAGAGTCTAAATTTAGAGAAACTGGCAATGTTGTAAATATTCCAAAACCTGGACGTCCAAGCATTAATGAAAATCAGAAACAGAACATTTTGATAAGTATGGTGGATAATCCTCATAATTCTTCACGATTGGTTGCATTAAACAATGACACTAGTCAGAGCACAGTGCTACGTATCTTGAGGAAGGAAAAATATCATCCCTACAAAATTCAACTTGTGCAGGAACTCAATGAAGATGATTCCGATCGCCGCTTACACTTTTGCGAAATTCTAACGGATTTATGTCAAGGAAATAGAAATTTACACCGGCAAATACTTTTTTCAGATGAGGCCACATTTTGTCTGAATGGTACAGTAAACCGTCAAACTTGCAGATATTGGAGTCGGGAAAATCCTCATTGGATGGCAGAGGCACATACCCAACACCCTCAGAAATTAAATGTGTGGGCTGGAATAGTTGACGACAGAATAGTAGGGCCTTTCTTCTTTGAAGGAACCCTTACAGGACAAAGATATTTAGAGTTTCTAGAAAATGACCTTGTTCCAGCCCTTGCAGTAATTTTTCCTAACAATAATGACCCTGACATTCCTGACGATACCATATGGTTTCAGCAAGACGGTGCACCTCTGCACTATGCGCGCTCTGTACGAGATTTTTTGGACAACTGTTTTCCTGGGAGGTGGATCGGCAGACGCGGACCGATAGAATGGCCTGCCAGATCTTACACCTCTTGACTAATCATGGAAAAAAATATGGTGTTGCCATTTAAAAAAAAATCGATGACGTCATTACTCGAAAACAAATGACATTCGAAAATCGCATTTTACGCTAAAATATATATTTTTTAAATTAAAAATCGACCTGTTCGAGGATTTTTCCCAAAAAATAATTGTTTCGTTTTTATTGCATTTATTCCATACTTTTGGCGCATACTGTATTTGGAACACTAAGGAAATCGTACAATGAACGATAATTTTTAATTTGGAACAGTTTTTTGCTATTGCGCAGACTCGAAACCGTACATTGTACGGTATCCTATGCATTTGGAACAAATCTATTATATTCAGTATAATGAGAAGTTTCGTTTTTAAATGATCTGTCAAGGTTTTACAGGCATTGTGCCATATCATCCGACTCAGTATTTACATTAGAACCGATATTTGTAACAAAAATATTAGTGTTTCATTTTAAAAAAAGAGAAGTGACGACCAGTTCCGGGAAAATTGGAAGTATCATATAAATGCTGATAACTTAAAAGGAGGTTATTTCGAAAATAAAAATTGACCTGTTTTTTCCCAAATAAATCCTACCAACCGTTTACCAGTTTAAGGGAGAGGGGAAAGCACAAAAGTATATCGTGCGTGAAGAGTGCAAAAATAGATTTTATTATTAGGAGGTTCAGAAAACATATTTCGAACATTTACTCCATTAAATTAGTATTATCGTTATTCAAGAAAAATTAAATCATACGTGTTAGATATTTTATTCAGTCTAACGAGAGATTTTTCTTCGTTTTTGAACGATCTGTCAAAGGCTGACAGGCATTGTGCCATATCATCTGACTCAGAATTTAATTTAGTTTCAATATCTACCTAAAATTAGTGTTAATAATAATAGACCTGTTTTTCCCAAAGACATCCTACCAACCGTTTACCAGTTTCAAGGGAGGGAACGGGGGTCGCCGCACTGTGTATTAGTCATTACTACATTAACCGTTCAAAGATTTCTTTAAAATTACAAGTAGGACTACTGATGTGACCTCTTTTATAGTTATGTGGAAAACTACTGAATTAAAACACTTAAACTTTAAAATACCCTTAAAATTATATAAAACATTATTTTTACAGGGTTAGCCTCCCCTATCTCAAAAGACACGAGCTGCCGTTGCGTATGACAAGGCAACATCACTGCTACTTCGTAAAAAACTGAACGCCAAATAGCGTGCACAGAAGGCACGTAACCCATCATCTGCATTACCGAGTCATCGTTGCAGGAATCGCCGCAGCGACCACGCTCCGTGCGCGTCGGTCGGTCGCTGATAGGGACGGAACATGTCTTATCGCGGCCCATACTTTCCGGCTGCACAAACATGACCGCCGGCCGTTCCCGAGAAAATTACGGCGGCCTGAAATATGGGCGACGAGCGACGCTGCTTTCACTGAATATGGTTCATTTCAGATGTAATAATTTAAGACTATCTTTACTGATGTAGCTAATTATTTTTCCACGAGTGTTTAAAATATATCTATAGAGAGAGAGAGAGTGATAAAAAAAAGATCCTGGTGTGATCAATTAATAATGCAATAATAGATACAGATTTTCTAATTAAGTAAACGCAATTATAAATGATGTTCGAAAATACGTACAATTTCAGTAGTACAGCACAAGATATCTCAAACTCGATAGTATGGGCTTAATGTGAGGATATAAAAAAATTGGGATACGTTGTGTTAAATGGGATGAGGTAAGCTCTATTTCCAATCGAAAATATTATCTTTGAGATTTGACAGAAACGATTAATGACATCAATTATATTTTTTCCTGAACCATACCCAAATTTCTTTCCTGTTAAAAAGCTCTATTTTTTCTAATAAACTCTTATTAAAGAAATTTTTCTGTATTACTTTAAAAATTATAAGCAATATCGTCTTAAAGAGTCTCAAAAGCAATACCACGTAAAAATCACATTAGCGGTGCAAGGATCAAGCAGTCGTTGGAAAATAATTGAAAGTGCATAAATGTTATTAAGCATAAATAAAAGGAGTAAACTAATAATTCTTTAATACAGTGAAAATAAAAAGTGATGATAACAATAACCAAACTTAAAAAATGAGGTAAACGCCCTCATACTACATACATGTTACAATCTATTATCTATATGACCTCTCATTTCAAGGAACATATCAAATCTTCGCCCGACTTCTTGGTGGGCTGCGTTTATTTCGCCATTTAACTCATTACAAGCGTTTGAGATTTTTTCTTTTAAATGATTAATATTTTGCGAAGGTGTTTTGTAAACCTTATTTGACTCTACCGAACAGCACATGCATCTTCAGTTCGTCGCAGGGTCGCCTCCAAGGCCCAACTTTCATTCAAGGGAAATTGTTCTATAGGAAGGTTCTACACAAGATTACTAGTATATAACCAATTTTCTTTTTCCGCGGAAATGTTTCGTTTTCTGGAAAACTCGAAATTTTCTTATATTATATTTTAACTAAAAATTGCCCCAAAAATGTCTTTTTTAAATGTCTTTATATTACATGTGTATTTGGGGGCGCTAATAACAGCTAACTGTGATGAGGAACAAGAAATAAATAGGAGAATAATAGCAAACAGAAGTTCGGCAGCAGTCAACCACTTATTGAAATCAAAAAATTTGTCCAGAGGAGTAAAATTTAGAATGTATAAAACAATTTTGAGACCGACAGCGCTGTATGGTAGTGAAACTTGGGTTCTCAATAAGAAGTCAAGAGAAAACCTTTTAAGGTGGGAAAAGAAGATCTTAATGAGAATTCTAGAGGGTAAGAAGACGGATGGAGGTTATGTAAGGAGAAATAATGAGGAAATATACGCAATGTACCAGGCACCAACAATAGACGAATTTGTAAAAGCCAGAAGAGTGCAGTGGCTAGGGCATCTAGAACGTATGGAAGACGAAAGGGCAGTTAAGAAAATAGTAGGGAGTAAGCCTAACTACAAGAAAAAAAGAGGTAGACCGAGGAAGCGATGGAGAGAGGCGGTGGCAATAGATCTAAGGGAGAAAAATGTAACGGATTGGAAAAGGAAGGCGAAGGACAGAATGGAATGGAGGAGAATAACACAGCTCTGGGCCTAAAAGGCCTGTAAACAACTTTATATTACATTTATATTACATGCTGCTCTAGAAATACAAAATTAATCAAATTGCGGCTTTAATTTGATGTAAAAATGTAAAAATTTACGGAAAATTTCCATTTTCCTTCGACTTTAGAATAAGGGAAATCTGTTATAGAAATGATAATTAGATAATTTGATTTGACTACTAATTTGCGCTTTAGAGATATATAATTTTATTTGCGGAAATTTTTTTAAGGAAAATATTGAGGAAAATCATTTACATATTCATGTTTTTTAGGGTTTTGTGAATAATCGACTGTTAATTAGTATTAGTATTCATGTTTTTTGAGTTTTGTGAATAAACGAATGTTATTCAAGTTATAAAAAGTAAGTGGATTTGTAGCACTTTTTAAAAATTGAGCGCGCGCGCGGATTTCGAAACGTCAACCGGTTGCGCTCGCTTCGCTCGCGTATAATTATATCCACATAGATGTTTGTTATATAAATATAAATGTTAAATAAAAATCATGTGACGTCAAAAATTTTATTTAATTTTTTGTATCCTCACCGCAGGTCCATACTATCGAATATGAGACACTGTACAATATTCCTTGGACACTAATTGCACGTCCAAGTTCGTCATTTGCGGACCAACTGTGAATATCATGAACACAGGAAATCTCAAATGTACAATGCTGAAAATTTCTCCTTCGACTTGTCGACATTACATAACAATGCACAATTATATTTGCAAAACTCTTGTGCCGATGGTTCGCCTTAAAAAGCCAGAAACCCCGGAAAAAATCCGGTTCTCTAGTGATTGCGGGAGTAGAGTTATTAATTTGTTAATTAGCCAGGTTGCAACAATTGGAAAATAAACAATGACGTGCAACAACCTTGTGCCGATGGTTCTCCCCATGATCCCAGAGTTATTGCAAAAAAATCTGGTTCTCTAACGATTCCGGGAGTAGAGTTATAAATTTGTTAATTAGCGATGGTTTGCCTTAATAAGCCAGAAATCCTGGAAAAAATTCCGGTTCTCTAGTGATTTCGGGGGTGGAGTTTTTAATTTGTTAATTAGCCTAGTTACAACAATTTAGCAATAAATAATAAAGCTAACACCAAAGTGATAAAGAGGGACCTCGAAAACCCCCGAGAGAAAATTCAGACATTTTCGTTGAATCGTGTGTGACATTTGCCAATGTTCAACAAAAATGGGTCATTTGTTAAACAAAAAATTAAAAATTTGCGAGCGTTTAGACGTACCTTTTGTTATAAAAAATTCGGACCTTTCCGCAAAAAGTTAGAAGTGAAATGCTAATTTGACGCGACTATTCCTGCACTGAATGGTGGATAGGGCCTACCAACGTAAGTCGGTCCTAGGCGCAAATGCGGCCTGCTTAATAATAATATGCCACCCTCTCTTCCGCACAAGTCTTCGACTTTTGGGTTAATACTTGTGGTTAAAATGAGGGGTAGAGATATTATTATTATTATAGGCTTAATATTTGTTTGTTTTCTTAAAGTAATTATTAAAATACTGGGTCATTGCGGCTTCGAGACTTTCACAACTTGTACTGTTATTTGGTTTATAGTGGTCGCTGCTAGTAACAAAATCACAGATTTCATCTGGTTGTCTTTACCACTTTTTTGTATTTTTCTCGAAAACGGTGCTTTAACTAATAGCACCCTTTTTGTGTAAAATAAAATGTTACATATCACTTAAACTGGGAAAACTCATCTTACAAAAAGTTAGAGAATAAAATGTCAGGGAAAATGCTAGCAAGTAACGCCCTCTATTTTGTTTGTTTTTTGTTAGGCACCACCAAAAACGTACCCGTCTCAAATTTGGTTAATTTAAAGAAATACTCGTACATTCAAAATTTGTTTTCCTAAAATTATCTTAAACGCCCTCACAAGTGAGTTCTAGATCATACATTTATTAGGCAAATTCCAGTTATTTTTTCAATGTTCTATCAGCTCTAGCAATATTGCCATGTCTTTTTGGAACATCCAGTATATTTTTTTTAATCGGAAAGACACGTAGCTTTAAAATAATGAATAATATACAGGGTGTTCCATTTAAACAAATGAAGTTATTTATTCAGCTGCATACTTTTATTTAGTAACTCTGTGTAGGTTATGCAACAGCAATTTAATGGTTTTTTAAAACTATAAATTATGCAGATACCTATACACAATTTATTTGTATATCCAAATATTTCCAAGATATTATTTGGTAAAATGGCTTCGGAACATGCTATATTGAAGCAAACTTAGATTCTACATCGAATCCTTTGATTTGGCATCTATCAACTTTTTCCTGAATTGAAAAAAATACGGCTATTTTTGTTATTTTTTCTTAACTGAACTTGAATCATTATACGTCATCTGCGTTCAAAGGGACACGCCCAGTGGTTTCACCCCTACTGCGCCTTGTCAAGATGACTTTATTATTAGGCGTCGCCGGCGTTGGATGGAAGGTAATTACGCAATTATATGGGTAGAAAGCTAGTGTCACTTGATATATTCATTGATACGTCTGAGAAATTAAAAATGATTAAATATGAGGTAGTAACGTCATGATAAAATACAGTATAACGTTAAATAAGCATTTTGTATAACGTTAAATAAGCATTTTGTAGGTAATGGACCATACTTATTAGATTATAATTCGTTTCTCGTAGTTATATTGAAAAAACTGACAGAAAATTACTATTCTAGTGGGAATAAATACAAAATTTTAACGAAATATGGTTTACTCATTCAGTGCCAAATGAGAATTGGATCAGTTTCAAGTTTATTCTTCTTTGGAATTACTGCTTAGGTAGTGATCAAGATAGTTACGTTTAAGAGTCCGTCGCGCGCTTGAAATAAACCGATTTTTTACGCTCGGCCCATAACACTTATTTAGACAACGAATAAACATAGCGGTCCAAATAAAAAAATAATCGAATGACAAAGTTATTTCCTAAGGCTGTTGTGTAATTTTTTTTTTTTCAAAATGAGTTTTTAATTATTTAAATTTAATGAGTAAACTGTGCAAGAAATCGTCATATTTACAATTTATTTACTTGAAAATAAAGGCTTAAATCGAAAATTGGTTACACGAGGAAAGTAAGTCTGTCTTTTAGCTTTGCAACGATACCAAAATTATATCGAATTGATACAAATTACTCAAAATTCTATGCTAAAGGCCGAACGTCTACAACTTCAGAAACAAATATATTTTAAATGCTGCAACCACGTGTGTTTCACTCAGTGGGATGGGCTTAGAGATTGGTAAATGCGAGCAGGACCGGAGTTTAAAGAAATACATAGTCACTTATAATCTAACGTTCTCAGTTGAAATAGTCTTGAATTAATCGATCTTATGGAGTTCGATGTTGTTTCTTTTATTGGCGGTGGTGTCTAAACCTTTCTTGTAGAATACATTTTTTCGTTCTACTAGAATTCCCAAGGTGCAATTTTTACATTGCTTATTAAAACAATGTCGTAAGTTCCAAATTGAACAAAATTCCCTGCAAATTAAATACGTATTTTCCATATTAAAATAATAAAGAACATAAAACACTGAAATAAATGTAGTCACTATATTTATTTTATATAAAAATTTACCTGTTCTCAAATCGTTGTTCTAATTTTAAAGAGGGCAATGTCATAAATATATTAAACACAATCATAATATGTACAATAAAAATGTTTTTCTCATTATGGAAAATATAGATATTTTTAACTCGTCGAATGAATGTGCTGTCCTATTTCTGAAAACATCTTCTGCATCACAAGTATGCACACGGCGCACAAAGTTAATTTCTTGAAAAGTGTAACACCGTAAACTGTTTTTAAAAAACTTTTTTATAGTTTTGACTACATTTGCTCGATATAACTACATATCAATAGTAAATAATTAATATAAGTTTGTAATGCACAAATTTACTGGGCCCACTTTGGAACATTTTTTTTCGAAAAGGCGTTAACTTCATTTATTTTTTATTTTTTAGTAATGATTTGAGTCTGTGCATTTTATTTAATGCGTCGTTGTTACATGGTCGTTTGCCTGTTAATTTAGTAGTCTAATTCTTCAATAATTAGACCTTCTAACGAGGTCAAGTCGACCAAGGCATACTTTTTGTTAAAATTCAGCTGTTAATGACTTCAGAAAACCCCGGCATATACAATTTCTGAAAAAATTACATTTTGTAACGTTTTATTATTTGTTGTATTCTGTCTTATTCGTGTTCTTCTGTGCCACTTTCATTTGATACCCATATCGTAGTAATGCATAATATAACTTGTCCGCCACCTTGGAGGTCCCGCCATATTGGATTTATACTATACATGTTGGATGGTCCCGCATACTTTGGATTTAATGTGACGTTGTATTAGTTTTCGTGTTCTCCTCAGCAAGCCCTTTCATTTGATACCCATACTGTGGTAGTGCAGAAAAAATAGCTAGTCCGCCATCTTGAATGATCCGTCATATTGGAATTAGAATGACGTCACATAGCTAAGCATGCATTACATCCAAAATAAGCGTGTATACCAAATGTCAGCTCAATCAGTTAAAGATAACTGATTTACAATTCAGTTGCAAGATTCCATCCAGACAAAACACATACATTGCAAGTTAAATAAAAGCTTGTAATAAAAAGTTTTACTACAATTATCATACATACTAATACCCGTTACTAAAATTCACAAATAATAGAGGAAAGTTCTCGATATATTGTTTATTCTTTTTTTAGCAATATTATGAGTGTATTCATGGTATTAGAGGTAACATACTAGCGGTTGAAGTGTGTTATTGGGCTTAAAGACTGCTACACTTACCGTAAACACAGTATAAAACACATTTTCAACTTCTTTACACCACTTCATGACAAGCTTGCTTGTCCGCTGCCTCCATATAGTGCCATACAAGCGACAAATCATACGCAAATCGTATTCGCAATCACGCTACAATCGATACAGCATCCGAGACACGTCCGTGTCGTGCCACATAGTGAACAAGCATTCTGTAAACAGTTGATCAATTGATTTTTAGGAACACATGACACTTTAAACCACGGATTGATTTATGAAAATTGTATATTTCCTCTATACACGAACGCTAATTTCAGAAACACTCTGTATATTGCTTGATGAATGTTTTGGAGTTATCAATATTTAAAAAATACAAAAAGTTCACCCGTCCGGGAATCAAACCACCGTTTACTAAGCACACTACACACTGAGCCATGGAGGCATCTGTCAAAATAGTGTTTATGTTTACATATGCAGCGCTCCAGAAACGTTAACAAAACATTTGAAATGTTCATATTAAGATTTAAAGCTATAATATCGTCCGGAAATGACGTGAATAGGACCTGGAAGGCACAATACCGCCCCCTATTCTTCCGAACGGCCCGGAATACAAAATTATTTTTGACGTTCAGCTTCTTTGAACCGTTTTGTCCAGCGCTATTTAGAGGTGTTCTCAATACGTATTGAAAAAAATTTCAATTTCAAATCGCCTTTTCGGATCGTGCGAGAGCAAGACAAAAGTGTCATCTTCTAAAAGATGGCACACATTACGCCATAGACTTGCATAGTGCGGACCTGCAAACCTGCACGCAGTGCTGCCAATCAGTGTGTAATTACACGAAATACGTGTAATTTCAAGAGTAGGTGTGTAAAATTCTAACACTCTCAAAAAGTGTGTAATTGCGGATATTTTAAGTATTTTAACACAAATTCTTTTTAGATGGTAATTCTGTGCCGGTAAGAGTATTCGGTGATTGTAACTGTAACCAGATCTAGTACTTTTTCGCTCAGTCTAGTACGCTAGTACGCCCAAGCCAAAATCTAGTACTTTTCGAGAGAAACTGCGTCTACACTGAACTTTGAAGAAGTTGATAGTTCTGTGGCCTGCGGGGTGGAGTTAGTGAACATCTATTAATCTGTCATTAACTCACTAGTTTCTTTATGTTCTTTCGTCATGTCAATAGACACATAAATTTTATTAAAAGTACATTTTAGGATCATCTCTATAGTCTGTATATTCTGTGACTGTACCTGTCAATAATTTACTTGGTGTTTGTATTGGCTGTGTGTTTCAGTTAATTACAGAGTTTTATAGTTTTTAATACATTCTTTATTGCTGTTTATATTTGAAATAGATTTTATTTTGTGTTATTTTGTATGCTGTATCTATGTTTTTCTAAAATGCATCTTTCTGTTAGGGAGAGGTTTAGGCTGGGAGTGTCTTTGTAAATCACACAATATTCTATAAAACTTTCTTTCGTATATATTTCCTAATAAAATCTATATATGTAACAGGTACAAAAAAAACATGTCACTTGATTTTTTTCCGCGTGTTAAGTTTCTTCTGTCTTCTATTATCTTTAATTTCAAATCAATTTCGAAATTTCCAACTAATTTCAAAGTGATGCGCTTGCGCTTGTGTCATGTCCTCACTCCCCATCGATAATGTAAAACTAGTTTCTCATAACAACTTCTTGCTTCTTGCGTCTAACGTCATTTATTTTCTATTAGTGGTTGAGAAATTTGAAAATAATAACACGCCAATCTCGACCAGTTTTATGATTTTCAAATTTCTCACTCACCAATAAAAAGCAAGTGACGTCAAACGCAAGAAGTTGGTATCAGAAACCAGCTTAAGTCTTCAAATCAGCTGCATACGTCACATTTATGACGTCACGTCACAAAAGAATTTTAAGCTACATAAATATATGGGAAATTTAAAATAAAAGACTAATTAGTTTAGACTACTAAAATTAATTTTCATGATCAATAAAGATTACTTTTGTCTCTATTGAATACTCATAAATATTTACTTCCATTAAAATATTAACAAATGGCTTCATTATATCAATCATTCAAATCTAGTACGTTTTCAGAAAATCTAGTACCTTTTCAAATGAGCTTCTAATACTTTTTAAGTTAAAGGACTGGCAACACTGACTGTAACCACCATGTGGAGTTTGCGCGACTTGGTTTATCTTTAATCTATGCTTCAATGGATTTTAGAAAAATTATGAATGTTATGATTGTATCAGGATTGTATATATACTGTGTTCTGTCATTATTGACTGTGGTTTGATCATAAGATTTATAGAGGGTGGTTCCAAAATAGTTCCGGTAAATAAAACAATGGATTCCTGACCTATTCCACTCGTTGTCACCTCACACCTCTTTCACACAAAAATTTTGAAAAAAAATGTCTGAATAGTTCTTTTCAAAAAAAACTTTTTTGTATCTACACACTTTACTAAATATCTTCTAGTTTGGATACAAAAAAAAAAATTGAATTAAAAGCCAGCATCTCAACCCTAAAATTCTGCAAACGATACTTTCTGTAGTAGGTTCCTATCATTATAGTTGTCAACCGATATTACCGGTTTATTGAAATGCTTTTTATCATTCTTATGATAAGTTTAGCTGTTGTTTCGACACTAAAAAAAAACATGCAAACTTGATTTCAGAACTTTAAAGGGTTGTAATTTCTTAGGGAATGCTAAAATTATTTGCAGAGTAGTTATGTTATATCTGGTCGCCTACCTGTGTGGTTACCTATGCCCAAAATTTATTAAAAATTCTTGACCTATGCCTACACCATCGTCTGCTACATCGCGTCGTCTTGACAAAGCACGGCCGCTGCTATTTGAATAAATATTGAAAAGCGTCAATAAATAAGCCTTAAATTATAATGTAAAATAATTTTCTCTAATTTTTTAAATTAATTAAAACAATTAAATTTTGAAAACAGGGGTGTACCTAATCGTGTAATATTCTTCAAGTGCGTGTAATGTCGTGTAATTTGCATGTGTTCAGAGGATATTTTTACAATATGTCATTGGCAGCACTGCCTGCACGACTTCGTACACTTGTGTAGCACGAACCAGCAACTTTTTGTGCAGATTATGTGTGTGACAGATGTTTTAAAGTTTAAAGTTTAAAGTAGTAGTTGAGTGTCGCACGAAAGAACAAATTTTTAAGTTTTGGGTTCACCCTATCAATAAAAACAATAAGACTGTATGGTGATTTTATATTATTTTCTGAATTGGAGAGATCAACAAAAAATTTTTCAGTATTTCCGAAGGTCGCAAAAAAATTGTTGAGCTGTTGGAACGGTCTCACCACCAAAACACAAGATTTCACAGCACTGTCTCATCTGACGAAAGACTTGCACTGCGTTTAAGGTAAGTAAATAGACGTTGTTGACATCCGAGGGTGTCCGACAATTCAGTGATACCTACATTCACAACTTAACTGATCGAATATTTCTAAGAGTTTGAAACCAAACCCTGAACCCCTTAACAAAATAAAATAGAACTTCTTCATATAAGACTTTTCTATTACAATGACTTCTCTATTATACAGGGTATCCCAACGAAAATTTGACCCCAACTTAAAAATTTCAAATGCAACTACCCCACTTGTGGCACATCATTTTAAAGCCCTTTTCATTGCGAATACAGTGACGTATCGTTTTTAGAAATCGATTGAGATTTGACAGAATTATTGGTTACAAACGAAAAGATGACAAACCAACTTACGCGTAGTAATTTCTACACAAATGCCCACCACTAATAAATTTTTCATCTACTACACATGACCGCATTACCTAATTGTTATTGATGTGTCTATCAGTTTACAAAAAAGTCAGAAATGAAATAAAAAAGCTGAAGCAAATAAAACAAGATACTAAAATAGTTATTAGTAGAAGATACTTAAGTTTATAGGAATTCAGACCTTTTCAAAATAACAAAAAATGGGTACTACTGTATCGTTAAAACGGTTTGAAACATTATTTACTATGGATAAAATGGATTTAAACTTTCTAGACCATTTATCAATTAGATACGTATATGCTCTATTGCTATAATAACGACACTCTCTCAAAACAGTTTTTGAACTTCTGGAATTTCTGAGTAGAATTTTCATTAAATCTCTATTGGTGAGTGAAACAACTAATAAACAACTACGAATCCGTCAGCAATTTAAAAGAAATCGCAAAATTCATTTTAAAGAGTGCCATTATTATTGCAAACGATTGTACCTATAGTTGAGTTCAAAATTAGTTATTAGTTAGTTTCACAGACAGTACCAATATGAATTAGGTATTTTATTTGTTTGAATAACAGAACCATCCGAAAAATTCAATATTTAAAAAATGTACATAAAATGATAAAAATAGTTCAAACATGAATTTAAGAAACCAATTTATTTCAACGCTGATAACGACAGAAATTTGAAATTCTAATATAATAGTATCGAATATCACCTTGCGCAATCTAGAGTGCTCATACATTTACATGCATTTTCTCACAGAAAAAATAAGTTAGATTTTTATGACATATAAAGAACCTAGTTCAAATTTCGGATATAGGTATCTATAAGGGCAACTAAGTAATAAATTTAACTTTGAAAAAATACTTCTCATCTCATCACTCATATACCATCTATATTTTATATAAAGTTAGAATTGAAAAAAATAACAAATAGAATTCTGAAAAAATCGCTTGAATAAGTTGCCTTAGAATTTTTTTTTTTTTTCAAAAAATATTTCTATTTGGTCTTGATTTACAAGTTTCTGTGACAGTTAACTGTTAATATTAAGTTGAAAATTTCTGAATTGGTTGCCACGACGCCGTCGTTAGTTTACGCTTCTTGGCGTTTTGAGAAACATATTGCTCTCTTCTTCGGAAGTCTTTGTAATTGTAAATTAAGTGATTTGGTCCATCAAATGCCCTCACTGTTATTATTCCTTCAGTTCAGCACTTGAGTGTTCCTGAAGAAGAGAACGATATAATACTTGGAAAGTCTTCTAAAGTCTAAACCAATGACATGGTCATCAGCCCAGGAATTGTTCAACTATATTTGTATTGTTTACTTTCATATAGTATATATATATATATATATATATATATATATATATATATATATATATATATATATATATATATATATATATATATATATATATATAGTTTATTGTCAATCCATAACTTTATGCTCAGCTGATACATAAGAAAAATGTTGTTCAACGATACCAATATTAATGCAGGTTTGAATAAAAAATAATACAAAAAATAAATTATGCAATTTCAATATGTTGAAATCTTGCTAAAATTTTGAAACGTTCAGATTTTTGGTATGCGTGGTTCTAATGATTTTATATATATACAGTGTCATGCATAAGAAACGACATTGAGCTGGTGCATGTGGGGGTGTCCAAAATATTAGCTTTCTAGATATATTTACTTGTTGAACACTACTACAGTGATCAAGTTGCTAATCACACAATTTACTATGATTTTTCTTTTTCAACCAAATTCACCGAAAATTAATTTTTGGGTCACATGAGTTTAAATGATAGTGAAGACGGTCACAATATATTGCTATATTTTTAATAAAAAAAATTATTAAAACAAATTTCAAAAAGACTGAAAAAAATCGTTAAGTGTGGATTAACAGTTAGATCATTATAATAAATTCAACAAGTACATCTAGAAGCTCAACCCTATAACTTGCTTATTTGCTATCCAATTGTTCTGAATTTTTGGCAGTTTACATGTACTTATAAAGTAACTATTTTGACACTATGATGTAACAATTTAGTCATAGGCATTCCACATAGGATCCAAAAAGGGGACCAGTTTTTCAAATAATGACATTCTTTTAGGAAATTAATTTTAACGAACTCTTATTCAGCTTCGTTATAGAAACCCCTCTTTATACAATTTTGACAATCTACCTTCACACGTATTTAAACATTTATTTAGAAAGTTTTGTGATGAAATACATAACAATCAACACGTAGTTTTACGTAATAATATCGAATATTAATCACAGCCATCCAATATGAGATGGGAAACGCTAGAAACCTGATTGGAATATTTTTAAGTGTGTACCCAAAAAGTTTTTTTACGTTCGTATATCTGTTAACTCTAACTAATACCGTTAGGCAAACAGTTCAGTGTTACTGCTTTTTTTATTAATATATTAATATTAATTTTACACACTAAAAAAAAGTTTGAGGTAGGATGGCGCAGAGGGATTTCTAATAAAGCTGAATAAAAGTAAGTAAACGAGTTATGAAGTTAACTCCATAAATGGTGTAGGTATATGCAAAATTTGTTTCGGGTTAATAAGCCGCTCTTTATAGTTATTTTATGACAAATGTCAATCTAAATGGACAATGGATGAAAAGGATTGTAAGTATAAAGTTTGAATGGTGATATTTGTAATATAATCCAAGAACATGAAGAAAATGTTTTTACAGAATTAAAACGAGTATAAGGCTTCTTAATATAGATACAGATCTATTTTCCGTAAATCCGGTAATACATATTGTTTTTAAATCAAAAATATTTGTAACAGTTGCGCCAAAAGTAATTTCTCAATTCTCTCCATTCTAAAGTTGAATATAATTATAAAGGGTGTTTGTTCCATTTCTTCTCGTTGTTATCCAATTTCCATTCCATTTTTTTTTCTTTGTTTCAAAGGAACACCATGTATGTTACCGTATTTTTTAATTTCTCGCTGAATTTAAAACCTACTTTGATAAACAAATATCAGGTGTAAGGAGTACCGTTTCCATGTTATTTTAATAAAAAAAAAACAAAATACGAAACCTGAGAGTTATCCTTAACATGAAAACAAGATGCGGTTTTCAGCATACGTTTCATCATGAGAACATCCAGGCTATACAATTAAATGTAAAGTTAATTCAATTATGAAAAATTTTATTCCTCTTTTAACCAAATAGGTATACAAATCTTTGAGCAGGCAAAATACGTTATGCTTAATAACGTAATCACGTAGGTACGAACGTAGATAGGTACTTTATCTATTTTCCACAGCATGCATATTTCAAATTAATTTTACTAAATAAACATGCAGTAATCTAATTTAATTAAATCTAAACTACCTTTGATTTAAACTAAGGCCTTTCAACTGTTCTTCAATTTTAGCGATTCTGTCATTGTTCCTGTTTTTCTCCGTTACCAAGTTCATGTGGTTCTGAAAAAATAAAAGACAACAATTTATAAATAACTGAAATACTTCACCTACACATTTTAATATAGACATTTAGCTACTATGCAAGGTATTAACCAAAGTCTTAAGGTCAGATGCAAAATGATGCATGTAATTATTAAATATTAATGGCTTGAGGTACTATAAACAATATAACAATAATTACTGTTTCTTAAAAGCTTTCAAAGTGTTAGAAAACATATCAGACTTATGAGGTTAATGATTTAGAAGGAGGTTAGATACCTAGGACACATTATTACTCCAAACGGCGTGAAAACAGATCCGGACAGAGTGCATACTGGCCGGTTCCTAAAGACAAACATCAAGTTCGAAGTTTTCTCGGCCTATGCACATACTATCGACGATTCGTCCAAGGATTAAATTAGGCCATAGAATACCCCCAATTCGTATTTACGTGGAATTACGGAACACCCTGTATATAGCATTAGTATTTTTATAGTGTCATGTTATGATTTATTTTAAGAAAGTTATAAAGCAGTATTTAGTAGTGTTTAGGTAGTGTAAGCGTATAATGTTCAGTGTTTAGCACGCTATGTTTGTGTGTAACGGCACTTCACTGGTAGTATGGAAATTTGCTATCTACTAAAATATCCCGCCTTTCTTTTAAATTATTAAATTTGACAACGTATTCTCACAAGTTGCGACTGGCGCGTGTAGTTGTTTGATCATCCTAGCATATTCAGCGGCAGAGTATGACAAATACAAAAAAAAACCTATATTTATATCAGAAACATCATCACATATAACCCTATTCAAAGTTACACACTATATAATTAAAGCAAAAAATTCAGGCACTGCCACTGAGAATCCTAGAATTTTAAAATACATATCACAGATAAATTTAAAATTTTTCGAAAACTATTCTTTCACAAAAAAATACATATAGGTATAATTTTGTGTGAAGTGGAAAATTTATTTTTTGAATAATAGTATATTTGAATATGTAATGCACCTATATATTTTTTAATTGAACATACCATATTTCTAAAATCAGTAACAACCGGTGTGAAACTGGCAGTCAAAAGTTAGCAGCTAAATCGGCGGAAATGCCCGAATGAACATAGGCGTTTGTCAGTTCCGGACACTAAAGAATCATAAATATTACTATTATAGTCTACCATTACATTACCTAATTCAAGTATTACATTATTTGTCGGTAAACTACTCACGCCATTGAAAATTAGATTAGACAAACATAATATCTACGTTGTTGGGGATGATAGCCGTACCATCCTGAAACTTTCCTAGCGCCAGTCAATTTGGCCCGGCATATCATTCAAGTAGTTAAAGAAGTATACTATACTAAAATTTGAGCTTGACAGGGTGTGTCGTTTAGACAAAAATAATATCTACGTAGTTGGGGACGATAGCCGTCCCACTCCGAAAATTTTGTAGTGTCAGTCAATTTGGCCCTACATATCATTCAAGTAGTTAAAGAGGTATACTATACTAAAATTTGAGCTGACAGGGTGTGTCGTTTAGACAAAAATAATATCTACGTTGTTAGGGATGATAGCCGTACTACCCCGAAACTATTGTAGCGCCAGTCAATTTGGCCCTACATATCATTCAAGTAGCTAAAGAGGTATGCTATACTAAAGTTTGAGCTTGACAGGGTGTGTTGCAAAAAATAATATATAATTTTCAATCCGTAGTTTACCGACGAATAATATAATACTTGAATTACGGAAAACAATCCTTCGAAAATGTCTCAGTACATTTCAGGTGTATTTCTGTCATGTAATGGTAGACTATAATAGCAATGTTTATGATTCTTATAGTGTCCGGAATTGACGAACGCCTATGTTCATTCGGGCATTACCGCCGATTTAGCTGCTAACTTTTGGCTGCCAATTTTACACCGGTCAAGAAACAACAGTTTCGTATAACTTCGTATACGCAAAATTGCATATTATTTTTGTTAACTACTACGGAAATAAGTATAGAAAAACCGAGATAAAAACTCAAATACGTATGTACAACGCATTTATGTATTTATTTTTTAGATAGAAAAAAATCATTACTAAGAACTTTTATATCTGATGTAGAAGTAATTTTAAAAAATTCCTATTACAGGATCCCTGGACTATACGTGACCAGTGTCGTCAATATTTGTCTGACGTGTGAAGGTATACTTTCTCATCAACTCAAACTGACAATGGATAAAGTACTTAGATACATTATTATTGTATCTTATTCAGTTTGTATAATATGCAGTGTAATCTACATGTTGATAGATTATATTAATTATTATTAATATAATTATAAATATGGAAATAAAAGTTTTTGTATAGGAGAAATCATGTAATAATGTAATGCGCGCTTTATTGTAAAACTTCGTTTTCGCAGTGGCACATATTATGTTAAAATTCCCTGTAATGAGTGACTGTAATTTTCTCGAAAATTTGGCGTAAATATATATATATACAAAAAATTAATTTATAAAACAAGATATTGATATTGAACATAAACGATATACAGAGGAATCAGATGATTTATTATGGTGACAGAATTAATCAACTTCCTGAGCATGAGAATTTTTTGTGGTGATTCTCAACCTAAACGCATAAACTTGGGAAATTATAGCTGAAAACAGATAATGACAAATAGTGAAAAAATTGGAAGCTTACAAAAATGTATCACGTGAAATTTTTTGTTTATGAAAACTAAGAAGTAAACATTTGCATATATACAACGTGTTTCGCAATTAATGTAAGAGAAGCTGCCAGAAATCTTAAAAATATAATTTTTACACCACCAGAACTGGTATTATTTCAAGTTAGAATGTCAATACAAGAAGATACCTAATTTTACAGTTAGATGGGGCATCAGCCTATATTTTCGAATAGTAAGAAATTGGTTACACCAGAATTTCAGAAATAAATGGATTGGGAGAAACAGTAATCTCATGAAATGGCCACCAAGGTCTACGGATGTGACACCTCTAGACAATTTTTGGGGCAGAATTAAAGATAACGTGTATAAAAATAGGTCTCAAAATAGAGAAGACCTCCGAAACAGAACAAGGCAAACATGTGCTGAGGTCTCACCTGCTGAACTCGGAAAAAGTTAATGAGCATCTAAAACGGACAGAAAACTATATAACTCTAGAAGCTGGTCTTGTTGAAGTAACACAAATTTAGTTGAATTGATGTCATACCATTTAGATTTGGTGGTAACAAACGATTTTGTATGTTTGCACCTCACACATTAATGGAAGATGCTGTATATAGAAAATTAACTTAATCCTGTACCTACCGACACACGCTGATAAGTACAAAATCTTGAGCAATCTGAACTAAAATTTCATCTTCATCAACACAAATAATTTTTTGGCGTCCTATATGACAGACATTTTTAAAATTTTGATGGTTTGGTTGGATCCTGTCATATACAATCGCAGTTTGGTGTGAACTGTTTCAGAATTCTTTCTGAAGAAGGGAGCGACATGAACCGTCAAGCTACACACACTCACACACAGATAGCAGATAATTAAATAGCAAGTTTGACATAAACTAACTGAATACGTTTTCATTCTTTCTGATTTTATTTGTAGGACTACTTTGATAAACTGTTATGGAAAAGGGATGTTGTTATCAAAAATAAGAATTAATGGAATCACTCTTCAAAAAAATTCCAAACTTATTTATAAAGCCAAAAAAATTATTTTCATAACTATATTAAATCCCTATTTATCGCCGCCACTGACCTTCTGTCAGCCGCGAGGTTAGGTATATTCTGCCAGTCAAAGGTGTCAAATATAGTGACAGGTCCATTTTGGTGTATCAATTTAAGCCGCTTTGAAAGAAAAAAAATCTTTACAAAATGTAGATTATTATTTAATGATTTAATGAGAAATACGGTATGGTAGCACAGAGAGGCATCACCTACCTTACTAATATTTATACTTCCTGTGGACCTCTCCTTCCCTCGAACAACAAAATACACGTAAATGTACACAAATACATTAAAACACTGCCACACGTTTACCGCCACGGCATAAAACAGCTGTTCGATGTGGTTCAAAAAGTATTCACAAAATATTTTGTATACTCGGGAAACGTCTTTGAGGCTGCCGCACGATAATATGCACTTGTCATACTTACTACCATAAATCAGCACCTTATCCGTCATCGAGGCATTTGAATACGACATGTTTGTAAATACGCGAAAAATTAAATTTGCGAAAAACAAATACTGAAAAATTATTTCAAACTAATCAGAGTACCATAACAGTATATTTACGTTATTTGACATCTACAGACGACATCTGTAGGCCACTAATACAAGGTGCACTCACGTCGATAAATTTTTAAACTTTATGTGTTGTTGTGTAATTAAATTCTGTTAATACTAATAATAGCAACAATATTAACAATAATCGACGATGTTTGCATAAAATAATTAGTAATATTTTAAACTATAACATCCCAAGATGTTTACAGTGTTCAGTAAAAATGACCCTTAGATTATAACTAACTTCGCATTCTGGATGGTTTGGAGCATGGATGGTATGCAATTAGCAATGTATGGCATAACCTAGAACTTACTGTTACTTTAAATCAGCTAAGTGACTAATTTTAAACGTGTTATAGTAATTAAATAAAGTATTTTATGTCGGATATGTTAGTGGATAATTATGATGAATCTGCAAGGAGTGAAAATGTAGTTTGGCAGTGTGCAACAAAATAACGAATACAAAATACTGCAGCTAACCGGATTAGCTGTTATCTACCAGGTACTTAGACATTATTATTAATACAAATGTTTCGTTTCGTCGTTTCTACACTTGACAATGTTGAAAAAACGACCAGTAGTTGACATATCTAGCCATGACGGATGATGATTGATTGTCATAGGCGCCGACTTTCCGTGGGAAAAGAGGGTTTTGTCCCATTTTTTAAACATCAAGTTAGAATTCCGAATTAAATTTTTTATTGTCTTTTAGACCTTCCTTAGCACGTGGTTAAAATTTTTGTCCTTAGTCATAGTTAACCCTGTATAATAAAAACATATTTCTTTTGGAACTAAGATATTTTAGGTCCTATAAATTTAGTTACCAGCTAATTTTAATCTAGTACACCCACATATATCTTATTCTTTTGTCTTGTATATTTGTCATATTATAACGACTATTTAAAATAAAGTTAATAATAGATATGCAGGACAAAGCTAAAATTTCAAATGTCTTTAAAAATAGGTTTACAACACTGCCTACCTACTCGGTATGTCGGTATACCGAGTAGGTAAGTATACACCTTAAAATTATTTTTTAACCAATAAAAACGTTAGAGTTTAATGTGGAATTGCCTCAAAAACAGACACCATACCTAAAACTTAGGTCAATTTGTGCATAATATATTGCTTTAATCTCTTCTTTACTTAGAAATGGTTTAGTATTTCGAAATAAATATGTAAAACAAGAAATTTCCGATATTAATGCGTCACAATATTTCCAGTTTAGACGTGCATCTAAGCGCATTCCGAGAAATTGAACAGTTTTCTCACATTTAAATTTAGTGTTACTAAGATTGATATCCAAATTGTCACATTTCATTTGCCTATTGTGAAATTGTATTACTTGAGTCGAATACCCTGTGATCACAAAATATTCCCACAGAACACTCTCCTACATCAATATGGTCTAAAATCCTACTGACAAAGAAGCGTAGGTACAACTGAGTTGTCTACATAACACTCCGAAATTCATATTGGTTTTTTGTTATATTAAATTTTTCTAGAAAATTAAGTCATCTATCCAAAAACCAATATCCAAAAATTTTTGGAAATTCTAAGTACAGTAACTGGTCTATGATTTACCAACAATTATTGTGGGTTCTGATTTCAAAAAATTGGCTAATTTTTAATACATTTGGAAAAACTCCCATTTCAAATGATAAATTTGTAGTATGTCAGTGACTCTACAACAGCTAGTATGGACCTTTTAGATTTAAGTTTCTTAGACTCAACATTTCTTGGTTTGTAAATGGTTTTAAAAATAAAGAGTCATATTTTTATATAATATTATTAAGATTACATGTTGACATATGTATGTATAGTAATGTAAATAGCATTTGTTGTTGCTAAATAAATGAATATTATATTCTATTCTAGTTCGGTGGTGATAGATTTTTTATAATGTTTAGAGAGGTGCTTTCAAAAAATACTCATTAAGTGATGATGCTACAGTTTCAGGTGTTCATATATACAGGGCTAACTATGAAAAGTGCAAAAAATTTATTAGGTGCTCAGGGAGACCTAAAAACCAATAAAAAAATAATTCGAAATTCTAGCTCAATGTTTAAAAAATGGGGCAAAACTCTCGTTTCCCTTGGAAAATCGGCGCCTATGACAATCAATCATCGTCCGAGATGGCTAGATATGTCAACTACCGTGCGGTCGTTTTTTGCAGCGTTGTCAAATATAGAAACGACGAAAATAAACATTTTTATTAATAATAATACCTAAGTACCTGATAGATAATCGTTAATCCGGTTAGCTGTATATTTTGTATTTCTTCTTCGTTGCACACTGCCAAAACTACATTTTCATTTCTTGCTGATTCGTCATAATTACCCACTAACATATCCGACATCAAGTACTTTATTTAATTACTATAAAACGTTTAAAATGAATAATTAGTCACTAACTTTTAAAATAACATAACCACACTCTCCAAACATCAAAGAACGTGGCAAAGCTTAGATTATATTATATTCTAAGGGTCCAAGAATCATTTTTACAGACACTGTAAACATATTGGGATATTATAGTTTAAAATAGTACTAATTAGTTTATGCAAACATCGTCCATTATTGTTAATATTGTTGCTATTATTAGCATTAACAGAATTTAATTCTCCAACACAAGAAGTTTAAAAATTTATCAGCGTGGAGTGCACCTTGCACTAGTGGCCTACACATGGTGAATGCATCAGATGTTGTCAAAAAATATCGCATATGGTGCGACGATTAGATTGAAATAATTTTTCAGTACATATTTACTTTTCGCAAAATTAATTTTTCGCGTATATTTTGTGTATTTACAAACATGTCGTATTCAAATGCCTAGATGACGGATAAGGTGCTGATTTATGAGACGTGTGACAAGTGCATATTATCTGACATCATAATACCAAATACGTTTTCCGAGTAGACAAAATATTCTACTGAATCCTCTTTGAACCACATTGAACAACTGTTATAATGTCTTGGCGGTAAACGTGTGGCAGTCTTTTTTATGTATTTGTGTACATTTGCGTGTATTTTTTATCCTTTGTGGTTTTTCCCGCTTTAAACAAAAAGAACGGTCGAAGGAAGAAAAGGTCCCCAGCAAGTACAAAAATGACAAGTTTTAATTTACACAACTAAGAAAACAGAAAATGATACAACATTCTTAAAATCTCTAAAAATATCCATTCTAGAAATAATTATTAGTATGGTAGGTGCTGCCTCTCTGTGTTACCATATCGTGTTTCTCATTAAATAATAATCTACATTTTGTAAATAATTTTTTTTCTGTCAAACCGGCGTAAACTGTTACATGTGTCAACGCGGTGACCTGTCACTCACTACCTTTGACAACTTTGACTTTGGCGGAATATACCTAACCTCGCGGTTGACAGAAAGCCAGTGACGGCGATAAATAAGACGTTTAGTATAGACTTAAAAAATCTGTTTTTTCTCTTTATAAATAAGTTTGGAAATATTTTGATGGACGATTCCGTTAATTCTTATTTTCCCTATCTCTTCTTAAAATATTTGTACTTAGTCATAGTTAACCCTGTATAGTCCCTTCGATATTAATTCTTATATTATTGGAAATTGTTGCAAATTTTGACAAATCAGCTATAACATTCCATGCAGATCTAATAGGATTTACTGAATGAGACTATTTTTTGCCATTTTGTAAACTGGAGTTAATTTTGGAAAATATTTTTTCAACATACAATTTAGAATTACAGTTTTTTATACCGTTTATTTCTTATTACAAATATTATATACATAATACTACTTTAATGGATAGTGTAAATTAAAATACGTTTTATGAAAACAATAAAAATTCAAACTGGCGGCGTAAGTAGATCCCTCTACAATTTATTAACATTATGAGGAAATTTAAATTTGTCATATAAAAAAATCCTTGGATATCAAATTTCATTTAAATAGGTACATCATTGATCATCAGATTATTTTGACAGCATGGAACTCGGTTGCTATTTTTTGAACTAAGATAAATTTAGGCAGATCACAATATTATAATAATAAAATGCCTTTATTTAAAATTCCTCACCTCACAAGGACAATTAATTGAAGGCGAAGTCTAGCACTTAGCTACTCCATGACGTACTTATCACGTCATAAATCACCTGTACAATGTATAATTCATTACGGGACATCCTGTATAAAGTTGTGGCATTATTTTCACAATACCTATCCAAATTCAAGTAATGGTCTGACATCCCTGAACACCCTCTATTTCTTCATAACTTTTATCAAAATGTCGTTAAACCACTTCAAACGGCTGTGAATTTTTTAAGGCGGCCGTCGCTATATTTACCATAAACCCTTCGATCAAAAACAGAAAATTAAGGCCCAGTCCCATGCCCTCCGTGGATTCCGGTGGCCGACGACAATGCGAGCTGAAATCCGATACGGGCTCTCCGGCATGGCTGCGCAAACAAGCAGATTGGCCTAATGGAGGCTCCGCGAGGCCGAGGGTTAACCTCCGCGCCCATCCCGGATTACCGAGCCCATTACGGCAATTAACTCCTTATGGTGGCGGGCATGGCTGGGCCGGCACCAATTACCACTAATACGCGTCCCGGCGATCCGTGGTCTTATTATTCTTAAATGCAAAACCGAATAAGTGGCCAACTCCGGGGAGATTTTCGATTCCGTAAATTTTCCATTATCCAATGTGATGTGAAACTAAAATGCTTAGACAAGGCAAGTGCTCCGGTGGATAAGATATAATAATAATTAAAATAGTTATTGGGTAGTATGTACATGTTCCTTGTAATTTATCTGATTCCGATTAACTGTAATTTTCAATTATAGATTCTATAAAAAAAAATATTAAATTCATTACTTACATCTTTTTCTACAGAGAATACTTTAGCATTGAATTTAATTTTTTGTTTCATCGTCTGTAATTTACCTTTTACTAACCCTTTCAACGTTTTCCACATTTCACCAGAATCACCTTTACAATCCATTATTTTATTTTGATAGTATTCTTTTTTATACTGTCTAATCAAATTTACTACTTCGTTCCTTTTTTTCCTGAAGTTGTTCCAATCATCTTCAATATTATATTACAGTCAATTGGCAGGTTCCGCTGTAATACAATGTAGGCGACAACTTGCCAGCAAGGTTTTCTTCGTTTTTATGCAAAAACTAAAAAAACGCTCGAGTTCGTCATGCAGCCTTTGTTTTGAGAGGGGCATATTTTATAGATGTATTCACGCCTCTAATTTCTACCCCTAAGCAGGAGTGACCTTCACTTCAATCAATGGCGGTGCATGATATTCTGAAGCCCCAGGCGCAACCTGATCTGGAGACCTCATAAATCATTGTTTCAGCTAAGAATGGTTCATTATAACGAACAATGCAGAAAATCATAACGTTTTTTATTTTTGAAATCAACAAAAACATAAATAAGGAAATAAAATAATATTCTCATGTACTAAAAAACATATTCCCTAACAGAAAAAAATCTGTATTAAGGCTTTGAAACCGATTGAGATATTGAAAACTAAGATCAGTAAGGAATATTTTTAGATTTGGTCCCTTCAGTATGCTTCCCTTGTCAGCATTTGTTGAAATTATCAAAGAGGACACCCACAAAGAGTTTAGGAAACGTTGGAGTGAAACAAATGGCTAAGGAGTTCCTAAAGTACCCCTGCAAGAATACAGCCAAAAAGTACCTGGCTATGTCTAGGACAAATATTCGTCTGGTGAAAGGTATTCAAACTGGACAACTGTTGGCTATGGAAGCACCTCTGTTATGGCCTTCTATGGCATACATTAAAGAGATCCTCCTGAGCAACGTTACCACCTTTTTCTCCTTTTTAGTTCGGTTGATGGCTCAGGTGGATTGATCTCCTAATGGGAGGAGGTACAAGAGACCCAATGGGGCCTAAGTGCTGTAGCCTTTTGCTACCCTCCCCTCAATTCCAGAAATATTGAAAATCTGAGAAAATTAAGTAGAAAATTTTGATGTGTGTGTTCTGAGCATAATATCGTGTTGCAAATTGTAATTTCCACTATATTGCGTTCACCGTCTCTTTTTTGTGATTTAATACAAAGCTTAAAATTATTTGCGAAATACCTCTACCCAAAAGCCATATTAAGTTTCATATAGTTCATATAGGAAGACAAAATTATAGGTATTGATGGAAAATAATTTAAATTTTAAGTAAACCTTTTAGTATTTTTTGTGTATTTAATACCCACCCAGCTAAAAAAACATGTTATTTTTAAAGGTAGTGTTTAAATTTTATTCAACTGATTCAGTTATAGCACTTAATACTAATATAAAATTTGTATTAAAAAATAATTTCAGAACTGCTCGAAAGAGTTATGGGGATAAAGTCATTGCTTCTGTGAACTGAAGGTAAAAATCACCCCAAAACATAAATTAAATTGAAAAATTATGTTTTCTGTAAAATTAAAATTAAACAGTAAACATATACTTCTAATTTGATAAATAGTCATATTTATCCTACTTTCAAAATCAAATACATTTTTTGTATATATCATCTGGCTGATAATTACAAATTTTTTGCTATCTAACAAGATAATTTTGAATATTAATCCAACTATAAACTAATTCTCAAACTCTGGAAATCACCGATTTCACAAGTATCCATGAATTGACCATCATTTTGGCCTCTTTTACCTTACGTTTGGTACTTTTTTTCTAGCAGATTTAATTTTTTGCACATATACACTATGTGACGAAGAACTTTCGATCAGTGAAATAACAAAAAATCGAAAATGACCCCAATAATAGTATAGTTTATTCTGGAAATTAAAAAAATGGCTTGGTATACTTTTAAACCGAACCAAGACATTTACACCTTAGGTCACTAAATGTTTTTGTTTGATTTATAATAGGGTGCTACACTTGATTTGGTAGTCAGCTGTCTGGTAGAAAACAAATAATAAAACTGAATAAAATGATTAACTTACTAGACATAAGAACAAATTGTAGATTATTATAGATCTATGGAGCGGAAAGATCATATATTCCACAGCGACAAATCAAAGTTTATTATGAACCTCCATTAGCTTAGCTTTAGTTTTCTAATTAGGCTTCACTATTTTAACAGCAGCAATTTTACGTGTCAGCATTCGATATTACTAGATATCATGTCATTGCCAAGCAATCACAATCACTATTTTATTAAATGTACGTATTATAAAAGTAAGACAGGGCAGGTTTTAATTTTTGGTCTCTTTAATAAGAACCAGTAGAATGTATGCATAATTCCTACTTATTAAGTATATTACATCACAGTTCAATGTCACTTCTTATTCAGTAGTTAGGTTTACCTTAAATACTACCAGACTGTCGGGATAAGCAGCAGGTAAAAAAAGATGCATAAGCTGCCTTCGTGGATAGAGGAGACCACAAATTTACATTTAAATAAAGCCACCCGGAAGTAACATGTATAGCCTATTTTCAGAAAGGTTTCGCACTTTTAGTTGGTGACGTATCTTTGCTTATTTAGGCCACCCATGCTGTATACTTGTCATGAACAGAAAACTAATATTATAATTTCAACCTACCATAATGAATACGGTGTCTTTGTTGATCTTTACAATTAATAAAGACATCAATAAAAATTAGAAATATATATAAGTATTATGTTATGCACAGACACTATCGATATTCAAATCTGCAGCTACGCGTTTGTATACATATTAAAAATTTAGTCACATTAGTGAGGGGAACTTCTATTACCCTGACAGCCAACACCACCAAAAACAAGTGGATATTTTGTTGTAATCAGTGCCATCAGTATCAATTATGTAGTTTGTGCCGTTTTTGAGAAAAATGGTGGCTAAAATATTACACCAACAGGCCAAATTACTCCATAACTAATTACGATAGCAAAGTGATTTTTTACACTATATGTTGTTGCTTGTCGAATACTTTTCGACATTGTAGTTTTTTCAAAAATAAAAAAAAAATGCCGAGACAACTCATACAGTAAAAAATTTACTACAGCCTTATGCTTTTCTAAATATGAAAAATCAAATAGTAATTAGTCAAATTTTAATAATATTTAACAAGAATTCAAGAATTAAAATTTTTGTCTTTTCCATTTTGTGAACAATTCGATGGTCGACTATATGACGCTAGCGACCACCATTTTTCTGAAAAACGGCAGAAACTACAAAATTCAAACTGATGGCACAAATTAGCAACAGAGTAGTAACAAAATATTCGATATAGTGATTTTTCGGGTTGCTGCTAGTAACAAAATTAAAGTGCACATTCCTAGCTTTAACTTCTATTATACAGTATGCGCCAAAAGTATGGAAAAAATTCAATAAAAACGAAACAATTATTTTTTGGGAAAAATCCTCGAACAGGTCGAATAAAAAATACATATTTTAGCATAAAATGCGATTTTCACATGTCATTTGTTTGCGAGTAATGACGTCATCGATTTTTTTTAAATGGCAACACCATATTTTTTTCCTTGATTCTGAAAGATCGTTTAATTCTCTATCAGACAGTACTCAAATTTTGCCCTCTTACATAGGAAAGTTTTCGAGTAAATGACGATGGAATGTTAGAAAACGTAAATTTTATCCATAAAAAAGTAACAATTCTGAGGTATGTAAAATAAAATACAATTGATTAAATTTTATACTTAAATTAAATGTTCGAATTGCCATCCACCAACTTCTTGACAATGCGCAAGTCTGTGAAGAAATTCTTCTTGCACATTATGAATGATTTCTGGGGTAACTGCGTATTTCGTCCAGAATGCGATTTTGAAGTTCTTCTAAATTACGTGGTTTATTAATGTACACTTTTGACTTCAAGTATCCCCATAAAAAGTAGTCAAGAGGTGTAAGATCTGGCGATCTTGCAGGTCATTCTATCGGTCCGCGTCTGCCGATTCACCTCCCAGGAAAACAGTTGTCCAAAAAATCTCGTACAGGGCGCGCATAGTGCGGAGGTGCACCGTCTTGCTGAAACCATATGGTATCGTCAGGAATGTCAGGGTCATTATCGTTAGGAAAAATTACTGCAAGGGCTGGAACAAGGTCATTTTCTAGAAACTCTAAATATCTTTGTCCTGTAAGGGTTCCTTCAAAGAAGAAAGGCCCTACTATTCTGTCGTCAACTATTCCAGCCCACACATTTAATTTCTGAGGGTGTTGGGTATGATCCTCTGCCATCCAATAAGGATTTTCCCGACTCCAGTATCTGCAAGTTTGACGGTTTACTGTACCATTCAGACAAAATGTGGCCTCATCTGAAAAAAGTATTTGACGGTGTAAATTTCTATTTCCTTGACATATAATCCATTAGAATTTCGCAAAAGTGTAAGCGGCGATCGGGATCATCTTCATTGAGATCCAGCACAAGTTGAATTTTGTAGGGATGATATTTTTCCTTCCTCAAGATACGTAGCACTGTGCTCTGACTGGTGTCATTGTTTAATGCAACCAATCGTGAAGAATTATGAGGATTATCCACCATACTTATCAAAATGTTCTGTTTCTGATTTTCATTAATGCTTGGACGTCCAGGTTTTGGAATATTTACAACATTGCCAGTTTCTCTAAATTTAGACTCTACCTTACTGACTGTTGATTGGCTGATAGGGCGATCTGGATATTTTTCATTAAATAAATCGCAAACTTCCTGCTGAGTTCTAGTCATATTCCCGCATCCGATAAGAATTAAAATTTCAATTCTTTGAGTAACAGTTAAATGTGCCATAATACTTTAAATTGAATAATAATTTCTATGTCGCTTACAATACTTATTAGAAAGTCGGTGTGACAATGACACTTTGCAAAGATTTTCACCTACGTGATCCATTAAAGAACTATGGAATTCGAAAAACTAAACTTGATAACGTTTTTGCTTTATTTTAATTGATTTACGTTTTCTAACATTCAATCGTCATTTACTCGAAAACTTTCCTATGTAAGAGGGCAAAATTTTAGTACTGTCTGATAGAGAATTAAACGATCTTTCAGAATCAAGGAAAAAAATATGGTGTTGCCATTTAAAAAAAATCGATGACGTCATTACTCGAAAACAAATGACATTTGAAACTCGCATTTTACGCTAAAATATGTATTTTTTAAATTAAAAATCGACCTGTTCGAGGATTTTTTCCAAAAAATAATTGTTTCGTTTTTATTGAATTTATTCCATACTTTTGGCGCATACTGTATAGCATAACAACCCGGAAAATCACTATATATCAAATAATAGCTCCGGCCGTGAAAGTCTAAAAATCACTATAACAAAATGTTCACCATTTCACTAAGGTAATAACAAATTTTTAACTGACTACGAGTTAAATGGTATCGATTTGTTATCATTCTTAGTTGCAGAGTAAATCGATGGTCTGCTAGCGTAATATTACGCTTTATTCCTATGAAATAACTTAATTCAACTTATCTGTTATCGGTTTCTTTACTTAAATTTACTACTAAAGAAATAATAAGCTTAAAGCTGTAGACAGGAATATCCGTATATGTATGTGAAATAAAGTCTTATTTAGGAAAAAATCACCGTAGAATATAAATACCAGATTTATGTTTTTTCATATATAAAAAACATAATTTATCTGTATTTACATGTACTGAATTGTTTTTTTCTCCTCGATTTTCTCTAAAAATTAGTTTTTGAATAATTTAATAATAATTTAAAAAAAAGACTTACCGGAAGATTACTTGGTGGATCGGAACAGTCATTTATCTCAAATGACTCCTAATTTCGAGGAATACGTATTTAATTAGAAAACTTTGACAAAATAAACGGAAATAAATCGGGTTCTACAGGGAAAAAAATAAAAATAAGACTTTTAGAAATATGACGACTGCTTTTTCGATGCTTTTTTGAGATTGAGATTGACTGAGATGATAAATATTCTTCTATATTATAAAATTACTACTTTACTGCTTCTGAAAAGTTTATCACAACAGAATATCATTATTCTTAAAATTTAACAATACAATAATATTATTCATAATAATTCCAAGCTCTATTTTTGTGGAATTGCCTTTTCATAAAAAACTATAATATTACTTTATCTTGAATTTACTGGAACGTAATAAATACATAATGTAGTTTAGACTAAAAAAACTTCCTGTAATTTTTTAATTTGCAGTATTAATGGCAAAAAATATAAAAACATGTAAAACTGAATGCGTACAGTCTACATGCCAACATTGTTTTGCAAATATAAACAGTGTACTTTATATTATGTACAAAGCATACATCACAGAAAATAAATTTACATAGAGCTTTGAATAGGACAGCGCGAACCATCTAGCGAGCAGATGACGAACTAACGTCAACGTAATTCTACCAGACATTAAAAGATTAAAGGTATCATCATGGCGATGAAAATCTATTCCGTTGAAATTGGTGTTGCACGGCACAATATTTTTGCGTCGACTATAACCGAATAAAATATATACATATTTTTGGATCATTTACCTATTCGTTTGAAAATATCAAGGATATCAATTTTATTTTATAAAATATACTCAAACGTTTAATTTTTAAAAAATTAAAATCGATTAGAATAACCATTATAAAATTAGCAAGAACTAAAAACGGGTTTTACTTGAACAAATAGGTATTTCCAAGAATTTATTCAGGATTAGTAAGTAGTATAGATAACTTTGGCCTAAGACATAATTAGGAAATATACTTACAGTGCTTGTTATTTTAGCTTTTCCTTAATTCATTTTTGAACAATATATCTTTGGCAATCTTTTTATTGAAACATTAATCCCAAAAATAAGCCGCGTATTTTCAAAATCAAAAATCTATTTGTTGTTTTTTTTTCTTATTTATATATTTTTGGAGAAGAAATATGTTTAATGAAAACAAATATATAAATATATAAATTTGATACTTTGGCACATGAAGGTATAAACTTCTACTGGAGCTTTGATGGAAAAGTATCTATGGTTATATTTAATTAATTAAAGATAATTTAAACGTCAAGTTTTTAAAGAAGAGTAATTTTTGTTGTTTTATTAATGAAATTCAATATTTAAATATTTATTGTTTTTCAACAACTTTTTGACAAGAATAAGAATTAATCATTATCAGTTTAAATATCATTTTTTTATTTTTAACTAGACTCTTTAGTATAAATACCGATAAATACTAAATAAGAAAGCTGTAGATATCAATCAGAAGTTCTTAATATTACACTTACTAAATTTTAAGCAGTCTCTAAAAGCCATACCAAACAAAACGTGAACCCTCTATATTATTTCATATTTGGATATAATTACATATTCTTTAAGATCACAGTGACAAAGTTCAGCTTTCACAGTATCGCAGATAGCAGGTCATTCCCTGCTGACCATATTATTCAAAACCCAAAAATTTAGTAACACTGACCATTTAAGATAAGAGGCAACACTTTCTGCATTATATCTCACTCTCGGTCAAGCCATGTCCTAGATAGGCATCTAAAAAAGTCATCTGCACCTATAACATGAGACCTAATAAGTTCAAAACCTGTACCCTTGACTATATAATCAAGGCCTGTACTTATATGTTTGGTGATACTATGAACGAATGAGCGTCGAAGTAATTTGGAACAATAATTTTTTTTTGGATATTTTATCACAAGTAGGTAAACATACAATATCACACTGCATAATATTTATTTGCTGCATGTTTGGAACAGTTAACCTGGTTACGGATGGTGAGCGATAATATAGTATACAGGGTGATTCAAAACTTATCTAAAATAAAAATTCTGAATGTACAGGGGACTCTTACAAATACAATTTTATAAAAAAAAATCAGAAAGGGCAGTTTGAAAATGATTTAAAAATATACTTCTGCATGGCACTGGAAACTGGTCCACTGTAAAACCTGATAAGGTGGCAAAGTATGCAATCGGCGACCAGACAAGAAATGGAAAGAAATTCCCAAGGAAAGAAATAAATAACATTTTATAACATCTATTTTAAACAACTAATTCAACTGCTTTTGCCGCTATTACTATTAATTATTAATAGAATTAATTTGTGGATTTAATTAATAAAATAGTTTGACATACCTGATGTTACAACAAAATTCAACAAACTAAATGTTTCTGCTTCTTGTCCGTTTTGAACTCGTAAGTTATTGGCAGCAATTATGATACATTTACGTAAATCATCAATAATAGGTATCCACTTCGGTGTAATACACTTTATTTTTTAAATATCCCCACAAAAAGAAGTTCAAATGATATAAAGTCAGGAGATCGTGGCGACCATGATACCTGTTCTCCTCATCCAATCCCTTGGTATAAAAGTTTGGACGCTGTACATGGTAGGGATATAATCGAGTCTCATGTATGAAAATGCCGTGAACATTCTGGATCACCATATCTTCCATGATTCGGTTTCAAATTTCCCTCGCGCTGCGCTACACTTGCACTTACTACACATCACAGTAAAAGTAGCTGTATTTGGCACATGTTTACCAGGAAATCATTCTGCTAAATCAATTTCACATCGCCATAAATTAAAATGATATCCCTTAACTCTGAGTTGCTATACACGAAAAGCTAATGTAAAGACTCGCATCACAAAAATAGTTAATATCTACAAAAAGTAATCGGATTTCAATATACGGAATCGCCTGGCTAGAGACTACAGTAGTCCAGCGATGTAAAGTTTGAAAATACTACAACTTAAATAATTTTTTACTCGGAAACTAGGATTTTACAAAAAAAAAAAAAAAAATTACGATATTGACGCATATTTCATGACGCATCTATTCTCAAATTTTTTACATAAGTTCTGAATCTGTATAGTTACATCTTCGCAACAAAATATATCCCTACAGACACATAAACCGCATATATATTACGGCGTCAATGCTTAGCGCTCTGTGCCTTCTAATCACAAGCGATATTTTTGTAATATACCAGATAAAATTTATTTAATATTATATTATCTCACTCCGTCCATAACCAGCTTTAAATGAATATTTACATACATTATTGGTGACATTATATAATTTGTGTAATGAATACGGTGCACATTCAGCAAAGCCACAATTTTCTAAATGTAAGTAACTTTTATTGTGTTCATGAAAGTAATACCTGTTAAGTAGGTTGTGTACAATCGTTTGCAATAATAATGACACTCATTAAATTGAATTTTGCGATTTCTTTTGAACTTCTGACGTATTCGTAATAAAAACTACTTTAAATTTTTAATATTAGTTATTAGTTAGTTCTCTAACTAATAGAAATTTAATGAAATTTTTAATCAAAACTTCTAGAAATTCAAAAACTGTTTTAAGAGAATGTTATTATTATTGCAAACGATTGTACCTACTCATATGAATGTCAAAAATATAGTGAAACAAATTTCATGGATTGATAAATACACACATGATGTGCCATAAGTGGCGCCCTCTACTAGTGAATATTGAGTTTTCGAAAAATTGTTATAGGACTTCGTGACCCTAATTTCTTGTGAGGAATCACCTCCTGAAGTCTTGATGCATAATTTTCGGACACCCTGTATAAGCGGTAGTTTTGAAGAGTGAATCATAAATAAAGGTACTTTTTCTTTGATTCAATAGAGTCAATATTATAGTGTACCCAAAATACACATATTGCTATATAAATATTTCAAGCTGAACTAGTTTCTTCACTGAAGTTGAAATTGAAGTCAAAATTCGTTCAGTTTATCTGCGTTTCAAGCTACTTTTTTAATACAATGGGTAAAACCTAATGAATATTTAGAAGTAGCTTACCATTATATACATAATGTATCGAAAGGTAAAGTATTATCATACTTAAGGAATGTTTTTATTTTTTTTTAAAGTGAAGCAAATTTGCTTAAAGTGACAGTAGGTACCGGTAGGTACCTATATTTTTAAATAATTCAGTTAGGTATAGTATAAGTTTATATTCTGATTAAAGAATTATATAATTATAGAAGATTTAGTATTAAAATTACCTATAATGTACAATGTATGCATGCATAATGTATGTAATGGAGTCATAGCCAAGATAATTCTCCGGTTATCGCAATGGACAATAATTACGATGAGCAAAGAAAATTATAAGTAGGGTAATATTTAATTTAGATCTCTTTCAAAATATACTTAAAAAATATATATTAGTGATTTTCTAACGTGCCATATAAATTTTCTCTGAACAAATCAAGCTCGGTAAGCTCACACTGTCCTTGCCTGATGATGGGCCCGACCTACGAATTGCTACACTCAGTACTTTTTTAATATTTAAATTCTAATTTAACTGAAATAATAAAATAAATATTTAATTTAGTAGGCATAAATCAGATTTTCATTAAAAATTAATTAAGTAGGTAGATAGAAAATTTAAAGATATGGTACCACAGCACACACCACAATCTGTGTGAATAAACTGCCTGTACAAATTTACTTTCAGGACAGTACAGATTATTATTAAGTATTACATTAATAGACTCATAATCACCATAATAAATTATCAACAAACAACTTACAAAACAGTACTTAAACATTAATTAATTACTTATATTTAATATTAGAACTAATAGTTGAGAATAAAAGTGGTATAAAAGTAATGTACTAGTATATGTAGGTTAATACTTATTGAGGTTAATATATGAGTACCTATGTATGTGCAAATTATATATTTTCACTTTCTAAATAAAACATTTAATGCTTAATAGAATAAATTTAATATTCCATTTTACATAATAAATTTATTGCAAACTATTTTGGTCTCAATATTGATACAAAAACTGGTTTGTCTACCTATCAGTATAGGTAAAGTAGATTAGGTTAAATGTTAACCTTTTGCGACAATCTAATTTTTAATATATTAAAAGATATATCTTACTTTCTAGTTTTGAAGGATTTTTTTTATCTAACTATAAATATCTATGGCAACTGATATTATCTATATCCATACAATTATTCTATATTCTTCACAAATATGAAAAAATATAGTTTTCTGTGAAAATGTATATTTACAGAAGTTTTTCAACATTTCCCACAAAAAAGGCAAAATTAATAAAAGTAAACACTTACCATACTTAGTTGTTTCTCTTCTATTATATGTTTAACTTTAGCTAAAAGTGCATCCTCTCTAACACGAGCTGCATCTCGTACTTCTCGAATAACATCAGCCAGCATTCCAGGTTCATAGTCTCGATCATAATGTCTTAAATTTTGTTGCTGTTTAATCATGTTCAGTTCAATTCTCATCTCCATAACTTCTCGTGAGAGTTTTCTATTGTTTTCTTTCAATGTATTCACTTGTTGGGTTAATTTTTGTATTATACGATCCTCAAATGAGTTAGAACTTGAATCACTTTCATTGGGCAAGCCAGGATCAGAATAACGTCTCTTTGATGTATCATCATTTTGGTCAGCATTTACTACTGGCAGACTTAAATATTCAGTAGTATCACCATTTACATGGGACATATTGTTCACCATCGAAATATGTTTCGGAGTACTAACACTTCCCATAAAATTCAAATTTGGGTAACTGTAATTTGGATAATTCATAGGATAAATCGGTAAGGACATTGGTTCAGATGGATTTGAATAATTTAAAAAAGAATAATACGCCGATATATCAGGAATACTGAGATTTTGATATGGATGAGAATTTATGGGAAAATAGTTACAGTTAGACATATTTGGATCAAAATTACTGGAGTTACTGGCGGAAGATAGATTCTTATCGCGGTTTTTCTTACGTTTTGTTACACTTGGTGGGTTTCCATTGATTTCAGGAGACATTTTCATATAAACATTAAGGTTAAGGAATCCTAATTAGCTTATATACCACAAAATATATGAATACCTACACTTTATAATATTAACGATTTCAAATAATTTGATTTCACTAATTTTGTACAATTACATAAAGTAGTTCCATGACTTAACACTGATTAGAATTATTTACAACACAAAATAATCACAGATGTTTATTTATAAATCATTCTCATTCTAAATTCTAACAATTAAATGTCAAAAATCAAGGAAAAGAAAGTTCAAATTAAGTTCTCATGCATCCGCGCCATCTATCAATGCAATGATAAGCCTATCAAAATTAATTAAAAAAGTCAAGAATTCTGTAAGATACCTCAATCAACGCTACACCGTAGCGTTGATTGAGGTATTCTATTAGATATCTCAACGGATCTATAATATTGTTATATCTACTCCGCAACACGTCTCCGACCCCTCGCCAATAAACGTGGTCTCTGTAATATGGCGCCATCGTTGGCACTAAACGAAACTAATTCATTTCTCCTGGAAAGGTTTATTGCTGAGCTAAATAAAATATCGTTACCACCATGGGCGTACATCAAAATTTTCATACGTTTGAAAATATACATATTATACACAAAAATGTACATAATAGTATATTATGCAACGATCATGTAATGATCGCATAAACCATACGAAACTTGCCTTCGGCTCGTTTCGTATCCCGGTTAATGCTCGTGTATTAATAACCATTACATGAGAGTTGCATACGCTATTTTTTCTACACCCGATAAATAATCAAAAACCATAAATTTTATATTTTTATTGAACACAACAGTAATTATTCGTATGAACTGCATTTTCTGCTTTCTCCGATATGTGTGGAGGAGTCGATGGTAATTCTTCTATATAAATTATCGAAGTTTAGCTAGGTATCTACGAAAATTTAATACGTACTGATTTTGACATCTAAAATAATTACATAGGAACCTAGGATAAACGTCAAATGCACAGCATGCTTGATTGAAAAATTATGGGTTTCTATTGATTAAAAATCTGTATCGTAATGAAAAATCTGTATCGTAATGTGTATCATTATGAAACGGATTATGGGCATATAAGTGCATTGTTATAATACGAGTGTAGAAAAAAATTGTTAAGATATTTTCTGAAGCTATTTATTTGTGGCATAATTTTAGTTTTTCTTTAGTTTTATTGGGTTTTTGCCAAACTTCTGAAAAAAATAAAGATTAATTAAATAAGCCCTTGCGCCAAACGGATCAGTCAAGGGTTATTTTTGAAATTAAGTTTGCCTAACCAAAAAATCTCGCACTGAAAAAATCAGATATGTAAAAAATAAGTGATGTGATTTTTGTTAATTTTTACTTATCTGCTTTTCATTTCTACGTAAAAAGATATACTTGTTAGAACTTGATAATTCCTACCAAGTTCGAAAAAACTGCCCTAAAGGTTTCTGCTTACACGCGACTTACCCTATTGAAATTTAATTTAAAAAAATTAGTAGGTATCAATGAGTAGTTTATTTTATTTTTAATGTCCAGAGTAACTTTGGAAAAAACTCATATTTGCACTAGTACGACATCTAATAGGAATTAAGATAACTATTTTGGTCTTTATTAAGGACTGACTCTCTTGGTGTATATACTCAAGGGTCCTAGCTAGGTCACGTACCGTCCCGTCACTGAAATGTAATTTTATTCATAGAAAATATAGTACTGACGTTTTCTATGATTTTATTTCAATGCGTCCCGTCCACACAGGATTCACGAAATATAGAACTTGGCTAAAAAACGGAGATGCCACGGTGTTGCCAGCAGAAACGCGCGAGCCGCGAAATGTTTCCACATGTGTTGCCAAAGCTGTTTTCATTCCAGATCAAATTATTGTTTTTTATCATTCGTCGTTTCATAATAAGTCTAGAATTTAAACAAAAAAATAACGAGAATATATTTTTTAAAGATCCCTATATTTATCTAATCGAAATTTCCCATTACAATAATATAGATAGACATTTTTTTTCTATAATTTTTAATTTAACCAGTATTTTTATTATATGAATTTTGAATTACATACATATTCATTTTACCGTACTGTTTTATAAATGTAACAATATAAATTATGTACTTGAAATAAAATCTATATAAATTTTTATATCTTTGTTTTATGATAAAAACTTGATGTCTTTTACAAATTTTGTGCACCCATTTTATTTATTTTTTAATAGTTTTGCATTTAATTTCCGGCTATGCTCCACGATAGGATAAAAAAAATGCCTACTTCACAATGATATGCCTACCTACTAATAAATTGTTCCCCTTTCCTTTTAATAAAAAATTATCATTATTGTTGAAAAGTTCCATTCCAACTGAGAACTGAAATTTGCAGAGAATTATTAAGTAATAAATTACATTTATTCTACGTTCCTGGGCAAAACTTAAAACTGCTAATATAAATTTTTGTATGACTGAAGACATGCACTGTGCTAGCCACAGAATATATAATTATATAGATGTTAGCTGTCACATAACGAATTTTTCCGCATCGATTAAAACATAAATCCACAGATAAAAATGACAAAAAAAAAAACGAAATGTCGTCTATACTAAAAAATGGCGGCTGGTGAAAACCGATCTGTAAGTGTTGTTTTAAATTTGTGAATAATCAGTGTAATTATAAAACGTAATGCCGACTATAAAAATTTTGATTTTGATAAACGTGAATTTTTACTCTACTTGATTCAATACATACCTACATACTTTTTAAAACAATAAAAAAAATATATGAGATAAAAAATAGATTCTCATCAGTTTTAATTATAGATTGCACAAAAATTTTACCGACTAGTACAATTTTCTGTCCGTGAAGTTTGACGCGGGAAATACATTCTAAGAGAACTGTGAAAGGAACAAACGCTAAATGAAACAACATTAAATCGCACTCAAATGGGGAATTCTGGGATTCAACGGGATCGTTTTAAAATGTAGGTATCATTTAGTATTATTCATGTAGCCTTAATTGTTGTTCGTTCCTGTTTTAGTATTTAATACATATATGTGTGAATGTTGTTTATATATGGAATATGTTTTTATTCTTATTCTCTGTCAAATTATTTTACTTGATGGATTCTATTTCACTGTTCTAATGTCACGTTATTTAGTTAAAAACGTAGTACCTATATTCTAATTAATTTTTCGAATGTTTATGTGATGTATAATGGGTGTTACGTCTACTATGCATGTCCTATTTTTATATCTGTATATTATGTAGGTACATGTATTTATATTTTTGTATTTACCTTTTTTCTCGAAACAAGTGTTCTCACTTATCGAGTAGATTGTTTATTTAATTTGTCTTTATTGTTATTGTGCAGCAAATATTATAAATAAACATTAACGTAATGAACCTAGGATGATAGCCTTCTGCATTCTGCCGGCCAAGATTCCTGCTGATTGACGACAGATCGGGACAGCAGCGAATCCTTTGTTCTACCTAAGGCTCCTATTATTAGTACCATAAGTTTTACAGAATAGCCCGAGTACTATCTGCGAAGCTCAAAGAGTAAATCTCTACATTTCGTCTGCTTCTCCTTCTCTTCTCGATCACAAACATCATCCTGAGATCGTAGTCGAGGAGGACTACGTCAGGCTTATCATTATCATTATCATTATCATTATTATTATTATTGGTTATATAAGCAATGTTATCAAGTGTCATAAATAATATAGTGGAATAAGACAAAAGATACATATATGTGTACTTTTTTTTTGTAATATGTGTTATTATTTTTATATAACATATTTGTTAATATTTAATTGAAATGTAGCCTGAGCAGACTGTAATGTATGGCGCACTACATACATTCAAATCAGACGTGCAAAAATAAGGAGTTTCTGCAAATTTAGTCAAAAACTTATATTATTCAGCCTCGACATAATAGTTAAAATCCTTAAAAAATATATTATTTGTTGATTTACGTTGCTATAAAATATAAAACAAGACAATATTTTTTCCAGTGACTTGTATAATATACATTCTGTGTAATATGGTTTTTAAACACATTTTCTCTTGTAAACATAGTTCCTAATGAGACGCCACTGTAAATCAGCAAACCTAGCCAATTTGAGAACCAAAATATGCAGAGCATCGCGATGCAGCTTTTTTGACTTAGCTACAGGTGGCCGACACTAGCACATCTAGCGTTAAGTCAATCGTCCGTATAAGTTTTTGCCCGTGCAGTGAGGTGTCTATTCTTATTACAATATTTCAGTCAACGCCTGAATTTCAATCTAGAATTCTGCAGTGTGCTGTAGCACAGTCTATTGTCGTTGAGTGAATAAGTTTATACTTAGTTTATAAGTATACTTATTCACTCAACGCTATTATACAGTCCGGCGTCTTCACGTCGGCTCCTTTGATGTCGAGGTCCCAGATTTCGTTTTTTTAGACGACCAAAAGACGACTGCGCATTTAGCCGCGCACATTCGCGCGCTCAAGGGGCACGGTGATTTGTCAAGAAATAGAATTTCTCCCACTTCGTCGTGTACATACGAATTTCATTGGTGTTCATGCGCATTTAGCCGCGATTTAGCCACACCCTCTGGAACCTTTACTCGACGAACTGTATAATAAACTGTGGCTGTAGTGTGGTGACATCAAAGTTAGTATTTGAAAACATGCACATTGTGCCAAAAATGAATTTGACATTTGATTTGACTATAATAGCTTATCTTTTAATAGAAGCAACTTATATAATTTGGTTTGCAAAAATGTACGTATTTTGTAACTACTATTTTAAAACATTAAAATATGCGGTATGTACATTTTTCATAAAACTGGGTACATACATATTAGTATTAGACTGCTCATATGAGTAACTTGAGACTGCTATTCCTGCTCATTCACAATAAAAACACAATATTTGTTATTTTAGGTTGTATCAATTTATAAATTTAAAAATGAGACGTGAACATTGAAATGTACGATATGGATGCGTTTAGTCACTTTAGTCCATTTGCGCATCCAAATAAAGGTACCAACCAGTGTTGCCAACCTCCGTCAAACAATACTCTGCGCAAAGATTTCAAAAATTCTGCAGAATTATGCAACTATTGTCGTAGCCAAATTCTGTTAAAATCTACATTTTTGTTAAATTATGACCATAAAGAAACAAATAACAGGGAAAAAAATTATCTAAAAATAAGCAAAATTAGTATTTTTAAGACATTATATTTAATAATACATATTTCGTTTAAATGAATAAAAAATTCTAAGTTTTCAATAACTGCAAATGAGACTTATTTACTACATAATTATAACATTTTGTACTATCATTCTGTAATTTTTATCGTAGCACACACATGACATTTACATCAAGACGGTTCCGTTTTTTTTGTCTTCATGTCAGTTAAAACGACAAGAATTCAGACGACTTACGTCACACGAACAAATGAATACTTCATTTCATTATATTTTCATCAAAATATTTAAGAAACTGCAACTGATAGTAATAAAACTATATACTACACTAACAGTTTGCATTATATATTGCACTAAATTGCAAAAATGATTGTTTTTAACGCGACCAAATGTCAAAATTACGTTGACAATAAAAACAAATACGTAACGTCAGCCGTGATGTAAGACGTCTCAATTCTTGACGCGAGATTAGCACGACCAGTGAAAATATCTATGATCATACCAAAAAGCCAAATTTGCACTAGACCGTGAACCAGTTCCCACATGAAGACAATTTCACACGATTTCAAATGTTTGTCAAATTATTTTGTGTGTGTATTATGTGACTATTGTGTTTTTTATTTAACAAAAATCTGCAATTTACGGAATTATTCTGCAACTATGCAACGACCTTTAAAAATCTGCTGAATGCAGAAAAATCTGCTGTGTTGGCAACACTGGTACGAACCCTAGGAGCAGACAAAAGGAGGCACATGAAACTCAACTCATCAAGGACATACTTCATTGGTTATGTATGTGGGTGCCAGAGAGACAACCCACTGCACGTACGATATGAATTGTGTTCTTAATTTTCCATTATATTGTTTGTAAACACGTCATTGGCGTACAGTGTGGTTTCTTCTTTTATCTTGTATCTCGTTAGTGTTATTTTTTGTTTATTTTTGTGGGTTTTATTGTTGGAACATGTCATATTTTATAAGGGACTGTAAAATTAACTAGCATATAGCACGAAATAATTCTCCATATCCAGAATTCAATTTCAAAATGGTGCAAAATTGCTGTTGTTATTTTGTCTACAAATTGAAAAAGTATGATCATATCTCCCAAAAGTTAAATGAACTTGCATTAAGGGTTGAAAATTTGTATAACTATCACTTTTGTAAACTGATATTTAACTATCCCTCTAATTAATAAGGTTTTTCAGGTTTCCCTCATTCCTGCACTGAATTGTCCTTAGGGCCTACCAACGTAAGTCGTTCCTGGGTGCAAATGCGGTCTGCTTAATAATAATATGACGCCCCCTCCCCCACACAAGTCTCCGACTTTTGGGCTAATCCCTGTGATTAGAACGAGGGGTAGATATATTATTATTATTAGAATAAGCTTTATACAACAGTCATTGTTTGATTGTAATATTTCATACTATATCCAACTATCAAAAATCTAGAGAGTGACTCATCGCTAGCTTGTATATCAGATATAAAACATACAAAAATGACAAAAATAATTGCATTATTTAACATCCATTATTTTTAGCAGAAACAGTGATAGAACAGTTTTTTTCCAATGTCAAGGCGTTAGACAATAAAAATGTTATTTCCAAATTTAAAGTTTTTATTATCAATTAGTCAAAGTCATAAATAATAGAGGGTGACTTTCACAGCACATAGATGAGTACGGAAAATGAGGGTTGCATGATTATCTAAACATGCCACTTGAGAAGAGTTCAAAACACATAAAATTATCAAAAATAAATTGACGTCGAATGAAACTAGCTCATTAACAGTTTATTTAAATGACCCTCCTGTGCCATCCTCTCCACAAATTAGAATGCCATCCTCCTGGATGGCGGTGGCCCACCACCACCCACTTACTGATGTGCGGATATCACATCAAGACAACGCAAAATTCATGAATTTTTGCAAAAATTTTACAAAACAGTAAATTAGTATAAATATTAATTCCTAATTTCATTATTATGTGGTGTTAATAAGTTTGTTTTGAGCTTCTGACAAACTATCATGATAGATTTATGATGAAAATGTTATAGTTCGATATTCCTCACATGTTAAATTAAGGCGTTTACAATTTTGAGAATACACTACTGTAGAGCTTGAATTATTCTCCATTCTTAAGAATACAAAATCCCGAAAGATATACCCACCCATGATAGCACTGGAAATGGAATAAGTGGATCCGTTAATTCGTCACAACTAATAGAAGGCTCTTTTTCAATCTGGCGCATGCGTATTTGCTACAGCAGAAGTTGTGTAATCGGGTATTTTATAAGATATAAGGGCTGCATGTATGTTTCTGTGTTATTTGCTATAGTGAGCGGGTTTATAAAATGAGTCACTCCTTAGATTTTTGGTGGTTGGATATGAGTAACTTTTTGCTAGACTTCATCTTATCTATATCTATAGGTCTATGCCAACTGCCATCGAGAACTGCGGTTCAGAATTGTCAGAAATGTTTGAATAGCTCCGTCTTACATTGTATTCGCCAAAAGGACATTAACAACTGAACTGATTATCTATGCTGTGGTAGAGAGTTAAGAGTTAGTGATTGATAACAAAACATTTTCAGATTTGTATACTAGGTAGAAACTATTTTTTACCATTCAAAAGAAAGACAAATCCATAATTTTTTTTTATTCTAAAAAGAATTTATCCTGCCTATATTAAAAGAATGTACCAATTGTTTATTATAATTTCTATTACGTGGAATAAAACACAACTTGCCCAATTTAATATAATTTATTATATACCCGCCCAAATTCCCAATTACAATTTAAAAAGTTATCTCGATTGAATGATTACACCTTAAATATATCTTATATTTATATATATATATTGTTGTTACATACAGAGGATACCTTTATAAAACTACTAAAAAAATTATATCATTATCTTAATAAATGCATGTTACATTCAAAAATAGTCATTACAGTATTATGAAAAATGTAACAGTTGTGCATCGCCATTTTATAAATATAAAATGTATAGTAGTTTTACATTACAGGCTGTTGTAAAATTAACAAGTATATTTTAAGATATGGGAATTGACATTTGGGCCTAAAAATAAACCTTAATAACATAGTCGATTTAAAATATTGCATCTACAACCAATCTAAAATAGTTACATAGGCATTTACTCTACAAATCCTATCAACTATCTTACATCCTAGATATTTTATAATTCTTGAAAAAAAAATGCTATCTAAAATTTTTTAAAATACACTTTAAATATGGCAGTTCTATAAATTTTTGTAACAAAAACATATTAAATCTATATTAGTAATGATAAAATATATTTCTCCAATTAGAACAAATAAATGGCCATATGATATAAACCATTATCACTATATTCAGCAGATAAAGAGAGCTTGAAAATGAATACACAAGATACTCCACATGGCATCGTACTTTGTGAAATTAACAATATAATTTAAAAGGAAATGAGGAATTAACAATGAAATAATGAAATATGACGTGACTAAAAACTATAATCTATGTACAACCAATCTCAGTTACAAATCCACTCAACGGTCCCATTGCTAGCAAAACTGATACTGCATCTTCCAATAAATAGTAAGTTTAATCTTTGGTATGTATATTTTCCAGCAAAAATTTCGGAATTCTGCAATTCTAGTTCTGAATTGCCATGAGGATTACTTATTACTTTTTTATCTAGTATTCATTTTTACCAAGTAGATAAGAACGAAAAATTACCACCTATAATGTTCAAGAACAGTATATAACAAGCATAAGCAAAAATCTAAAATATAGTCCACATAAAATATTTAAAATATCATTAAATATTTATGTGTAAAATGATAGTTTCTAAAATAGAGAAAGACATTACATCTAGAAATTTTATAATTCTGAGAATATGCAGTTATGGTCCCATTTAAAATAGACAAAGGAAAGTTTGTATAAATAATTATAAATATATAGTTAAGTAGATGTACATGGCATATTAATTCAACACATATCCAGCAGATTTGTACAGATTAAAACAAATACTTTCTATAACTGAGATCGTTATTGGTTAAATTAACCAATATAATATTATTGTTATTTGTACTATTTCTTATTTCGGTAGACTCTTTTTTTTGCAGTAGGTACCTCATGAGTGATATATTTTTCACAGAAATTATATAACTTGCCATTTTTAATTCAAATAAAATAAGGTATGCGAAATTTGTACTTTATGGTGACGAAAAAAGTATTTCTTTTCTTTGAACTGGTGATAGCAGAACTACTATCAGGTTCAAAAATGCAATAAACCAATCTTGAAATTTTCAGCATTTCGAATGATACCAATTTCAAAATTTTAATTTATTGGTTTAAAAACAATAAAATAACTTCTACCAGTAGAGAGAAAGTAGCATTTTGCTGTTATTGCAAATAACAGAGACAAGTTATGACCAAATTACAAACATTTTTTATATTTTGTATATGTATTACGTAATGTGTAGGATATATAACTTTGCTTTGCAAAAATATAAAAATGTACATACAAGTATTTACAATTTTCGTGTATTTTTGACATTTCATGTAACTAATCGATGGGTTTAGGAACTGAAATATAGTAAAAATATGAATATATAAAAGACTGTTACAAACTTTTTTGTTCTTAATTATATCTTTAGTGAGCAGAGAAAATTATGAGGTAACAAAAAATATTATATTGGTTAAACTACTGGGACTAATTACATGAAATTTAATATTTGGTATATATGAGCATTATTAAAATAGACCTCTATCGACAATTGCAATTGTCCTCTTTCCTTAACAATGCTAAATTCTAAGACCCCTCATTTCAGTCCCTATGTCTTTTATCATATTTTAAATTATGTTGTTAGTCACCATTTAAATTAACCTTTACATATTTTATCGTAACATTTTCTCCATTTACAACATATAATGGTATTTCAAACTCTCCAGCGACTGCTCCTAAACATGCCTGTTCTAGCTAAATGGGCGAGTTCGCATCTAGTGCTGTAAGCAGCTCCTCGCCATGCAGAAGAAAATTACCCACTGGTGCGTTCACTTCAAAATCCTGTTGCGTAAGGTCTAATAATGAAGGTATTGATGTTGCTTCCGGATCAAGAAGGGAAATAGAGTTTTTCCGAATTTGATTTCTTCTGGCAATTTTATCTTTCAGAAGAGCATTCTGAATTTTCTTTTGATTGATGTCTAGGTCCAGTCGAATGTTCGGAGCTGATTCTGTGTCCATTGGGTCATCCTACACAAAAAAAATATTGGATTTAATTTATAACAGTAGCATAAATACAAATAATACAGAAGAAAACTGAATAGCATTTACATAATTCATGAGAATATTACATCCGACCGATATCCAAAATAATGTTTTAACTCAAGTGTTGATGACATTTGATTTTTTCTAAGAGATGTAAAAATCTCATTCAAACTTTTTTTTTATAACCAACTGCTAGCCAGAATGCAAACACTTTTTACCCTTATTTAATGCACAGTTAAACCCTAAATAAGTTTACACATTTGCTTACAAATTAAATTCTTATTTTATTCAAAAACACAAAAGTTAAATGACTATAGATAATATTAGAATTTCTTCTTTCACTTAATTAAACAATGGTGAATTGTCGTCCATGTAGTTAAGATGAAGCCTATCCATACAATATTTTTCTGGAATATACCTTCATTATATTTTCATTTTCAAATAAGGGAAATATACAGTGTGTTGTCCATGATCCACGTTGACACATATTTTGAAGTAGGTTACCCTTGCAGTGTTTTCCTAACTAATTTACAAAATATAAATGTTCTCCCTATTTTAGTAGAAAACAATGCAAAACTCTAGAGTCGTTCTAAATCAGAGTAAATTTGAAACCTAAAGAGTAACTACATAAATGGTAAATTAACGAATATATTAATATTTAGATACTCTATCTTTGGGTTTGTTCCAACAACAGCAATAATCGATTCTGAACCGTCGGGAACTAGTCAGTCAGTTCAGTTGTTAATGTACTCTCGGCAAATGCGACGTAAGACGAAGCTGGGCAAACATTTCTGACAGTTCTGAAACAGTTCTCAACAGCTGTTGGAACAGACCTTTTATTAAGTTGTTTTATTACCAAAAAATCTATGTGACTAATGTCCCTAAATAACGAACCACTTAACCAAATATTTTTTTCCGCAATTAAGAATATTCCTCTCATACTTTCCTTATATACAATATGTTAATTTAATTATGCTTGTAAATTATTTAAGACCACTTATAAAGACTTTAAAATAATAATGATTGGTTCTGTAATTATTTTACAGATACATGTGGCCTTCAATATGAACAAATCATCAACAGTAGTTCAATTACTTATTACTCACACCATAAAAAAATGTGAACAATGTCCAATGTACATAGTCTATTCATAATTTTCTAAGAATCTTGTTCACACCTTTCTCTTCGGAAAATAATACATTGGTCATTAGAAAAGTTATGACAAAAATACTGTGACAGAAATTGTTAAAATTTGAAGAAAGTCTTGCTTATCAGCAATGTTGAAAAAGAGGAAAACAAACAAATAAATAAAATTTAGATGGTTTAATTTTCCACAAAAATTAATCAAGTTTCTATTTTCAATTTTTATTTATTTCGAGCAGTGACAAATAAATTAATTGTTATTGCTAATTTTTTCATCTTTATTATTGTTTTATATAGTGTATATTGATTTATAGATGTCAGGACATGAACACAAATAAAAAATATATGTCAGTGTATTTTTCAAAAGCTATAATTTTCTCAAAATTGTAGAATCTATGCATACTTTGATGTTTTTAGTTGTTAATTTTTGTATTAGTAATATTTTTTTCTGAGATCAAAATACCCGTATATCTACCAATTTCTAAATAAATCCATTCATTTTAATTTTTTACATACATATAAAATCTATCAGTGTCCGGAATATTTTAATTTATTTCGATAATTTGTTATTTAAATTTGTACTTAATTTTTTAAAATTATCTGTTGAAAAACAGAAGAACTATTATTTTTCTTGGACAATTAAACGTTGATACTGAATTGTTTAAAAATTGGTACCTAAAAAAATTATAGGAAGAACTCTCATGATTAAAAACGTTAATGGTTTTAAAGATGTATACTTGTCATAACTTATACAATACATACGTCCTCGTCTTAAATTATGTGTAGGTAAAATTAAGTTATGAAATTGATAAATTGCTAAGTCCGAACTAGGAGTGGGCTTATCAACAAAAGGCAAAAAAAAAATAGTCAGTTAAGAGAAGATATACTTACAGTTTAAGTTGTTTGATAAAATTTTTAATTTAATGGAGAAATAACTTAGTTACTTTTTATTGTTTAGACAAATGCGTAATGTTGAAAAACGAAATTTAAAAAATTTTTTTAATTCGCCTTTAAAAAGCTAGTTCAAATATTCAAATAATCAATTTAAAACAGAAAGCGCCTGTAAATGCATTTTATCCATCTGTAACAGAAATTTCGTTTTCTAAATAAATGCTGATTCAGATTTGTATATAGCGTTCCTTAGCACCTGTATAAGATTTTGAGACATTCTAAGACTTAAATTAAGATAAACATAGAGTCCTAAACACCACTGTTTTTGAGCTACGTGGTTTCCAAATTTATATAAATAACATGTCAATTTAAAATTTTTCAATTCTGAACCTCTTGAAATATTTTAACTAAAGTTGGAGGTTTTAGCATTTTTAATAGGTATAAAATTAAAAAAATTCTAGCTTTCGTAACTGTATTTTTGACCTAGTATATTATCTTAGTATGATGCAAGTAACGAGTTGAAACAAATAATAAAATAGTTACTTTTTGGTTGTCAGTTTGACAAGTATTGTAAGCATTAAGCCTCGTCCTCATGGAAAAGTGCGAATTTCGCAAAACGTGAATATTCACTATTTTTATCATTATGTGGGGTTAGTAAGTTTAACTTGACCTTCTGACAATCTACCATGACAATCAATGTCAGTTTTATAATGAAAATGATAGAAAATATTGCAGTTGGCAAAATTCACTCAAAGTTGAGACTTTTCCCGCCATTAAATAATTCACGTAAATTTCTCGCTCATGAGGACAAAACTTAAGATAGCTTTAGCCATGTTATTAATTTTAACCACGTATGCAGAAGGCATAAGATAAAATCAAAAGGAAAAAAATTACTCGACCTTTTAAAAGTGAACCAAATCAACTCATAACATACTATTTACTGATGAAACTACTTTTTCAAGAAATACTATAGGTAACATATTACCACAATAGGTAATCATATTTAGACATGCTACAACCCTCATGCCTTCGTGAAATCCTGGTTTCAACATTCGGTGACTTGTAGCCATTTTCTTGAAAACCTTATACAGGGTGATTCAGGAGGAGATGTACATACTTCAGTATGTTATTCTACAATCAATTTTAAGCAACAAATTTCCTATGAACTTAGATCTGGAAATACTTCGTTTAGGATATGCAGGATGTCAAATTTAAAAATTACATTTTCTTTAATAACTCTCGACTAGTTTGAGCTAAATTCATGAAATTTTGTATGCGGAGGTTTCTTGGGGCGGGAAATTCAAATTTTATGCACAATTGGCTGTATACAAGAGGATGCCACAAGCGGCCATTAGAATCTTTTTAAATCGCTTCAACTTTTTTGTGTCACGGTGTATGTCATTTTTTGAATACAAAAACATTTTCCCCTACCTTTTCTATTTAAGAAATGTGCACCTTATTGAAGTCTCTAGGAGCAACCGTTTCCATTAAAAACTCATCTAAACATCCTGATTTTTTTGAGAATTGGAAAACTAAAATCTCTAAACAAAATGTACAAAACCTGACAATAACTTTCGATTCACTCTAATACATAATTTACATACATCACCATCTTTAGAGGAGTTTTTAACGGAAACGGCTGCTCCTAGAGACTTCAATAAGGTGTACATTTTCCAAGTAGAAAAGGTAGAGCAAAAAGTTTTTCTATTCCAAAATGATATACACCTTAGCACAAAAAACGATTTAAAAGGATCCTAATGGTCGCTTGTGGCGCCCTCTGAGAGATACAGCCAGTCGTCCATAAAATTTCAATTTCCTGTCCCAAGAAACAATCGCATATACAATTTCATGAACTTAACTCAAAGTAGTCGAGTTATTAAAGAAAATGTTTTGCATTCAGAGGACAGATGTCATTTATACACAATATCCTATCACATTTTAGTTTGATTGCTCAACAAATTCTAATAATTTTCCAATAAGTGGATTGGAAAAGATGTTCACCCATAGTGTCAGTTCTAGCCGCCTAGATCATACAGATTTAAATCCTGTAGATTTTTTGTTTGTTTGCAAGAAACTTTAAATATAATAAGCCATACATTCTTCAACACGTTTGAAATTCAATAAGATCAGAATTGTGTTTTGTCTGAAGGCGGCTATTTTCAACAATTATTATAACTATAATTTCATAATTTATTTCTTTTGGTCTTATCCTTAAACGCCAAGATAAAACTAATTTTGTTGCTAAATAAAGGACGCAAAAAAATTAAAGATAAAGAGAATGCAATGTGGCATATGAAGACACACATTGTTTGTATTCAACCTAAAAAAACTGCAAAAATAGATAGGTTATAGAGATAATTCTTGGCAATACGAATTAAAATGAAATTTTTTAGTATTAAGAGTAATTCTAATTATATTAAATATTTAAAGGAGTATCAGTTATCATAAAAAAAAATAATAAAAATTGCTTTCAAAATCACTCTGACTTGAACGTTTAAAGAAATAAAAACTGGGAGGCATATACACAATATTATTTAAATAATATTTTATTGACAACAAAAGGCATATTGGTAAATACACCTTAAAAAAGAATAAATATACACACAAGAATAAAATCTAGAAATAATCTTTATAAAAGATTATACATATCACTAAATTTATTATTGCCCTAACAACAATTATTACCTATGTACACATAAATTTTAATAATTTATAATCAGTTTGAAGCACCTACAATTAAATACATGTGTCTTATTTCTATTTTCACCTGTTTCCAATTATAGGTTAAAAGAATTACACATAAAAGCGCATTTCACTGCAAAAATTATGTACATAACTTTTAAGTAAAATTTGAAAAACTTTGTAATAATTTATTTCAGACTTTTTAGTTATAACACCAAACTTTATAAACATGATATAAATCACTGTTTTATAAATGATGTAAATTTAACACCTATAACTGATATGTGGCACAGTATTATCAAAGTATAATGTTATATTTGGACAGATCTTAGTTATATTTTCACAACATTTATAATATTCTCTTATTTGTAAAATACAACTCTTTAAAATCAAACTCTTATGCGACAAGATGTTTTGTCACGTAGGTGTTATAATATCAAATAAAAATATATTTTAAATTAGTATATTCTACTCTATGTTCCCAGATACGTGAAGTGATTCTTGCAAAAGACAAACAAAATTGGAGTTGAAAAATGAATCCACTTAATATCTGTGCCAATCGTAACTTATTTTGTTTTCATATTTTTTCATTAACAAAGTGCTCTTTCCTTTAAGAGACACCACAAAATGTTATTAAGAAGTTACTCAGACTGAAAATTTACAAGTGCTAAATTTTATGGCCTACACCAACAATGAGAAAACTTAAAAATCAATATTTCATTTTGAACACCTTTCCTTAATAAAGATAGAAAAGACCGAATAGGCACTTTACTTCATGTGATTTTTGTTAGGTCTGAATTCCAGAATCACTTTTCAACACTATCATTTTCCTTTCCTTGCAAGAGTAGTTTCATCTATCCGGGGACATACTGCAGATGTGCAGTATATACTGTAATGATTTTACACATTTATTTATCTTCTGAGGTGGAATAAAATCTAAAAATAATATATATAACAAAAATAGGAGGTATATTTAACAATTTTAATTCTTTTTTATTTACATATAACAAGGAACATATTTTCTAAACAAATTTACTACAAACAATATCTCCATATATAATTTTAACAATCCAATTCATCAGTTAATTTTATAGAAATTCTCTCACTGAGTATTATTTATATATCACAATTTTTATAAAAACAGTTTCTAGTAAATATGTATAGTTAATGAATGACATAAACATGCAGCGACCAGTGTGACATTACTGATACTCAGTGATTATTACTTCTATTTTCCAGTTATAAAAAACGTTATATAAAAGATGTTTAGGGTACATTTTTCTTCGCTCCAACATGTTTTACGAAAATATAAGGGTATATAAAAAGAAATTTCACTAGTATTATGAATAATGGTGTTCAGTTTTCTGAGAGAATGAAGACCAAGTTTGTGAAGAGGAATGTTACATAAATAGAGAGCATGTTAGATAGATTTTCTATCACAGTCAATATAAACAGTGCGCCAACTCTTACACTAAATTTTTTCAAAAAAAAGTTAGTTACAAACATGTTAAAAATATTATGGCAGTATTAAATTAACTTATATTCCCTGAACTCTATTGTACTTCGGACATATTGAAAAAGTTTTTATTGTGAAATTTTATTTGTTAGTTTGTCAATTACACTCATACAGTCATCAACAACTGCACTATATTTGTATAAAAAGACTAGAATAGTGAGTAAATGTTAGATGTAGAACAACAGTTATTATTATCAGATATTTATTTCTTCATAATATTCGTTTAAGTAAAGTCCAGGTTTTTATGTTGTTTTATTTCTTTTTAAATATATATTTTTTACAGTATTAAATAATGATTAAATACCAAAAATCTGATGAAAGGTAACATACTGATAAATACTCAACATATTTAATTTAGTTTTTGCATGTTTTAGGGATTATTAGATTAGATAAATAATTGACATATTTCGACACCAAGGTTTGAACATAATATTACATCTTAAATTTTATTATTGAAAAAAAGATACATTTTTTCACTGACAGCTTTTTTATAACAATGAACTAATAGTTCTATTACTTGATTTCCTTAAAAATATATATTGAGTTCAGCGCACATAAATAGGTCAAAAATTTCTATTCATCTCTTAGACTTAGAGGGAGCTAAGCAAATATAGCCAGCTCGAATATCGAATCCGCTTACCAATAGGTTCATTAAAACACTGTCGCTGGGTTGAGATATACAAGCTGCTTTCTGACGGCTATTGTCCAGGAGCCAATTGCTTTTGCCTTTCATGCGGCCCCTATTGTGATTATTCGACATTAACTGTTGTAGCAGTTCTGAGGATAGTTTTTCTTTCGGTTCACTTTTCGGTTTCTTATTTGACTGGTCATATAGTGCTGTACTGGACCTTTTTACACTTGGAGAACGTTCTATTTTGTTTAAATGGGAACTATTTTTATTGTTATTGTTTGTACTCCAATTTTTGTATGTATCTGAAAATAATATGACATTAGTAAATGAAAGGATCCTCTTTTTCTTTCTAGTACTTTTTTCATTGTATATTTCCTCCATATTTTGCTCACGTATCACCCCACCGCCGTGATCATTTGCTTTTAAATTGTGCTTATTCAGTGACGTTGACAGTAACTGTGCTAAACTCGAATTGTTATCTGGTAACTGATTTTTGTGCTTTTCGTTATTGCTCCACATTAGGTCGTTCGACATTAATAAAGGTAGGTCATCGGTCATAGGGATGAAAGGGGCTTTCATTGCGAGATCTGGTTCATCATCCATATGTAAGTTCATGAATGTTGACATCTGATCTTCGTCTATTAAGGAGTCACTCGGACTATTCAAAGATGGTAAACTGCAGTCGGAGTTCTAAAACAAAATAAAAAAATTATAAATTCTAAAATTTTAATCAAAAAATTATTTGCTCTCTTTTGAGGCTTAAATTATACAATAGTCTCAAAACATGTTTTACATAGGTTAATGAAAGTTGGGCCATATGAAGTAAAGTTAAACATAACACTGATACTGATCCTAGAATTTCAATGTTCCTAGTACTTTGGTAATTCAACTAGTCCATTTGATTTTCAATTTTATTTAAAACAAAGATTTTAGTTTTATTTGAAAAATGAGTAATTTTGAGGTTGTTACTTATTAGTTAAAATAAATTTGACACCACTTTCCATTAACACCTTGGAAAATTAAGACATTTAGAAGTCAGAGAAACTTTTTTCCAAAAAGAGATATATTGTTATCAAAATTAATTATATTATTATACAGGGTGGTCCAAAAGTCTGGAAACGGTGAATTTATTTCGCGCACGAGTGGAAAATCGGAATTCTGATACTGGGATCTTTAATAATTTCGCCCGAGGAATCGAATAGGCCCATCAGATTTTGGGCCCGATGGGGCCTTATACGAGATATCAGGCCCAACTTTGAAACTTCAAATGCAAACCCATTTTTTTTATTGCAAATTCGGATTCAGCGGGAAATTTTACATCCGAATTGGTTAAAACCCAAAATTTTTTCGTCCATTATTAGGTCGTATGGGTCGTTCAAGACCAGGGGGCACAAATTGATATTCTGGTTGAGGCAATTCAAATTTGAATTTGGGCCTCAAATTTGAATTTGGGGCTCATATCTCGTTAAAGGCCCCATCGGGCCCAAAATCTGATGGACTCAATCGATTGCCCGAGAAAAATGACTAAGGACCTCAGTACCAGAATATCGATTTGTGCCCCCTGGTCTTGAACAAAAAACGCTGCATAGGACCCAAAAATGGACGAAAAATTTTTGGGTGTTAACCAATTCGGATGTAAAATTTCCCGCTGAATCCGAATCCAATAAAAAAGATGGGTTTGCATTTGAAATTTCAAAGTTGGCGTGATATCTCGTATAAGGCCTCATCGGGCCCAAAATCTGATGGGCCTATTCGATTCCTCGGGCGAAATTACTAAAGATCCCAGTATCAGAATTTCGATTTTCCACCCGTGCGCGAAAGAAATTTACCGTTTCCAGACTTTTGGACCACCCTGTATATTATACCTACTAAAAAAAAATTGCATACATAACGTAAAAGACAAAAAAGCAAATATATAACAATATACAATCTCATATTCATATTTTCAAATTGTAAGTTTACTGCAGATAAACTTGCAGTACGAAACCTAATAAATAAATTACATTTCTTCCAATTAAATAAATTTGATTTAAAATCATTTGTGTATCACTTTTATTTGATCAACATATTATTATTAATTCCGTGATTCATATATCACAGACACTGTTGTCTATAATATGATCAAATAATGAATTTCAACAAACCTTTGACAAGTTGGGGGAAAGTAACTGAGGAGACGGATCATGGAAATCTCTGTAGGAGATAAACGGATCCGACGGTTCTTCGGACAACAACGGCCCGAAATTATCTTTAAGCAAGAAATCCTCGAACACATCGGACAGGAATGGGTGTTCGTCCAATGGGACGCAAACATCTCCAGCTACTGGGGCCAAGTGGGTTAAATCATCCGGTTCGTCTTTAAGCACTGAAACAACAGAAACGGGCGTTCAGTTTGGATAATAAATTTAAGGATGAAGGTACGGGACAATAACTAAGTAAATAATCCCATGCAATTAATTCACTGTTAATGCTATGAATGTATATCGACGCAATTAGAACAATGAAACAATATATTATTATTAGGGCTCTAGAACTCCTGAAACCATAAATATTCCAAATAAACTGCCAACTGAAAACAATCTGTTTCTATATGTAATTATTTTAATTGTAACAGGAATTGAAGCAAGTGTAAAAAGTAAACTGCCAATCAGTTAAGTACAATTAAATATAAGATTAATGAAATGGAAAAAACTGAAACTGAAAAAATATTTATATGAAAACAAGAGCCAAAGAATACTGTAAAACTAACCATAAACCTACTTCATAATAGTATTACATATTGATAAATTAGGATCTAAAAAGTTTAAGCATAGTTTGTAAATTTGAGTATTTAACAACGTTTCGATGACACATGCCACATTTAAACAGAGCTTTCATAAAACAAGTTAAATATTTTTGGTTTCTAGAGAGTAGAGAAATGACTAAATTTGTAATAGTGTTCCTGGTTCGAATATATAATTAATTTCATAACATCAGATTTTATCAATGCCAAGGTCGAACATCAGCTGAGTTTATATACGCCGACATAAAAAACAAATTTAAATCAACATAATCTATTTATAGATTTCCCTCGTATACCGCTAGCCAGCTATACCTACTATACAAAATTAACTTTGACAAAGTTATGTGTAAACAAGTATTTGGCGAATCATTATCCAAAACCGTTATATAATAAGCACCTACGGTTTTTTTCAAACTATGTTTTACTGACTTTACTTATGGAATGAATAAGAAATATTTTTTAACCTTTTAAATTACTATAGTATTGCTGATAGTTGCTATAATAATAAAAGTTTTTGACTGCACACAACGGAAAAATTTCGGGAAAAAACTATAAAAATTGTTAATAGCAATTTATAATCTGCACGACTATTATCATAAAATTAATTAATAAGAACATTGAAGGTGTATGGAAACTATTAAAAAATATATAAATTGAAAACCCAATTAATTTTATTAATAACTTAAAATAGTAATTAAATTTTAAAAAGTTCCTTTACAGGGAGTAATTTTTATTTGTAACAAATCTGTAATCTGTAAAAAAATATATCTTAGTACGCCAAAATTGTATCATAAACTTTTTCGCGTTTAAAATATATCTACAAGAAAATAAGAATTAAGCCTAATATTTAGGTAAATAATAACATTGTGTTGTAAGATCGAGGAGGTTTTTTTTAATAGGATAATGAAAATATAGTTATTCCCGATAATTTAGCTTTAAATTACACAAACAAATTATTTACTAAATATGTCGGTACGTGGTGAAATAGTTATTATCAAATTATTGATGTGTAACAGCACTATGTTCATTATGTAATGTAGAACCCAATAAAATTTTATTGAGCCCACTTATTATGACATGCACGTCCAGCGTTAACAATTTAAATTGGTATAAATTATTAAATGTTATTAAGTACAATATTACTTATTTTGTTAAGTCGCATTAATGCACATTTTATTTCATTTTGAAAACCTAATATTTGCTCAGTGATGTGATGATTCAAAAAAATCCCATCTAACAGCAAACATTTGATCAGTTTAGTTGCATAATATTAATTACTTTATAAACAATTTCCAAGGTTAAATTAAATGAATGCTAAATCAGTGAATGGGCATTAACAAATGAGTTTCATTATCACGGCAGCGTTAATTTTTTAAAAAAGAAAAAGTGGAAATCTATAGTATAACACCGTATTCCAATGCCAATGCTACTTATAATTTAAATTTACTGTAAGAGATATTATTAATTAATTTAAAGGCTCTATAATTTTCCAATTATTACAATTTAATTTCCTGATGAGTATACATGTTAAAATAATGTATATCTGTCTTATTAAGTACTTAATACACTTAATAAACATCAGTTATATCAGACGTATTTTTTTATTTCGACACTGATACTTATGACGTAAAAATCAACTGATAATACATTTTCACGTATGAGTCAATTTCTCTAAAGATATAATGTCAGGTTAATGTTTGCACATTTGATTTTATCCAGCATTAATTCATTTCCCACAAAGATGTCAGTGACAATGTATGAATGGCATAACTGTATTACATTTCAATGTCTGCTTTATTTGTTTACACTCTATAATTGTGCACACACGCCTTCGCAGAAAATTATGCAGCATACATTCAGGACAATGAAAAAGACATTAACTTGTCTGTATAATTGCTAGCTTCTAAAAACTGATTCTTTTATCAAAGCAAAGCAATTGTTTCTAGTGCAATTCCTTGTACAACTATAAACAAATGCATTAACTATAGTAACCTGGTAGACAAGGAAATAACCTTAATTGAATCAGTTATCATTAGCTGACCAAAAAAAATTTGGGAAGTAATTTTTTAACATCGTCTTTTTCTATAAAAGAAATATCGACCAGGGCAATAAATAAAGAAAAGGATTCTACTTACTTGTCAGACCAGGTTCCTCTTCCGAAAAAGTCAAGAAGCCTTTATTCATATCCTTAGTCCTTGGACCAAATATCTTGGTGGTGGCTGTATGAGGCCTAACTGTGTTTTCGGGTTCTTTATCGATTTCTATGTTTGCGAACAATTTAGCAGTTGAACTAACTGGTTTGCGGCCGGTTTCTAACACTTTATTATTATCATCCACTACCGACACAACGATTTCGGGAACGGGTTTCGAATTGTTGTTATTCGGACTCTCGGATTTTACTGACGAAAATTGAGATGCCGAATAAATTTCATCTTTGCATTCCACACCACTGAAAATAAACAGTTTTCTATGCAAAAACCTATAAACGGTCTACCAAATTAGATAGACCAGTCTCCAAGCACTATTCCGGTACTTTGCATTTGAAATTTGACAACGGCACACTTTGTCAGTTTGATTGCTTTCCTTTTGGCACTAGCAATACACACTTAAAATGGAAAAGCTTAGCTTATATCACGTTTTTTTGCTCAGACTACTTTGTAAGACTAGTACAGATTCTCGTGGGCTTGCGAAGCACTGAGATTACTTATGAACTTAATTGATATATGGACATGTTATCTCGCGCAAAACGGTTATCAATGGACGTGATAAGAACTGCCACTTCGATTTCGGTACTGATCTTGCAAACCGGTGTCGCGTGGTGCCGTTCCCCACCAAAGCAATCGAATAAGAAGGCTTGGTTCTCTGATCGCCAACTGTACATGACAAACACCACGTGATGGGGCCAACGCACACCGACATAATACATGCTCAACCTCATAATGCACGTGATTAACTTCGCATAACTAATCCTGCCGTTTGCAGTGATAAGGATTTTTTATGAAGAGTAAGATCGTGGAAAATCGATTATTGTGCGGGATACCTATTAATAGAATGTAGTTTAAACAAGCTACTCAGAAAACCCAGTGGCGGGTATACCATTAAGCTCCTTCCTTTCCTTCCTTTTGCTGATATGTTTTTTACTTGTTACATTTTAATAGAATTGGTTCCGTTATTTAAAATTCTTACCCTCTAGATGAGCATAAAGAAAGGTAGTCAACTATTTTTTGAAAATTTACATGAATTTCCCAACTAATTTAATATTTAACTGAATTGGGTTTTTACAATAAAATTCATCAATAAAGTATTAACTCATTTAAATTTTGCTTTCCCTCAATCTAAAATTACATCAAAATGGATCAGCATACCAACCAAATTAGTACGAGTATGTAATAAAACTGACTCTCTCTCAAAGCAGTTTTTGAACCACTAGAAATTCTCAATAGAACTTTCATTAGATCTCTATTGGTATGAAAAACTAATGTTAAAAGTTGAAAGTCAATTTCAATACAAATACTCCAGCAGTTCAAAACATCTGTATAATCTATAGCATTACAAATATGTACCCTTTTGAATAATCTGAATAATTGCTAGCACTTATGTGTGCGCTTATATACTAAAGCCCTAAAAGCTATATTATGGATGTCCAGCAATTAACAAAATACCTCGCAAAATACACAATTGATTGAAGACAGATTCTTTCACCACATTCATATGGAGTTGACGATATGATACAATTATTTCTCCGTATGAGTAAATGATACTCTCATGTAAAGCTATTCCCAAATATCATTTAGGTAGTATGTAATACATACTTTTGGAGAAATGTTTAAAGCTTGGAGAAATTACAAAACATATTTTACGTATCGACGCCGATGAAAAAGTATTGCATGGATTTTACATTGTATATTTTTGTATGTTATCCCATAAGAAATATTGGAGGATATTGTGAAACACCTTCAACTGGTATCACACTATTAACCTCTCATGAGATGGATTTACTTTAAAAAATGAGAACAAGATAGTCAGAAAATTATATCATCGGAAAATTGTTTAAATGAAAAATGAGCAAGTAATGAAACAGGCCTTAAATGACCTAATGAGTGCAATTTTCTAAAATTTCAGATTTCACTTCAACTACGATTCTATTATATGGAAGATGGCTGAACCGTTTCGAGTCTCTTTTAAAAAATTGTAGTTTTCAAATTTAGATGGAAACGTAAATTTTTTTAAAAGGGTTGTGCCACTTTTATGGTTCTTGAAAATGCAGTTCATATATAAGTAAACACAATGTATAATAGTAAGTTGTGACAATAAGCTTCCAGAGTTGATTCTTAACAAAAATCGTCACAATAAAAACTGATTCTTCAAAGTTGCAGTGTGTATGTCATGTACAATTTAATAAAAGACTATAATTTCTAAAGGGACCAAGTAGTTTTAGTTAATAATTAAAAAAAATATGCTTGACGGAAAAAAGCTTTTTTATATATTTAGATAAGCTATCTCCAAACAAAATGATCACATCTTTTGTTTCTTTTTTTGTAAAATGCACCGTTAGTGATCTGATAAGTGTCAATAATGCCGTAGTTTTTGAACATCGTAAATTGTGCATTCGCGAATCGCATAGGACAAAAAATACTGATTGGAAATGGCATATCCAAATCCAGGGGTGTCAAACTCAATTAAAACACGAGCCATTTAGTGCAACAGAAAAGCTTGGCGCAGACCACATAGCATTTACAAAGTTTGTTAAATTTATATTCTAAAGTAAGGATTTGGGAAGTCAAAGGGTTAACGAGGGAATTGTGTACGGTATTACGTATTGCCTCGATCTTCCCTAAGCGCTATTTTCTTCATAACAATTTTTTCTATTTTCTATTTTCATTTTATTTCAGAGCATCGTGGGTCACAAAAAATTGTAAATTGTTTGTTTTGATGAGAGAAATCAGTGCAAAATTAAATTCTTATTATTTTAACAATGGAAAACTTAAATGACGTTGAAAATTCTATATATAAATATGCTGTCAAAACTGGTCGAAAACATCTGAACTGATCCCGCTGTCACCATGTGTTTTTTCTTGGCAGGGTTGAGAGGATTCTGACGTCATGGAATTAAGAATTTAATGATTGCTATTCCTTATACTTCCTTATATATTTTGACTTTTGCTTATCTGATAAATGTATATATAGCGTTCAATAAATATGAATTAGAATATCAAATTAATAATTAAATATACATTAAATAAATTATTTGCATACATTCCAATTTATATTTAATTATAATAGCGTATATGTATTTCAATTATATTATACAATTTTTATATAATGTAAATTATTTATCGCTTTTCATGTGACTTAAAGAGAGAATAATTTAGTTTCATCAAGAAACTTCATGATTTATTCCAGTTACAACGAGATTTTTCTAACAGTCATATTATACCAAACTTTCTTAGATAAAAATTAAACTTTCTTTAATTATGTCAGGGAATAAGTATAAATAAATACATATAATTCTTGTTATAGCATAGCTCATTGGAAACGTACCTAAGTATTTAATTTTATTTATTTTTCTGAAATTATAGTCCTTACATTATCCATGAAAAAAAAAACTGTCCTGGGATTTTTCCAAAATATTTTAAAGCATATTTTGAAAATTGAGGTGCAAGATATTTTATTAATAATATTATTTTTGATAAATAACGAATTTAAAAATAATTATGAAAGTTTCTTCGATGTAAATGGGTTCGTATTTAAACGGTATGGAACACCAATATATACATGTTACTTTATAGAAGTGTTTTTCTATACTTCTTTTTCATTAATTATTTGCTGCAATCTGTCCTATAGAAGCCTATTATCTCTATGTCAAGTAAATGGTATTATATTCCAATCGATCACGTGGAATGAACTCATCATGGTGGTGATTCTTTCGAAGATCACTAAAAAATATCGTATGTTTTACAAGTGGCCCAATAGCTACTACTGCATCCTACATGAAAGTGATCTGTGATCTAAGTATTCCTCATTTACTTTATTATTTTGACACCTGACCCAAGTGATATCAAACTTTCCGTTACATAATACCAAAATCTTGTACATTGTTATCTTATCTCTTTTCTGTTGATAAGCTATTTTCTTTTCTCTGTCATTACAATTATTAGAGGCGCGCAATATTTTGATAGTCTAACATTTATGTCACCCGTTCGACAACAATAATATCCTATTTAATTAATGACATATTATAGACAATTATAAAATAATTAAACACAGTGAACAAGTCATGCATTCCCATTTTCAATTAATTAATATTCTCGGCATGCTTTTATTATACATGAACTGCATTACATCACTTTTTATGTTTTAAATATCGACGAACAGATTTATATATTTCCCGTGATCGGTAAACAAATAATAATCTTTTATTCTGTTTCTACATTATTTTGGACAAAGCTTCTTAAAGTTAAATATTTATTTATGTATTTACTACACAAACCCAGCAGAATGTTTATTCCATTTATAGACTCGGACACAATTAACAAAATGGCTATAACAAAGACATAATTACACTAAATTTACAGTTTAAAATATGAATATTATATACAAGGGTGTGTAGAGCATTTCTAAGATGGGAACAATGATGCGGAACGAGTTGATCTGGTAGATGTTTTAAAGTTAATCATCTCAAAGAATTGCGGGTAATCAATTAGGCCGATTAAGTATTTGTATAAAATTACTATGCTCTGCATAGTTCCCGTGTTGTTGCATTAACCTGCACTCTCGACGATTTAATATACTATATTATGCTCGAAGCTAATTGGGGGATAGAAGTGATCTATTTTAAAGCTTTAAAATTTCAAAAATTTTCTCTGGATAGCTTCGATACTGTTTATATGAACTTCGTAGTAAGGATTCCAAACTACTACACTAGCATATGCAGTTTAGGTCGTACTAATGTATTATACAATAATCACAAAAATCTTTTGAGTTGAGAATAATAAAGTCTCGCATTTCTGATGCTGTAATATTCTGAATATGATCTCTAAAAGAAAGATGGACATCGAAGGTTACTTCCAGATCTTTAAATCTATCCTTGTGAATTAAGTTATTCCCACTGATGTTATAATTAAATATAATTGCATTAGTTTTTCTGGTATATGATACATTGCATTTATTTAAGTTCAATTGTAATTTATTTTTGTCGCAACATTTTTAAATATTTAAATCATTCTGAAGACATAAACAATCAGCACAGCTATTTACTCTATATCTTCATATCATCAGCGTAAAGCAGATATGGACAACATCATTAATAAATAAGATGAATAGTAAGAGCCCAAGTATTGAACCTCGAGGGACACCTGACGAAGTTGTATAATAATTTGATTTACATCCTAGGTATTGAACAAATTGACTTCCGTCACACAGGTATCATTGATTAACTGAACACGAAATCCAAAGGAATACAATTTTGTGAGAACGACACCATGATCGAAACAGATAAAAGCCAGTCAGTATAAATAACGTCCACCTGACTACCCACATCTAAATTTTCAGTTAAATATTGTGCCGCACAATCATAGTATTAGGTGTCGAGGTTGAGGTTTTCCTACCATTAACAAAACCCCAAACACCTGTTGGATTAAAATATAGAATTCTTTCGAGGATTTGCAAATAATTTATAAAAGCAACTTCAACATATTTTTTAGTTTTATTTCGTAAGTACTTAAGTTTCGTAATCCTCAGGACACAAGCAAATTTTATATTCACGTGAAATTTTTCCTAACGATAATGACCCTGACATTCCTGACGATACCATATGGTTTCAGCAAGACGGACAACTGTTTTCCTGGGAGGTCGATCGGCAGACGCGGACCGATAGAATGGCCTGCAAGATCGCCAGATCTTACACCTCTTGACTATTTTTTATGGGGTACTTGGAGTCAAAAGTATACATTAATAAACTACGTAATTTAGAAGAACTTCAAAATCGCATTCGGGACGAAATACGCAGAGTTACCCCAGAAATCATTCATAATGTGCAAGGTGAATTTCTTCACAGACTTGCGCATTGTCAAGAAGTTGGTGGATGGCAATTCGAACATTTAATTTAAGTATAAAATTTAATCAATTGTATTTTATTTTACATACCTTAGAATTGTTACTTTTTTATGGATAAAATTTACGTTTTCTAACATTCAATCGTCATTTACTCGAACTTTCCTATGTAAGAGGGCAAAATTTTAGTACTGTCTGATAGAGAATTAAACGATCTTTCAGAATCAAGGAAAAAAATATGGTGTTGCCATTTAAAAAAAATCGATGACGTCATTACTCGAGAACAAATGACATTTGAAAATCGCATTTTACGCTAAAATATGTATTTTTTAAATTAATAATCGACCTGTTCGAGGATTTTTCCCAAAAAATAATTGTTTCGTTTTTATTGAATTTATTCCATACTTTTGGCGCATACTGTATTGTCTTGTAACCAGTGTTACCACCTCAATATTTTTTTCCGTATCAGAAGAGCGTAATATTTCGTACTAGATTTCTTGATTTCGTACTAAAACTTTATAGTATTTAGTAAAAGGATGCATAAAGCCTTGTCCTTATGCATGTGAAATTCGCAAAAATTAGCACGAATTATTTAATGACTTTTAGTCAGTTTTGCTAACTGCAATATTTTCTATCATTTTCATCATAAAACTGTCATTGACTGTCACGGTAGATTGTCAGAAGCTGAAGTTAAATTTATTAATCCCACATAATGACGAAAATCGCGATAATATTCCCTATTTTGCAAGATTCGCGAAAAGTTGATACTTTCCTGCGGTTAATAAATGATCTGCAAAATTCACATAAGAACAAGGCTGTACATTTAACAGTGTCTGAAACTACTTACAAAGGCACTTAACTGTTTTGTTCTTAGAGATAAATAAAAGCCAGGGAAAACGTACTAAATCTAGTACGAACGTACTGATTGTGGCAACGCTGCTTGTAACGTTCCAATGATTGGCGTTTTTTTCTAATTGAACTTTTAGTTACTTATGCAATGCATTCACTACTGAACTTAGTAAAAAAAAGGTTTGAATATACAATATAATATAACCCGTCTACCCTTTTCTAGAAATATTTTAAAAAATGTCTCGTCATATTATACAATCATACTTGTTTTTAAGTTCCATGCAAGTCATCAATATTTTTTCCAACAAAGTTAACTGTACTAATAATTAACTTCATTTGTAATTCATTGTCAACTATGAACTAGGACAATTTCTTACATATAAATGATTTAATATCATTTTTTAATAATTTCTTAACAGTTTTTGATTAAAGTCGTTATTTTGAACCTTCAATGTTTTCAATTATCATTAAAACGTTATATTTAATCTTTATAATATATATTTATCAATTCCTCATGACATTTTTTGATTTTTTTATAATTAGCGCGAATAAATGTGTTTTGAATACCAATAAAAATAGCGAAACATACGTATCGGTGAATGTTGCATAATGTTTAGTGAAGATAAAAATAAAAGATAAAATGCATCATTTTTTCGCTGCGTGACGAAATTAGCGAGGTCGTGTCCTGGCTTTATAGAAGTTTTATATGAAATACATTTTCTTTTAATTACATTTATAGAAGCAGTAAAATACCTTATTGAAGTCAATTGGAATTAAAAAAATAATAATAGAATTTATTGTTTTATGAAATTCTTTGAGAGGGCTATATTTTCTTAAGAGAATAAAGTTTTTAAAGAGTATACAGGAAGTCTACAAAAGTATTTTATAAAGTAATTTTAAAACCATTTGAAGAACTCATTTTGTAGTTGCTTGATTAGATCTAATTTTCATTCGAATGCTTTCTTAAAACCAAACTGTTTTATAAAACCCATTTGACGGTATTAATTAAACTTCTACAAAACTACAGTAACATAAAACCTAAAAAGTTTTATTGTCAAGTATTAATGTATATTACAAAGCTACCGATAAATTTCACTCTAGTAATATATTTGGAATCAGATAAACCTTCTTTAAAACTAAATAACCTACAAACAACCCTCATAAAACCTTTATAAAGCAATTGCAAGACTAAACAGCATTTAAATTGATACATGGGATCTTTTGTGAAAATGTCTGAAAAGTAATAATATTTTATATATTTTTAGGTATATTGTGTGAAACTAACTATTCTGTGGACTAAAGCCCCAACCGATACCCAGTCAGCCCAACAAGCGTTGAATTACACCCACAATATGACTTCATTGATAGGAATTGTAGATTTGATTTATATTAGCTTAAAATACCTTTCTAATACAGTAAAAAAATAATATTTTAATTACTTACCATCATTCTTTCCTACTTCATCAAAAGTTTCATTTTCCAAGAAAAAAATCAACCTTTTTATCAAGTGAATAAGAAAACGTAAGTTCAAGTAACTTATCTATACATGAAAAAGAATTCAAAGAAAAATTATTTTGCCACATAGAAGAGACCAATGAAAAGGTTTACCAATGCAATGAAGAGAAAAGATAAAATTTTAAACTAAACACTGACTTCAGTTGAAGACGTGAAAGAGGGGAACAATAAAGAACAAAAATAAGATTTTTAATAAATAAAATGCGAGATAAATATGAAATCGAAGAAGAATTGACAGTAGAAGAATAAAAGGAGAATTTAAAATAGTAGGAATAACTGGACACTGATAATATTTCATAACCAAAATGGTGAAATAAAATCTAAATTAATATTTATCACCATAAGAGACAAGGTTATCGCAAAAATATAAGCAATGAATGATGTGAATAATACATTTACAAAACTTGACTAATATGTTATGAATGTACGTTTGATATTTTCCATGTAAAAGTAGTGTAACACGATGACCCATTTGTGGTCCCTCTATTTTCATGACAACATATAAGTAGGTTTAGCTTCACAAACAAAAAATATACACAGTCAAGGGCTCGTAGTGACTTACCCAACAAAAATACACGACCCCCATTCAAGGCATCAGCTGATAACCCCTTCATTATTAATGGAACCTCTCCCCCAACCCCCACTCTGAAAAAAACACGGACTCTTGTGATGCAGTAGGCTTTGGTTTGCCACTTTCCCTTTTCCGCGCCGTATCGATCTGTCCGAATTCACCGCCAGATGGCGGCATGGCGTATGGCGGAGACCTTGAAATTTTGTCTGCTCTTCCAGGACAACCCGCCCTCCGTTTACCCCAATCAGCTGTGGAATGTTTTGATGTATAGGAGGTGGGAAACGAAACAAGCGTAGGTGAATGTCACGTGTCCTACTATAAAATTACGATCGTTATGGCGGCTCTGTTTTTGGTGTTATCGGAGATTGGAGACGGTGAAAGGTCAAGGGTTGCGGGATGATATCAGCGTAGCCTTGAACTTTTTACGACTTCCTAAATTTGAATTAAAATTTATTTTTTTATCACACTACGAAAAGAGAAGACAAACGTTTTTAATGGTGAATTTAAAAATATAAGAGTTTTTAGCAACAGCCAAATTCAATTAGGTATGAGCAAAACTTTATATAAAGGGTGACAACGATAACGGAGGAAAAGGACTCAAAGAAAATTAATTTTGCCAAATAGAAGAAACCAAAACGGTTTAGATAAATGGCTGTGTATTGAGTAAATCGCTATTTTTGTGGATATCATCTATTATTTATTATTATGTCAAAAACAACACAGATCCTATTTGGTCGATATTTCAAATAGTGAATGGTACTTGGTACTACTGTTCAATTTTGTCAATAAAAACAAGAAAATATGTTTATGACATGGTTACGGTATTCGTTCTATGATTAAAATTAAGGAGGGTTGTTTAATAGATAATTATATTTTTCTGGAATACTACATTTTAACGACATCCTACCCCTACATCTTTAACACTGAAAAATCATTGGAAGTTTGAATAATTCAAATTAATCGATAAGTCTGCTTTACACAAGGAGTAACAGTTACATTTTATAAGACGATCCAGAGGGATGATATTAAACGATTTGAGAGGTCTGCCTTAATACTTTCTAAATGCCAAATTAAAAAAAAGTTTCCGCAAATTGCATACAAATTGGTTTAATTTATTAAACTGCTTACACACTAATGCCGTAACAGAAGAATGTTTTTCCACAATTTTCGAATTATCCCCTTTAATTTTCATTGTCTGATGTTTGTCCGATTCGTATCTGAATGCTCTGCATAAAAAAGGAATTAGCGAATTTTATAATTAAATCAAATATTTTGTTCAATATAAAACTTAATTGTAATACATACGAATTCAAATATTTTAGATATAAGATATTTCTAAGACTAGAATTTGCGATTAAGAATTTAATTCTTGTAATCTTAGAAATATTATTTTGCGTGCTGAGAAAAACGTATCATAACTATCGGTAAGATAGCTTAGTTATTTTGATGGGTTCATTAATTTCTCATTGACTGCAAAAAATAAAAGATAAAACTGGAGATAATAAAATTCTGTAGGTGTGTCTCGTCTTATTGATATTTTATTATATTCTTATAAAAATTCTCATTTTACTAATATGATCATTACATTATTTATCAATATCAACTTTTTGGTATAATTTATATTTTTAACAAATATTGAAATTAAATTTTGTACAGCTGGACCATGGATTACCAAAAAGAAATGGGTTCTTCCTCCACACTTTATCACAGCTGCTTACAACACAAATTCTGAATGGTTACACTTTTCTAGGTAAGCACATTGGTTACCTCGTGAGAAATCAATGTGTATGTATACATATGTAGGTACCTATGTATACTTTACCGTATCTTGTTTTTGTTTGCTATAATTCCCCAACGAAAAATGTATTTACTAAATCTGGTTTTTAAATTTAAAATACAGCGGATGTTGACACTAATCCGCAAAATGTACAAGTTATTAATACCCTCATTAATCCTTTATTCAAATCTGACAAAAACGAAAGCAGCCCTCATTCAAACCGCCTGCATTTGAACAAATTGGTTAGTTACATCCGAATTAGCCTGTCGCATCAATTTCGTAAATTAACTATGAAATACGTCAACCGCATCTACTTTGGCCCCTATCTAAATTAAATCAATTCGAATGAAATGATGCGATGGAATAAAGAAAGTTAATAATAGACTATCAAAAAAATATCCGCATTCATTAATATTTATTTTGTTTAACAATGTTCGCAATGATGGTCCAATTCGGTCTTTTAAGTTAAAGAAGAATTTCAAAGTTAGTGTTAACAATGTTTTCTTGCTTTTTTTATCTTGTCTTGGTCTCGCAAGACAAGATTTAAATAAAAAATCTTGCGAGACAAGACAAGAAATATTGTTACGGCAAAAAGTCTTGCAAATATAAGAAGGTTTGTAACATTTAAGTGAATATTAGCTAAGAAAGATAATATTTCATTTCTATTGTAGGTCTATTTAAAAGATATCCATATAAAATTATTTATTGAAGTTCTGCTGAACTGAACTAATTATAAATTTATTGTCACTTGACTGAAAGAGCTCCGATTCCGTCTCACCTATTTCGTCCATTATTTGCAATTTGTTATGCTAACCATTTCTATACTTTATAACATCTACCAATCGACCACTATATAACATTGACGATCGACCATATCGATAGTTACGTGTGAGCTCAGAACGGGACCGTAACCGACCGAGAGTAACTACCACTGTTGCCACATGCGTAATAAAGTTGCATGTTTCTCATTTGTATGCAAGTCTCGTAAGAATCATGCAAGGGTCTTTCTACAAACTCTCTGCATAACATTCCGCTGCCTGGAATTGTAACCAGCTTTGAATTGATGTTTTCAACTCTTCCATTTCCTCGAATGTTGAAGTGTATGAAGAGGTGTTAGTCACTGTGTCAGTGGTTAAGACTATAGAGGATGATCATTATCACTACTTCCTATTCAAGCTATTGATTGTACATGCAACCATAAGTAGACATATGTTATTTATCGTGAAGCTAAGCCACGAGAGCGTGTAAAAACTTGTTCCACTATAACAAATGTTTGGAACAACACATGGTGACTATAATAATAAATAACGTAACGATGCATTGGTACATTTAAAAACACTGAAACAGTTTCAATTTATAACCGATCTTACTTTTGAGATACACCTTGTAATTTGAGTTTCATTTATATTTTTATTTACAAATAATACTTGATACTTTGAAAAGTTAACGTAAATCTTACAATGCAAATGGATAAAGATTGACGCTGATGAAATTTTTTGTTTACTATTTGAATTGCAATTGTCATATATATTCCAGGTTGCCGTTTATTCATTAGTGGGAAATGATTAAACATACAAAAACAAGCTGCAGCCCTGTAATAATTGCCATTACAGCAGTCTAGTTTACTTATTGGTTTACAGTTATTGATATGGTACTTATTTTTTTTCAGGCGTTTATTTATATACAGTGAATAATTCTAGTAGCAACGGAAGGGGATTTGAATTATTAGTAAGTCAACTTTAAGCTATGATGTAGGGAATTTTACAACAAAGCTCGATCGAAAGCTTCTCAAAATTGTAAAGTCTGCAAATAAATATTAATTTCTTCCTCATTTAATTAATTTCATTATACATATTTATATTCATCTTCTTTGAGGTATTCTATATATTTTATGAGAAAATATATTTATTTGTTTCATTAATATTACCCATGTGATAATCTACACCAGGTGCTATTTATTTATTTTTTATTTCCATTTTTTTTTTTTAAATTAATAATTGGGAACATTTTTTTTAGGTTGCCTCATTTTTTACCGCTGTTCTAGTAGCAGTGCCGTTATAACATAAAACAGATTTGGCAACCCTAGCTCCAACCTTAGAAATTGTGTTTCTCTCGGATACAATAATTCTAAAACGCAAAATATTATTCCCGTTGGCAAAATAGTACGATAAGACCGTCCCACTGACGCAAGTTTCGATGCACTACAAATAAAAAGCTTATATAACACAAATAACTGCTCAATTATCTCGACAACGTCACTACATTTTACTTGTGTGTGGTTCAAGGCTGTTTAAATTTAAAAATATCATTTCGCTCTGCTTGGAAGTCTTGAAGCCGTTATGTCGTAAAAGATATAAGTTGTTCAAATTAGGTTGGTGGCTAGTTTTCGCAACAATATTATGTAACCTGTACAACTAGTTCACCGACATTTTTTATTACTTTTGAAGGGAGGTTGCAGTTTGCAAACTGAATGTTCCTAGAAAATGATTTACTCTTACATAAATTTCAAAGTATTAAACTAATTCAAATCGATTAAAATATTAAAATCATCAACTGAAATGATTATGATACACATAGGTATATGTATTTAGTACTTAAACCTACTTAAACACCAAATGGTTTGAGGAAAAGCATTAATCATAATAATAATAATAATAATATTATCTATATTAGGTTAATCATTTTATTAGTCATATAGGTATTTGAAATGAAATGCCCACTTATTCTAGACATTTGGATTGTTTAGTTTTTCATTTTGGATAAACACAATTAATGATTAAAAAAATAACTTTCATTTATCAAAATATTATCAAATGAATATTTAAAACAAACTTCGCATATTCGAAATTTGAAACTGAAAAGTACTATTATTAAAGCTATTACGTTATAAAACATCCACATTTTGAATAATAATTTAAACTGGAAGGCGAGTTTCTTAAATAAGATAATATTTACTCTTAATCCGTTATTTTCCTTAAAATATAAATCCCTATGATTACGTATTTCTGGTCCTTTATGTTACAGCAAATCGGTAAATGCTTGGAGACTGGTAACATAGAATAAGTATGTATAAATGGTTACCAAAATATTATGACAATGGAGATAAACACAAAAATAAATCGTATATATTTGTGAATTCATTCTTATCATATTTAATAAACTATGTTATTTACACATGCAGCATTGCACTAAAAAAGGTCCCTACTTGAACCACGAACTTAAATAGTACATAAAAAAATATATAACAGATAAATTAGCATCTGTAAATAGCTTTTATATTTAAAATTATTTCGAAAAAAAAATGAGCACGGAATTGATCTACAAATTTCAGAACTATATTGCATAAACGTACACGTCAAATACAGACAGGTCAGCTAACAAAGATAATGAATGTTTTGTTTACATCATCGTCAAGTAAAAACAAATACTTTTATCAGTAATGAGCGTTATCAAGACTTTTGTATAATTTCTTACCAGGCGCAATATAGATTCACAATACATTAGATTTTGTGTTTATCTAGGTACTTTGTCGCTATATTTTCAGAAAAAATAAGCCACAAAAAAAGTATCACAGAAGAGAAACAAATACTGTATCTAATTCATAAAATTTGTCAATTATGTCAAATGAAATTATCAGAAGACTGGTATAACTATTTATATTTTTGAAAGATTAACAAGTCGTGATAAAAATTCTAAAATTATGATTAATGACTTAGATACAACACTTGACAATAACTGAAATCGTTTCAAAACACATTACCAATCACAGTCGAAAATTTACTTCCTGGGAGATTTAGAATTTATTCTTGGATTGCACGGGATCATTGAACAACGCATAATATATCACTACTTTCATTGACAACAATGACCTCTGACAAGACATATCACCTGAGACGATAGAAGGCCACCTACCAAGCAATATTCAAAACAAGCGAAAATAGATAAGTGCAGCTTGAACTTTTGGATATCAAATAGAGACTAGGGAAGAAAGTGAAATCGTTGGTACGGACGGGGTTGACGGAACAAGCGCCCTTCTGTGCACGCAGATGGAGGGGATGAAACGGCTCGTAGAAGCTCGCGATTGCAGGGCTACACTGCGAGAATCGAGTTGAGAGTTGATATTGCGACGGAAGACGAGCTCTCAAGGATATCTATCAGGATTAGAAGTGAACATAACGCAGACGAAAGGGGTCAAAGACCTGATGGTCCTTTAAAAATTTGGACAAAAACAAATCAGTACATCAACTCGAATTATATATTCATATTTAATACTTCCGCGTATTCTAGTTCAGCGACTACTTTATTTAATCTACCTACCTATGCAATAGATATAAAAAAATATGAACATTTTACATTACTATCTCGATTTATTACTATTATTATATTATTTTGTGTTCTATGTAAATGCTATATTTACTTAATTCAATTTGAATATATAAGGGGTGTCATGAAATTAACAGGACATAGAGCAAGAGTAGAATCTTGACGACAAAATAATGCGAGGTAGCCAGACTTTACCTTGGTCAAAAGTTGATGGTTATAAAGATTGTATCTTGCAAAGCAAAAATTTAATTTTCTGACGAGAAATTCAAATTTATTTTGACGTCACTAGTAGAAGACGTTACTTAGGGCACATCATGCTTCTTTTAAATATGACTATTGAAACAATCGATTCTCCTATCTTTTTATCTGAAAAGTACACCTTGTTGAAGTAGTTAGGAGTAACCGTTTTCGAAATAATCCTATTTGAAATACTCAATTCACCGAGTAAAATCTGTTTTGGTTGCAGTAAAGTGCCTTCTCTGCTGAAACTACAGCAAAAAATTATTCAGAATGGTACATTATGCCGGCGTGCAATTTTTCAAGAAGATCGCCTGCTTTGATGAAATCTTTGTGGTTTGATGAAACCATTGTTGAAAATTTAAGTTAATAAATGTTAGGTTACGTAGCCTATTTGTATGAAAATATTTTTTTGCGACTGAATGGAATAATTTATCAAAAATTTGTAACAGGTAGAATTTATTTAAAAAACGTGTTAGATTTTACCAGAAAAAAATTGTAACAATTAGAAAATCCATAAAAAAATCTGTATATTTTATTAATTGAGGTTTAAGACATTTGTGCAAATCGGTAATTAATATTAATTGCATCAACAAGTCTTTTACCGATAAGTGTATTTGCATATATTAAATTTAATTTTAATCGTTCAACGCATTTCCGTTTTATAACTGATTGAATTTTTTTCAAAAACTGAGCTAAGGGTGGCTAGCCGGTACATGCATTTCAGGAACACTGTGTAGGCAATTTTGTCATTAATACAAGATGCAAATTAATGACCATTTTACCATTTTTATACAGAATATATTTGAGAAATTAATCAAAATGTAGTCAAAGTTACATTAAACTTTTGCCTACAAATTTGCTATTTGTTTAAAAATGATGCTGCAGAAGACATTCTGATGTCAATTAATCACTATTTGGATCAATAAAAAAATTCTCTTTTAGACCCCGTTATTCATGATAAACTTTCATTACCTTTTACAATTCTTTGGTGGATGTAATACATTTTTGCGCTGAAGTTGGTAAAATTAACTAACACTAAAAATGCTATTTAAAAAATGATATAACATCTACAGTATACAAATAGTACCTTCATTTTAACAAAACTATCAGATATTGCTCATAAATTTATATAATGCTCGAGTTAAACACATTTTATTTAAAGCAATATCTTTATAGATTAATTTAAGGTAGGTAAAAGTATTTGAGAATAAGGTACTAAACTTTTATTAGTAACAAGTCGTGCAGTAAAAAGGATGTTTTCTCTATATCTGACACAAACTTACAACTTACAAAGTTGCTTAACTTGATAAAAAAAAGTTCAATTGAAAGTTTACTATCTTAACTCCCAAACGAACTCAACATACTCTAAAGCCATGCACAACTATAAACTAATTCTCGTGTTCAATATTATAAAAATAGTGATATGCTAAATTAAAGAAAATCACAAAATTCGTCGTCTCCATTTTCTCATTGCATAGCTTGTGTATATATTTTTTAAATAATATAGCAATAGCCATTAACATTATAACCTTATTATAATTATGTTTTATTTGTAGGTATATGTATGTAGGTTTACAAGATAGTTTTTAAATTATATATTTTCTAAAATGTATAGTTAATTAGATATGTGGTTAAAAATAAAAATAATTATGGAATAACCTGGCCATTGATCCAAACATTTCTAAACTAAAACGACATTGTGCAACAAATCCTGTGGTCTATTAACAAAGTTCACAGACATTATATTCTATAAACTACTATTAATAAACAATACGTTAGTGATATGACTAAAAGGCACTAGCATCTTCCTTCCACGTATCTTTTAAAACCTTTCTAACTAAACGTATTGCATAACGTTTAACATATTTCCAGACGATCAATATTACACGCTTGAAATACTGGTTCTGCTTAGCTACAGCAGGCTTACATATTTTTCATCAAAAATAACATATATAAATCATGATCGATTTGTGGTAAAAAAAATATTTATACTCTTAAAATTATGAATACATTTCAGTTCTGATAAAAGTTCCCACGATATTAATAGAATTATTTAGATGCCAAATGCCCTCGATTATAATAACATGATGTATATGAAAGATCAGTTACTTAAAATTGAAACAGTTGAACACCAAAAGCTTCGTAGACCGAAGGTGAGTCTGAGCCTTCGCTCAATTGTGACGAGAGTCACTGAAGATGCCGATTGTGAAAAGCGGTGAAACATTTGGAAACATAGGATGCGATAAGTTACAAAGGGATCTCAACAGACCGCTACTGTCTGAAAAGCGGTTCCTACCGTAGCAGTTGCCATATGAACAATAATGAGTAAAATTAATATATGGGCGGACCCAGGGGTTTTGATAGCGTGTCCGTCACCACAGAACCTGAGAACAACAGAGAGAGGTCCAAGGATTCTCAGTCAAAACTATCAAACCTGTGCATGCATATGCTTTTCTATTTGTCTAACGTGAGGGTTGTGGAAAATCGTTCGGTTTACCATGCTTACTAGCCCACTATGAACCTAAAAATGAAAAGAGACAAATATTTTTTAAGTAGACAATTGCTATCCTTCGTTTTCCATCAACTTGAGAAAATGATCCAGGTCAACCATCAATGAAACATGTCATGTATACGTCACTGTAATCAGAACCGATGTAGATTCTAAAAATTATAAATATTTTATGCATTCGTTTGAGATATCAAAAAAATACTGAAACATCGGTCTTTACTGTTTTTTTTAACACATCGAAGCGGAAAATAGAGTAGAATGTTATCTGAAAATGCCTATAGAAAATCTTGTGATATATACGTACACAATTGTGACTTGATCATAAAATCATCAAGTATTGCTTGTGCAGATTTACCTGTTGTGACAGTGCTGGAAAATCGTCGGTTTGCACAGAATTTGAGCCAAATGCATGTCAGTCCACTATGATCCTAAGAATGAAAAAAGATAAAAATTTTTTAGATGCCCGATTGCTATCGTTCGTTTTGGATCGGTCAGTGGTCGCGCGGTTTAAGGTGTCAGTACTTGAATCGAGGTGACTATATCGCTGTGGGTTCGACCCCCGTAGCCGGTAGACCGTATATAAGCTATATTCGTGGAGAGGGTTGGCACCTTCTCTGCGGGTATGGTAGGGTAGAAGAAGAGAGAGAGAGAGAAGCTTGGGTCAATGTGAGATATTGATACTGGTTGACGTTTGACTACCCCCCTAATTAATGCAGTTTTCCAGTTTTTCCTCATTCCTGCATTGAATGCTGGTTAGGGCCTACCAACGTAAGTCGTTCCTGGGCTTGCTTAATAATAATATGCCGCCTCTCTCCCGCACAAGTATTCGACTTCTGGGCTAATCCACGTGATTAGAATGAGGGGTAGAGATATTGTTATTATTATTATTATTTGTGATTAACTTTTTAGAAAAAATGATCCAGGCCATCCATCAGTGAATGACCCACATATTCATCGCATCGATTTTCCTATTCGAAAACACATCCATCACACAAATCGGACAGATGCCTATTTTTAGTTAGTGTTTGCCGTTCCTGACCTAAGGCAACGAATGGGAAGTAGAGGCGTCAATCAGACCTTGAATATCATTTTGCGTTGGATCCCCTAAAATTCCCATAGAACTATCACGATGTGTAATCGCTCTGTGTTCTACATCCACCTTTCATCCAACTTCGTCGACGCATCATTTATCATTGTTTTTTGTAGTTTAGCACCCTAAACGAGACAAACTCGAGTCCTTATATCATTTTCCTACGAAGATATTTTTGGAAAGCGTGTGAAAATAAATACAAGTTATTATAGGGAAGGAAATTATTGATATAAAATATTAATAGCACTGATCAATACTATTGTAAAAATACGTCCTAAACTTGGATGTAAAACTCAGTGTACGTACTACGTAGTTGGAATTTAGTTTGTATTTACTAAATTTATACCGGGTGCGATCAAGCAGTCTTTACATATTGTTCCTACTCTAGATACAATTCTTTAAGAATGTTATACTAACTCCAATATTTTTTTTATTTGAATCATAGCTATATGTATAACCAAAACTTGAATTACTTTTGTAAAAACCATGAAATTTACAAAATAGGAAACATTAATTTTATTTGTTTTCTATTTATTTTTATATTTTATCACCTGTGAAATCTAAAATTACTTAGCAAAACTAATTATATAATGCGACAAAAGTATGAAAAGATGTTTCTATGAAAATACTAGTATATTTGAATTACCCAAAATCTCATACTGAAAAATATAGAGAAATAAGATGTTGACAGGAAAACAGAAAAAACTATTTCGGAATGGGAATTTTGATCAAAATAATTTCATTAAGAAAATATTTTCTGCGAGTAATAAAATAATCAACTAAACAAAAAAAACTATCATTATGCTTCAAATAATTTCAGAAAATATCACATCTGACATGTCAATTTAGTTTTCGATTGTTCACAAACTTTTGTAACATAGTTTTTCGCATATAGGGCAGTAGTTCCGGAGGTAGGTAGAATATATAATATTCACTTCGAATTGTTTTTGTTACAAATAGATTTACAAAAACTCATTCTTGTTATTTTTGTTTCTACTAAATAAAAAAATAATATCTGAATAAAATATATTAATTATATGGCATCTTTAAATGGATTTTTTGCTATTTGGAATAATAACTTTTCATTAATTTTCAACACCCTGTCTATCAAAAATGAAGATTTTCTGCACATGAGTGAAATACGGCACTAAAGCTCCGCAATAGAGTTACACTCTGTATATATTAATCAATTATTAAAACCACAATTACCATCACTAAAAATGAAATGAAAGTTAAATAAAACAATTATCAGAACGTTTAGCATACAACATAACATCACTTGTTTGACAAATACTGGATTAGCCATGGATGATTTCAGTAGGCCACAAAACGTCGAATGTGTAGTGCATATATTCAGTGATATAATGGTTTTCCGCGATCACGTATATTATTATTCATTCAAGGCGTACCGTTGAGAACAATGAACATGTAAAAATAGCTTTTCAACAAAGTCCATCGCATTCAAACAAAAATAAGTTTTGGACATTTTGAATACATCTCTTCGATCAATTTTAAAACACAGTGTTTGCAACTTCGTACAAAATGGAGATTAAACAACTAAATGATCAGAATAAAACATATTTTATAATTCTTTAGAGTTATCGATTGGAGCATTTCCAACAGAATGGTTGTGTGGAAAACCAAACCTACAGGTATTGAACGAACAGCCAAGAAGTTTATCTTCTGGTGTGTTTTTATGTTAGAACATCAGAAGTTATCGATTTAACATTTTTTGAGGTGACTAATAAAACTGTAACAGTAACAGTTAACTCTGATCGGTTTTCGTTAAAAAACTTTCTCATGCCTGAAGTAAGAAGATCTAACCTCCATAACATACTGCTCCAACCGGATGGTGCTACTGTGGATTGTACATGCTGAAAGAGCTGTCGACTATTATCAGTCACTGCACGTATTTTTTTCTGGAAGAACTGATCTCCCGATTTAGTGACATTCGGTACGAGAGACAGAACCATGTAATTCGCGTACGGACTACATTTACTTAAACATATTACATATATTGTTAATAAATGCCTTACGTCAGGTTCTTGTCCAAGTGTTTGGAAAGTTGCTCATGTTTTCACTGTTCCTAAAAATTCTAATCCAACAGAAATCTCTCATTTTCGTCCTATAAGTATTTTGCCAACCATTTCTAAGGTATTAGAAAAAATAATACATGAGCATCTTACTTTATATTTGGAGAAATTTAACATTTTGCCATCATCTACTCAGTCTGGATTTAGAACTAACCACAGTACTACTACTGCTCTGTTGCACGTAACTGATGTACTCTACAAAATTTGTGATTCTGGTGATAATGCTTGTCTATTGCTGTTGGATTATAGTAAGGCATTTGACACCATTGATCACTCTACTTTATGCCTGAAACTAAAATATTTTGGCATCTTTCCTAATACTGTTATTTTTTTTTGAGTTATTTATCAAACAGAAGTCAAAAAGTTGTTATTGATAATAATTTTTCTTCTACCTTGCATCAATATGCTGACGACTGTCAATTAATTTTTCGTATCCATAATAGTTGTATCAATTTAGCTGTTCACAATATTAATGTGGACTTGGCCAGTATTGCTTCTGTATCTCTTAAGCATGGTTTAATTTTGAATGAAGCAAAAACTGAGCTCCTCTTATTTGGCAAGAATAATAGTAAAATTATAAATAATCTGGACTTTACAATAAGAGTTAATAATAAAGTTATCGTTTCTACAAGCTGTTGTAAAAACTTAGGACTTTATTTTAACAATAATCTTAGGTTTTCTGGTCATGTAAGAAGCATTATTAAAAAGTCTTTTGCTAAGTTAAAGATTTTATTTATTTATAAGGAAATTCTTAGTCAACAAGTAAAATTAAAATTATGTGACTCCTTAATTCTTAGTTACTTATTGTGACACAGTTTATTGGCCTGCGATTCTAAACAAAGATAAAGAGAGTTTACAAAAAATTCAAAATGTTTGCCTGAGATTTAGTTATGGGATAAAGAAGTATGATCATATTACTCCATCATTTGTACATTCCAAATTGAGCGCTTTCAGTTACATTTGGCTTGCCTTATTTATAAAGTGGATAAATTTAAGTCTCCTAAATATTTATATGATAATTTATTGAAAGGATGCAGTTTCCATAACCTTCCTACACGTCTCTGCCATGTTTGAAAGAAGTTTTACGTATAATGCAGTTACATTATATAACAAGCTACCTTTAAAAATTAAAAATTCTTCATCTATTTATTCTTTCAGAGAACAATTCAAAACCTTACTCTATTCCAAACAAAATCTTTTGTAGTTAAAGTTAATTTGTTCTTGCCCTTTTTGTGCGGATAACATTTTTACGTTCAATTAATCTGTGCTATCTTTGTGTGTGCTGGGATGGTTGGGTGGAAGAGCAGCATGTGTTGCACTCCGCCATCCCTGTTTATCCTATTTTTTGTATACTGTCCTTTTGGATGAAATAAAGACATTTTATTATTATTATTATTATTATTATTATTATTACTCTTCGAAAGAATTTCTCAAATACTTCAGGGCTAGAATATTTCAAAATGAAATACATAATAATAAATGCGATATATTACAGATAGTAATATTGTATTGTATTTTCTACATTTTATAGCAATGTATAACTATACATTCTCACGGAAGTAACTTGAAACAGAAACAGGATTAAAAAGTAAAATTGTGTATATCAGGAATAAACATATCACAATATTTTTCAACCAATCGTTCCTACTGAAAACCACATTGTCTAACCCCATATCAACAAATAACATTTTTTTGTCTTAAAATATTATGAAAAATAAAACCACTATAACTAATTTAACCAACTTTGAATATTTCTGTCTAATAATTCGAGGTATTGACTTTACGTATTATTATCAAACAAACATAATTAAAAAAGCCATCAATTCTTCCTGGCTTGAGCTTAATCTGAACTGAATTGATTTTCCCTTCCAAAACGCGTAATTCCTATTGATAGATACGAAAAAGTGCGAGCGCATTCCGCCCTCATTCCATAACTTATTCAACGATCTGGATGCTCTACAGGTTCCACTATACTAGAAATTTAACGTTATTTATGATCATAAAAATGTTAATTTTCTCATAAAAGCTAAATTGGCCTGTCTTTCCCTAAATGTCAAGAAAATCGATATTAAATTTCATTAATTAAATCCATCAGTCTTTAAAGATCTCATTCAAAATTATGTTTCTGGCATTTTCCCCATAATAACTAATTATATTTGTAGACGTTTTCGCTTATCGATTATAATTTTAAAAATACGGGTTAGGCTGTCGGTGATTTTTGTTGATGTTTCCGAAAAACATATGTCAAGAAACATTAACCTGACTTCCTTGTGTTTAACAAAGACAACATATGTGATTTTACACTGACTACAACTCGGTCGGCAACGTGACTGAAGTATGAATATTTTGGAAGTACGCGAAATTTAGCAAAGTTACATCTATGGCCACTAACTGCTACATGCTGGACATGTAAGGCCAGATAAGAAGCGTTTTACATTGCAGTAGATACCATTGAAAGATAATCGCAATTAGGCGATAACGATATTTGCAAAAACGGAAGAAGAGAGCTAATAAGTTCAAAACCGGTATATACGTGGTGGGTAGCTGACGAATGACGCTGGCTGTTTGCTATATGTTTTTCCAGTGTAATTCAATGCTGGTCGGAGCTTTAGCCGGCATAGTAGTTGTTCCCGTAATTCTGCTTTGGCATTTTGGAACTAGCTTATGGAAACGGAAATCGCATTATCGACACTGATACAAGGCATGCTTAAGTTTACTTAGGTAAAGACCTATCATAATCTGACGTCTACTATGCGAATATCATTGTTTGATTTTTGAGTGCAATAATTACATATAATAAGACTAATTATTGCAAAACAGAGTACGCATATATTTGACAAGGTATACACATGTACTATGGGAGAAGACCTTCAGAATTGACTGATCAGTCCAAGCTTCAAGGAACAAATCTGCAAAGCATAGCAAATACCCGTTTGTAAAACGAAACAAGTTTCAAGTTTTGGTGGCAACTGTTTTCTTTTGATTTTCCATCTAAGTGAAACAATAGATACTTCCGTATATAATATTTTTTCACAATGTAACTAAAAATTAAATTTTCAAGTTCAAATGTTTATATTGTTACAGAAAATACTCTCATAATTTTTGACCCATTGTTGTGTTACATCCTGTATAAATGGTAGGTTTATTATGAAAATAAAACAATCTTTATGAATGTGTAATAGGCAGAATTTTTTAAAGAACTTTAGGGAGACTCGATACAATACTTCGAAGATAGCTTTATATTGATTCAATCATTTCAACTCAAGTTCTGACGAAATCCACTTGGAAATGGGACCTATTTTTGGAGCGCGACGTTTCCATTCTCTGCTTCATCAATGCTGGCACATAAAAGACGGTTTATTGCATTTCAGCCATTACCCAACAGCGGTGGAAGTGTAATTTTCTAACTTGGCATTATTTCTTTAATTAACCATTGGGTTTGGGACGCTCATTTTATTAAGTGCCTCGCCGCAAATTGATGCATATTAAGTAATTCTAATTTCTAAAAATTCCGAGATTTACAGATTGGAATAGAAAGAATATAAATAACATCCTTCTATGTACATATACAGGGTGATTCAGTCATAATGTAATTAATGTTAAGCGCGTACTCGGAAGGAGTAATAAAGACATAAAATCCAAAATAAAATTTTTTGCTCGAATCTTTAAAATAAATAAAAATCGACCCATAACTGCCTGTAATACGCCGCTACTGGTACGTTCGAGCGTTGAAGCAGGCCGACACAGTGTTGACTTGGAAGCTGTGAATGAAACGAACCGCCAGCGGTCAGTAACAGTCTGAAACGGGAGTTCAAACAATGACTTGAATTTTTTTTCAGCGTAAATATGCATTGCAATTTTTTTTAGTCGCGTATTCGTATTATACTCATTTTTCCTTATTTCCTCTTAAAATTAATGACATTATGACTGAATCACCCTGTATATCAGTCAGGGAAAGACGTAGTATGTATTTAAGTATATAGTTAGGTACAAACTGATAAGAAAGTACTTACGTAATTCGACAAGAAAAATAAACAATATTTTTGCCTTTATAACATTTTACATCAATTTTTTTCTCATTGTATTTAATTTTAATATGTACAACTTGCACCAATTAAGAACATTATTAGTAAAACTAAAGATGGAAGGACACACTGGAGCTGTAGTAAGGACTGAGCACTATCGAAACAAAGACGGCTGGCAACTTTACAAATGAGAGACATTTTTGTATTTTAACTCTTAAAAAATATATATTATACAAAAGAGATAAATCTGCTGAATTATCAACACTTATATTCAATTTTCTAATCTAGTAGCATTTGATAAAAATAGCTTGTTTGCTTTTACTTAATTATGTCAATACTAAGGTCTAAAAAAGAGTGTTGTAGAAATCTGTACCATTATACCATTTTAATAAATAGAATTCAGGATAAAATTTTTTGCTGGCAGTTTCCATATATCTTGTACTCCTATAAATATTGCACATTTTTTTAAATTAATATTGTACGAATTCTAATATATTACATGTAATGCCACTAAAGAATAGTGTGAAAAGGAAAATGGAAAATATAATTTACATAAAAGCTTTTACAGTATAACAACAAATTTTTATTATTAAAACTATAAAGTTCGAAGGTAAATTATCATATGTACCATTAACATGATTTTTCGCGTATATTTTACAGTGGATGTATTATTTGACGAAAATGAAGGATTTTACTAATTACGTGAGGAGGAATTAATATAGGCGCCAAAATCCACAAGCCCACGATTAAATATAAACCTGAACCTCTGCAAACATTCCTGAAAATTTTATAGGAATTCACTAATATTTTTGACCTGGTAACTACTATACATATATTCTATACACAGTGTTAGAACTAAACTAACTTTGCTAAAACGCCGAGATGGAATCAATCGCCCAATATCATTTCAATAATGTTATAACAAAACCTATCGTAATTAAATATAATGTACTCGATACACGAGCATATGCATAAATTATTTTTGTAATATAATAATTATATTATAAACTTCTAGACAAAATTAACGCATTGAACTTAAAGACATAAACGACATAATTAAATAAATTTAATGAAAACTCGAGGGAGTAACCACTGGGATTAAAATTGTGACAAGATTTCGCAAAATAGAGATTTCCAAGGAATTTCGTGGAATTCCGGGTAGTTTCAAGAAGTTTCTAAGGATTTCACATTTGATAAAAATTACATCGAAAATTACTATACTTATGATACAAGGTTATATTTCGAGGGTCAAAATATAATGGACTCACGTTACCTTAGTCCAAAATTTTATAATTTCCGAGACACAGCGGTGTTTAGTTTTTTCTCAATAACTTTATTATAAATTGTAGTAAATACATAAAACTTGGTAGGGGTGAGTTTTCCGACACAAGAAATTCAAATATGGCCTCGAATTTGCTGTTAATTGTAGAGAGCGTCACATACAGTACTAACATACATGCCCATGCATTCAAATCATTATAAATTTTGTGTGCACTTTTGTATTGATTGTTTAATCAATAATTTTTAATCTGTTACCTACTGTCTTCTTTGATACTTTATTAAGTACTATCAAATTTTGGACTAAGGTAACGTAGGTCCATTGTATTTTGACCCTCGAAATATAACCTTGTATCATAAGTATAGTAATTTTCGAGGTAATTTTTTATCAAATGTGAAATCCTTAAAAACTTCTTGAAACTACCTAGTGTTAGATCATCATATCTTGGCTCCAGGAACATGCGACAGCATTTTGTCCAGATCTTTTAGAGACAGTCTGTGCTGGATGTACAGACATCAAAAAGTTATGATGATATAAATGTATGTGAAGTACTGTAGGTGACGCTTTCTATAGTTGACAGCAAATCCGCTGATACAGGGTGTATCTTAAGTGATGACTAATTTCAAGGGGTGATTCCTTGTCATATTTTAAGCAAAAAAGTGCATATGAACATCGGTCCGCAAGTGCTTCGTTACCGAGATACAGGGTGTCAAAGTTGGGAAAATAAATCGCATTTTCTTAAATATCTTTCGACTGATTCGAAATAATTTAATGAAATTTCATACACGGGGTTTTTTTGGAACGACAAATTCAAAACTGTGGTCAATTTAGGTGTATTACGTAAAATGCGATTTATTTTCCCAACTTTGACACTCTGTATCTCGGTAACGAAGCACTTGCGGACCGATGTTCATATGCACTTTTTTGCTTAAAATATGACAAGGAATCACCCCTTGAAATTAAAGTCATCACTTAAGATACACCCTGTATATTAGTTTCTTGTTCCAGAAAATACCATTGGCTCAAAGATTGACAAAAAATGTGAAATTGACAATTTTTTAGAATTAGCGATTTTTTTGTTCTAAGTTTTGCACAATAGTTAAATAGTTTCACAAGATGCGAAGCGCCGAAATTAACCCTTGAGTTAACCCTCCACTTGCCCTGTCCTCCAGGTACAAGGTTTGTGGTTTTAATGTTTATAAACTTTTAGAGAAACCAGTGGATAGGGGCATTCATTAAAAAATCGAACGTCGAAGTGCAAAGTCAATAAAATGAAACAAAGAACATTAAACTTTGAACACAAACTGCCTTCCAGTAGTTCCAAACAACCGTGTGTCGTGCACTTAATAATGTGAGGTGGAACCTACGTTATTCGCAAAATGGAAACGTGATAATAACGTCGATAATCACGCAAGGTGGACAGTATTGTCAATCTTTACGGGTAGATTTACCTCCAGATGACGCGGAATTCGCAGGATTTCCAAGGATTTCGCAAAATTTGTGACAAGATTTTCACGAGTGGTTACCCCCTCGTGAAATTAAATTTATACAATCACTTGAGAAATAAGTCAGGAAAACATGATCTTATATGTAAGATTAGCTTACAAATTATCATTATCTCTGAATGTTTTTAAAAAACTTTAGTGGTACATTAATTTTGTTCAGGAGTTTATTATTTTCTTTTATTAAAAAAATCTTTAGGAGCAAATAACCCTGAATCGATGGAATTCACAAGCTTATCTGCCTAATTCCAATAATCGTATGATGTTTTATTTATAACGAGGCATATTTAAATATTGGTTATAATGACGTAGAACTTCCGACGATATAGATTGGTGATAAAGTAAAGGGGGAATTTTGTGGCATAGTTCCAGAATACAGTGATATATCGACAGAAAAAAAATTAAAGGTTATAACCCACAAAATAAAAAAATGCGTAAACAAAGTACACACAAACTTGTAGATAAAATTTACTTCATAGTTTCGGAATACATTATACCTGTACGTATTTACTGTATACATTCCCGATATATGAAATTTCATCATTTCATTCATTAATATGTTATTAAAGTTTGCATAAAAAACTGAGGATAATCGTTTATATTAACAAAAATAGTACTATAATTAATAATTCGATGTTATATGTTTTTGATACTGAAAATTAAAATTCCATATACTGATCACAATTAACTTTACTTATGCTAAATTTCAATAGAAAACAAATCAACAAAAAATTGCGGAGGTATAGCTGTTTTGTTAAGTAAATTAAATTTGATTAAATATTTTATTTTCAATTAATATAGCGTGATAAAAAACAGGTAGTAGTTTTGAAGGAGAGAAGTCTATACTTGTATATTGCACCTATCTAACTACCTATTTCGCGCCAAATCCACCAGTTTAAAGATCAATGTTGACACTGAGAAAAAAGTCCAGCCTACTCAAGTGTATTGTCAACAAATGCCGTCAAATTGTTTAAAGGTGCTCGAAAATATTCAATATTTTGACCAAACACTTCAGTATTATGTATGGGAACACAGTGAACATTTTCAATAATGTAAAAAGCTTCCGAATAATTTTTATTTTCGTCCATTCGCAATAACTTAGATCTGTGGTTTAAATTAACACAGTAAAACGCCATTATGTAGCTAATGTAATCAGCTTCAAATTAATGTGAGACAATATATCTTAAATCATATAAAATTACTGGGTGGGAGATTGCCCCCTTATGGAGAAGTGACAGATAATAAATATTCTTTAGAAATTTGTCTCCTCATAATCGCTAATTTTTAAAATTTTAGTTTAAGCTGAATAGAAATATAACTTTATATTTGCCATATCGCGTGCGTTAAATTTATCAGAACTTTGCAGGGTGTTCGCAATATGAGCGCATTTATTTTGATTTGTGATAAATTGTACCAAACAAAACATATTACTTAATAGAAAAAAATCTCTGACCAACGGCAACAAAATTATGATATCAAACAGATCTTGAATATGTAACAACGTCGTATACATTGATGCAAGGCGTTTGTACATAATAATCACAAATACACCTAAACATACTTACTGAGAATGGTATTCTTAGAACAGCTCTTTTCATAAAACAGAATAAAATTTGAAACAGTTAAAAATTGTTGAAAATGACTTGCAATCCTTGCGAAAATCGTTTACCGTACAAACGTCGCGTAGCCAGAGAATTTTGCATGGAATCCTCATAAATTAACATGTTATACAGCTGGTCATGGTTACTATAAATTGTTTCATTTTTGTTTATGTATACTCACAAATATCAAGCAGGCACTAGAAAAGAAAAACCAAACGCAGTACTACTATGACTAATAATGCTTTTAGGCCGTACTCGTTTTCTTGAAACAGTGTTTTCGACAAGTACAAGTAATTTTCGACATTTAAGAACTGAAATATATACAGTTTGGCAAATAAGAGGGATGTTATCTCATGCCACCTGCAAATATTCAAAGATACCGAAGTAAAACGAATATATAACAATTGCGCGGTCTAACCAACACATTTTTAGGTACCGAAATATTTCAAAATACGTAGGATTTTTTTTTAATTCAGCTGTAGATGTAATTATTGTTATAACATAAACTTACATAGGTCTGCACATAAAATTATTCACTTTTGTGTTTTGTGTTGAAATGTGGGTTAGAATAACAAAATAATGTGTGTCATACAAATGCAGTTTACAAGTTATATTATTTGAGGAGAATTTAAATAGTAAAAGTAGATAAACAAAACTTCAATAATTTTATTTGTGATATTACTTTTGCTCTACGTGTTTTATTTTACGACATTTCTGTACTTAAAAAACGCCACAAATTTGATAATTTTACGGCGAATGTCAGTGATAGGACTTTCCTTCCTTCCTTTGAATTTGAAAATTGTATTATTTAAAATACACTTACATTACATATTAAACTAACAATTAAACTAATTAAACTAAAACATAAAAAAACTCAATACATCAATTGAGATTTTTTATACTTTTGTTCAATAATTACTGTGTTTATAAGCTCTAAAAAACGTTCTGCTTTCAAGGTTACCCACAATATGTATGATATATGATATTATTCCGAGAAACAATTATTATGCGTAATTTTATTTACTCTGTGTATTTATTTTACTAATAAATGTCTCCTCCTTTATAAAACATGCCCCTATCGTAATATTGCGTGCCCTTGTGAAATAAATATCTACGTTAAAGGCCTAGGACAAAGCACATTTCACCGGGCGACAAAGTGCACGACCCACTTCCCACTTTTAGGATATTGATTTCCTCGTTAATTTAAATGTGATGAAAAGATTAAAATGATTAAATTATCGGTCACAAGTTATTGACGGAAGGTTCAGCAATTACAGCACGAACAGTGAATTCAAATTAGGTGGCCACTTTCGTTTCTCAGAACGTCAATAACTCGAAACGTGAAACATGAAATGAATATAATTGGTTAATGGGTATGTATGAAGAATACAAAAATTAAAATAATTATCGATGATCGCCTACGGCGGCATTCTTTTAGTATGTGTGGAAATCCGGCCACTGAAACTGTCCAATCAGCCTTACCATACCATATTACGTGTTGAAAATTCCTAAAAACCACGATGCATTGAGAACGTAAAAATGTTAAGTGGAATTACAAGACAAAACAAATTGCAACCGTAATTTTCTTAAAGTAAATTAATTTGTTACGGTACTACAGATGTAAAAGTCATGTTAATATGTAGGTATAACTATATTACAAAATTATTTAAAAAAGCTAAATTACGTAGTACATATTTTTTTATGGAGACTGGAATAAATATACAGGGTGTCCAGAATATGCCAATATTGAAAGGGCTTCTATATCTGACCGAAAGCAAAAAAAAACTCTTACGTAAAATTCAAAGCTGTGTTATGCAATTGCAAACTAAGATAAGGTAAGTAAGGTTAAGTACACTTAGGACAAAGTAAAATCCCTTTTAACATCATTTCTTTTATGCATCAGTATTAATGAGGTAAATAATAGCAGACTTCCTAAAAATCCTTCAAACTATAACCTGTGACAACATTGCAATCCAAAAAGAATTACAAAGGACAAAAGATACACAGGACTGCCAGCCTGAGCTATGCGAACAACATCCACCATAGTAACGGAGGTAATGCTATCTCTAACACCTTTGGATAATCATCTAAAAGAAGTGGTCGTGACAACTATGCTTCGCCTCAAGAATAATGGTATTATATCAGATATATGATGTGGACAAGTCAGAGGTCGCGAGTAAAATGGGGTCGTCAGAAAGATGCTCCTTCTGTAGGCAGACACTGACAGTATTTCTCTCAAGTTTGCGATTGACAAACCCTACACGGTACTTATCAGGCATGGGGAGACTGACAGTGAGGATGTAATCGACATCTTCACAGACTGATCAAAAAGAAAGGAAGATGCAAAATGTGGCATGTATTCCATATCCCTACATATTCGGTATCAGTGGGAAATGGACATGCATGTTACTGTGGTACAAACAGAATTAGCAGGTATAACCACAGCCGCCAAAGAAAGTGCCCGTAAACACAAAAAGGGCAAAACCATTAGAATCTACACATATATTAAACAATCACTACTGACCTTACGTAATAGATCAGAATGGAAATGCCACCAGGCAGTGGTAATGGCCTCGAGCGATGCAACGAGCAATAAAGTAGCTGACAAGATGGCCAGGAGTGCAGCGGGTCTCAATATTTTTGGACCTGGTTATGTTTGAATTATTATTGAAGGATACACAAAGAATTTAGAAAATTATGGGATGAACCAAATAGCTGTCAATTTGCTAAGGAGTTCTTAGAATACCTCTACAAGGATACAGCCAAAAACTACCTGGCTATGTCAAGACCAATCTTCGCCTGGTGACAGATATTCAAATTGGACACTGTTGGTTAAGAAAACACCTCTAATATACGAGGAAGTGTGAAACACCTCATTGTATTGATTGCGAACAGGAATATAAGACCTTTTTCTCTGCTGCTGCTTGGCGACTCAGGTGCATTGATTTCCTAGTGGGAGGAAGCACAAGGAGCCCAATGGGACCTAAGCGCTGTAGCTTGCTAGGCTACACTGTTTACAATTCCAGAACAATGCAATTTATTACCTGAAGCTGTTAACCTCAAATTAGTTGTGCATTGTAGATGTTCATACTTTATAAGTGTATTGTGACTAGTGTGTTTCGTTTTTTTATACTTAATGTTTATGAATGTACATAAATAAACAAAAATGGAACTTTATAGTACTGTGCTGTATGACATGTTATTTAAGGTGAATGTGGACGTTTGTACGGTGAATATTTATTATAGGTGAACACTTTATTATATTTTACTATGTTGTGAGAAAAGCTATAAGAAAACCATTTACGGTAGCTGTTAAATAGTACTTGTGACTGTTATGCAGAAATATCTAACACGGTAATTCTGTGACTCGTCGCATTTTCAACATCTGTTCGCTGTCAACATTATTACTAATGCTAATCAAAAAAATTACCAAGTTCGTTATGTTTGTTTGTTGTAATTTATTACACAACAAAATAAAGGCACTCATATTCCAAACAACCATATTATTTCAAGAGTAAGGTTTGCTACTAATAGTTATTAGTTAGACCTAATCTAAGTAAATTGCTTAAAAATATATCTGAATGTGTTTAAGAGATATAGGGCATGTTTCATTTTAGCCGTCTCTTTTTACGAGATGGAATAATTTTCTTTTAATGGTACCTATTGTTTTATTTTTGTGAGAAGATTTTTTGTAGATTTTGTTCAGATCTGACGATCCCAGTTTCAAGTTTTCACAAATGAGATACTAGTTTTTATTTGATATTGAAAATTTGTGTAAATAATTATAGAATATTATTATAATACTGTTTATTTAATTCACATGGAAAATAAATGGCTACTATAACCGAAAAACGTAAGCTAACAGATTTTTTGTAGATTTTTTTCAGATGTGACGATCCCAGTTTCAAGTTTTCATTAGTCTTCGGGATTTGTTCTTTATAAAGTAATTCTACAACCGGATTCTATTCGTACATTTAATTTATGATGTTTCTGTATACATATACCTAACAAAATCTACAAAACAATAATTCGATTTGGAAGTTCCTTACGATTCGAGAACAAAAAACTTTTCTCGATAATAACGCCACAGTATAAACGCGCTGGCTAAAAAACTTCTCTAATTTTGTTTGGCTGGAAGGGAAATGCCACCGCTTTTTGAGCCGTCTATGCTGACACACCTCTTTAGAAACCTGTATGAAATCACGTTCCCCGACATGACGCGGAATACTAGAAATGCATAATGGAATGACTGAGCCACTTGAAACTGGGTAGACAGGTATCAGACTACACGAATGAGAAATGAATAACGTTGAGTAAAATTACGTAACATTATAACTATAAGACAGCCTTGCGATCCATTTGCTGCTGCTGCTTCTTTTATTTTTACGCATTGTACCTACGTACGTTTTGTATAAAGTTACATAGTAAGAAAATCCATCAGTAGATAAACTTAAGGAAGTAATTTTATTTTGCAGCCTGATAAATTCGTCGGTCATTATACGTATATGGACCTGATAAGATAGTGGTTTAATTATCAAATTCGCAAATGGTTTTCGTGTCGTTATTTCTATCATTAACATGATATAAACGTTATATTCGTAATATACTAGTGTGCCAAACTTTACAGATTTTTTGAAAAATAATAGCACTTAGCTTATAAACTTGTGTCCTAATTTTATTAAAGAAATACAGGGTATTGAAGTTTAATAATTTAAATCGTTTATGACTTGGTAGCGTCTAGACTGTTTTATGAATGCAAATTTTTGAACGCGGCTTGCAAATTTTAAGAGCTATTTTTTTCAGATTAAGGTGCATGACGTATATTTATCGTAGGACCATAGGTTTATTATATATGGGGTGATCAATGAAATCATGCAAAAAATTAAAAAGTTTGTATGAGTGAAATTTCCGCAAACATTTTTTTTTGGTCGTTGCAATATGGTTCGTTACTAAGGTAACATTAATATCTCTAGACGTTTTTGTCAGTGTTTAGATTAAGGCCCTTAGGTCTTGTACACACTACTCAACATAAAATTTGGGTAGTAAAATTTTTAAAATGCCTAACTTGACATTGGTTTGACGGTTTTTGATGATTTTTGCAAATTTAGAATCCTTATTTCACGTAAATTTTCTATGGTTTTAAGCATTTTATTTGAAAGTTGAAATTTACACATTATACCGGGTCGATAATAAATAAAAATGTAGGGTACGACGCGCTCTAAGGTATGGCATTAAGTTGCTTTTATTTAATGGTCTTTTCACTTATTTCTAAAATAATGTAAACTACTTTGAAATGGACGGGTCACGTAGAAATTACACCCGATCATAGTTATGGGCATGGGGGTGGACAAAGACCTCTGTAAAACTGAATGATTCTTTGAGACAAGAAACTGGGGTGTGAGTTTCGGACAGAACAGTGAAAAGAACATTAAATAAAAACAACTTGAGGTGAAAATTTATTTTTACAAATCTTAATAAAAAATAATGCCAAACCTTAGAGCGCGTCGTAAAATATGTTTTTGTTTATTATCGACCCGGTATAATGTGTAAATTTCAACCCCCAAATAAAATGCTTAGACCATAGAAAATCTACGTGAAATAAGGATTCCAAATCTGCAAAAATCATCAAGAACCGTCAATCCAATGTCAAGTTATAGCATTTTAAAAATTTTGCTGCCCAAATTTTATGTTGAGTAGTATGTACAAGACCTAAGCTTTAATCCAAAAACTGACAAAAAAGTCTAGAGATATTGATGTTACCTTAATAACGAATCATATTGAAATAACCAAAAAAAATTTTTTGCAGAAATTTCTCTCATACAAACTTTTTGATTTTTTGCATTACTTCATTGATCACCCCGTATATAATAAACCTACGGTTCTACGATAAATATACGTCATGCAGCTTAATCCGAAAAAAACTAGCTCTTAAAATTTGCAAGCCACGTTCAAAAATTTGCATTCCTGTTGAAAATATTGAACTTTAAATTTTGCCTAAAAATCTCTATGTGTAAGTTCGAGTGGCCAGCAGCTTATTTAACAATCAGCATGGTTTTATCAAGGGTCGTTCAACGGTAACTAATTTATGCTGTTTTACCCAGTTTACGTCAAATGCATCCGATGCTTAACAACATGTACATGCTGTATATACAGATTTTACGAAAGCTTTCGATAAGATCGATCATAAAGTCATTTTGGATAATTTAGGTTGCCAGGAATTCAGTGACAATATGATATCATTTTTCCAATTATAAAAGTTCATGGCTACGTATGGAGTTCCACAGGATTCAATTTTCGGCATTTTATTTTTTATAATATTTATTCATTATTTGGATAAACGTGTTGATTCACTTTTTTATGCGGACGACCTTAAATTATATGGGAAAATCAGTAGCACCCAAAACTGCATTGACTTACAACAAAATTTTGATTACTTAGTTGAATGGTGCAGGCAGAACTGACTGTTTTTAAATGTAAAAAATGATATTTTCGAGGGAATCTAATTCAATAACATGAGTATTCGATTGACAAGACTATACCTACTACAATCATATGATCATATCCTTGACTTAGATGTTACATTTGATAGTAAATTATTGTTTGATATGCATATCGATAATGTCACAGTTTCTGGTCTACGTTCCTTAGGTATCATCATAAAATTTTCTAGATGTTAAAAACATGCGATTGTTTTAAAATTCTCTATTGTGCATATGTTCTATCAGATTTGTAAATATAAAATAAAAAATATGCAACGCAAATTTCTGAAGCTGCTTTATTTAAAAAAATATTGTAGGTATACGATTATATCCCGAACGAAGTCAGCAGAATTTACAACGTGAATTTCATATCCCTTCTCTTCATATTAGAAGGATACTATTTGGTCTAATTTTTCTGTATAAACTTTTACATAATAAAATATGTTTTCAATTGACTTCGCAATTGTTTTTCGTATTCCTGGTTAACTTCGTGGAATAATAATGATCAACCTGACACCAACTAAGAATAATTTGATGATAAAGTATTCTATATGTAACAATTGCAAGTTTTTGAGTTATTTTATGGATAGTTTACTTTTTCTCAAACAGCTTTAGTAAATTTATTTATGAAAATGTACATATTTTTAATTAACCTTTTATGGTTTGAAGTTGAATTTATATTAGATATATTTTATATGTAGGTACTTTCATAATTTTTAGTTCTAAGCTTTAGTTTTTACATACGCATGTCTTTGTATGTGTAACCTCACCCTGTTAGTGGACATTGTTGTTTTTTTTTTTTCTATAAATGTATAAATAAGTGTCTATAAATTATACACTTGTATAATTGACACAGTGAAAAGATATTGTTTTGAACTTGATTAGATTTTCTAAAGTTCGTCTCAGAAAACAGTTATGAACGACGTCCTTAAAACATTTAATTTGGAGCTATATATTTTCAATAGTCAAATCCGAATTATTTTCAACAACGCTTTGAAGTTTATGCTTCATCCAGTTATTACATTTAATTTGAATCATTCCTCTCTAAAAATGTCATTTACAAAATATCTATTGTAAAGTATTCAATTGTAGAGGCTCTAAATGTTAACATTTCATAAACTATCCTGAATAATCTATCTTATCTTATATATGACGTGATCATTCAATTCTACTATGTTTAACTGAAATTACCATTAAATATTTCGCCATAAAAAATACCTTAATCACCTTTAGTTCAAGTGGTTGGTTTACTCAATATAGATGTATATCGTTTAGTGTTTCATCTCTAAATTTAAATTTTATACAATATTAAACGTTGTCACAATCAGGTAGCTAACATGATTCGAAAAGTGTACATAATTGTAAATGGCAAAATAAAATCTATTTTCAATAGCTGCTAAATGAGTATTTTATTTTGAAAGTGAGAAGTAGAACAATTCTGTAAATTTACTGAGTAGCCAAATTTCATCATTTCAAGTTTTATAAATCAGAGTATATTACATTAATTTAATTATAAGCATCCATGGAGCTTCAATTGGGTAATGCAAAAGAGATTTGCTGATGTTGACCTTCCTGTGCTAAATCTTCTTTGATTGCTTTTTTGTACCAATAGACCTTAGACATATTGTTTATTATATTCAACAATAGGTCTGCAATTTATTACGTCTTATAATTTTTGAAAACTGGAATAAATTTGGCATGTTTCAGTGCATTTGAGAATATATTAATTTTATACAATATCAAACGTTGTCACAATCAGGTAGGTAACATGATTCGAAAAGTATATATAATCGTAAATGGTTCTAGCAAAATAAAATCTATTTTCAATAGTTGCTAAATGAGTATTTTATTTTGAAAGTGAGAAGTAGAACAATTCTGTAAATTTACTGAGTAACCAAATTTCATCATTTCAAGTTTTATAAATCAGAGTATATTACATTAATCTAATTATAAGCATCCATGGAGTTTGAATTGGGTAATGCAAAAGAGATTTGCTGATGTTGACCTTCCTGTGCTAAATCTTCTTTGATTGCTTTTTTGTACCAATAGACCTTAGACATATTGTTTATTATATTCAACAATAGGTCTGTAATTTATTACGTCTTATAATTTTTGAAAACTGGAATAAATTTGGCATGTTTCAGTGCATTTGAGAATATATTAATTTTATACAATATCAAACGTTGTCACAATCAGGTAGGTAACATGATTCGAAAAGTATACATAATCGTAAATGGTTCTAGCAAAATAAAATCTATTTTCAATAGTTGCTAAATGAGTATTTTATTTTGAAAGTGAGAAGTAGAACAATTCTGTAAATTTACTGAGTAACCAAATTTCATCATTTCAAGTTTTATAAATCAGAGTATATTACATTAATCTAATTATAAGCATCCATGGAGTTTGAATTGGGTAATGCAAAAGAGATTTGCTGATGTTGACCTTCCTGTGCTAAATCTTCTTTGATTGCTTTTTTGTACCAATAGACCTTAGACATATTGTTTATTATATTCAACAATAGGTCTGTAATTTATTACGTCTTATAATTTTTGAAAACTGGAATAAATTTGGCATGTTTCAGTGCATTTGAGAATATATTAATTTTATACAATATCAAACGTTGTCACAATCAGGTAGGTAACATGATTCGAAAAGTATACATAATCGTAAATGGTTCTAGCAAAATAAAATCTATTTTCAATAGTTGCTAAATGAGTATTTTATTTTGAAAGTAAGAAGTAAAACAATTCTGTAAATTTACTGAGTAACCAAATTTCATCATTTCAAGTTTTATAAATCAGAGTATATTACATTAATCTAATTATAAGCATCCATGGAGTTTGAATTGGGTAATGCAAAAGAGATTTGCTGATGTTGACCTTCCTTTGCTAAATCTTCTTTGATTGCTTTTTTGTATCAATAGACCTTAGACATATTGTTTATTATATTCAACAATAGGTCAGTAATTTCTTACGTCTTATAATTTTTGAAAACTGGAATAAATTTGGCATGTTTCAATGCATTTGAGAATATATTATACAGGATATGTTTATTTTTTAAAAAACACGTTATTTTTAAATCAAGATTGTGTTTGGATCTTCTGTAAATAACCTACTGTTATTTAACAAGGCATGCACATAACATATTATAAACTTTATCAGCTCCGTTTATTAATTGTATTGTATAACAAACCGGAATTTTTATAAAACACTGGAAATGCGTACTGCCACTTCCTTTCTTTTATGCCTATATGAAACAACGATTTTATGGCCGTGACACCAATTTAGCATTTGACAAAATTTATAAAAATCTTTCGCATAGCAATTTCGCTTCGCAAAGTTACACAACGAACAGAGCGAATTACGTGAGCAAAAGAACAATCACGAACGAATTCCTGTAAATGCATGAAGTCATAACAAAAACGTGTAAGCTATACCTCCAACGGCAGCGTCAGCACATCAAGGAGAATCCCGTTCCCAGTGGGTGTGTTCGCGTGTGCTATGCTGTTTTATGATGGTCGACTTCTTAGAAATCGGTTAAGCCAGGTCTATTAATAAGAGTATACGCGAATATTTAAAATTTATTTTACATGATCTGCCAATTATTCTTGAAACTCATCTGCTACCACTTAAACTTCAATATTTTATACAAAATTTCCATAAACTAGTGGTCAAAATGGGCATACGGCATACAGGAGAAGTCTAAAGAATGTCAGTATGTTATACACATTTTTCTCCTAATTGGCTTCCTTATATACACAGGGCTTCCAATATGTTATATTATATTGAATTTCAGTCATAATTTCTAAATCGTTACCTTGGAAACCTTGAAATTTGGGTGATGCTAGTAACTCACAGGAATACAACTTTCATTATTCAAGTTGCAATTTGGCTTGATTCATTTATACAGCACAGTCGAAATTATGTTTTAAAATTTATACAATTTTGACGGTGTTATCAAATCTGACATTTGCTGCAAAAAAGCTATACCTACGTACCATTAAACAACGCATAGCTTTTTTGCAGCAAATTTATGTCAAATTTGGCAATACCGTCAAAATTATATATATTTCGACCGTACCTGTATAATGAAGCAAGCCAAATTCCAATTTAAATAATGAAAGTGGTATTATGAGTTAACGGTTTAACAACTTATCTAAAAATTTTGAAAATGGAGTAAATATCGCAAGTAAAAATATTTTTTGTAAAATCCTTACAGTTTCCGAGTAAAAAATGATTGAATTTGTAGCATTTTCAACCTTTACATCGCTGGGCTACTACAGTCTCTAGCCAGGCGATTCTGAATATTGAAATCCGATTACCAGAAAACCAGAAACTTAAATTTCGGCACAATATTCATTCTCTCAATACAAGATATAAACACCATATTCAAATACCTAAACATAAACTTTCTCAATTTAAAAAATCATTTTCTTATAACATAGCCAAGATCCTTAATGCCATTCCTCTAGATTGTTACCGTTTGTCTTTTGGACAATTTAAAGCAGCATTATTCAAGCTTTTAATTACTTCTCAGCATCCTGTAAAGTGAGCATCCGAACATAAGTTGTTAAATAATGTTGTCACTTTTGATGCTGTATTATTATATCGGTATCTTTGTATTTGTGCATGTGCATGTATGTGCGTGTATGTAATGTATACAGTATGCGCCAAAAGTATGGAATAAATTCAATAAAAACGAAACAATTATTTTTTGGGAAAAATCCTCGAACAGGTCGATTTTTAATTTAAAAAATACATATTTTACCGTAAAATGCGATTTTCAAATGTCATTTGTTTTCGAGTAATGACGTCATCGAATTTTTTTTAAATGGCAACACCATATTTTTTCCTTGATTCTGAAAGATCATTTAATTCTCTATCAGACAGTACTAAAATTTTGCCCTCTTACATAGGAAAGCTTTCGAGTAAATGACGATTGAATGTTAGAAAACGTAAATTTTATCCATAAAAAAGTAACAATTCTGAGGTATGTAAAATAAAATACAATTGATTAAATTTTATACTTAAATTAAATGTTCGAATTGCCATCCACCAACTTCTTGACAATGCGCACGTCTGTGAAGAAATTCTTCTTGCACATTATGAATTATTTCTGGGGTAACTCTGCGTATTTCATCCCGAATGCGATTTTGAAGTTCTTCTAAATTACGTGGTTTATTAATGTACACTTCTGACTGAAGTATCCCCATAAAAAATAGTCAAGAGGTGTAAGATCTGGCGATCTTGCAGGCCATTCTATCGGTCCGCGTCTGCCGATCCACCTCCCAGGAAAACAGTTGTCCAAAAAATCTCGTACAGGGCGCGCATAGTGCGGAGGTGCACCGTCTTGCTGAAACCATATGGTATCGTCAGGAATGTCAGGGTCATTATCGTTAGGAAAAATTACTGCAAGGGCTGGAACAAGGTCATTTTCTAGAAACTCTAAATATCTTTGTCCTGTAAGGGTTCCTTCAAAGAAGAAAGACCCTACTATTCTGTCGTCAACTATTTCAGCCCACACATTTAATTTCTAAGGGTGTTGGGTATGTGCCTCTGCCATCCAATGAGGATTTTCCCGACTCCAATATCTGCAAGTTTGACGGTTTACTGTACCATTCAGACAAAATGTGGCCTCATCTGAAAAAAGTATTTGCCGGTGTAAATTTCTATTTCCTTGACATAAATCCATTAGAATTTCGCAAAAGTGTAAGCGGCGATCGGGATCATCTTCATTGAGTTCCTGCACAAGGGATGATATTTTTCCTTCCTCAAGATACTTAGCACTGTGCTCTGACTAGTGTAATTGTTTAATGCAACCAATCGTGAAGAATTATGAGGATTATCCACCATACTTATCAAAATGTTCTGTTTCTGATTTTCATTAATGCTTGGACGTCCAGGTTTTGGAATATTTACAACATTGCCAGTTTCTCTAAATTTAGACTCTACCTTACTGACTGTTGATTGGCTGATAGGGCGATCTGGATATTTTTCATTAAATAAATCGCAAACTTCCTGCTGAGTTCTAGTCATATTCCCGCATCCGATAAGAATCAAAATTTCAATTCTTTGAGTAACAGTTAAATGTGCCATAATACTTTAAATTGAATAATAATTGAATAAATAATTTCTATGCCGCTTACAATACTTATTAGAAAGTCGGTGTGACAATGACACTTTGTAAAGATTTTCACCTACGTGATCCATAAAAGAACTATGGAATTCGAAAAACTAAACTTGATATACTCGCGACAAGAATTCAGACGACTTACGTCATACGAACAAATGAATAATTCATTATATTTTCATCAAAATATTTAAGAAACTGCAACTGATAGTAACAAAACTATATACTACACTTAAAGTTTGCATTATAAATTAAACTAAATTGCAAAAATTGTTTGTTTTTAACGCGACTAAATATCGAAAATTACGTTGACAATAAAAACAAACGTGTAACGTCAGCCGTGACGTAAGACGTCTGAATTCTTGACGCGAGTATAACGTTTTTGCTTTATTTTAATTGATTTACGTTTTCTAACATTCAATCGTCATTTACTCGAAAACTTTCCTATGTAAGAGGGCAAAATTTTAGTACTGTCTGATAGAGAATTAAACGATCTTTCAGAATCAAGGAAAAAAATATGGTGTTGCCATTTAAAAAAAAATCAATGACGTCATTACTCGAAAACAAATGACATTTTAAAATCGCATTTTACGCTAAAATATGTATTTTTTAAAGTAAAAATCGACCTGTTCGAGGATTTTTCCCAAAAAATAATTGTTTCGTTTTTATTGAATTTATTCCATAATTTTGGCGCATACTGTATATTCAGTTTGTTTTTTTAAGGTTAGTATATTTATATAGTTATTTGAATTGATTATATGTGATATAATGATTTAGGTTTATTACTTCGTGTAATTACTTTGCTTAATTAAAATTACTTTATGTTAAGAAATGTTAAGTGGTAGAGCAGGACCTCTTTTATACTTAAGTGCAAGTGAGCAACTGAATTTCGCCTTTTAAATTAATCAGTAATGTTCACATTTATTTCGACAGATATGTATTTCTTTGTATTATCTGTTTACGCTGGTTCTCTTAATAAAGTCATTATTATAATTATTATTACTTATAGTAGGTGTTAACGTTTTGATGATGCGAGTATTTACATTAGTTTTCAAGTGTCAAAAATGACTTACGTTTATAGCAATCCGAATTTGATGGATATCAATTTAATTTATGTTGTAGTGGAAATGCAGCAGAACGATTTCCCGGTAAACCATGTACCAAATGCAGCTACTTTTACATCGCTGTGCAGTGGGAGCAACGCGAACGTGTCACGGGAAATTTGAAACCGAATCGTGGAAGAGATGGAGGTCCAAGGCGTTCACGGCGTATTGTAGCAGTGTGGTATTATACAGGAGGTTCAATTATATCCATACCATGTACCGCATTAATATCAAGAGATACGACGAGGACGACCGGTACAATAGCTGCCACGATAACAAATGAAGTGTGTCACACCGAATTGGACACTATTAATGATTTACGCAAACGCATCACATCTGCATCTGGACAAAAAACAGAAACATTTGTGTTAGGTTGTAGAAACTGAGTAAGACTGGCCCAAAATTGTTGTAACATCAGGTATGTAAAACCACAAATTAATTATATTAATAATTAATAACAATAGCGGCAAAAGCAGTTGATTTTGCTGTACAAAGTAGGTGTTAATGTTATTTATTTCTTTCCATGGTAATTTGTTTCAATTAAATTTTTTCCAGTCGCAAATTGCATGCTTTGCCTTATCAGGTATTACAGTGAACCAGTTTCCAGTACCGTGTAGAAGTGTTTTTTTAAATCGTTTTCGAACTGCACTTTTTGATTTTTTTTACAAAATTGTATTTGTAAGAGTCCTCTGTACATTCAACTCTTTTTTATATAAGTTCTGAATTACCCTGTATATAAATGCTAACAAAAGTGATGCAATATGGATCCCCTTCTTTCTTAGACGCGAGTTTAGAACGTCACGAAAATAAAAGAAAAACTATTCAACACTTCTAACAACAACAACAATAATATTAAATTAATTGAGAAGAAAGTACAGAAAAAAACCAATTGAAAATTATTACATTTAAAAATAGGCTACAAAAACAACACCATTATATTGAAAGTGGACTAATTTCACTCTATAGAATTTGATTCGATACACTTGACCTACCACTAGATACAGTCCTTGAATGATGTCACCATTTATGTCGTTAACAATTTGATATTAGTATTGTAAGTACACTTCTCTTTGATCGGTCATATTCTACGTATAATGTGAAAATTAAGAAAAAGTGGAAGGATTAAATAGATTAAGTTAAGGAATAACATTCTTTTCATAAAGAAAATATAATCAGTGGGTACTATAAAAACGTGATGACTCATGATCTTCATTTAGAAAAGAGCTCTTGTTACATTCTTTTCCTTTGAAATACTATTTTGTCAAATCATTCTAACCTTCACAATATAAAAATATGTTTGTTGCTTATAATGTAGACCTCTGTATCGGTTATCTAATATTTAGTTCCATAAATGACCATTTGAAAACAAAATCTGAACAAAAAAAAATAGTCTACCTTTACTCAATACATCATGTAGTAGTTTAAAACATGCTCTACAACTACGTCACGACTGAAGACTTAATAAAAGAATTTCTCACATACCTAATGTATTGTGTACATTCCTATTAGTACTCCATCGAATAACTCATAGAGCTTAGAATTATAGGCAAACTTAATCTCCCTTAATTTTGTACAGAATAGTTTTTAAAAAAACCGCAGGTAAATATTTTACTCTAAGGGGAAACATTTGCAACGTGACACCAACACCATAATCCGTAAAAAAAATAAATCAACTGAATTGTTGTTGCATGAATAAATTTAAATTATTAATTTTTTTGAATAATTAATTAATTCTTAATTTATTAAATGCAGAAGATGTCGAAATCAAATTAGCAAATGTAATGCTTAAAGGTTTAAATCGTCCTCATGCGTATGTACTGCATGCTTTCACACTTATTAACATTGTTCTTATCAATAATAAAATATTATTTCGGAAACAGGCAATTCCTCAATAAAACTATATATTTAAAAACAAATAAACGTTACGTTTGATTTAAAAATGTACCCTCTTTCGAATAAAAATTGACCTGTTTTTGGTGATTATTTATGAAGCTACTGAGGAAAGAGGGGCTAAATTTTTGTTGAAACAGCTTTGTATATATTTTTCAATTCGATGTTATATATTTCCAGTACCTATAAAATTTACATTTTACGAAAATACTTATAGCGAAAGTTTGCCAAGAACCTGAGAATAAATGTCAGGATAATGCAAGAAGGAGACCTTATATAAAGACAGAAGAGAACCTTTCAAGAGACAGTTATATAAATTTAATGATTCCAGAGACTGAAGCTTATTATCTATTTAAGCTACCAGCATCACCGGTATCGTAAAGTTTACAGTAGCCAGAAAGGCACCAACGTGTTTTAAATGAAACAATTTCGCAAATAATCCGTTCATATATTATATCTTCTTCAAGAGTATATTTAAATATGTATTTGACTTTTTATTCTTCTTATTAAATTCCTTACATTGTAAAAATTCAATTGTCACATCAATTTTTAACATTTTCCTGTAAACAAATGTAAAAATTCGAAATAATCCTCTCCGCACTAAAACTTAGTCGTAAACAAAGACGTCACAATCTGGTATCGGTCTAGACCGATTCAGAATAGCTGACCATTATATTATTAATAACAATTATGCCATAACAAACTGAGAATGCAACTGGATTACTATTTAGAACTCTTCAGAAATGTCAAGATTTGTACACACTACACATGCATCGTGTAATGCAATATAGTATAGACGTGTTGCATTACATACTACATTACACGTAATGCGTAGAAACTTCAAGCACTTATACTATTTAAATAGGGTAGTAAAAATAATAAACGCAATAAATAGCAATGATAAATGTTTAATTTGTTGGCTTCAATTGTGTCAATCGCAATATCCTTTGAATTCGGACGACCTACAAACATCAAAATAATAATAATAATAATAATAATAATAATAATAATAATAATAATATGTCTTTCTTTACCAATTTAGATAATATTATACAAAGAAGTATTAATTACGGGTGGCATATCCAACTAAGTTGCTCATATAACCACCCCTTTGGAAACAATATTTATCAACTAATATTACAAAGGAAATAAGAAAAATAGTACACACACATTATAAGACAAAAAAGGCAAAAGAGAAAAAAATTTAAACAAAAATAAATAAGAAGGAATTGAATGCTAGAAAACATTAATTAACACGATCGCGAGTTTTAACTATAAATGTTTTGACCTCTCTTTTAAAACATGTAAGACTGATGGTGTCCCTAATATTCCTAGGCAACAAATTATAAAATTTAACAGAATTGTAGCTGAAGCTGCGTTGAAACATAGCAGAATGATGTATTGGCATAGATAGTAAATCACGATGGCGAGGAATTAATTTTTTATAAAGATATACAGGCATTTCAAATTTTAACACTAAAAACAAGACAAACCAAATGAATTTGAAAACGTTCATTCAAAGTGAACCACCCAGAATCTTTAAAAGCCTCAGAGATATGGTCAAACTTTCTTAAATTATAACAAAATCTGATATAGGCATTTTGCAACTTCTGCATACTATACTTGTTGAAATATCACAATAAGTTAAAATAGATAAAATCAAGCAATCCGTAAGTCTAAGTTTAACATCCCTACTTAATATATCTTTATACATGTATAACACCTTCAGCTTACCGAAACACTTTTTAAATAAACTATTAACATGTGAACCAAATCTGAGATCAGTGTCAATCAACAGTCCCAAATTTTTACATGTGTTGACTAATTCAAGTAAACAATTGTTTATTCTAATTTGAAATATGGGATTAGCAATAATTAATTGTCTATGAGAACCAAACACTAACATCTGAGTTTTTTCTCATTGAGAACCAGGCTATGAGCTGCAGAAAATTCACTAATAATCTCGAGGTCAACATTGATATTATGAATAGCAACATCTAGATCAAAATGATAATATATCTGGGTGTCATCCGCATACTGATGCAAAGAACAAAATTTAAGAAGCCGTGATAAATCCCAAGTATAAAAAGAAAATAGCAAGGGGCCCAAGATACTACCTTGAGGAACACCCATATTTATAGGGAGAAATTTAGAAAAAACATTATATAATAATACTCTTTGTCGTCTCTGCAATAAATAGTTATTAAAAAAATTAAGTTCAACTTCGCCCACACCAAAATACCTAAGTTTAACAATTAGAGTTTTATGGTCAATAGTATCGAAAGCTACTATAATCCAGCAGAATTAAACACGTATCCATATTTGCATCGCATGACCGTAGAATATCATCCGTTACATTGAGTAAAGCAGTTGCTGTGCTGTGACGGTGACGAAATCCAGATTGATCGCTAGATAAAAAATTGCTTTTAGTTAAAAATTCATTAAACTGTTCATGTACTATTTTTCCAAAATTTTAGACAAAACTGGCGGTATACTAATTGGCCTAAACTCAGATACACTCACAGGATTGCCTGACTTCGGCACAGGAATTACGTTGGCATTTTTCCATATCTCTGGAAACTGACCAGAAGTAAGATGAAAGTGATGTGGTCACTTAAATAAGGAATTAGATATAGTAAAATTTTTAATGAAATTCCATCGGCTCCCGTAGCATTAGATCTGACATTCAATAATAGTTTTTCAATAACTTTGTTATCAACTGACTTAAAAGAAAACTTACTATGAACATCAGGGCATAACCGATTACTATAATTGGCATCTATAAATGCCTCATTATCAACCTGAACATTCAATGAACAATTTGCATAAAAATTATTGAAATCGTCAGTTGTACCGATGTCTGAGAAGTTAATTTTATTAAAATTGTTTCCAACCGAAGAACCAATATTAAGAAATTGTAAAGTCTTCCAAAATTTACGAGTATTAGTTTTAAATGCATGATGCAAGAAAGCTCTTTTTTTTGCCTTAACTGATGTATTGACAAAATTTCGAAGTTCTTTATATTCATTCCAAGCCTCCACAGTTTTCAATCGCTTATATCTAGTAAGAGCTCGTCGTTTCAATTTAATTAAAAACTTTAAATTATCAGTAAGCCAAGGGGCAGGGGGCTTGGTAATCCTAGATGTTTTGAATGGAGCATGAATGTCAAACAAATATAATACTCTGTCATAAAAAAAAATTATCATGTCATTAACATTATTCAAATAAAATATATGATCCCAAAAAATTTTATGCAGATCTAGCACAAATAAATCATGGTCAAACGTTGCAAAATCTCTGTCTTATATATAACTGCAGGCTTAGACTTAATTAAATTAAAATCACATTTTACAAAGCGATGGTCGGAAATACCATCCATTCGATAAACTTCTACATTTGAGGAAACCCTAAGAAACGATAATATCGACCAAAGTTTGTGAAGCATTCGTAACTAGTTGGTTCATTAACCATTTGCGTTAAACCATATTTATTAAAAAGACGACAAAATGAAGCATAACTATAACTATTAGCTGCTAAAAAATCAACATTAAAATCTCCGCCAAAAAATACGTAATCAAATTCAGGCAAAAGTTGCACAAGCATATTTTCTAATTCATCAATACAAGAATTAAAGTTTGTCGCCAAAAGTGAAACCTTACTTTGACTTATTTAATAGCGAAGCTTTATAAAACCAATGTCGAAACGAAAACAAAACTTCATCTTAATAGCTCACTACTCACTGTGCACCTGCGTTCTACGTGTGCCGATTGGTTCTTGTTGTCACATCATATTATTTACATTTTGTTAACAAAATATTGTTAATTATTTTAAAAACAGTACAGTCTGCAGTATAGCTAAAAGAGCTAGATTTGTCCAAAGCGTTGAGTGAGAAATAGATAGAGGCGCAACCTTATGGCAAAATGCGTATACACTTTTGAGCCCGAGATAGTATTAGGTAATAGCAGCTCTTTGGTTCTGAGATTCGTCATTTTATCGACAACTTATTGTCCACGGAGTTTTTCTTTGCTTGTTAAACCATTGAATCACACATAACACTCAAAATTTACTGTCGTTAACAGTTCTCGACAGAAGGACAAATCTCGGACCCAAAAAACCCCTACTGTAAAACACGGTGTAACATAACGGAACGTCAAATATGAAGGCCTCTATTTCGTGTCCAACTTTAAAAAACATTTTGCCCTATAGATATTTTCTATTAGGGTCTTTGTTTTCAAGATACAGGGTGTTAAACTTGTAGATCGTATACGCATTTCGCCATTAAGGTTGCGCCTCTATCTATAATTTCTCACTCAACGTCCAAAGACAATCCGATAGTTTACCTATTTAATATAAATATTATTTCCGTCCGCTAGATTTTTATGTAGTAATTTCATATAAAAATATAAATAAAAACATAACCTCAAAATGTGTCCTACTAAAATAATAGATATGTGAATATTCGCATTAAAATAATTAAATAATTCCTTTGGATGTGCTCGTGTATATTATGAAGATACTACTTATGTTTAGACAATGTTATGTGTAAATATTATAGTTCATAGACTTAATAAAACTTGACCTTTCAACTTATACACTAAAACTAATTATTCAAAACTACTCAGAAGTCAATGCAAACACAAAAATTAAATAACAGCTCCGGCGTGTCACGTCATATTTACCGGATCCTGACGTCACAAATCTCTTAACCAATTAGAAGGCGTAATTAATTACACAATAACACTTTATACACATTCAAAAGAAAATTTGATGCAACTTCCTCATTGCATTATGTGAAATTTCCTCAACCCTCTCCTTATAAATAATAAAATTATTCTCATGTTTAAAAAGTAGTTTCGATTAAACTAGACAACTGTAAGCATGTATACGGTGGCCACAACATAAAGATATCAGACTTAACACGTATACTACTTTTAAAAGGGTCAGACAGTGAACTATTAATGGGAATTTTAGGAGACATCAATGCTTAGGTAGTGTCGATAATTGTTTTTGTCTGGACACACTTTGTGAAGCTTGCCCGTCATGTGACTGGCAAGCTTTACAAAAAACATAATCCTGTCTCGGACTGGAACCCTTTATTTGCGACCATTGTACGTATGTATTTCATAAAAATACGTTCTGACATAATAACCAATTTTTTTCCTATCCCTAGGATACGAGCCTTGAGAACGCTTAATATGTTATACACGATTACTGAAGGTCTATCGATTCAGAAAAGTAGTAAAAGGAAACAGGCACGCTAAGCTTCTAAAGGGTTTGACGGTGTATGATGCGATAACTGAGTTTATATGGTGGGTGAACACACTATGCCTTTACTGTCTATTTAGGGTAGTAAGATAGAAATAAAGAAATGATATTAAAAATTCTACATTTTTTCCTACGTTGTGTTATGTGAAAACAAACCAAAAACGTATAAAAACAGATTATTAATTAAAATAGTGTAAAAGTGGAAAAACGGGCGATACGTTATAAATATCATATATCCAATAACATAATGTTCTTTCTTCATTGACAGTTATTAATATATTCATCTGAGTGACAATAACAGAAAAACTTATCTATACTTATATCTATAGGTACATATACAGGGTGAGTCAGTCATAACGTCAGTCATAATGTAATTTTAAGAGGAGACAATAATGAGTATAATACGAATACGCGATTAAAAAAAATCTAAATGCATATTTACGCCGAAAATAAATATTTTCAAATCATTATGTAAACCCCCTTTTCAGACTGGCACTGGCCACTCACAGCCTTGGTCGTTTACAGCTCACAGTTCAACTCGATGTCGACCTGATGCTACGTTGCCAAATTGAAATATTTTCCTAGTACTGACTATTTTAGAATCTCATATTTTTTCTTGCTTAGTTCAGCCAATATTAATTTAAAATGTTAATATCCAATGAAATCAAATAATAATAATAAAATAATTCTATTCAAAATTGCAAGTAACAGGGTCCATTCAGGTTCTCCGGTAGAATATACGGTCCTCGTACACTCCTGTCTATACGTTAACAACAAATCGCCTCTGAACGCTAAACCGACGACTAGCTTGTGGATTTTTGTCCGACCAAATGTAGCTGTTATGACTGCAAAGAAATTAGCTTGGTCACAGTTTAAAAAATATTTTACATTGAAATTACAAAACTCCAACGTATCTAATAATAAACCGAGTAATAAACCATTTAGGTACATTACATAAAAAACATATACCTAATGGGTAAATAATTATTAAAAGAGAAGATGAAAAGTGTTTCGTGTTTAAATACTAAGTAATAAAAAACCTTCGTGTTGTCGGCAAAAAAAACTGTCCAAAACCGAAACGGCACGCCTCTGATTTGATGCTCATAAAAGTTATCGAATCTTGACCTACCACCGTATTATTAGGTTAATTACCTAGTTTTTATACTGTTATTTAACGACAAGGAGTAAAGCTATCTTTTTTATCTATTACATGAATAAATTTTCTTTAAATATTAATAATTAATAAAAACAAATTTAAATAATAAATAAATATTTTCGAATGTTAGGTTATTACAGTTTAATAATTTTGATATTACGTTTTCACTACGTTTTACAATTGAATATGAATTTTTATTATTACTCGTAAGTACAATTAATTATTTAGTATGTAGTTACGTACATCTAGCCTAGAAATTTATTGTTTTTAAGTAGTATGGTACTAACCTGTTTAAAATGCCAGTTCGAGTAAAGTTGCACTCATCCATAGCACTTTATTAATAAAATTAGGGTCAGCCAATTGCAAAATTCAAGACGGCTGGGGAAATCAGCGGATTCTAAAGCCTGAACTTTCTGAAAATGATACTGGTTCAGTGAGTTTACACGTAATATTCTGCAGACCTTGCTTTGGGATATCTCCAATCGCCTCGAAATGGTTCTTATAGAAATAGTAGACGCGGTTTCACTAAATCCGTATCACGAAGGCGTTGAAGCACTTGTACATTGTTAGGAAAACGTTTCCGATATTCAACAGCTGCGGCATGCATTTCGCAAACATTCTCGAAAATCGGGGAGAGGGGGGGAGGGGGAAGAAATGTGAGAAATGCAGAAAGTGCGAATAAATGGTGGTAAATTTAAATAACAAGCTGAAGTGTTAAAACGATATTATGTACTCGTATGTACATGATGTGGCAACGATGTTTCCTCCTGCATTCGATTATCGTATGGCTGCGCCATCAGAAAGTTTGTAGCGTATCAGGAGCGTCGTGTATCAAATTTTATAGGGTGATTTGTTTATTTTTTAAAAGGTCTAGTAAAATTTTTTTTTCGATTTTCTGTCTTTATTAGGCCTTCCGAATACGTGGTTAAAATTAATGACATTATGACTGATTCACCCTGTATACCTAATTATGTGTGTTTATTTATATTTACATATATTTATATTTATAGCGGAAGAGATTCACCTGACTATAGCAGTCACTAGGCAAGAGAAAAGAAAACTCCTTATTTCTATTCCAGCTTTCGAAGCCTTTATTGCTTCTTCATCAGGAAACTACAAAAATGTATACAAAATTATCAAAGTGTAAAAAAGGATAAGTAAAAGGGACTTACGAAAAAGATTGAGATTAATAAAAGTGCAATGGAACCATCCATCAGAACAGAAAACTTCAAAAAAACATTATCACAATGTCACAACTTATTACATCATGTGCAATATTAAAAGAAAACATTAAAAACACTGGTATAAAACCAGGATGAACACCGATTACTCGAACATATTAGAAAAATTTTGAGAAAAAACTTTCTTGATCCAACAACAGGTGGTCAAGGAAGTAAGATAGGTTAGAATAAACAAAAAACTCCTAAGCCTATGAAGATAGTCATATCAGCTGAAGGCTGACCTACCTAAACATAGAACAATAGAAAAATATACTATTGCCAACCTAACAATTTGTTAGCAAAAATAGCAACCCTGAATAATTGGATGTTCTCCTTAATTCTGTTCTTTTCTTATTCTCATAATTCTTATTATCTCTCTTATTCTTATTCTCATAATCAGCTGCATGACATGTTAATTTTTGGCGAAGGTAGGCAAAACTCTCTGGCTGCGAGACGTTTATACGGTAAACGGTCTTGCAAGAAACATAAGTCATTTTAAACACTTGTAACTATTATTGTGTTGTGAAAATAGCTCTAAGAAAACCATTCTCAATAAGTAGCTATGATTAGGTGTACCCATTTGCTGTTATAATTTTGTTACCGTTGGCCAGATAAAAAAAAATTGTTAAGTCAAATATGTTTTGTGTATAATATGGCAAAATTAAAGCACTCATATTCCGTACACCCCGTATTTAATATATCATAACCATATGATCACTTGAATTTCAAAAATTAGAAAATACATTCAAACAAAAAATCACTACTATTGTGAAATTATGAAAATATTTGAAAGGATGCAATAAATTATATTTACATACAAGTTGATTAATATAACTTTAAACAAAAATATTCTATTATTTTTTTTACTGCTACACTAATTATGTAATTTTTATTTGTGTCCTATAATTGTTTCTTTTGCCAAAATCTTATCAAAGTAAATTGATCATAAGTTAGATATTTTAAACTAATTAGTTGTTTGATTTAGTTAGTGGAGTACACATGTCACATAAAACATTCTTATAATCACTAAATGTTTTTTTACAGTTTCAAATAATAACAAACGATAAAATCTATGATAGAGTTTCATTTAACTTTTGTATATATGTTTTTAATTAATTTTTATAGTGACAGGTACTGTAAAAATTAAATTCAAGGCATGTACACGCCAAAAATATTTTTATAGGTTGACCACTCGACGTAAATAGAATTAATTTGGGAGCTTTCGCAATTCTCTGATTAGGTCAGTGTTCCCTATTGCGAATTGGATTCTTGCCAGACGATGTTTTGGTACATAATATCTCAAATAAAAATCCAGTTTAATCTACCAACATTCATGTGATGGCTATGTAAACTGCAATATTACTTAAATATCTTAATTTACGCATAACGACTGGCTACAACGTACGTGCGAAAATAATGCGAACTCTTTTTGAGTTCAAGCGTGGGCACTAAAATATTCCTATACATTCCAAAACAAAAAAAGTTAACGTTAAAAGTCTATATAACACCCAATTCAGAGATAGTCTGGTTGACACTTGATGACAGAGTGTGGGTTACATACATATTATATGCAATAAAATGTACATGATGGATGAGTATCGCGCATAATTTATTAACATATAACGTTGAGGGTGGGTGTAACAAGATATTTAGAGAATAATTATAAAACAAGTTTAAAATACACACAAAGTTCTCGTATAAAAGTAGAACTGTAAAATAATATTTTAGATCCATTTTGGAAAAATCTTCATGTCCTCTTTCAATAGGTTTATACAATGTACTGGTATCGAATATATACATTTGACTGTTTCAACCGCCAGAATATCAAAAAATAAGGTAACAAGTTCCTATAATTTTATTTCCTACTCTACGGAGATATGTGTCCTTGAAGGACGCCGCTGGAAATCGGTTTTTCTTGAATGACTTTTAAAGTACTCGATATAATTTAATAAAACATTATTGCGATGGGCCCTAGTAAAGTAACGTTCAGATAAACGTTAGTGCAATGGCACTGCAGTTGTACTGTTGTATTGTAATTGTATGGTGATAAATATTATTTACTCTGGTCACATAAAATTACTGTAGACTTAAGAAGTTGGGGAATTTTTCCGCTGTAAGTTGGCGACATGCAAAAACTCAAGATTCTTGACCTTCAGAGAGGTTATGTTTTGTCAACTACGTCCCTATCTACGGAAATTGATGGTTTTTATCATTTGCCGAATAGTAATTAAAAGCCTACCCTAGATAAAATATAAGCCTACAATCTGCAGGAATAGATGGTCTATCTGAATGTTTGGTTAAATCACAGTATACTAGTATACTGTGGGTTAAATGAGGCCCCACTAATTTCAGCAAGTCATCAAACACTGCCACTGTCATTCGGGTGAAATGAAAAAATAATCGGCATTCTCATTTCGCATTTCTTTATATAAATTATAGAAATCACCTTGCATGTGCTATCTGCGGTTAATAAGTCGCACCCACCATCTCAGAGTTCTTCTTTCCATTTTTTTTTGCATGTATAGTTTTTATACATATTGACGTCGCTGCGAATAAGAGCAGCAAAAGTAACTGTTTCTAAACCAAACAGTCCTCTTTATCCATTTTTTTAGAAACAAATCAATTCTAAACTAAATATCTAAATTAGAATCTAATTTAAAAACTTAACCTGCAAAAATGTGAATCTTCTGTTTACTGTCAAAAAAGCAGTTTTCTTATTGGTCCTTGTATGTTTGTTGGAAAAGGATTGGCAAAAGCTAAAATGCTTTTAGCTTCTGCCATACAACTGCAGTACAAAGGCGTTACTGTTAAGTTTATCTGAACGTTACAAAAGTCACCCGTATTTCTCGCCATTTTACTTCAGTATCTTTGAATATTTGCAGGTGGGATGAGTTAACATTCCTATTATTTGCTAAACTCCAGATTATTCAGTTAGTAAATGTCTAAAATTATTTGTATTTTGTAGAAAACACTATTTCAAGAATACGGTGTCCTTGAAACATATTTACCTTTTTTAGTTTACCATGTGCGGGCTAAGCTTTACAACTTAATGTCTACATTTTTACTCTGTATGATAAACACTTTAAAATAATAAATCTGAGTAGCTTCAATCTTAGACTAAAAAAGGTACTATTGTTTATTGTCGATAAAATTAACCGTTTAAGAGAAAAAATTCAACCTATGTTCGCATGTTGAACCCTCTTATGCGGTTTTTCAATAATTTCGTTACCGTGCTTCCTGGGTGCTTCCACACCACTGCCCACCGTTTTTTAAAATGTTGTATAATTTTAGATTGAACATCTTAAAATGATACTTTCCTGTTGTTTGATTGACTCGTATCGTATCGCACTTTATTGACGAGAAAAAAAATAAAAATCATGGCGGTTTTTATTAAAAATAAAACATGAATTCGTTTATTATTCTTTTTCTTCTGCATATTTTTAATATAGGTACGCCTGATTTACTTACAAGTATATAACTACGTACATAATGTACTTGAGGATCTACAAGTTAAAAAATAACTTGGTGGAATGTTTTTTAAAAATACCACCACTGGCACAAATTGACTTGCAAATTATATCTACCTCCTTTAAAAATAACCAACATTAAAAATACATCACTAACCTAAATCTACCACCTACAAATATATTCACCTGAATGCTTTTATTTACACGCTTCTTGATCAAGATCAAGTTGTGATGATTAAATAAACGTATATTCGCATAAAAGAAAAAATAATTACCGATTGCCAGGGTAGATACAGGTTTTCTTAATGAAATACTCTAATTCAAGTAGCGGTAGAAAATATAAAAAATAAAAGTGGTAATGTTTAATTTAGTGTTTCTATAGTAAAAAAGAGCAAACATAAAAATAAGTGCAACTCCAATTATAAATTAAACAAGGCGTTTTTTTATTCCAAAATTGTTTACTCAACATTTTACGACCTACATATACGTTTTCTAGGGTAGTTAATTATGGGACTGCTTTATAGTATGAAACATGAATAAATAAGGTAAATAAAGCATGTAACAATATTTTTAACATTTCATTAATATCTAATATATAAAATTCTCGTGTAACAGTTTTACACGCCATACTCCTCGGAAACGGCTTGATCGATTTTTATGAAAGTTTATATGTATATTCGGTCGGTCTGAGAATCGGTCGTAATCTATTTTTCATACCCCTAAGTGATAAGGGTGGTCCACCCCAAACAATTTTTTTTTATTTTTTGGACAAAATTTTTTATTTTTATTTTTTATGATGTGGCATTAAAAAATACATACAACCCTTAATTTTCATCCTTATCATCCTTAATCATTTTTAACCCTGGTCGATAACTGATCGATTATCACTAGATCAGTTATCCCCGCCAAGCATCTACCGGTGTCACTTCTCACCCAGTAAACAGTACGGAGTAGGGATGAGAACGAAGCCGGTCTCCTGTCTCTCTCACACAATAAGCCTTCTCTCACTCCCTACACAGTTTTCGACCATTATTATTGTGTATGAATCGAGCGTAGTAGTGACGTTTACAATTATCATTATATCTTCTAAGTGTAATTCTCAAGTAAATTTATTATTAATTTGCTGGGCCATAATTATTTATTTACTATTTTATAAATAATTAATAAAATTATTAATTTTAAGTGTAGTTCTCATTATTAGTTAATTAAGTGATCTACATAACCTCAAAAATACGCAACACGTGTCACGACCTCCCGCCAACAACGGCTGTTATTTTACTATATGGCTATTTTTTTGTACAGTGAACAGTGCCAACAAGACATAAAGGGGCTCATTTGGACCGTCAAACAAGTAAAATTGCAGGCACGCAAAAAATGAATGTTTTGTGTTTTGTTATTCTTATAGGCCGTCATCATTCACAGTGCTCTATTCCTCTTTTAGTCATATACCACATCTCCACACGCTTACAATAAGTTAGTTAGTTGTTTTTTATTTAACTGCCAAAATATGTACTAGAAATAATTAATATGGCAAAACAACGTTTGCCGGGTCACCTAGTATATTTATAATTTTGTAAAAAAGGCAATGGAATTCTACATTTAACAGGATATAACGGGAGTAGAGATACGTTAATCAGAACGCTTCAAAATGCTTGTGTATCAAATTCTTCTGAAACATCTCAAACAAAAGAGTATATTTATTTTTTACTGGGGTTTAAACAAATACAGAAAAAGAAATATGTAAGTTAAGCGTAAAAAATATCATGTCTGTCTGTTTACTTTAATTAATGTTACATCCTATAAAAACATTTGTAAAGTAATTTGTAATAGGTACATATTAATTTAATAGAATACATTTTTATTTAACATACCATTAAAACTATTACTTTTCAAATTAATTGAATATTTTTGACGGACTGAAAATATATAGGTACTCCATTAAAATAAAAAATATATACAGGGTAATTTAGAATTTATCTAAAAAATAATAATTTGGAATGTACTGCTACAAATATAATTGTATAAAAAAAAATCAAAAAGAGCAGTTTGAAAATGTTTTAAAAATACACTTCTGCACGCCGCTGGAAACTGGTCTACTATAAAACTTGAGAAAGTAAAGCATACAATCGGCAATCGGAAAAATATCCCAAGAAAAGAAATAAATAACATTTTATAACACCTATTTTATACAGCAAATTAAACTGCTTTTGATGATATTGTTGTTATACCTGTTGTTCAACAAAATTTTGGGCCCAGTTTCCGAACTGTCTTGTTTGAACTCGTGAGTTATTAGCAGCAACTATGATACATTTACGTAAATCATCAACAGCCTCCACCCTCAGTTTTTAAATATCCCCACAAAAATAAGTCCAAACGATTTAGCCAGGAGATCGTGGCAACCATGGTACTGGTCCTCGTCCAATCATTTGGTATTAATTCTTGGACCACACTTTGCTGCAATACGCCGTAGACGCCCTGGACCTCCATCTCTTTCACAATTCGGTTCCAAATTTTCCGTCACGCTCGTGTTGCACTTACTGCACACCGCGGTTGACGTAACTGAATAGTTACACATGTTTATCGAGAAATCGTTCTGCTAAAGTAATTTTACATCACTATAAATTAAAGCGATATCCATCAATTCCGAGTTGCAGTACACATAAACCATTTTTGACACACTAATGTAAATATTCGCATCAAAAAAAACATCTACTATAAGTAATTGGATTTTAATATTCGGCTATAGTAGTCCAGCGATGTAAAGGTTGAAAAGTACAACTTCAATATTTTTTTCTCGGTAACTATAAAGATTTTACAAATTTTTTTTGCGATATTGACTCCATTTTTTATGACGCGTCTATTCCCATTTTTTTATGTAAGTTGTAAATCACCCTGTATATACATACCCATACAAAAAAAATTATATTACCTACATTGCAACATTATTAAACATTTGGAAATACTCGTAATATTGTAAGGTAAAATAGCAAATTATATTGTTTTAATCACTGGCAATATAAATAGTAAAAAAGTAAAAGTAAATAGTAAAACATAAATGGATTTCATGAGATTTCAACAATATAAAAATCATATGGCCATCTCAATATGGATATACGTAAGGTAACTGCGGGTAATAAGCCTAACTTAAACTTAAATTTAAAATAAAATGAAAAGTACTCCGTATAGTAAAGTAAATTTTATATGACATAAATGATATACATTTTTTTGAAACAAAAAGAAAAATAATTATTTAAAAACAACAATATGAACCTTATTATAACATTCGATATTTTTATCTAAAAATAACAAAATCTCAATATCCCAGGATGTTCAAAAGATCGCTATACATTAAACTTTTTTTGTTGTTTTAAAATTTGTTACTGCAAATGACATATTGTAATGTAATGTAGATTAAAAATCTTATAAATAGAAACAATAAAACTTAGTAGGATGCTAAAAAATATATAAATGATAAAGGATCATAAGGCTTGTGATGGTAAAATAGAGCCTGTGACTTCAGTCAACACGCCTTACTATGTAAATTTTGAAATTATTAAAAAACCTATATTAAGTTAGAAATACCAGAATGAATACACAATTTACGTACTGCTATGTGTTTGTCTCTCACTTATATTACTATACTTCGGTTTATGAGCACAAATGAAGATTTTATGCGGTATTTTGATTGTTTATTATCCAACAGGTCTTATTAACCGCAGGTACCTTACTTAGTTCCTTGCTGTACTTCTTCAAAATAATAGATAATTTGCAAACTTAAATGACATAGTTGAATTTCCTTGACACACTGATGTCTTAATTAAATAAAAGAATTGCAGGTCATCGACTCGAAGGGGACGCAGCAGAGTAGATAGTCAGTATTCGTTAAATGGCCTTGTTTAATACTGAACATGACCTAATAAACGGTCAACAAAGGGGACAACTCAATTATTATTTATTACGTCGCGTATCTTTGCAGTTTTATTGATTGTTAAAAATAACATTGTTTAATACGTTTTATATACCGAACTCGTGCAAATATTGTAAATTTGTGCCAAAGTACTCTTAAATACCAGAGCACGGTCGATATGCAAGGCAAATATCGAATATCAATGACATGTAATATTGGCAGCAATGATGGTTGTTTGTAACCCTGAAATCACGTGCACTTTTATTCTAAATTAGAGCTGTGCATCTATTGCGTGTAACCAATCAATTTTTAAGGATTAAGTACAAAGAATTTTTGGTTAGATGTATTTTCGAACTGTTGTTTATGATATGAATATGTTTCATGTCATAATTGTCGCTTAAATCATGCATAACAAAAGACCAAATAGTCTTAATGAACTAAAGTCATAGCTTTTCAAGATACAGAGCTCTGAAATTTAATAAAAATATCACATTCATTAAAATATCTACGAGAATATTTACTGTAATAAGTGCAGTAGATATAAAAAACTAATGTTAGTTAATATTAAAGACAAAAATATATTGGATGGATTTCATGTCAATTAGTGGTGAGTATATGGGTAGTCTTTAAGAACTTCAGAAATCCGATATAACTGAGTATTATACATATTCGATAAGTTCATTGAATATGCAATGATATTCTATAGAAAAAATAAATGTTTCCTACCTCAAAGAATGAAACTTTCTAAGTTAAAATTATGATGATTGCACTATACGGACGAAGATTGATATTTATAAGATTCTGGTGCCAAAATTGCATAATTTAAGGTATTAGTTTCTAGCTTACATTTCCATGTTTTAACCTCTGCTATGATCCGTTTGTAACCTTATTTTAACACCCTGTACACCAGTGGCGTAGCCAGAAATTTGACAAGGGGGGGGGTTCAGTATACAAAGTATTTCAAACTAGATTTTTTCAATAAAAAAAAATAATTTTTAATAAATTGAAACAATAAAAAGTAAATAAAAAAACAATCTCATCATAAACATGTAAATAATAAACAGGTACGAACAATATTTGTTACAAAAATGACAAAAATAAGATTAGCAGGTCCTAATGTAAGGTTTCCGTAGGAGATCTAGTTCACTGACGCATTGCTAAATCTTGGAGAATAGAGTGATTGCAGATTTGTAGTGAGACATTACCTATATGACCCAACCAACCCAACCCATGGGGGGGTTCTGACCTCCAAACCCCTCCCCCCGTGGCTACGCCACTGCTGTACACATATATATTTTTTGCGGAACGAATAATTTTAGAGACAAATACATATTTTTAATTTATTCAACAGTGTAAATTCAATGTGCTTATTCAATTTCTAAAATAGTCTTCTAGAGTTCTTAAATGACAATGCTCTTCTCTTCCCACCCTGAAATAGTATAGAAACCACCCTCTACAAGTTACACCATAGTTACGTTTACTTTTTACAAGTTTATACAATTTTAACTAAAACCAAACGATATGTTATAATACGTTTCAAAATTTAAGTTAATGCAAAGTTTGTAACAATAAACTTATATCAAAAAATAATTTTTGTAAGGAATTTTCCTCTCGGTGTATTATTTCAATGAAAATACTTTATTAATGGAATTGGCAGCAAAATCGGAGTGGTTACGTATATCCTCTGTAAATAAAAATCGGTGTTCGTAACTGTGACTCCTTTTTTAAAATTATTTTAACTATTTACTAACTAACCTACATTAAATAAATAGTATATTATTCAACGAGCATATGTGATGGCTGTAATTCATGAAGGTGTACGTTATGACACGAGCCGGATTAAGTTTCCAATGCGGTAATTTCGTCTTTTTGCACAAAACGATCATATGGAATATATAGGATGTCCGGAAAGTAATGGGACCCAGCTTAAACATAGCTTCTTGTGATCAAATAGAACCAATTTGGACAAACTTAGCTTAGTCCAAAAGTGCCTCGTTTAGAAGTTACAGGGTTTCAAAGAAAAAAATTGTTTTCTTGTTATGGGCATAATTAAGAAGCGAAACGTCCAATAACATCCAAATTTGGTAGTTATGCCTTAGATCAGTACAAGCATTGTGAAGGAGTATGTAGTGCCGCATATCGTAGAGGGCGCTCTTGGCAGTTTTTTTGCAATGAATTTTTATTGTATCTTTTTTGGTGGTCCGATTCTGATATGCTTGACTGAAAATTATGATGGAGAAATTCATTTTGCGTAGAAAAGCTATACTTGTTCCATGTTGATAAAATGCACCGTTTTTCCGCACATTGAAATAGAATAGAATTTTCTAATTCGATCAACTGAGTTAGTAATTATCGTTGTGTAAAGTGTAAATGTAATGCGTAAATAATTTCAAATTATTAGTATTATTTTGTCAAATTTTGAAAACATACTTCGACATAATCAGTTTTCCAAATCAGAAACGGCAGATATGATCGCTGTTTATTGTCAAAATCAAATTGATGGAGGAGCTGCAGGAAGAAGGTACAGTTACATGGAATAGGTATAGATTTTCTACGCAAAATTAATTTCTTCATCATAATTTTCCGTCAAGCGTATAGAACCAGAATAGAACCAACAAAAAAGATACGATAAAAATGAGTTACAAAAACATTGCCAAGAGCACCCCCTACGATATTCAGCACTACTTACTCCTTCGCAATGCTTGTACTTATCTAAAACATAACTGTACCAAATTTCAACATGATTGGACGTTTCATTTGTTAATTATGCCCATAACAAGAAAACATTTTTTTCTAAGCCCTGTAACTTCTAAAGGAGACACTTTTGGACTAAGCTAAGTTTGTCTAAATCGGTTCTATTTGATCACAGGAAGCTATGTTTAAGCTGGGTCCCATTACTTTCCGGACACCCTGTATACAAAACATGTTAAATACTTCAATCAAATCTTTAGTAAAATAAATAGAAAACGGACCCTACTATCCAAAGGACACCCACAATATTTGTTTAGTTATAAAAACAAAAATTAGGTTGCGTTAATTTTGCAGTTATATACGTATTGCCATAAGTATACACTGAATGACAACTGCATTTGCCTCTTTTAGAATTATTAATTTTATGGAACCCTATTTTTTTCGCTAACAAAACTTTCTAATAAAATATTCACAACAGAATGGTTGGTTTGTGTGAAATTTGATGTATGTTTGCAGTTATACCACAGTCTATTATACAGTCCTGCGTCTTCACGTCGGCTCCTTTGATGTCGAGGTCCCAGATTTCGTTTTTTTAGACGACCAAAAGACGACTGCGCATTGAGCCGCGCAAATTCGCGCGCTCAAGGGACACGGTGATTTGTCAAGAAATAGAATTTCTTCCACTTCGTCGTGTACATATGAATTTCATTGGTGTTCATTGCGCATTTAGCCGCGATCTAGCCACACCCTCTGGAACCTTCACTCGACGAACTGTATAATAAACTGTGATTATACCCATATACATGAGTAAATGATAGCAGTATAGGTATATCTACAGGGTGTCCAGGAAAATTTGGGAAATCTTTCGGGTGCAGGATAGAACATGAAAAAATAAGATGACAAATTCCTATAATTTTTTTCTTATAGACCCTCCCCACGGAGATATGTGTCCCTAAAGGACGCCGCTGGAAATCGATTTTTCTTGAATTAACTTTTAAAGTACCCAATACAATTTAATTTAATAAAAATGTAATGTGATGGACACTAGTAAGTACCTCTTAAAATAGTGTCCTTGAAACATATTTAGCTCTTTTAGTTTACCAGGGGTGGGCTAGGCTTTACAACTTAATGCCTAAATTTTTTACATCCTGCATGGTAAATATTTTAAAATTACAAATCTGAGTAGCTTCAATGTTAGACTAAATGAGGAAAGGTGCTCTTGTTTATTGTCGATAAAATGAACCGTTTACGAGAAAAAAATAAACGAATTCAGGTTTTACTTTTAATAAAAAGGACCATAATTTCTATTTTTTCTCTCGACGATATGAAAGTCACTCAAACAGGAAAGTTTCTGATGTTTATTCCGAAAAAATTAAAAAAATAAAAACGTAGTGGAATAGGTACTTTTTTGCAATATTTACATTATGCATTTAAACATTTTGCAAATATAGTGGTTACTATAAATAACCCAAAATTTTGAGAAGGATAACGGTCATAGTAAATTATAAAAATGATACACTAACGAAAATAATTATGTTGTTGAAAATAATTATATTCATGTTTAAATTCGACAAAATTAATGGTTTCAGATAATTGTGACATTTTATGAGGAGCCATGTCATCAGCGCCTCCACCATTTTTATGTAATATTATTATGTTAGCATAAACTGTCGACAATAACTCAAGATAAAAGTTCTTTAAGACATAGACAACATTGTAATAAAGACGAATTTGATACACCCTGTATTTCAATGGAAGCATTGTACTTGACATACTAAATATAAAAAAATATTTTACAACTGTGTACCTACTGTGCAAACCGGTTTGATAAGCACAATCGTTTAAATGCATGGTAATTACAAATTTAAAAAACGTAAATAGATATATGAAAAATGTGTTCAATTTGGTAGCAAACATGGTGGGTAACCGAATTGGGAGTATCTCAAATTCACTAACAGATTACGTCAACCCTTCAGGAAAACAAGGTTACCCTTCAGAAACAGAATAATAAGAGGATTTGAGAAACAGCTATCACCAACATTAGTAATTACTGTTATTTGTAGTATTTATATTGTTCTCTTGCAACTGACAAGTCCCAATTTTAATTTAAGATTATGCAGCTGAATCATCAAACAATATTAATGTATAATATACAAAAATATAACATTGCAAATATTAAAAGAAAATATATTTATAATATTAAAGTAATTAATATTAAATCATTTAGAAGAATAAGCAGTTTTAGATATCGAGGGTCAAGGTTATGTATTTGGTCTTCTATTATTTAATTCTTATATAATAAAAAATGCTACAAAGACTTTTTCCGCGGGAGACATCCTCGAAGTATAACCTCTGTTTAGACAAAGCTATTAAGCATCTTTTCCGGGCCGTTCAGGTTCATTTCTTTTGTCGTCTAAGGCCTATTTTGGCCTATTACAAACAGTTTTATGGCGAAAGACTGACATTATTCAAATATGTCAATGTAAAACGAATTTTCTGGGAGAATTCGTGGTTGCAGAGCTAAAACTTTACTTTGATTTGTTTGTGAAATTTAGTATTGCATTCACATTTTTCTGTGTTCTATATACGTACATGAAGGACTAACGCACTTAATAATTCTATTCTATTATTTTTGCTTCATAACTGAAAGACGCCGCTGGAAATCGGTATTTCTTGAATAACTTTTAAAGTACTTAATATAATTTAATAAAAATTTAATTTGGACACTAGTAGGGACCTCTCAAAATAGTGTCCTTGAAACATATTTAGCTTTTTTAGTTTACCATGTGCGGGCTAAGCTTTACAACTTATTGCCTACATTTTTACTCTGTATAATAATAAATCTGGGTAGCTTCAACCTTAGACTAAAAAAGTACTCCAGTTTATTGTCGATAAAGTGAATCGTTTACGAGAAAAAGAATAATAAATGAATCCGTTTTATTTTTACTAAAAAGGGCCATGATTTCGATTTCTTTTTTCTCGACAACAAAGTGCGTTCGTATCGCACTTTGTCATTCAAACAACAGGAAAGTTTAATTTTAATATATTTAATCCGAAAAAATACAAAATTGAAAAAAACGCAGTGGTGTCCCAGCAGGAGACACCTTAACGAAATTATTGAAATACATAAGTGGCAACATATTCATTTTATAGACAATAAGCAACAGTGCATTTTTTAGTCTAAGGTTGAAGCTACCTAGATTTACTATTTTAACGTCGTTATCATAAAAGGTGTTAAAAATTTAGGCATTAAGTTGTAAAACTTAGCCCGCCCCTGGTAAATTAAAAAAGCTAAATATGTTTCAAAGATATTATTTTAAGAGTGTCCATCACATTCAATTTTTATTAAATTACATTACGTACTTTAAAAGTTATTTAAGAAAAACCAGTTTCAACCAGCGTCCTTCAGGGACACATATCTCCGTAGGGAGGGCCTGTAGGAAAAAAATATAGGAACTTGTCATCTTATTTTATTATGTTCTATCTGCACCTGAGAGATATCTCACTTTTTCCCGGACTATATTAATAGTGGAAAGTATTTAAAATGTCCACCCTGTATATTTGTATTAAAATACCAAAATAATTATTATGTTAATTTTGACAGATTATTTTATTTTAAACATATTCATTGAAGCTGTCAACAGTTACACAATAGTAGCATTATAATTATTTTAATGAGCACTACACGACTCATGAATTGTTTAAAAACATGAATGTTTATTTATAGGATTAACAAAAATAATATATCCTTTAGTATAGTTTTCCTGCAATGAAGGTCAAGCAGGATAACACATTTTTGTAACAAGAGCAATTAAATAATTTCGTATATATTCTTATAATAATGATAGACGTGATTATTTGTTCTAGAATTACGGATATTGGAATTATATCTCGGACACAGTGGCAAATTTTTGTGAATTCATTAGGCACTATTTTAAATCCATTTATCGGCCGTGTTAAATTGTCTATCTATCATAGACGTAACCTAATTTGTTTGAATATAAATGACATTAAAATAATACCTATTTATTTTGTTGTATGGAGCAATTATGTATTGTGTAATTACTGGTCAATCTGATAATTATTCAAAATGAAATTTTTATGTCATATCTAAGTGTCATATTGCAAATAATAAGGGCCATTGTTGAATATCGTTCAAAATATCCCCAAAGCCCTTGAAAATAGGAAGCTTGAATGATCTAATTTTGATTTACTATGGTTGTCAGACTGTTATATCGTGACCTTGAATTGTGGAATCTTTGACTTGCCCTTGTTATTATAATCTCAGGCTAGGTTAGTCAATCTGCATGCAGGGCAAGTCAGATTGTCAAATCCTCTCTTCAATCTTCAAGTTAAATCAAATCTTTGACTTGCTTCCTTAGAAGTGCATATTCTGTGCGATCTCTATGTTTTAAGTAAGCAAGATTTTTAGGACTAGCCAGTATCAGACTAGCGCTCTTCAATCAGTAGTGTGTTATCGGAATTGCGGTTGAACCGCAAGTGTGTTACCGGGAATATATTTGTCATCTCTAAACTAATTGAAACATGAAAAGATAATAGTACTTTTTGAGTAAGGAAAATTATACAGAGGTAACTTGATTTAACTCCGTTAATTTTACTAAGAAATAATTTGACAATACAAGCAAATATTGTTACAGTTAAAATAGGCAGTTATGAATTTAATAAGCATCTATGGTTTACCTCCAAACAAAATTATTCAGAGGACTCAGATATTACCATCACAATACTACCAAACCCTCTTATTTCAGAAACAGCTTTTGTGACAGGAAATTCCACAGACTGACAGGCCACGAAATCTGATATGAAAACAATCTACAACTCGTATTTTATGATGTTCACCACAACAGCGATGTAAAAATATGTTATCACACTCACATCAGTTTGTTTCAAAAAGTCTTCGGAATTTTAATATTTTAATGTTAAGAACGTTACATATGAAAAAAGCATTATTGGCAAAGAAACACATAATTACACTTCAACAACCTTTTTGATCATATCTCCATTACTAGGAGAGATACACCCATCAAATCTCGTCACGATAATCGCGATTTATTCAACCGCACAAAAAAAAACAATAAAATAAAAGTTGAATTATTCAGAGCTTTAAAATGTCAAATTTGTGAAATTTTACACAAAATTGTGGCACTTCTAGAAAATCCATACAACATTTATCCCTTATGATTTTATCCTTTAAAAATAAAAGTGAAAATATGTATTTATAAGCTAAACTTTTCCATCTTATTGCCTAATGCATACGTCAAACATTTGTAAAATTTTGCAAGATTTTACAACGTACATTTAACAGTGACCGAAAGAACCGGAACGAAAACGGTAACTCCCGTGAGATCCGATGTAATTACCGCGTTATTTTCATGATGATAATTGATCATCATACAAATGCTGAAAGCAAGACATTCAGACCCTCTGCATAGAAATGCACCAATCAAAATTGATCACCGATCGCCTATTTTTCATATAAGTACTTCATTACAACCGCAAAAATATAATAGCAACTAATTTTACATTAATTAAAATTATTACAAATACGTTACAGTACATTTGATATTTTATTTCATAAAAGCAACATATTAAATTCTTAATGTTTAATATATTTACTTTAAGTTATGGTATAGGCAACCAGTTTATCAGAGCTGTAAAGTATTGTGTATCTGGTAGTGTATTAAAATGCCATGTAAATTGATGAGTACCATAAACATTTAATACCTACATACTTGAAATAGTAGTTTAGAGCCTAAACTATAATACTTCCATTATGCTATTTCAAGTAAAATGAGGCGAAGTTACAATTACATTTTAAGTTCAAAATTAATTGCAATGCAAGAATTTCATGTTTGGATAAAGTAAAATAAACGTTAATTTAATAAAGAATCAATACAGTAAGTAATAATAATGATGATCAACTACTACCCGAAATGAATATTGAAGAAATTGTGAAACATTTAAATATTTATTACTATTTAGCTAACATTATCCTAATTATCAATAGTTATTTATGCAACAAGTACAAAAAGTAAGTGGTCCTACTCGACCTGACAGCCTCGTTGGACAATTTCACGTCGCGTGCAATAAGCACTTTTTGTACGAGTTGTATACAATATTTTTTCTACGTTCATGCAAAAACCAAAAAATGTTATTTAGATGACACTAAGTCTAGGAAAATGTGACGTCGATTTGAACGTTTATGTTTATCATGATGACAAAACGCTGTAGTAGAATGACAGATGAATGCAATAAACATTTTATTGCACTAGTGCAATAAAGAACCACTTTTTCCACTAAATATAGTTCAATAAAGTTTTGTTTTTTGCATGAACGTAGAAAAAATTATTTTAAATCAATACCAATGAATAATTATTTTTTAAATATACTTATTAGTATTATTAAAATATTATTTAGATTAAATGAATATGTAAGTGTTTCTCTTTAATTACAAAAATGTGAAAAACCTAATCTTTAAGATTTATTTGTGTTGAATTAAAAAATGATTTTAGATTTTGTTTTTTCCCTGTGGAGTAGTTAAATAACTTTCATGCCATACATTATTAATAAAACGGTTAATAAAGTGACTTTTTGATTTGATGACAAAATAAACAAAACCTATAGAAGTTACATTGTGTAATTATTGTCTTAATCTTAACTCCACTAATAACGAAAACACACTCTTTAATATATTTTCCGAAAATGTGGTCAATTTTGCATATTTTTGGAAAAAAAATTAGTTCTAAATATTTCATATCCCATATCGCATTTTATGATCAAGTAATAAATGCTGCATCTTAATTTAAAATGTAAGAAGCTACATTGAATCAAGGCAGAATTATAAAAACAGATGAGGTTTTTGATATACTTTATACTTATCTGGGTGACATTTTATACCAATTTGTCTACAAAGTAATTTTATGGGCGATCAAGCACATTATTAATAGACTGTGTTGCATGTTGCAGTACAGAAACTCCTACGTGATAGGTTCGCTTTAATTTTTACGTCCCATTTTTAATGGCTTCATTAAAACGATGACGCAGTACAACAAAAGTAATAACTTGAAGTTACTGCCAGTTTTATTGAAGTTTTCAGTATAACATTTCATTACTGGCGCACGCAGAGGGTCTTGAATTAAGCAACAAAATTAAATTCAAAGTCTCTGGATCTAAAGGAGACCATAAATTTGCATAAGGTATCTAGATAAGAACGGCGCGAGTTAGATAATTATAAAATAGTAGGTTTTTTATTTCCGTCAGTTCCGAACAATTAATCCCTTATCTAACCAATAAAGGTAAAAACAAATCCATCTATAATACTGAAATTAATTTGCTAATATCCAACTGTTGCCTTTCATATTGGAAATATAAAAGCGTTATCTGATTAAGCAAATTTCACACACGATATCTTTATCCAACTAGTAAACAGATGATAAAAATTTTGTGTTAATTACAGAACTGCCAAATATTCCATCACTAATATAAACACTATCAGTCGCACTAAGATACGTTTTCATTAATGATTATCCTAAAATGTAGAGTATTACTAAACAACTATCACAGTCGGCACTTTCATGGATAAAACAAAAATTACACGCAAGTATGGCAATGATATATTTTCATTGCTATACTTGTGTTTATAAAACTGTGTAAAGCCGGCACCACATATGCAACATTTGCCGAATTTGGAGTGCCTAATATTACAAGATCTATTTGCGAAACTATTACCTAGTTATTTAATAAATAGGTTGGTTCATATAGGCAACTATTTACCCAGGAACGAATGGGAAAGTCGATGGGTAACAGTTAACACAACAAATTATTATTCCCATATTACTGATGTTACTAAATTCAAATTGCACAAATTACGAGAGTAGGATATATTAAATTTGATCATAGGGTAGCTGTTAATTACAGAGGGCGACACAGACTGCCTTTTTCCTGTCTTTAAAACATTATCACTGTTTTACTTTTGAGCATATCTGTACTATTTTTGCATTCCTGCCTCTCTTACGTAAAAAAGATATGCAGACGTTGCAAGTGATACTACCATGGGTGCCCGCAGAAAAATTTATCAGTGGGGGCCGTAATTAAAAACGTGGATATGTGTTATGTCATGAACAATATTTTGATAGACAAAATATTTAGCGGTAACTTAAATTATCGCGTTTTATAATGTGAATATTTTTAATACCTGGAAATATCTGTCAAAAATGGAAAAAATGTTTAATTCAGGGAGGGGGGCACGGCCTATACTGCCCCCCCCCCCCTTCTGCGGGCGCCCGTAGAGACTACGGACACTACGGATAGCCACTGTAGAATTAAAGTCATTTTCAAGGTAGGCGTTGAAAAAAATATTGAACAATGTTTTCAAATTAAATCGTATGTAACAGTTACTGTTATAATTTGTCTGGTGTTTTAAAGTCAAGCAAAAATAAGTTGGAATACAAAGATAAATTTTATAACTTTGTGTGAACGCGAATGCAAAAAGAAATCTTCTATGGGCGCGGAGCCTAACTCCGATATTTTGAATTAAATCCAAACAGGAGTATACTGGCATTTCACTCACAATTTTTCATTTTCTAATCTTGATTCGAAAGCAAAGTATCTTAACTACAACAGAGAATTCTGACAAATCAGTAAGTTAAACATTTATTAAGTGTAAAGATATTTACCTTTTTGTTTTTTTTTTCAAAATCTGCCTTAAAAAAGTATACATTCATCCTAACACATAAATTCATTGCATTGAAAACTTAAAGTAAATATTTCGAAAATGGTAACTCATGGTGCCATTGGCACACTGTATTAAAAAAAGGATAGAATATAAGAATAAGGCATATTAAACAAAAACAGACATAAGCAGACAGTAAACCAAGGAGTCAAAAATTTCTAACGTTTTAGAGATACGCAAAAAACCTTACTTGCCGTCCTCTATAAGTAACAGCAAAACCATGATTAGATTTGTATTAATCGCCTCCAAAAACTTACAATTCCGAATATTTTTACGAATATTTGGAAAGGCTCTTTAAAAATATCGAAAACAAAATTTTAACTGTGACACCTTCTATCACAAAACATCCCTTCATTTTGTGCCTTGGTCAATTTTTGGACAAAGTAAAGTTTGACTTATTCAATTACAGCTTCACTCTTTTGTAAGGAATTATTTGTATTACTTATAAAACATTTTGTATATTGATTGCGCTAAAAATGCTTTTACACAAGGAATATGTAGATGGAGTAAAATTCGCAAAATAGCATTAATTATCTTTGATTTATATATTGAGATATAATGGGAAACGTTCGTATCAATAAATATTCGTTATTAGACGTAAATAGCATATGTAGCGCCAGCATGTGTTTCTTATGAAGAAGACATTTTTTCCGAATTTTACAATCACAGGCAGTGTTCCTGTTCAACATTATGTAGATTTAATTCACCACGGTGAATGAACGAAATTAATATTTACTTTTTTCTAGTTGTCGATAACAGTTCACGGTCCAGAGACTTCAAATAAATTTTGTCATGCACAAAATGAATCTAATCCTTACCTGATGACGTAATTGACGCACACAACGCTCTGGGGCTTCTGCATCTTATCGTAAATCAATGTTGCTTGTGTAACTACCCAAACATATCCACCGGTTTTGGCCAGGAAGCGGTAGCGGTTGGTTTCACATTGACCCTTGGCGAACACTGAAAAAAAAAAGTTTTGTTAAACATAACTAATATAACAATTCGTAAGTTATCTCTTTTTCGAGCAAAATCAAGTAACAAAAAAATGATTTAAAAGTTTAAAACCAATTGCCAAAAAACTATGCGACAACATAACTTCAGCTAACGCATATAAAAGTTGTCAATTCCACTAGGAAATTCGAAAATTATTTGTTAATAATAAATAGGAAATACGTTTGTATTATCCTTCACATAGACACTAAATTTAACTAAAATTATAACATTTTTGTATTAATATCGTAAATATAAATGTGAAAACAAAATTGATTTAGCAAAATCACAGGAAAGTTTTTTAAAAAGATAGAATTTACTAATATGCAGTAAATATAACATTGTAGTATGCACAAGGAATATTCAGTAACTTCTTACGGAGCAGACGTATGCAAAATGAATTTAAGATAACTAATTCCAATTTAGAAGAACTACAAATCACAATTAAAAATTGCTTATCGATCGTGTTTCATTTAACAGAAATTTAGGGATTAGTTTTGATAGTGATACAGAAATGTTAGAGAAAACAAGAACGGGACAGTTGGTATATTACCAATTTCACACCTAAAAAACGGTATTGCTGAGAAATATGTGTATCATTTACCAAATATATAATAACTTATCCCTAGACAGGTTAAAAAATCAATAACATAATCTAAAACCTATATCTTGTTAAGGCTCAGCACGTGGTTCTAGTAAAAGCTATCAATATTTTAGTTAGTTCAAATTCACTCCATTTCAAAGACAAGCAGGCAAATCCATACACCATTTACTAGTGAATCCTATTGGCAAAATGGTACCGGATGAAGGATGGATGAAAATATAGCTCTAAAATTAATAGCAGAATGAAATGACACAAAAATTATATGTTAGGAATGGAATGTATCCCCAATAGAAATGCAGTTTACAATTCGAAGAGAAAATTCTTACTGAACGAACGACAAATGAGCTGAATTTTATAACATAACTAATATAATATCGTGTCATATAGAGCAGTTTTCGAAATGCCGCCCCTTATTATTATTTTTTAAATAACCTTTAATTTTGATTTAAAAAAAACCTGTACAAAACGTATGAATATTATTTTCGGCGTATTTCTCGCCGTAAAATGATCAAATTTGTGCTGTATTTTTAGGTATAGAAATCTCGAAAAATAAAACACATATAGAGCAAAAGTAATATCAAAAATAAAATTTGGAAGCATGGGATGAGACCAGTTATAAAGGCGGCTACGGAACGTCTCTAAAGACCGCCATAATCCGAGGAACGGTTCCGACCGTACAGTCGTAATACCAACAATAAGAGAAGAAATCAATATATGGGCGGGCCTAGAGATACCGATAGCGGGTTCGTCCCCCACAGAGCCTAACTTGAGAATAACGAGGGCAGGTCAAAAAATTCCAACTAATGCTAGGGATGTGCATTTTAATTGTTACTGGCAGCGACCAGTTACCGAGGTCTCGGCATAACAACCGGGAAAATCACTATTTATCAAATAATAGCACCGGTCGTGAAAACCTAAAAACCTCTATATTAATCAGTTCTTAAATGTCTAAAATTACTCGTATTTGTAGACAACACTATTTCAAGAATACGGCGCCCTTAAGTAGTGTTTTATTAATTTAATTTTGGAAAAACGTCTTTCCCCATTGACTATAAAGCGTATGTTAATACAATTCTCAGATCTACAACAGTAGTCGAATACAAAGTACAATACAATATTCAATCGTATACATCTATATTGGAACAACAGAGACCTAGAAAAACGTTGCGTAACGACTTTTAATTCAAATTGTACCTATTTTGATTTCGTTGCTTGTACTGCCCTCTTACGTTCTATATTACCTACAGACATCATTGTACTTTAAAAGTAAATACGACCCCCACTTTTCTTTAATCGTATTATGATGATTAGTTATGAAAGATAACGTAGACAATAACTCAGCGTGTTTAACTATTTTTTAAAGTTAGTAACATTGCAGGTTTCAAGAAATAATAATTAACGTTTCTCAAATTCAGAAAATTAATTTGTTTTGTAGTATAATAAATTTGTTCGAAAGATTTATCACCAAAAATATAGTGGAGTACCTATATCATATATAACTTTTATAAATAACCATTTTCAAAATAAGCACGACACTGGTGGTGAGATTAAAATTTATTTTCAATCAAAAAATGCTTCCATATAAGATACCGGATTTCAAGAAAAAGCAAATAAACCTATTACCAAAAAAAAAAACATTTCAAAAACAGGATAGATATTTTAGACTACATCTTTATGTTTTGTCTTAAAATTGCATAAGGAATTAATTTCTTCAATATTTTACATTACTTCGGAAACACCTTGTACGTACCTTGTAGATATATTTTTAAGAAATATTGTCGTTATCATAACTAATTAGGTACAAAATCCAGCTTAGAAATTTTTAGATCAAGTTATAAAAATTATATACTCGCGTCAAGAATTCAGACGACTTACGTCATACGAACAAATGAATAATTCATTATATTTCCATCAAAATATTTATGAAACTGCAACTGATAGTAATAAAACTGTATACTACACTAAAACTTTGCATTATATTTTGCACTAAATTGCAAAAAATGATTGTTTTTAACGCGACCAAATATCGAAAATTACGTTGACAATAAAAACAAATGTGTAACGTCAGTCGTGACGTAAGACGTCTGAATTCTTGACCCGAGTATATTTATTAAATTGGTACACAATCGTTATAAAGCTGTTCCACATTTATCATTAGTACATACGCTCTTAATATTTTCGTTGGATTTCCGAGAAAAGTTTTAAATGACAGACGAACGAATTGCTCCTGAATTTTATTAGAGTTCAGTAAACTACTTCGCAAAATACAACATATAAAATTGGGTCCTGTGGAGTAAACAACTTCGTCCTGTAAACAACTTTTTCAAAACGTATTTTTAGCCAACATGACATTTATATTACTTGGAAGTTAAGTCTTCGATGTCGGATATAATCCATAAAAAATAATAGATCAGCAGCCGAAAAAGTAAAACGGACAAAATAAGGATTTAATGAAGAGAAATATGTGCAATTTGTAGGCGATCCATCATTTATCTTCGAAGTTGTCTGCTACGGAATATCTCGACTTCATAAAACTGAAAAATTGTCCGGATCAACTTAAACGTCTAACTTGGAAGACGTTAACCCCAGGCGGCTTCATATTTCTCTCTGGAAATCCAAATGAACATTCACAAGACATACATAAAATCTCTTTCCCTGTACTATGCACAATTCGTAAAATAAATTACCCAGTTGTAACAGAGGCTACTACAATTCTTGTTAGGATAACAAGTCTTACTCCGGTGGCAGGGGCGTTCCTGTGGTGGGCCAGGTGTTCCGTTTTGTTTTTTTCGGGATTGTACCGTTTTTCAAAAGCTTGTCCCCCGTCCCGGGCAAGGTACTAATGGAACGTATATTATCCCGTACCGTAATTTAACTATGACATAATTCTGCAATCATGCCACGGTCACTGTTACACACGTAAGCTCAGGTAGTGGATAATGATTAAAGCATAGCAATCATAAAATACATAGAACGCCAAAAGAGGTACCGAAAATAGTCAACATATGGAGAACACGTGAGTAATATTGCAGTAACTTAGCGTTTATTAGTTGGTAGCACTAACAGGGTAGCGTCAAACTAATTGGCGGGAATTTCAAAATATGAAAATTTTACGTCCAATTGGTAGAATATGGTATGGTACAATATATATAGAATATATGATTTCTATGGTCCAATTACACACATTCCGTTTTGGTTTCAATTGTATTCTGGGATTAAAATGCAGTACAACCAACAGCTTACATTAAGTTTTCCCTAGATGTCTGCTTTCTAAGTTCCTCCATAGTCTGACTATTTTTGAGTGCCTAATATAAAGGCTTCTGGCGTTCTATATGTTATATGATTTCTATTCATCGCAAGTCACAATAAGCTTTAGTACTACAATAGTCATTATAGCAGTCTAGATTACAGCTTTTGATAGTACTTATTACTATTTTTCGACTGCTTAAGTATTCATTTATCAGCAATGAGTGAATTATTAGTAATAGTCAACTTTAATCCATCATGCACAGAATTCCACAACAAAATTAAGAATGATCAAAAGCTTCTCAAAATTGTACAGCCTGAAAATAAATATTCACTTTTCTCTCGTTTCATTTCATTGTACATATTTATATTATTGCCCTTTGGGGTTGTTGTGTTTTTATGTACACAAACTGTATTTTATAAGAAAATATGTTTATTTGTTTCGTTAATATTACCTAATGTAATATTGATATACGCCAGTTGTTATTTATTTATTTTTTAAATATTTATTTCTAATTATTTAAATTTTTCAAATATGTCCCTATTTTATTTAGTTTGTCCCGTTTTTACCGCTGTTTAGCAGCAGTCCCGTTTTAACATTAAGGGCGCCGTATTCTTGAAAAAATGTTTTTTTACAAATACAAGCAACTAATTTTAGACATTTAAGAACTGAATAATATAGAGTTTAGCAAATAACAGGAATGTTATCTCATGCCATCTGCGAATATTCAAAGGTAACGAAGTAAAACGAATATAACGGCTGAAAGCGATCTAACCAATAAATTATTAGGTACAGATTAGAAGATACTTCACTAAACGATTACAATTTCAATTTCAGTCACATATGACATTTAAAATCATTGGAAGATTCTTCACTAGACGATAACGAGACTAGCATGGTCCACGGTGCGCCTAGACCGCGACAGTATAGTGGCGACAAAGATACAGGACGCTGTCCACACGATCGTGTTGAATTTACGTGAAGAGGTTCGCGACGAGGTTCTGTTACAAGTGTGTACGCGACTGAATAAATATAACCTATAAAACGTATCGTTTTGCAGTTATAGACATTTAAAGATGCAACTACAAAAGCAACAAAGGAGATTCATATATCACCAAAAGTGTGCCCGAAGTGTCATGTGGAAAACACAGATCCGGTTGTCAAAGAACTAACGACAACCTCTAAAAATAATTGGTTTGTTCCTGAAGCAATTGAAAATGATTTGAACTGTTAGAAACGCCTGTCCGGATATTTCCAACAGTTTCAAATCGTATTCAACTGCTGCAGGAATAAACCTAATAGAGGCATTGTTATTATTAACCATTTTGCCTTAAAAATGTTCTAAAATTGTGCTCAATAAAATGTCTACATAAGCATAAAAAAATAAAGTCGATAGAATCAATTGCTTTATCTTCTCTTCTCAGATTTGCTACAATTTCGGTATAGCAGTAGCAGTATAATTTACAATAAATCAATGTTTCAACAGCTCAATCGTGGGAGGTAAATACTGTATTTAATGTAAATGTATCTAAATATAAATCGTAGTGAAATTGTAAATAATAAAATAAAAAAAATTATATATGACATAAGACCGAAGGTCACGCGATTTTAATAGCTAAAATATAAAGCAAGAGTCTGCTTTCAGTTGTTCAACCCTACCCTATACCATAAGTTGAATTCTGTACCTTCGTTTTAATTTTAATAATATAAATTTTAACTTGTGAGGCACAAAATGGCAATTGTGAACCCGTTAATCAGCCACCTATTATATTTATCACTGTAATGTTAATAAAAGAAAAAGAGAAATTCATATTCATATTTTTAATAAATAATACGGTGCTATATCCAGACAAAGGAAAGTTCTTATCATATTTCTTAAGAGGGTTCCAAGCCATGAAAACTTCTCATTTTCCAGTCGTAAAACGGTAGTAAAACTTCGTCGCTTCGTAGCAGCGGATTATATGGCCCAGATTTTTTTCTGGATGTCCAACGAGCGCTCCCGGAGAAAGTTCAACGGACGTTCTACGGGAAGAAAGCTAAGGAAGTATAATGAAAATTTAGTGTGCCCGACATGGAACGAATCCGTAACAAATTACGCAGTTTCTGTTCTAGAAATTGAAACGGGGTGAGTTTATTTTTTTTTTGGAATCAAAAAGATCACTGTTAACCATGAAAAAAAGTTGCGTTTAAAATTCTTACTCAAGTTTAAATTTAATATCATTTTTCAACGACACTGATATAGGATCAGAACATGTCAAGATATTATATGATTCCATGGTGATCAAAAATGGGTAAAATATGATTGTATTCTCGAACCACTAAATGGTGCTGTAAAATTCAAGATGTCGGATGTAAGGGTGAACAACAATTTGTTTATAATTGCCACTGAAGATTATAAAGCTTCTTTTAATTACCAGGGAGGCTGTGTTTTATGCTGTAATTCTTTGTATTTTTTAGGTGAAGTGCATTTTAGGCAAACTTTATGGTGGATCGTGTGCAACCTCGAAAATAGAATGAGGCACATAATTTTCTCTGGGGTAGATCGCTAGAATGTTGTAAAAAGCCTGTGTTTACAGCGTCTGTTTTAGTTCAGCCACCCCATAAATATCCATTTTATTAAATGAAGAAAATTGGCAGTAGCAACACATCTTGAAATAATTACTTAACATAAAATCCAACAACAAATTTCTACAATCGAGTGATCTTTTATTATTTTGGAATATTTATTTAATTAGCCAACTTAACTCAACTAAACAATAAAAAATAAATTAATTCAAAACAGAAAAATATATTTGATTCTATATGACTGTATCTTAATTTTAGTTTATACCACATACTATCAACATATACTTATTTTTCTGGAAACTAGTATTATTTGTGTCTGTAGTAAGAGTGCATTCAGCAATATTTTCTCTCATCAAATTCTTCTCAATTATTGATAGAAGTTTCAGCGTCTTCAGTTTTCTTTCTTTATTTAGTATAATGTATGTACTACCAGAAATTAAAAGAGTAGTACCACTGTAAATGCCAATAGTTAAGAGCGCTAAAATGTTCAGAGTGAGACGAGGAACCATTGGTGTCTGAGGAGCGGTTGCCCTAGGTGAGCGGGTCCCCTCAGCAAACGGATCCCAAGAACAACTAGGGCAGGTCAAAGATTCCGAGCTAAGATAAATTAGTGCATATTAATTGCACGACTGACGATCAGTTGTTTAGGCTACGGCTTAAAACCATAGCAGATTAAATAATATTATAGCAAATTTATTATTTCTGACTATATACTTCATTAACACAATTAGTCATTGGAACGTAGCTACGACTATTGAAAGTAAAGTATTTTGCCACTAGCCATGGACACGTAATAGAAAGGTTCCCATTACGTGCCTACGACGAGAATGGGGAATACGGCCACGTTCCAGCGACGTTGTGGTTTCGTGGGGATAACTCCGGGTCGCGGCGTGGAAACCGCAACTTAAGGAACTTCAACACTCTCCCAGCACGCTTTAGTATATTATTTACTTTATTTGGCAGCTAATATTGTTACCATGTTACATATTACATTTCTTTCTATACAGGGTTAACTATGACTTAGTACAAATATTTTAGGAGGGGATAGGGAAAAATAAGAATTAACGGAATAACCCTTCAAAAAAATTCCAAATTTATTTATAAAGCCAAAAATTTTTTTTTCGATATTATTTTAAATCCTTCTTTAACGCCGCCAATGTTAACTTGCTTGTTGGTTGCATACTCTACAACATGCAACAGTCGCTCATCAGTCAGTATCGCTGTCATGTCATAATTGAATTCCTGTGTTTACGTTGTAATTTTGTGTTCTTCAGTTTTTAGTACCTTATTTTAATTTTTAAACGTTTTATAGTTATTAAATAAAGACATTTGTGTTGGGTGTAGATACTTTCCCACAATATAGTTCGCCGGTTTGGTTTTCTAGGTTATGGGACAAGACTGCCGCGGTTACATTAAAACGTCTATTAGGTACCTATTCCTTTCGATTTTGTTATAATAAATAGGCATTTTATCTAATTGTACTTACGGGAATGTCTGTTATCGCTAGTGAGTGGCTCTAATGAGCGAATTTGTAGTTCTGTAGTTATAACGAAATAATGGAACGAATGCAAATTACTGAAGCTAAGTGGATTAACTGTTACCTATCTATCAGGTATTATTACTAATAAGAATGTTAATTTTCGTTTTTACATTTAGAAATGCTGCAAAAAAACGACGATGGTAGTAGATATTGTTGACAGAGTTTTATCTATGGATCTAAGCCATCTCAGTCGTTTCTTATTATAGGCGCCGACTTTCCGTAGGGAAAAAGGGTTTTGCCCCATTTTTTAAATATCGAGCTAAAATTCTGGAATAATTTTTTTATTGTCTTTCCTGTCTTTCTTCCCTGAGCACGTGGTTAAATTTTTTGTACTTAGTCATAGTTAACCCTGTATATCAATCTCCGTTTCCATAACTCTACTTATATCAAGTAGGTAGATATTTATAAGTGCAGTACGTATTACTTACGCAAGTGGAACATGTAGGTATTTCGAAATAAATATTATTGTGCGGTGGTCTGAACTTCAAAATTAAAAGGATTTCAATTATATTGACAAATATAGTGATAAAACTTCTAAATCCAGCGCGCGTCTTAAAAATGTATATGTTTTAATAGAAACGTTTCCTAAAACATCTAAAAACATTACGTGTGAATGTGATACTCTAGATGGTGAAAGCTATTTTTTTAATTATTCGTTGGAAATAACAATAACTTGTATCCAACAAACGCAACTTGTTTAGTGATACATATAGTTGCTACTTTAGCAGCCGTAACGGAAATTGCCAATATGTAACTTTCAAGTAATATTTACTACAAAATATCGAACGGCTGTAGTGATATTTTAAAGTAGCTGTAAAGTTCTGACTACTACACATTGATTTATTCACACAGCTACTTCTTAGTAACATTTTTTCTGTTGTTCATTATGAACGCAGCACGTCTGACATTTACATTGAACACATTCGTTGAATATTTATAGATATTTATTGCAGGTCAAACGTTATAGTTTAATATAAGTATAGTTTTATAAGTGGTTTTGATGTCCATACTTAGCACTAGGTTAATAGTAGTAAACAATATGATATATATTCACAAAGACCGACAGTATACTACACGCGTGACATGATACAATAAGTAAACTTTAAACAATGACGAACAGCGTGACGGTTTTCAATTTTGGGAAACTATATAGTCAAATTTACTTCATGGTGAATTTAAGAGGTACTACGCACTTTGTAGTTATACGTGGTGAAGCTTAATGGTTATCATAGACCTTACAAATCATGGACGCGCCCGAAACCGTTTTCTGCCTATACAAATCGTTGATACTCAGATGTGTGCGACAGAGATAGAGCTAGTCCGGGCAATAACCCACAGATCATTGGCCGAAAAAAAAAACAAAAACCGTAAATAACAGACGTATGACATTTACGGTGACAGACCGACTCCACCATAGTTTATGAATCTTTACAAACTATTGCTAATAAACACATTAAACACAACTAAATCACAAAAGGCACACAAATAATTAACAATATTAACAGGAAAGGTTGTGTCAGGTTATGTTTACATATTTTTCAGTCATAGAACATTTGTTTTTGCCCGGACTAGCTTCATCCCTCTTGTACACATCAGGACAGCGGACCTCTCTTTCTAGGGCCGGTCCATGATTTATAAGGTCTATGATCGTTATAAAAGTATCGATAACGTTGTTTGGGCTAATAAATATTACAAGTTCCACGACTAAGACGTCTCCAAAGCCAGGAAAGCTACTAAGGAGACGGAAAACTATGACATAGCCAGTAGTAGTAACTATAGCTTTGTTATAATAATTACTCTTTGAAAGTTCCAGTCCCAGTTAGTGCTACTTTGGCGCTGGTTGGATACCGACTTTTATTTAGAAATATGTTTTAGGCAGTGCATTTCACTCTGTATTTTTGGCTTTATGTTTATAGAAACCTTATTGCATAAAATTGCATTTCCTACCTTTGCAACCCGTTATGTAACACTAACTTATTTATGGTTCTTACAGCAGTAGAAATACAGTCTAATAAATTAAATAAAATGTCAACATTGGCAATTGGAATCAGCGTGTATCCTATAGCGTTCACCATTTTAACACAAAGAGCAGGCTTGGGGGTTCTCCACACATAAACAGAGAATGTAATTCTAGAGTGAGACACTTTTATATCATCGGATTAAATGGGATATACAGTTTCCGCCCCGAGAAGCCATTGACTCTTTACTGGCAGATCTTTATTTCACACATAAAATCCAAGACTATTCAATGCCTGCAGATATAATGTAATAAAATGAAGAAAGCAGTCTTCATAAACATTTTATAAGTGGAGATAGTATATATAAAAAACTAAACTTTGAGATATAGACCATACATATAACAGTAGCGCAAGTTGCAAGTATGACCTATTTTTCACACTACTGATGCTCATCAGTCTTAAAAAGATATATGGTGTGACGAAAATATAGTTTCTAAATATTAAATAACAAGTAGGTGATTAGTGTTTAACATTTGCATTTCTTCTTACAATCGATGTTTTTTTAGATAAATGGCAACTTTAAGTATAATTACTGCTAAAATAACAGAAACTATTCTTTATCGACTGTAATATTGCATACACCAAACATTAAACCTACAGCTCCAACAATAGATTTTATATACATTAACTTTAAATATGCATAGTGTTCCAAAAACACAAAAGAAGAATTTTAAGTCAATGTTGGCATCTAAGCGAAGGGGTAACAGATCGAGTCCGATATTGAGAACAAAAATTTTTTAGCATTTAGACATGTGACAAAACGGAATATTTAGGGATTTATTATGGAGTATTGTTTCATATTCATGTTCGTAACCCCTACAAAAAGGTGTTTCACATATAATAGAGACAACAGTCTCCAATTTGAATACCTGTCACCAGGCGAAGATTTGTCTTAGACATAGCCAGGTACTTTTTGGCTGTATCTTTGCAGGGGTATTCTAGGGACTTCTTGGCAAATTGACTGCCATTTGTTTCATTCCAACGTTTCCTATAGCTTGTCAGCTACTTTTTTGCCATTGCACCGGCCGTATCCCTTTACCCAACATATAGATACGCTGTTGTTGGTTGACGCCACTACCAATGCCTGATGGCATTCCCATGCCGATCTAGTTGTTATCTTATGATTACGTAACACCAGTAGTGATTGTCTACTATCTGCGTAGATCCTAATGGTTTTGCCCATTGCATGTCTCGGGCAATTTCTTTGGCGGTTATGGTTATACCTGTTAATTCCGTTTGTACCAATGTTACATGCCTATCCATTGTCCACTGATATCGAATATAATAAGTACCGTGTAGGATCTGTCAAACACAAACTTGGGAGAAATATTGTCAGTGTCTGCCTGCAAAAGGGACATCTTTCTGACAATCCCATTCCACAGGCGACTTCTAACTTCTCCACATCCTACATCAGGTATAATACCAGTATTTTCTAGGCGAAGCATAATTGTCGCAGTCACTTATTTTAGATAAATATTCTAAAGTGGCAGACATAGCATCACCTCCATTGCTATGGTTGGTGTCGTACGCACAGCTCCAGTTATGCTTAGGCAGGCCTTCCTTTGTACCTGGCTGAGGTTTTGTTTAGCTGTCGTCTATTGGACTTTCGGCCACCAGACAACAGTTCCATAGGTTAACATTGGTCTCACAATGGCAGTGTATATCCACATGACCACCTTTGATTTAATGTGCATTTCTACAAAAAATTTCAATTGTAACATTTTTTTTGCTTTCCTCCCTAATTATTTCCAATGATTTCTATAAAACTAAAAACGGTCGTGGATACAGAAATTTCTATTTCAAAGCCGCTGAATTATAATTAAATTTCCGGAACACCAATTATAGCACACCAAGAAACAAACAAATACTTTGTCGTCGGAAATCAAAAAAATTATGGGCGCTTAATAACTATGTTTTAAATTAAAAATAAGTATAGACATGTTACGTTTTATGGAATATGTAGACTTTCCTCATAGAGTGAATTTGCTTTGGGCTCCTTGATACTAACTAGCTTTTTTATTTCTAATTGCTTATTTAAAAATAATCAAATATAGTTAGCGATTTTACGCGTTAAATTATTTCATAATACCACGCTAAAGTATTCCTTCCAATGAAACAAGTTATCTATGTATAGTTGCAGCAAGAATTCAGACGACTTACGTCACGGCTGACGTTACCCAATTGTTTTTATTGTCAACATAATTTTCTATAGTTTGTCGCATTAAAAACATCATTCTTTGTAATTTAGTGTAACATATAGTGCAAACATTTAGTGTAGTATATAGTTTTATTATTCTCAGTTGTATTTTTGATGAAAGAGGCGTCTAGATACAAAGTGTGCCAAGTCACAAAATGTAAAGAATATTTCTTAGTACTAATACAAAATATCTACAAAGTGAGATACAATTTAAGGTCATAATGCAACATTTTCAAAGTTAAATACAGCACAGAAATATTTGTTCATATTCAAAATATCGCCAAGTCCACCGACGTTCAAATGCAAAGTCATCCAAGTCACATGCAGCCAATAATATGCCAAAGTCTGATTCACGTGTTGCGCGCCGCGACTGAGCGCTTTAGTTATGTTTATGATAGGCTGCAAGAATGGACGAGTGTTCTATACAAATTTGTAAAACGGCTCCAGAAACCAGTAGAAAAACGGTTACTCAAAAACAGAAACATAAAAGAATGTTAGAAAAACAAACAGGTAATAAAAGTTACTTTAATTATTTTGCATGTTTTAGCTACACCAAATTTTTTTAAATACTCTGCAAAGAGCCTTCCAAAATACCCTAACTACAAGCATGAAAAAGGAATGATAAAATGTAAAACTTTAGGAATGGCAGATATTAAATTCTTCCATGAGTTGTTTTATTCACATAAAATAAAATCAAACAGAACACTATGATTTTTAAATACTGTTTACCAAGCAAACCGAATGCACTACTACGTGTTAAATATAAAAAGGCAGGCAGTTTGTAGAAATACCGTTCTTGGAATTTTAGACATTAAAAGACAGAATAACGAGACTATTAAAAAAATCCAAAGGGATGTTCCTAAAGAAAATCGCGGCGGTGACAGCGTTGGTGTCAAAAATGATAGAAAAAACAAGCAATATCAAAATTTATTGAAAGTCCCAGTTGTACAGAATCTCATTATTGCAGAAGCCGAACAAATGCTAGAGTATACCTCAACTGTGAATTGAATATGAGAAAATTGTACAAGTGCTACGTGGAATTCGTTACTGACGAATTAAAACTCAAATAATGTTTTTTTAGAAATTACGTAAACAGGGGCTACAATCTGGGATTTGGTAGTCCTCAAACTGGTATTTGTTCAGAATGCATTAATGTTAAAGAGGAACTAAAACGAGAAACAGATACGCACAAACGAACTGAACTGATAATTAAGCACAGGGTACATAAACTGAAAGCAAAAGCGTTTTATTCAATGTTAAGCGAATCCAGTGATGCAATACAAACTTATTCGTTTGATTGTCAGAATATTTTTCACAACAGTACAACCTTTATAATTTCACCATCGTTCGAGGCTCTTCGCATTCCAATCTGTCTGCAAAAAATGTAGTAACTTCGTTTTAATGGACAGACATCGATCTTCCTAAAAATTCCACTGTTAACTCATCAGTTCTTTTTCATTTTTTGTTGAACGAACATTTTGAACTCTCTGTAGAAAAGGTTAGACTGTTTGCCGACGAATGTGCCGCTCAAAATAAAAATTTGACAGTCTTGGGCATACTTTGTGTTTGGTTGCTTCGATACGCCCCCCAAAACATAAAGGAAATCGAATTCATTTTTCCAATCGTAGGTCATGCTTTTATGCCAAACGATCACATTTTTGGACTTATCGAAAAAACGAGAAAATTTCTTCCATTTGCAGCACACATGAGTATTGCGATATAATCAAAAAATATTCAACACCTAAAATATTTGGATTCGATTGGGTAGCAGATAATTGGCGAACAGAAATTCTAAATGTAGTAAAGCCTACGGGTAGTTGGCATTTTAAGCTTCAGGTCTGCAAAAGATTTATAATATCTAGAGATTGTGGTAATGCGGTAATTCGTGGAGAGCTGAATTATCGTTCAGACTTGGGCGGTCCTAAAGGAGTTAAGAGAGAAAGAAAATTTTGTCAATCAATCCTAATGAATTGGAATCCTGCCTAGGAATTAATGCAGACAAGAATTTATCCATTCAACTATTATTAACGAAACACTTTGGAACCAACTGGAAAGCTCTGGATAAACTGCAATTCTATAAAAATGCTATCGATGGAATGCCCAGACAAACATCCGATGTCACTGAGGAAGAGAAAACTAGCATTAGCGTTTCGGATATAGATTCTTAAATAATTTAATGTTCACTTGCATTTTTTTTGTATCTATCTATTTAGTACTGGTACTTTATAATAATAAATAAACAGTTCCAAAAAAAGTGACGCACTTTATTTTTGACCTAACTTTTTTTTTCTTTTTACTTCTAAACCAGTCGGTCGATTTTTATTTTTTTTATTTGTTGGTAGGTAATTCCTTTGCCTTTCTAAAAAAATTAAAGACGTCGACATTTTTTCAAAGCCTCCTGGATGGTAATGGAAAAATTCTAGTCATGTTTTTTTACTCATTTTTGACTCACCCTGTGTGTTAATCAAGTAATGGTATAGTACGTGCTTACACTCACACGTGCTAGATGAAAGATGCTTCTTTTGTGAGCATTTTTTTTATTCATTGATTTATCTCTAAAATTGTACAAATTACAGCTTGTCTTGCAACTTTCTTAATTTATCGAGAACGTTTTCTAGTGAAATAAACTGGGGTAACTGAGTAATACCGTGTATTGCCTCTCCTAGCAACTCTAAGGGTTTCTAATCTACGCGAAATACTGGAAATTAGGTTTCTTATCCTTTTCATTGGTATACGATCCCATTCTTCCACTAATGCATATGCCATTTTTGCGAGAGTTCCCGGAGACCTCTCGCGAGAGTGTATCCTTCTCCCTAATTCATCTCACAAATGCTCTATAGCGTTCATATCGGGGCTTTTCGCAGACCACTGTAATGTGTTGATACCCGTAGCTTCTAAAAAGTTGCGCACTATTGCTGCGGTCTTTCCATTCATTGAAATCCCTTCCCACACCATAACCGACCCACCATTAAAACTTTGGCATTCTGCTATTAAATTCTGAATAAATCTTTCACCAGTCCTCCTCCACACTCTTTTTCTTCCATCAACCATATTAAGACAAAACCTTGACTCATTCGTATACAAGACATTCGACAAGACATTGCAGTTTCCATAATTTTCAACGATAGCAGCACGATGTTCGGGCAATAATTTAGGACCCTTTACAGGTTTTCTAGCTTTTAAATTAACTTCTTTTAGACGTCTACATACCGTCTCCTTACTTAGTGCGACACCACGAATTTGCCGAAGATCTTGTTGAACATTTACCGCAGTATTTGATCGATTCCGTAAAATTCGCAATTTCAAGAAGCAATCACCTCTTGGAGAACTGAGTGTATTTTGGTTCGAGAACAATTGTTTTTAATTAATTCAAATTCAAAACGAGCTATGCCCCTTTTTTAAATGCAAAGTGCGCCATGTCCTTTACATTATTGTTTTCTACGCATGCTCGCCTCTAGTATTTTTGTAAGCAACTGAAAATAATATCTAAGGCACATTTCTACATTATGGATCCATTTGCAACCACAAAATTCAGAAAAAAATTTGCAGAAAACTGTTTTGTTAATTTTCTTTGTAGTGCTTATCTTTGATTTGGCGCACTTTGCATCTAGACGCCTTATATAATGAATTAGGTATTCATTTGTCCGTATGACGTAAGTAGCCTGAATTCTTGCTGCAACTATAATTGCACATTTCCATATTGTTAATTCTATGAGCTCCTTTTATTATTACACTGTTTAATGCTAAATGCGAAATGTTCTTCTTTAATGACCTACTTGAAAGACAGTTTAACTTATTCAATCTGGGTAATTTATAAACACGTCGACAGTAACATATATTCACTTCTGGATTTAGACACTTGTTCGCTGTGTATTTGCAATATTACGGGAAAGTTGGAAACGGTTATTTCTTTCTAAATTGATCACTGCTAATATTTTATTTTTTATTGACAAAAGGCAGTATGATAGTTGATTATTTATTTATTAATATAGACACATAAACACTGAAAAATCTTGAAAATAGTTTAGCGAACAGTACGCAATAGATAGCCATTTGTTCGGTAACACAGTTATAACACTATGATATAATACTTATGGTGCTACTGTTCCTGGAGCCTGTGGAAGGGCTAAACTTAAAATGTTTACCTGCAGATGACATGAGGGCCACACACAGTTTTCATTTGTACAATAAACAAGTTTCTTCTTCTACATTCGATTATTCAAATATTTGACGGCAGAAAATTAAATTAAATAATGATCAATTAATAACTTTCCCTTTTATTTAATATAAATGTGATTATTAGCAACACACACTAATGTAAATTTAAATTTTTGTTGTGTTGTCAGTCACAATCACAATATATTTAAAATTACTGGCGTTGAAAATCCTTCACAAATACATGGAATTACTCGTATATATTCAACTTCTATGAGTTACTATTTACTTGATTTATTGATGCTTTCAGCCAGTAAATATAACATTTAATTTACCATGCAGTATTTGGCAAAGAGATACTAGGTAATTTGAAATTTCTATTTGTTTAAAATAAGTGCTTATTATTTCTGTGTGCATACACACATGCTTAAACTGTTCTACTTTCTGAACAATGAAGATTATTTATGTTTTAATGTCTAATTAATTTAGTTCTTCGTAAAATTTAAAGAGACAAGGAAAGCTTTATTATAAGAATTGGCATTGACTTAAAACTAAGTAGTTAATTTAATATTTTCTCTTTCAAATAAATACCATAAGATTTCAATGATTGTGCCTTTGCATTCGTGACATTAAAATGCTCATAAGTAACTTATTTTAAGATTGGGTGCACGTACTAGACGACTTGGTCGTCGTGGTCATATCGCTGTGGCCAAAAAAGGTTCAAATCAAAATCTCTCAATGTCGATATCTCAACCAAACTGTAAACTGGGTCACTCTGATCTATATGTTATAATATTTAACTAATCACAATGAAAGCGTCGGAAACGTCTCAGTTTTTTTACACAAATCTGGCGACAATAACCGAATATCACAAACAAAGGCAAATTTTGTGGCAATATGTAGACACATTAACTCAAATTGGTGAGTTACTCAGAATAACATTGCAATGTCTATATTTCAATTTTTTTTTGCTGAATATTTCTAAAATACATTTTTTATACACCGGTTCCAATTTATATACAGTGCTTTCAACAAACACATATTTATCGTCTCCTAATTCTGGATAAATAAACACGCAGTCATCAATCACAAGTGAAAAGGATCTGAAGGCTGTCGAAAAAACGGAACTTGTACAACCCCGGAATAAAAGCACATCACTTCAGTTTAAAAAAGCTGAAATGCACCTGTTCTATTAATCAGTAACCCAAAAACTCTAGATGCCAGTGTGGTGCGTTTAGTTATATTTACATTGTTAACTTATTTTGGCTTTAATGCAAATCTCAACTGAATTTCTTACATAATAATATAATCCAGATTTTACTCACTTTCACAAATAATAAATCGAGAATAGCTAATGCTAAAAATTCTATTTTACTACAGTTAGTTCTTTATAAATTGAATCATAATAATTTTAAGAATTTATATCTTGATAATTGTGCTTAGTCCCTGTCGATTTTCTTTTCAATTTGCAAACTAGGTCACTTGATAAGAGACGTCGGCACATTTAAAATGCAATGTTATACAAGTAAATATTTAACAGAAATAATGTGATGGAGTGGACATATAACGTCGGAGATTGTTGAGATTCAATTTCATGTCTCTATTTTATCAATTTGAAGGAAAAATTTCCCAGGCCCACGCCTCATTTAAGGGCTTATACTTGGACCCGCTCAAGTATAGTTTTGCACAAGTTTTATTATAATTTCTAAATTTACTAAATAAAATTCATACAAAATACCTAGCTATCAGTCGATAAAACTTACTTGGTAAGCATTACATGTGTGAATTATGTTATTTCGAAATGAAAATGGTGCGAATTATTATTTATTGTAAGATGCATTAAGAACGATAATGGATCAAGATCATTTGTTATATTTAGGTGTATAAGCTATTGAATCAGATTTAGCTAGAAGTTGAGACTCTAGTGCAATAATAAATTTATGCAAGTCGAAAGGCACCCCATTATATTAAATATGATGTTTGTACATATTTTGTCGAATACTGTTTAGGGGTTTGTTCAGTGTTTTTTTATTTCATGTTTTATATTTTAGATATTTGATAAAGAGGAAACGCATTAGGCGATCGCGGTCTAGGCGCACTGTGAACCATGCTAGTCTCGTTCTCGTTTAGTGAAGTATTTTCTAATGCTGTACACGTTTGAACTAATAGGTCGCGAGCTCGACTTGTTCGCGTCGCAGTCTCATCGAAAACTTTTTGGAGAAATTCGGCCAGTCGCGTCAAATAAAAGAGCGAAGAAAAATACATCTTCCGTAGAACATATTTTGACATTTAAATAGTACAATAGAACAGGTCGGAAGCGCATATAGAACGACATATGCGACTGATTTTGCCGTGATCGGTTCATCATAGAGCAGTCCGCGATGCGTCTTGACTGCGACTTCATAGTACGTTCCCTCTCTAAAGGTATGATCTCTCTATTTAGGGTGCCGTTTACGACTAAAAAAGTATTTCATTTATTTATTTCTAAAAAAGCATGAATACCTTATTGAATATACACTTTTTTATTTTGTATCGCTGTATGAAGCTATTTAACCAAATAAATTCAAAATCGTAATAGACAAAATAAGTACGTACAAATATTTGTCTAATAGTTTGTTGTCGCCATGTCCACTGAGTTCCAACATATTGAAAAAATCCCCCGAATTATCAATATTTTAATGCCGTTATGTAACTTATATGAATTTGAAGACAATACACTATGACCTTATTACGTTATTGGGGCCCTTGATCATGATCTGAGAAAATGGAAAATTAGTTAACTAAGAAGATTTATCTTTAGTTTTATTGGGTTTTTGCCACACTTCTGAAAAATAATACAAATTAATTAAATAAGCCCTTGCGCCAAACGGAACAGTCAAGGGTTATTTTTGAAACTAAGTTTGCCTAACCAAAAAATCTCACACTGAAAAAAGCAGATAAGTAAAAAATAACAAAAATCACATCACTATCGCGCACTTCCGTAATATTGACGTTTCGAAAAACTCTCTGTTTTCGTTTTCAAAATAGTAGTAAAATATTAAACGTTTGTCAAGTTTGACAGTTTCAAATTTGTTTATCTGCTTCCATAGTGCGCGATAGTGATGTGATTTTTGTTATTTTTTACTTATCTGCTTTTTTCAGTGTGAGATTTTTTGGTTAGGCAAACTTAGTTTCAAAAATAACCCCTGACTGTTCCGTTTGGCGCAAGGGCTTATTTAATTAATTTTTATTATTTTTCAGAAGTGTGGCAAAAACCCAATAAAACTAAAGAAAAACTAAAATTATGCCACAAATAAATAGCTTCAGACAATTTACTTAGACATTTGACATTTAAGTAGTAGATTATACATAACTACATTATTATCGCATTTTTAATTCGAGTTATCGAGGAGCAGTAGATAAGAGATATTTTTATGCTCATTATACAGGAGGTTTCAATGAGAAATGTACATATGTGAACAGTGAATAGAAAACAACTAGACGATCTCAAAAAAATCCGTTGTTGGAGGTTATGATCACATGATCAGCGTCAGTATCGATGTTTTACCGATTTCCTGTTTCTTTAACTTGCCATAAAAAACGTACCACTGCATCCAAATTTGATATTTGGTAGGGGTACTCTACTCAGTTTACCTAATCTACTGACGCTTAAAAACCGCTTTACAGCCCACAATTCTTTTTGCAATGGATTGCAGCAAGTCCTTGCACCTGCAATATCATTCCTAACCACATCCGAATGCACACTAAAAACTAAACTGTTTATTCTAATTTGATAAGTGACAATAATAAACAGCATAACACATAAAATCAAAATAGGAATATGCCGACCTAATAAAAAATATTATTGGCAAAAACAACACTCTGTATAAGGAATTTTGTAAAATTTGTTATTTATTTGTGTAGAACAGATAATAGTAGAATGTATGATAATTAGTAGGTAGTGGTTGAGCATTTAAATATTACTCTTTGATCAGATATCTGTAGATAAATAAAATTTAGTATCTAAACGTCCACTATTGTTATCAAATTTTCAGGAAATTTTTACTTAATGTTAATAATTTTAGGTGAAGTAATGAATATATTATTTTAATTGCATAAAATGTATTTCTTCAAACCTACCAATGGTTTTTGATTGTAGTAGTAGTAGTAGTAATTTATTGGTGTTACATATACAAAGTATTTACACAAGTCAAATAGCAAAATAAAAATTGCTTAACAGAAATATAGTCGTAAATATGTTAAAATACAATAACTAAAATATACGTATAACAACACAGATAAGGTAATAAGAACAATTAGAATAGCAAAACAATTAAATAAAAATGTGTCTAAAAAATTAAAAAAGAGAATATAAATTACAAATTAATATTAAAACACAGATATAGATATTAAAACGCAGATATAGATATTAAAACATAGATATTAAAACACAGATATAAAAGGCCTTTATAAAGTTTATATTGCTGACAAATTACTACCAAGATATTCATCATTGCTATAAAACGCTTTACTCAAAAGAAACTTCTTAACTTTATATTTATATTTAAACGAATTAATATTCAAAGCTTTGATGTGCTCTGGTAATGCATTGTAATATTTAATACCCCAATAGTTAGTGCCATTTCTCGTTTTAGTCAGTGGAAGGTAAGTGGCTTGTAAAATATTTCTACCCCTTGTTTGATAAGAATGGGTCTCACTACTTGCGGTATAAGCATCTACATCCCTTCTCACATGTAGTAAACACTGTAAAATATATATGCACGGAACGGTTAATATTTTTAATTCAATAAATTTATTTTTACAGTCATCTCTGAAACCGAGACCGGATATTATTCTTATTGCCTTTCTCTGTAGAGAGAATACGTTAGCAGCAGTGCTTGCATGCCCTCAGATCAGAATAGCGTAAGATATTACCGAACGGATAAGGTTATCGTAAACTGTAATTAAAATAGGTATTGATACCTTCTGAGCCAGACTGCGCAACAGGAATAAATTTTTGGAGACCTTGTTACAGACAGAATTGGTATGCTGATCCCATGACAATTTAGGGTCCAAATAGACTCCCAGAAACTTGACAGAATTTGGATTTTTAATTTCTTTTATTTCTCTTAAAGTAAATATGACGGTTTCTGTTTTAGAGACATTTAGATTTAATTGATTTGAAAGAAACCAGTCTTTCATTATTAGTTCATTGTATTGAATCCTTTCAAGTAAATCTGCAAGTATCATGTCACGGCCAGTGAGACTAGTATCATCAGCAAACTGTATAGTTAGTAACGAGTTATCAACTGAGAGGGGAAAATCATTAACATAAATTAAGAAAAGAAGTGGTCCCAGTACTGATCCCTGAGGGACACCAGCATCAATAGTTAGGCGATTTGATGAAATATTATCCTGAACTACATATTGCTGCCTGTTACTCAGATATGAATGTAATAAAGAAATACTCTCTGTCTTGAAGCCATAAAAACGCAGTTTGTTTATAAGAATTAGATGTGATACGCAGTCAAAGGCCTTGGTAAGATCTAGAAACTGCGAACAGACAAAATGCTTTTGTTCGAAACCTAGGTTTATTTCACGTATCAAGTTTTCTATGGCCAGTGTAGTGGAGCGATTACTTCTGAATCCATATTAGTTGGAGTTAAAAAGATGTTGAGTTTAAAAATAATCTATTATTTGGATTTTCAGAACATTTTAAAAATTTTTTGCAATGGATGGAATTATTGAAATTGGTCTATAATCGGAGGGGTCATTTGCATTGCCCTTTTTGAAAATTGGAACGACCTTAGAAATTTTTAGGCAACTAGGAAATACATTTAATGATATGCAGGTGTTTATTAGAATGGTCAATGGTAAACTTATGACATGTTTGATTGTTTGTAATATAAGTGTGTTCATATCGTACACATCTTTACTTTTGGTGTTCCGTAGGTTGTTTATTAAAGAGAGTATCATATCAGAAGTAACCGTGAGAAATTAAAAACGTCAGGAATAGTAACATTGTTAATATAATCAGTGTATACAGTACCACTTGCAGGAAGTTCCTTAATTATATTGGAAGCTACGACAAAATATGTATTAAAATCATTAGATGTTATTTCATTGTGAGCTTGACAGGATTTAGGTTTCATACTGTTAATAATTTTCCACATTGCCTGACTGTTGTTACTGGAGGCAATAAATTTATCATACGCTTTTATCTTACTCTTCCGCAATTCTTTTGCGTATCGAGCTTTATGTGTCTTGAAGGCTAAGATATTATTTGGAGATGGATGTAGATTAGCATATTCTTGCAAAAAATGAAGGTGGCGTCTCATTTCTCGAAGTTCACAAGTGAACCACTGAATTCCCTTTGATTTTTTTGAATTTATTAATTTGGATCTTAAAGGCAATGCAACATCAATAGCTCTGGTAATAACGTCTAAGAAACGTTGAAAAGCTTTATCTACATCAATGATACACTCATATACAAAATTCCAATTTTGATTAAAAAGAAAGTTGGACAAATTTTTAAGTCCACTTTCTGTTAGAGGACGATGATTTATTCTCCTACTACTTTGCTCTGTCATAATGCTAGTATTTAAGTGAATACCTAAATGGTCTGAAGATAGGGAGTTAATTATTTTTACTTTATAATTGTGCGGTAAGACATTTGTAAAAATATTGTCTAGGCAGTTGTTTTTCCTAGTATTAGCTAGCGTTGTTAACGAAAGACCAAATGATTGGAACATGTCTGTCAGCAAGCGGGCATTTATATCAGTGGTATCCTGAAAATAAACATTGAAATCTCCCGATACAAAAATTAATTTGTTACATATTGTGCCAATTCAGAAAATATTTTTTTTTTAAGAAACCGGTCCTACATTTCCACTTATGAGGTTAGCGAATCGGGTACAGATATAGAGTACGTTTATCGAATTACTATAGAATGGTTCACCTTTTGTGGTAGTTAGAGCACAATGCAAAGCAAATTTAATTAGAAAAAATTAAATGATAGTGATTAATGCGGTCTCTTTAAACAACAAAAGTATTTTGAAAAAACGTAATGTTTTAAAGGTTCTATTACTTTATAAATACAAATTTGAGAATTAATACATTACATCTCTCTAATTTAATATAAAAGAACAGAAGCGATGTTATTTTCTCTTATTTTTCGATCTTTTAACTCCACCTGTTTCAGGACATTAACAAAAATGTTACTGAACAAATTTTCTGTTTCCATGCAATTATTCATGTAGGTCGGACAAAACTTGGCAAAAACATTTACGATTTATTGTAAATTGTGTAACGAAGTGCCATTAAACCACGATTAAAAAATTCTAGAAATTTTTTCAATACCTTACAAATTATCACGTAGGTATATTAATCTTTACGTTGCGGATGTACAGCATACAATTGCATTTTCAAGAGCATTGATCCTTTTTGTTATTTAATTTCTTCATAATAATCTCATTTTTATGCCTATTATTCATAACAAGTACGTTTACATTTTTTATTCTGTTTAATGAAACGTGATTCTTGTTTTATCTGAAATTTGTAAAACATACTCGTGTTTATGAGGAAAGAGATTTCAAACTCGGTCAATTAAGTAATTGAAGTAAAAGCAAAATAGAAAAGCTTTATAATATCAAGACAATTTTGAAAGTCTACAATTTGGAAGTTACAGTTACTATTCTTTCTTTTACTTTCATATGTTAAAAGTCAGTTATAATAAAACTATTAATTAAAATAAAAAAAATTATAGAATTCATAAAATTTAGTGTCGTACAATCAACTACATTAGTCCTGGAATTTACACATCAAAGGAACATACATTTACTATATTGTCTTGATATAGGTATTTATAAATATTTATACTATGAAATTATGATATTTTAATTTCAGGCCAGATATTGTTTACTAGAATTGCTAGCACTAGTCTCAAAAAATAGATAAAAATATGCCTTGAACTCAGACTTGGTTGAAAAATAAGCTAAAAATAAAAATCTGGGGATATAAGTGCCACCCAAAAAGAACATTTTATAGACACACGTGTCTAAGACATAATAATGCTTAAAGTTATTTATAACTGACCGATTGATAAGACTATGCTTCTTTTTGTATGAGGTTATGAAATGCATGAAAATCACTCAAATAAAATAGAATGCTAGTTATAAAAAATTTCTGAATCAATGTTTGTCGATTTAATTTCGGAGTTGGAAATTTTTAATACAATATCAACCTTTAAATATACAGGGTGGCCCATAATATATTGTACATAGAGTACAGGTGATTTGTGACGTGAAAATAATGTGATCTAGCCAAAATAAGCTTATAAAACCAATATGGCTATTTTATTGAAGTAACCACGAGACTTACCACTAGTTAGATTCAAATATCACCTGTTTTTAAAACTTACCCTTATTCATTTTTTTGTAATAAAATGTTATATAAACCCGATTCGTTTTTGTTTAGAAGTTACAAGCATTTTAAAAAATATGATTTCATATTTCTATCAAAGTAGCCTGATAAATCAAAATGATAGTTGCTATAACCATCGTAGACTAAGAGCTTTTTCACACGGGCCACCGTGCAGAGCTTCTCGGAAGCGCCGTTGAGTGGTCCGTTTTGACGAAACATTAATTTATATAGACTTATTCACACGGGCGCGCCACAGAATTAGCAGCGCCACGGTGGCGCGTAGTCGCCGACTCCCACCGAAACGTCAACCAAAGGTACGGATTCGCTAGTACAACTGCGGCTGCGGCTTGCGACTGCGACTCGTCGCCAACCAATAGGCAGTCTAAATGCTGTAGTTGATGACATTCAGACTGTCTATTGGTTGCCGAAGAGTCGCAGCCGCGAGCCGCAGCCGCAGTCGCACCAGCGAATCCGTACTTTAACGAAGACGATGAAGATAGATAGCGCGATAGAAGACGATGCTATAACAATAAACATAATTTGTGTTTAATGTTTAAATATTAGTTAACCTTTATTAAGCAAATTAACAAATCTAGCAACAGACGCTTCATGAGGAATACACATGTCAGTAAAACAGGGAAGTAGCTTATATGCTTGAAAACGGTGTATGCCAGTGGATGACATAATGATGATACATTTGCAAGTAAAATGGCATATCTCGTTAGTACGTTGCTTATTGGAATGCCAGTAGCTAGCAAATTGCAATATACGGAGACGTTACGATGCTCTCTCCTCAAAATGCATGCAAAAAAATCAAATGATCTGCAATTTGCTTGTGCGTCTTCTACTGGTATGGCTTTCAGGAAACACACATGCCAGTAACTGCTTTTTGCAAGTTCCTTGCATACCATTATGCAAGTAAAAAGTATGTGTATTCCCTGCTGAACGCTTCTACATTTTGGCGACGAAACGGATGTAACATTTACCTGTTCAATACACGCCATACAAAATTCGGTGATAAATGAAGGTTACTTGCTGTACGCCGAACACTAATTGAAAAATGACAGCATCTATTATATCTTCTTCATTTTGTACATTTACTTCAGTAGGACGAATGGCCTTTTTGGTTGAGGGATTACCTTCTTTTCGAAGTGTACTAAATGCACTAACAACTGTGTGCGCAGGTTGATGCCTGTTGTATCTTCATCGGTATTCTCGGACTGCTTGTCTGGCGTTCCCATTGGAATATCCAAATACAAAGACAATATCTGCATACTCTTCAGTTGTAAATAGATGCATTTTTTATTTAGCATTTTAACGCTAAGCGTCAAATTAATAAATAAAACGACACAAATTATAATTATTGTTAATTTTTTATTTATCAGGCTACTTTGATTGAAATATATAATTACATTTTTTCAATGCTTGTAACTTCTAAACAATAACGGATCGGACCTATGTCTTTATAACAAAAAAATATTTGACATTAACACAGCTACCATCTGTCAAAGTTTGTCATAGAGCTTGTAGAACACATGGTTTCTGTAACTATACGATCGGGGCCATTGGGACCAGGTGACATCACAAAATTTCGAGGAAAATTAATAGGAACCTCGTCCAAGTTCATTATGTATTCTACTGCAGTTAATAGTTGTTTTATATAGAGACGACTTAAAATTGTGAGGCTGCATTTTGTTAATTGCACCAGTCATACGTGAAAACAAGGAGATACCAATGGTACCATACATAATATAGAGCTATTGGCGCCCATTATACACTAAAGCTATAAATAGTTGCTAAGTGCTTAAATATTACACTTGTAAATATTATCTTATAGAGAATTGGTACGATTAAAGGTTTATTTATACCATTATCAGAAATCATTTCACAAAAACTGACCTGTTTTTGAAATAAAGCAACTTATTGTTTAATTTGATATACAAAATGTTTTGCATCGACTACTTTGATTGATATATTACCAAACATGTGCCTCAATATAGTCAAAGTATTTTTAATATAGATTTACTTTGGTAATACATATGCTTTATCCAAAAGATAACTAATTCCATTACAATATTTAGCATCCCATAGGAAGGGATGGCAAAGATTATAAACGTACGTATAAATAATAGATAATAAGTTTTATGACATTAGTTTCCTTTTCGGTATGTTGAACAGAGGCTCCTGTGGTAGCGCTATAGTTAACTTCAGAAGAATTAAGTGAAATATTGTTAGAAATGAACAAGTTTATAACGATAATGTGTTTGGCACTTTTAAGTTTTAAAGCTTTATGTGAAGATTGTCCATTGGATTCTATTAAATCAACCCAAAATTTAACACCGGTAGGTACTTATTTACTATTAATTACAAATACACATTGACATCATACAGTGTCCCTGTTACTGTCCCGAACTATAGAAAATAGGTCCTACAGCTCTTTGTTTTTGAGACAGAAGGCGTGAAAGAGGGCGTAAAATATTGTATTTTATATTTTCTCAACTGGCATATGGAGATATGGAACTGTGACTACTTCTCAGAATCGACTTAGATTTTGGCCAAAATATTCGCAAAAATAACTTATAAAATACCTAGTTAAAATAATAAAAGTCATATGTACCACTAAAAAAATAGAAAGATAAATCATTTGTTCCTAACTTACATGATTTCTGTTTTTATTTGTAGGTACTACACTAGGAGTTGATCGCACTGATTATCTGTTTCTGGTTAATTTAAAATCTGTATATTATATATTGATACATATGGTCCTTTCTACGTTAAATTTAGCTTGGATAACTTTTGAAAGTTCAGAAATTAAAACTTCATGTCTTTTTATACCTACTTTATACATATGTACTTAATACAATAAAGCGATGTACACACACTTGTAACAGATCCTACATGCGTGTCAAACATGGTTAAAATCGGTCATGACACGAGAAAATTGTTGGCAGGAAAATTCTCTACGATTTTGTGCACAGTTCTGCTAGTCGTGTTTGGAAGAAATGCACGGCCATACCAACGAATTCTAACCCCTCGAAGGAGGCTTTCAGGCTTTGTTTGTGAATGCACATAAATATCAACGAACACAAGTTTTCCGTAGGATCGGCATCATCGATAAGAGTCCGGAAACAGTTGGATGCGGCGGTCATTAGCGTGCGTGTTTTCTAATGTAATAGTGGTGTGTTTAAAGTTTGCATCAAAAGGAATAAATTCATTGGGTAATATTCTCCAATATTTCCACTTACATAAATATTGAAAAAGATGAGGTTTTCAACATTAAATACTAAATAAACTATAGTAAGGTATCACTTTTATATACAGAGTAAAATATGTGTCACTTGTCTGCATGTCAAAATATATCCCGTTGCTGCTATTGTTGATGTGTCTCTTTGGGAGACACATCAACAGTATTGATAAGGACGTAGTATACGTGGGTATACTACGTCCTTATCAATTGGTAATATTGATAGTTCTTTATCTAGATATTGGCTACAAATTAAAGTAATATATTACATTCATAAAACTCCTTTTAAGAGTTCAAATTTGTTGTCCCATACATAATATGCGTAACCGCATACAATAACATCCTTTAGTGTTACGCGAAAATACCAAAACGTCTTCATTCTTCACAACACTGCAAACCTCTCGATGCGTAGGTACACGATGTTTGCTGTTGTATCGCGACGAGATTACAGGGTCCGTCCACATAGTCGTGTTGAAGTTACGCAATACATTTCTGTTACAAGTGTGTAAGCGGCGTAACACGATTAAAGCCGTGTACATACTTTCAACAAAACCTTGGTGCACAGCTACGAGCAAGATCAAAGTAGATCGTGATACACGTAACGCGTTGGCAGCAAAAATTAGAACTTGCGTCGTAAACATGGTTCAATGTTTTGCATAGCCCAGTTAGTTCTGTTTGAAACAGTTTAGGAGGAAACGCACTATGCGGTCGCGGTTTAGGCACATTGCGGACCATGCTATTCTCGTTTACTGAAGAATTTTCAAATGGTTTTAAACGTACATGTTTGCACTAGTACGTCGACAACTGGACTCGCTCGCATCGCGATCTTGCCGAAAACTTTTTGGAGAATTTCGGCCAGTCGCGTTAAACAAAAGAGCTAATAAAGCACATCTTCCACAGAACATATTTTGACACCTAAATAGTACAATAGAATAAGTCGGAAGAGCATATGTGACTAAAAGGTCGTGATTAGCTCGGCATAGAACGGTCCGTGATGCGTCTAAACCACGACCGCATAGAGCGTTTTCTCATTTTCTTGTCCACAATCTGCGTAATCCCATACGCAGTAGCATCCCTTGATGTGACAAGTGATGGAAATGCTGTTAATCTGACATGAAAACCTCTGTTCACTCTGAGGCTAAGGATCCCATTCACATTGTCGCACTGAAGCCACACAACAAGGTTCTGTGTACATGGCTTTAATGTCCACATTAAGGAAGGTGATTCCTTGGGTGATTTTAGGTTCAAAAGTCTTAATAAACCAGGGGGCTAAAGTTTTTCTAAGAGTAATGCTGTTTAATGCCTTTGAAATATAGCACATTTTTTCAATTATCTCTAAATTGTTTGACGTAGATTTACAGAAAGTAAATGGAAATGTAAATAAAGCTAAAAATTTATATCTATATTCTATACCGAAGAGTTGTCATTAAAACACCAGAATCGAAAGAAGTTATATTAGTAGAGATTTAAAATAATCCTCAGACTAGCACAAGAAACATTGCACGTGATCTTAAGGTAAGTAGAAACCAGTATTAATTTTTAGTAAATAATATCTGAATAGGCATTACGAGTGATTTCTTAACGGGTCCCGTTTTTCCATCATTGTGACTTAATGGCCATCTCAAATCAACTGTTTATGAAACAGCAGTAGAAAATAAAGTCAGACAAATGCTAAGAGCTTTCGAAAATGTGTGTAATTAGAAATATGAAAGGGAATTACAAGTGCAATTTTTCTGAATATTTAGTGGCATAGTTTTTCTGAAAGTTTTAACGACATAGTTCCTCCCAAATATGTGCCACTGGTTGACAGATTTACATAGAAATACAGCAAATTATTTTCTTTAATTGCTTACATCTTTTCCCCAAGTTTTATCAACATATGTCGAAAAACTTCAGAGATTCCAGAAAAAAAATTTCATTTTTCGAAAACTAGTACCTAACTTTAGTTTATCAAATCTTTTGGGTTTAAAATGACCCAAGGTAATCACCCTACTAAAATTTATAACGTGCACGTCATATACATGCTGCATTTTACAATTTAGTAATCAAATAAACCATCAAATTTATTAAAATCATTTTTTTATCATAACGTATATATGTATACTATTAAAATTAGAATCCTTGTTGCATAAACCTACAATAATATGCATATGCTGGAGAAATTTGTGAGAATGTCTATAGCAATTTTTCTGGAAAATACCTATTCTACTCGTTATAGATATAGATACAATAATTCAATTTGAAAATTACGATACAGCCTATCTAAATAGTATAGAATTGAATAATCTAGACAAAATTTAATTATATTTTAGATTATTGGGAGATGGTACGAGTATAAAAAAACAACAAACTTTCTTGCTGATAATATGTGCACCACATATGAAGCAACTTGCCCAAATAATAGTACTTGTAATGTACATTTATTACCAAATGGCACAAATACCGGCTATACGATCACCATAGTAGCAAATGCAACATCTACTATGTGGGGTTATGATATAATATATTTAAAAGTGAACTCAGCAGAACAATTTGCTATTCTATGGACCTGTAAAGGTGATGATACTGATGACACCAAAGACAATGATGACATTGAAAAGTGTAAGTATAATAGGTATTTTCGAGGAGACAAATCTGAATACATTCAGAACATAAACTGAATAAGTTGGAGAAACGCATCTTCAAATCAGTTTCAGTATTTTAATTCTAGAAACAAACATTATTTTTCCCTTCACTTTGTGAAAAAACTAAGTAAAGGTTCTATGTTTCATTGTATTTTTCGGTACATTACATTCTAACTTTTCCAAATCCCCGTCACTTGAATTTTGATATTGAATCATCTAAAAGTATTTAAACTTATGTTTGTATATTTTTATTACTGTACAGAAAATACCAACTAATCACTCTTCCTTCAACCAAACTCTTTCATTTCAACCTTCACAAATATCAAATAATTAAATTTTTAGTCTATAAGATTAGGTTTGTAACATTCTGAATTAGATATCCCTGCTCTGATCTGAGAATCTGTGTCAAACATATTATTAACAAGTTCAAAGGTAAACAAATGTACAGAAATGGGCAGAATTTTTAATCTGAAGTCAACATTTTTTGCACCACAAATGGTGAAACTTAAAGCGCGCACACGTTAACCCTCTGAATGTGTCCAGAATTAGCTCCAGAGTTTTGAATAATATAGGAGTTATTGATATCAATATGTTTTCTATTTGAACTAATTTTAGTGACAAATCCAAAAAAATAATGTTGCCAGCAATTTTATAATGAATTAAGTTTAGTTAAGTTAATATTTTTCTTTCCAGATCAACTTGTTGCATTAGTAAGAGACCTATCTAATGAAGACACAATAAAAGAAATAGATACATTACTGGATAACATTACAGTTAAATATCAGTCTGAATTGGAAATTATAAATAATACATTGTGTAGTGGTGCCAAAAAATCAACAATGCACGTTGTGGTTATTTCACTGGTACTTATATTTTCAGTATTACAGATGCTAGCAATTAATTCTTAGTATTACAGTAAATTTTGTATTGTTCTTTTATAATAAATTGTACTGCCTTTTCAGTTTCTACTTTAGTTTTATTAGTTTCATCAGATAATTTAAAAACATCCGTAATAAATGTAAATAATTTGTATACTTTCTTAATTAAATAAGTATTATTAATTAAATAATCACGTTAGAAAATGTTTCAGTGCAGCATGCATTATTATACCATTTGTATCATTATTTAAAATGTAAACATACCTTATATACATTCCAAGCATCAATTTAAAAATGATTTCATGTCAATATCACCACAGTCAAAAAGTTTTTTTATCAATCAATAATTTGAAATATTCGACATAAATGAAAAATAGATATAGTGCATATGACTAAAAAATAGTACTGCTGAGTTCATTTTAACTAATTTTTGATATCAATAGCAAACATTTTCTCATATCTGAGTATATTTATTAAATGATTAAAGCCATGAAATAAACAAGCATATATTCTTGCAGATACACAGTGATGTAGTGAATTCTTAAATTTCATCATATGTTTACCAAAATTTATATTTAATAATTTTATGTTATTTTTATTAATACATATTTTTACTTATATTTAAAAAAAATTGTTTTAATTTGTTATTGTTTCATATTTGACACATTTAGCACCTTAGCACAGAGTAGATATCTTCTACAAATCATTTTTGTTGTAATCAATGTACTTACATGTCCCTTAAATAGAGATGCCTACCCATTAAATATTTTATAATAAATAAATAAATATTTTTCTTTTTTAATTACATTTACTTGCACTGAACTGTTGCAGTTTAGACAAATATTTTTAGTGGCAGTTGGAGGTGGCTGGACCTCTTAGAGCTTTACAAATAACAGAAAGTATGGATTTTTGAAGAAAGAGAACTGAAACTTTTTTCACTAACAAAACATTTGAAATATTTAGACTGTACAGCCAAATATGAAAAATTTTAGTTTTGGAGTTAGTTAAAAATATTCAGTTTCTAAGTTCTTTAATATGTGGCTATAACTTTGACTTGTTATAAAATAATACAGTATGCATCAGCAGATATTCTCAACATTAACTGATAGTTACCATGCACATATTTATGTATTGCTACAAGCTGTCTCGATTAGAGGTTTTATTTGGATTGCAATTAAGGTAATACAGATAGATGATTTTGGGAATGGTTAAGGTTTTTTGGAAAGAACTGCAGCATTATAATTAATAAAATATTCTGTATATTTTTATATAGCTACTAGGTGACCCGGCAAACGTTGTTTTGCCATATGAATTATTTCTAGTGAATACTATGGCAGTTAAATAAAAAATAACTAACTTATTGTAAGTGTGTGGAGATGTGGTATATGACTAAAAGAAGAATGGAGCACTGTGAACAATGACGGCTTATAAGAATAACGAAACACGAAACATTCATTTTTTGAATTATTTCGCGTGCCTGTAATTTTACTTGTTTGACGGCCCAAATTAGCCCCTTTACGTCTTGTTGGCATTGTTCACTGTACAAAAAAATAGCCATATAGTAAAACAATAGCCGTTGTTGGCGGGAACTCGTGACACGTGTTGCGTACTTTTGAGGTTATGTAGATCACTTAATTAACTAATAATGAGAACTACACTTAAAATTAATAATTTTATTAATTATTGATAAAATAGGAAATAAATAATTATGGCCCAGCAAATTAATAAATTTACTTGAGAATTACACTTAGAAGGTAAAATGATAATTATTGCAAACGTCACTATTACGCTCGATTCATACACAATAATAATGGTTGAAAACTGTGTAGGGAGTGAGAGAAGGCTTATTGTGAGAGAGACAGGAGACCGGTTTCGTTCTCATCCCTACTCCGTGCTGTTTACTGGGTGAGAAGTGACACCGGTAGAGGCCTGGCGGGGATAACTGATCTAGTGATAATCGATCAGTTATCGACCAGGGTTAAAAATGATTAAATTACTAAAATGGTTATTAAAAAATAGGGGCTTGTGATAGAAGGATGAAAATTAAGGGTTGTATGTATTTTTTAATGCCACATCATAAAAAATAAAAATAAAAAATTTTGTCCAAAAAATAAAAAAAAATGTTTGGGGTGGACCACCCCTATCACTTAAGGGTATAAAAAAATAGATTACGACCGTTTCTCAGACCTATCGAATATACATATAAAATTTCATAAAAGCCATTTCCGAGGAGTATGGCGTCTAAAACTGTGACACGAGAATTTTATATATTAGATAAGGCTAACATAGTCAAGTCATATTTTAATCAGAAAAAATGTTTTGGGCAAATTCTCCTTTCACTTATTTTCTTTCTTCCATAATTGTAACATATTTATTTACAATTTTATTTATTTATAAGAATGGATTCCAGTTCTTGAAATTTTTTATGAAATAAAGATATGAACCTATTAGGTGATTATGGAACAGCCGAGGGACAAGCAACCGTGTGGGTGTCTTTGGGTAGGGGTAGAAATGGCTGTTATAAGTTTCAAGAAGAACAGAGCGCTTTGTTACATTCCTAATAACCATGAAGTTACATGATATTCATACCGCCAATTGCGAAATGCGTGCTGTCATTCACTTTTTCATTGCAAAAAAAAATGTGGCAAATATTCATCAAGAGTTTCTCGCTGAGAACCACGAGTGACTTCTTCCACAACATTGTGCGAGTTTTCATTGAGATGGTTTTGGGCGCCTGATCTGCACCAAGTGATTATCATTTTCCATAACCAAAATAATACTTAGCGGGTATCCTTTTTGAAAATGAGAACATATTCAAAACAGACCCTGAACAGTTGGCTTTCTGTAACGATGGGACATTGGTATGAAGAGGGTTTGGAAGAACTAGCTCATCAGTATTAAAATATTTTGACCGGTTAGGTGATTGTTGAAAAATATATAATGTAAATATATGCATTTTGGATTTTTTAATAGTTATTTTAAACTACAATTTTTTAAAAATTCACAATTGTACCTCATATGTGTGTTTCACACTAAGAAAATTAATGATATTCTTGATTGAACAGAAAACACTAATACACATCAATGTAGTTTATGTTTGCAAACCATATCAGTGTTTGCTGTTAACATGCAATGGAAACTACTACAGAAAACACTGTTACTTTATAAAATTAAGTAGTCCAACCTGGACTTGAAGACTCCATTTTTCAACAAACCATAACTGATACTAAAAGCTGATCCCAAGTCAAAACCGTAATTAAAAAAATAAATAAACTAATAAATAAGTTAATAGACGATAGATCTACTCGATACTCAATGAAATCACATCTTACACACCATTGCAGAACACTCAAACTGACGTAGTGAATCGCTGGCAAAACAGTTATCGATATTGAGTTAGTAGGCAGAAAAATATATCTCGGCAAAAGAGATACTTTAGTTATAAAATATAGTAAACCGACTTATTAGAAACTAATTAGACAGTGAGTGTGTATACTTTTGAATTTAATTATTAAGTAACATTATCATGTTAAGACACATTTTATCGACAGGTAGAGGTATTGAAACAATGAAATTATTGCTTCCTCTCCAACATATCAGCAGAGCAATAATTTTACTAAAGCTTAGGTCATATGTAAAATATACCTCAAAGACCCATAAAGCCATCTGGTCAGCCTCTTTGACACCACCAAAAATGAGAATAATCGTTATTTTCATACTAGTAAAAAGAAAAAAAGCAAGCATTTCAAATTTTATGGTCAAGTACAGCATTCGCCAAGATGCAGGTAGATCACCAACAATGAATAGAAAATAAAGAAATTGAAATATCAAACCAACCTTTTTGAACGAGGGTGAAATCAAACGATGTCTGGAAACATTTCGATACAGTTAGTTCAACTTTTATTACTTCAGAATCTCGATAATATGATTATTCAGTATTAGTCAATTTATAAATTCAGATCAATTCCCCATATTTTAGCAATGACACATAAATTAAAGATTCATAAAGTGTATAAGATTAATATTTGTTCGTAGATTCCATTCTCCATAGTTGAATTCTTTATTTTGTTAACATTGCTATTGTTATTAAAAACCATTCTTTATAAATGTGGTGTTCTCTTCGTAAGTTAAATAAGTGTACCAATAGATTGAGCACACAACTGTGGATTTGCTGATTACAGTTGAGTTAAAACAACTAGATGGCACTTTGAACATCCCACCTACAATAACTGTTCATATGAATAACAGAGATGAACCAAACAAAATAATAAGCAAACAGACATTTCCAGTCTCGGCAACACCGCCTTAACTGAAGAGTGTATTCCTTTCTTTCTTATTGTACACCAATGGAAACATTTGCACTTTTCAAATCTGTATATAAATAAGGTTAGTATCAATTTAAAATATTTGTTAGTTTATGAGAAAGGGAATGCTAAATGGAGTACAATGTAAATTAATTCCAATTTGATAACATGAACATTTCGAAAATAGTGTTATCTTTTATTTAACTTAAATTGAAATCTGTTCTTTTACTTCCAATTACTAATTTTATGTGTCAGTTTCAACAATTATTACTAACTTTGTTCGTAGACGTAGTTCAGAACTGGTTGCCAACTAATACTGCAGACTGCACGCATATCAAAAATCACAAATCGGTCCTGAATCATATGCTCTACAAACAGCCTTGTTAGAGTCAACTGCCATCTATTGCAATAGTAAACAATTTAACTGGGAGCTAAAATATGGTGGACTCTAAAGTGTTACTAAGTAAACCATATCAAATTTAATTAATATTTTCTATGAAGCAAACTTCAAATATTACAGGTTTAAAAATTTAATAATGAATAAATAGTAAGTATAAATTAAGTAGGTATATGAATAAATGCCAAACATTTTTTTACCACAATATTGTCCATAACCTCTCGACCGACACAAAAATGTTAAAAAAATTCTGTTCCAATTTTTTGTGTTTGGTTCTTTGATCAATAATACCAATTCTTGAAGTTCTTTGTCACTTGATTTAGACAGGGTTTCGTGTTTATAAGACATTGTGGCAAAACAAATAAAATATCGAAAAGACACACATGACAAAATTTACTTAAAAGTGTCAAATAAAATCAGGCAAGAACAAGCAGATGTTTTATTTAATCTGTGCTTTGAGATTATCTGTGATGTGATGAAAAAAGTTAAAAGTTCTCATAAGTTTCAGTTCACATGCATGGAACTAAAAATTTCCTGGACTCGCTGTTAATTTTAATAACGGTTTGAAATCGATTCACAACTACAAATTATGTCTGCGAAGAGCAGGCAGTCAGTTCTGTATTAAAAATTACTGCGCTATAAACGCTAAAATGGATCTACACATGCACCCATTTCTAACGGTTGTGTCCAGCTCTACAAACAAAGCTATTAGCACTACTACTGCTATTACTACCATTTCTACTTAAAATACAAAAGTACTTACAACATTTGTAGGCTGAACAAATGGAGTCACTATCCATTGCATGATGATATTCATAGACGGACTTTCCCAGCAAGTCGTCAGGTTCGTAACCGAGGATATTTTTCATGCTGAAAAATAAATAATAAAGCTTTATTAGAAATTATAAACAACTGGTAACAAAATGTATGATGACATTTTTAGTGTGGCACATTGTATCAAATGAAATGTCCACAATAAGATATCAGATCATTATTTCATTTTGAGTACCGTCACAGCTCAAACCAGTATCCTGTTTATTCTTTTCAGGCTGCATAGACACATGACTACTTGCTAGCTGTATGTAGAAAACCTGAGATATTGCTACCTTAAGGTACTATGTTACAATTTTGACACTGTCAGTTATTAACATAATATTTTGATGTTAAATAAAAGTTATATAAACAGAAAACCAAACCAGTCACCAAAACGGTTTTTTTTACCAAAACATCAACAAATAGAACTTTGCCAGCATTAAGTAAAACAATAGATACAAACACCCGAAAAACTAAAAAGTTAGTTTTATTAAAAATCAATGATAGTGTCAGTTCCAAAAGAATTACTCCTTTTATAAAATTTTCATTATCAATTCAGCTTTTACTAATATAAATTATCTGTAACTGCTCTGAATTTATAAATACAGGGTACAGAAGCAGAAATGGTAAATCTAGCAAAACTCTATCTCTTTCATTTCAATAAAAAAAACAAATTTTTTTGACATTTTGAGACATTTTAATGAATTTAAAACAACTCCAAAACTGCACAAGATTAGTTCTAGAAATATTGTTGAATATCTCAAATTATACTACAGTCTGAAAGCAAACACAAAACATTTAATTTTTTCTATATTGCCTGAAGTATACAAGGTATTCATAATCAATTTAGCCAAACTTCACCGACATATTCTTTCGATGTCAATGATTGGGGTTATTTTTCCAACATGAATTATTTATCTATGCACTCAAGAATTTAAAATGTACTCCAGTGGTGTAGTTACTGAGTGGGCACTGTATAATTTTTTAAGAAAAAAAGTATGCAACTTTTTTAAAAAATTTCACGATATTTATAGAATTTTAGATAAATTTTAAATAAAAAAAATATATTTTAGAGAAAATATTTAAAAAAGGAAAGGAAACTGGACTGCTCCTTTATTTGGAGACAATTATAAACGACTTAAACATTTGTAGCTAGTGAAAATAAAAGTGGTAGTTATTCGATAATACAGCATGAAAGTCATACAATTATTTAAGGAAGTGACTGCTATGCTCACAAAGAAAACTTTAATAAAAGAAAATTGGTATATAAAATAAAATACGATAGTGGTGGTGATGATAGGGATTGCATCACCTGAGATCTAAAAAGGTGTCGCACTTATATTTGCCAACAATATTTTTCCATAATCAACTGAGATTCAAACGTTTTTTTTTCTTAAATTAAAATTTGAAGGAATGTAACATTAAAGAAAAGTTGATAAAGACTAAATTAGACCTCTGTTTATATCTACCAGTTGAAAAAAAATATTTATATGCAACCCCTCTCCAATCATGTCATGTGAGACACTCCCATTTCACTTTTTTTATTTTGCAAATTTCATTTTAAGTGTTTTCACCATTAAAGTTTTCTTTGCGACAATAGAAATCATTCTCTAAGTACAGGTATGGATCCACACTTTATTATAATTATTATATAAAGACAAATTTTGCCTTTCTGCATGAGTATAACATCTGCTACCTATAACAAACTGCAAAATTTCTATATCAGTAATTTGTTTGATCAAGTAGTAGATATCGAATTCCCAAAATATGTAGTTGCACTGAATTTCTAGAAATCTGGTAAATATACAGTATGCGCCAAAAGTATGGAATAAATTCAACAAAAACGAAACAATTATTTTTTGGGAAAATCCTCGAACAGGTCGATTTTTAATTTAAAAAATACATATTTTAGCGTAAAATGCGATTTTCAAATGTCATTTGTTTTCGAGTAATGACGTAATCGATTTTTTTTTAAATGGCAGCACCATATTTTTTTCCTTGATTCTGAAAGATCGTTTAATTCTCTATCAGACAGTACTAAAATTTTGCCCTCTTACATAGGAAAGTTTTCGAGAAATGAGTATTGAATGTTAGAAAACGTAAATTTTATGCATAAAAAAGTAACAATTCTGAGGTATGTAAAATAAAATACAATTTATACTTAAATTAAATGTTCGAATTGCCATCCACCAACTTCTTGACAATGCACAAGTCTGTGAAGAAATTCTTCTTGCACATTATGAATGATTTCTGGGGTAACTCTACGTATTTTGTCTCGAATGCGATTTTGAAGTTCTTCTAAATTACGTGGTTTATTAACGTACACTTTTCATTTCAAGTATCCCCATAAAAAATAGTCAAGAGGTGTAAGATCTGGCGATCTTGCAGGCCATTCTATCGGTCCGCGTCTGCCGATCCACCTCCTTCCAAAAAATCTCGTACAGGGCGCGTATAGTGCGGAGGTGCACCGTCTTGCTGAAACCATATGGTATCGTCAGGAATGTCAGGGTCATTATCATTAGGAGAAATTACTCCAAGGGCTGGAACAAGGTCATTTTCTAAAAACTCTAAATATCTTTGTCCTGTAAGGGTTCCTTCAAAGAAGAAAGGCTCTACTATTCTGTCGTCAACTATTCCAGCCCACACATTTAATTTCTGAGGTTGTTGGGTATGTGCCTCTGCCATCCAATGAGGATTTTCCCGACTCCAATATCTGCAAGTTTGACGGTTTACTGTATCATTCAGACAAAATGTGGCCTCATCTGAAAAAAGTATTTGCCGGTGTAAATTTCTATTTCCTTGACATAAATCCATTAGAATTTCGCAAAAATGTAAGCGGCAATCGGGATCATCTTCATTGAGTTCCTGCACAAGTTGAATTTTGTAGGGATGATATTTTTCCTTCCTCAAGATACGTAGCACTGTGCTCTGACTAGTGTCATTCTTTAATGCAACCAATTGTGAAGAATTATGAGGATTATCCACCATACTTATCAAAATGTTCTGTTTCTGATTTTCATTAATGCGTGGACGTCCAGGTTTTGGAATATTTACAACATTGCCAGTTTCTCTAAATTTAAACTCTACCTTACTGACTGTTGATTGGCTGATAGGGCAATCTGGATATTTTTCATTAAATAAATCGTAAACTTCCTGCTGAGTTCTAGTCATATTCCCGCATCCGATAAGAATTAAAATTTCAATTCTTTGAGTAACAGTTAAATGTGCCATAATACTTTAAATTGAATAATAATTTCTATGTCGCTTACAATACTTATTAGAAAGTCGGTGTGACAATGACACTTTGCAAAGATTTTCACCTACGTGATCCATAAAAGAACTATGGAATTCGAAAAACTAAACTTGATAACATTTTTGCTTTATTTTAATTGATTTACGTTTTCTAACATTCAATCGTCATTTACTTGAAAACTTTCCTATGTAAGAGGGCCAAATTTTAGTACTGTCTGATAGAGAATTAAACGATCTTTCAGAATCAAGGAAACAAATATGGTGTTGCCATTTAAAAAAACATCGATGACGTCATTACTCGAAAACAAATGACATTTGAAAATCGCATTTTACGCTAAAATATGTATGTTTTAAATTAAAAATCGACCTGTTCGAGAATTTTTCCCAAAAAATGATTGTTTCGTTTTTATTGAATTTATTCCATACTTTTGGCGCATACTGTATATGTATTCTTCTCTACTCAAGTCTCAAGTAACTTTAGTAATAATTAGGTTGTAATTTAATGACTTTTAACACTTCAAAATTATATTAAGAGTGATAATGTTATTTTAATGAACTACTTACAATTCATCATCGGCATGTGTGAACTTCATATTTAAGCTGTGCTTTGTCAAAAACGTTTGACGTGGTAGGGGAGCTTCAATGTTTGATGGATGAGGGATGGGCTGACCAACAGCAACAAAACAGCTTTGCATTTTTCCTTTTTCTGAATTGTCTTTCTTATCTCCACTTGACTTAACTATGTGGCCAGTACAATGGATAACCTAGAATTAAAAAAAAATAGGTGTGAATGTTTAAAGCTAGTAACGACATTTACGTAAAGCTGTCAAAAATAGCAAAATCTGATTAATAAAATGAAAATTTTTTTCATAACTAACACGGATGCATTGATGTCTGAAATTATTTCCACCTGCAAAAAATGGAATAAACTAGTAAAATAAATCCTCAACAAAAAAAATGCTTTATTTGAAAATTTATGGTGAATTAGAATATTTCAGAGACTACTTCAATTTTAATTTTGAAAATTTAGGCTTTGTTGTTTTAGGGGGTGCTCTCTTTAAATAAAATAGTGCCATTCTTGTAATACTTCCAGTTATACAAGAAGTCGTCATCTACTTGCTTATTTAAAATGGAATTTTAGTGGGACTTTTAGAAAGTTTCCTTCGAGATATTTCTATTCTATAAAAAAGTTACAGTATTGATATTTAAAAGAGAGATAGGAGGATGACTATCAGTTATTACAAATATTATAAAAATACCTATTCCACAGGTGGTGAAAATTTATTGTCGAATTTGCTTAACTTCAAACCACCAAAACTTGTTTTTTCTAAATGGAACACCTGTATACTTAATCAAAAACTGTTGTAGAATTTTAACCTCCATCTATCCATACTACACTTCCCTATATTGTATCTCTTTGAATTTTTCTGTTATTGACGGATTCTGCAATAAATAATTAAAACGATCCAATTTCTTGTGAGGATGGCTCAGAAATTGCTAGTAAACTTAAAATCAAAACAATCAAGCAAATGATGATTTATGACATATATGTGACATATTGGTCCCCCTAAAATTACAAGTAGAATCCAAATATGTAAAAATATACTTGCTTATTTGTATATGCATATGATAAGCAAATAGATGATGACTTACGGTATAACCAGAAATGCTACAAGAATGACAAATTTTATTTAAAAAGAGCACCCTCAAAAACCCCAAAGCTTAAATTTTCAACATTGAAATCGTTGTAGTACAACGATAAATTTAACCAAACTTCACCATTCTATCAATGAAAATAATTGGGGTTTGTTATATATCAATTTTTGATCAAAGCTTAATAACGGAGTTACAGGGTGTTGCAGTTTTATCATTTTTTTTTTTCATTTTTTATCGATAACTTACAGGAAAAGATTATTTGACAATATTTGGGCGGTTATATTTTTCCAGCATGAACTATTTATCTATGTGCTAAATATATTCCAGGGACCTAGTTACTAGGCAGTGTACATTTTTAGAAGAAAACAAGTACGTCACGGCATTTCTAAAATTTTAAGATATTTTTAGAATTTCTGATCAATTTTTTACAAAATAATTGATGAGTCTTGAAATAATTAGAGCTGTTAAACATGCTTAACGTTATTAACAAAGTAAAACAATAAACACATTAATTGCAACAATAAAACTACAAAGCAAGGAAGTGACACTTTTAACTATACACTGTTTTGAGCAATTATAGTTCTCTAGCAATGAGATTTTATGATGTCTGTTGTCAAAACAAAACATTGTAACACCCTATAATTCCCCCATAATAATTAAGCTTTGAATACAAAATTGTTATATACCAAAACCCTAATTATTTTCATCAATAGAATATAGGTGATTATTGGCCACTTATGGTTAACACCCTGTACCAATATCACAAGTAAGTGATATTTATACAGGTAACATAGAAATAAAACATAAAAGAATCTATTGTTTTCAAGATATAACTTGAACTGAAGGTAACAATACCTAAAGAAGATGTATTTAATGACTGACCTTAATAATAAGTAGTTTAACTTCCATATTCAGCAAAAAATATTATTATTCAGCCACAAAGAAGAATAGTTTTGTTTACATATACATATCTGATTATTTTTACAATAACCCTAAATAACTACATGTTCACAGAAATAAAGGACTTTGCGTAGGTGATCTTTATAATAAGCACATAATAAATATTACATTTTCCAAAATGTTTTAATCATTTTGTTTTTTACGATCATATATTTTGGAAATTATTTTAATTTCCTGGACAACAGCAGCGTGAGACATTACCTATTATTAAATATTGTTATTAATTTTTATGCATCCTACAGAAATTAATTCAATAACCTACCCCAATATTAGTATTTTTTTATCACAATTTATGATTAGATAAAAACCATTTGTTTCCTTATATTCAGCCTGATTGTTTTATGTTTCTGATTACAAAACCGTAAGCGAAAAGAAAAGTGTAATAAATTTTGCATAGGTATTAAAACTTTTAAGAAAGAACTGTCATTTGTGTATTATAAGCAGCATCTCGAGCAGCATATCAGAAGCTGAATTTTCTGTAAGATATACATACCTTATATGTAGCCGATTTGAGGTTTACAGATCTTCCTTTACTTGTAAGTGTACACTTGAGTCGAATAAACATTGATTTTGGTGAATCTGTATCGTCTTGTGATTTCCCAGATAAAATTTCTCTGATCTCATCATGATCACAAGGATGACTGTATTCAAATATATTTTGTCCCATTAAATCAATCTGAAAGAAACATTTTTGTATTATGTATATAATATGAAATAAATTAATCGAATACAAAAAAAGAGATAATATATTGTTATATAATTTTACAGATGACTTTTTAGCAAAAATAAGAAATTGTCTGAAGCTATTTATTTGTGGCATAATTTTAGTTTTTCTTTAGTTTTATTTGGTTTCTGCCACACTTCTGAAAAAATAAAGATTAATTAAATAAGCCCTTGCACCAAACGGATCAGTCAAGGGTTATTTTTTAAACTAAGTTTGCCTAACCAAAATATCTCACACTGAAAAAAACAGATAAGTAAAATCTGATTTTTGTTATTTTTTACTTATCTGCTTTTTTCAGTGTGAGATTTATTGGTTAGGCAAACTTAGTTTAAAAAATAACCCTTGACTGATCCGTTTGGCGCAAGGGCTTATTTAATTAATCTTTATTTTTTCAGAAGTGTGGCAAAAACCCAATAAAACTAAAGAAAAAATAAGAAAAACAATTCATTGAATGTAAACATTCATTTATGAAATACCTACAGAATGATAATAAATTTTTTAATTTCTTTAGCTATTATCCTTTATTTTGCACATTATTTAAGATAATTCTTTCAAATTTGGTACATTAAATAATTTTGTGAAAATCAATGGAGTATGAAAAGTACGCTTCAAAATTAGCTATAATGATACCCTTTTTTTGGCGTCATGACTTCTCTACTACGCACTTACCACATTTTTTCATCACATTATCATATAATGTTTTGTACCTTTAACTGTTTGAATGGTATTTATTACAATATAATTTAAACTAAAAACAAGATCATTTGTACCATATGATTTACCAGGAACTGTACAGTTTTGTCAGTATAACATTACAACAGTGTTTTTGCTGAGATAAGCAACTTCCTTAAATTTTATAAAATAATTCACAATAATGATGTAATTTTGATAGTTTTCTTGATTTGTTTAATTTTCGCATAAAAATTTTTGCAATTGAAAATTTCAAAATATAAATACAAATACATAAAATTTTAACAAATATACACAATATTCCATTATTTTAATTAATTAAAATAGGATATGCTAAACTAAACTGCCTCCTTTAATTTTGAATTACAAAAACATGGATGTATACAATGTTATTAAATAGTACGAATAAGAGACTCATAAGATTCAGCTCATTAAATTATGTATATTAAATAAGTACTATACTTAATTCAAACAACGACACGGAAACCATGTGCCCTAAAAATTTCATTAGAATTAATGGACCTATGTCAGTACCTAATTACCTTTGTACTAGTTCACTGGGTCTAAAATGTAAATAGACCAAAATAAATAGGCATCTTAGAGGCGGCAAATTATTTTTTTAACTTATATACACTTTGTTTCTGATAGTAATTCGTCGCAAGTTAGAGTAATAACATACGTTCATATCGAATCAGGCGATGAGAGATAAGAGAGAGGCAAAGAATGAAGATGTAAGGGAAGTCATACAGTTATAGAGTGCGGCAAGAATTCAGACGACTTACGTTACGACTGATGCCAGGTAATTGTTTTTATTGTCACCATAATTTTCTAACGTTTGTCGCGTTAAAAACAATATTTTTTTGTAATTTAGTGTAATATATAATTCAAACATTTTGATGAACATAATGAATTATTCATTTATACGCAAGTCGTCTGAATTCTTGCCGCAACTATAGTACGTTTAGCGGAACGGTCGAGTAGGTTTGCATCTAACATGATCCCACTGGTCCCTTAACAGCACACAGTGGCGGCTCGTCAAGTGACGCAGATAACGCACTCCACCTAAAATTACCGGTTGTACATATCATTTAAAATTAGTTATTGCATTATAAATTTTATTTCGATATTAAAAATGTCTTATGGCTGGATAATTTATCAAAGTCAGAACTCCCGAAAATAATAATTATAAAACGTAGGACGCCAAACATCTCAAAAAACATTGCCTTCACTAAGCACGAATACTGATTTTGTACAATGGATAAGTAAGACTCACTACAGACTATGCGTGAATTCGCGATTCGCGATGTGCGATGCGTGGTTTGAAAGGAGTTCGTGCATCGCGTGTGGGGTTTTTATGAATAGATTTTTAACGAACAAGACCCTACACACTATTTGCGAATTACTCGCATATCACGTATAGCGCATAACGAATCGCGAATTCACGCATAGTCTGTAGCGGGCCTAAGAAGTGTCCCGGAATTGATTTTAGTCGGTATAGCCCATTATTTATGAGATATGTAGTATAGCCAAAATTTACAGAATATAAGTTGCCTCACTTGAGCACGTGTTGACCACGTGGTACCTAAATGCAACACATCAAAGGGTTTATTCTCGACTTTCGAAGAGTAATCCGTATGTGATTACATGGTTCTGTCTCTATTATTTACCATTGTAAGAAACAGTATAAAAGTACCTAATTCGCATACGTATAGATAGACCCCCACAGATTGTGCGGGAAAGCGTCGCGCTGAGTATGGTAACTTATTAAACATACGGTCAGTGGATCGGTATGGGTTCGACCCACGCAGCCGGTAGACCGTATGTAAGCTATATTCGTGGAGAGGATTGGCACCCTCTCTGCGGGTATGGTGGTGGAATGTTGACTTGGGTCTATGTGATAGATTGATACCGGTCGACGTTTGACTATCCCCCTAATTAATGAGGTTTTCCAGGTTTCCCTCATTCCTGCACTAAATGGTGGTTAGGGTTTACCAACGTAAGCCGTTCCTGGTCGCAAATGCGGCCTGCTTAATAATAATAATATGCCTCCCCATCTCCCGCACAAGTCTTCGACTTCTGGGCTAATCATCGTAATTAGAATGAGGGGTAGAGATATTATTATTATATATTCTGTAAATTTTGGTATAACCAACCAGAATTAACGGGCGAAGATAGAGACCTACTTCGCCTGTTTATACAATTAGAATAAGCTTTTATAAAGTCAGCAGAGTCATTTCCTTATGGAATTTGTCGAAATGATTTCTATTTTATAATGCCGTTTGTGTTTTGTGAAAATATACCATTATAATACCATGTTCTTCTTGCCTAGTTTAAATTTATCCGAGTGACTCAGACATCATCGATAAGTTTGCAGCATTAAAATATCAAAGAATAGACTTTCAATTTAAAAAGTAATTGAGTTTGTTAGATGCTTTTTTATATATAAAATACAACGTATTATTTATCCTTCCGCTTCTTTAGTATCAAGTAAACGAGCCGCCACCGCAACATAAAATGACTGATGTCAAAAACAAAAGAAAAAACTTATGTTTGCTGAACTACAATGATATCCAAAAACGTAAATAAAAAAGAATAAATTAAAAATTCCAATGTATTATTACTTTACCTGAGATATGCCTAAATAGTCGCTGACGTTTTCAGATAGGTAGACGAAATCACCTTCAGGTGACAATACGATCAGGAAACCTTCCAGAGATTTTAGGAACACTGATCCATCAGCGTCCTTGCTATTTTCATCTGTAGCATCCAATTCTGGCACTACAAAAATGGAAAATATTAATAAAAAAAATTAGCATAGCAACAAAGTAGGTATATCTAAAACTATCAGTAGGTACAAGTATATCTTGTAAAAATAGATAAACGTACATAGATACATATTTCAATGTAATTAATATATCCAGGGATACCTCATTTACAATCTCAACTGATAAAATCAAAATGACGGTATAAAAGTTTAAATTCTTAGGTACTTGTTAAAGTGGCATACCTACTCATGTTATATAAATATATATTAAAACTGATTCACTTAATAATGCCCCACCACTGTGATTTGGTAAGTGGTATACTACGTTGGTTAATTACAAAAAAAGTTGCGCATCGATAAGAGAGCTCTTGAACGATGTCTTAATTTATTTTCACACATCGTTAGATAAAGATTGTTCAAAATATATATATGAATATAAATTTCAATGATTTTGTTATATATTTTTTATTAATGTTTACATTACGTACCTAATAGTTTGTAACAATACTTTTAATTAATGAAATGACGAAGGTATAACAAATACAACCAACTGGTCTTCTGCAAATTCAAGAAAGACAAAAATTAAATGAACCATAATTTCTCATTTCTCAATATTCGTTCAATACCAACTGTTCTTTTTTCTGTTTTAAATAATGTTTTGCCTTCTATTTGATATTTAATGTTTCCAAAAGTATATTTTGAAAGAACAGTTATCTGATTCTTCTAGTAGGATATAGGTAGCGCATACATATCTTGCTAAAACGATGTACTTAGTTATTTTTTATTTAGTACAAGTCGAATAAAAATTAATTATCTCTGGCTAAATTTTTGACATGTTTTAAGTAAAGTAAATTTGTAAGTGACTGCGCTGTACGTAATAGAATGCTACACCTTCGTAAAGAGATGATGACCAAAAAAGTTCTAACCAAAATCTATAAAATTTTTATTGAATGGGTTATCCGTCATTGAATAAAAGAACGTTGATTCGATCAGAATGAACGGTCGACTTACATTTGACGTTTTATATCTTGCCATACATACCGATTTACCACACATCCCGTTTTTTTTTTCTGGTATTCTGACACATCCGATATGATTATTATACAACGCCCGGATATTTTGCAACCACACTTGACAACAGCTTAAGCTTAGTGTCATTTTATTTACTGTAAATAGAGAATATTTGTTGCATATCACTGAAATGCCTAATTTTAATAAATGATTAGTTATGGAAAACACTGAATTTAAAAATATTCTAAATTACCTAAATAGAACTGGAATCGATGTTCTTTTTAAATATTCTTTTTTATAATACATAAAGCTGTATAGGTACATGTATTAAAATTAAATTTTCTCAAAATTACCAACATAAAAAAGCCTCAAACAAAAAACTGCTTGATGTTTGATCTTTTTTTTTTGGAGAGAATTCTGACCGTGCTATATTTAGAACGCTGCTGGTTTAAAATTTTTTTTGAGGAATATATATTGTTTAATCGAACAGTTCTGAAGATGTAGGAGGTGCTAGACTTACACCAACCAAAAAAATTAGGGGCGTCACGACGCCGACGTTTACCCATTCTTAAAATTGCAATTAACAATTCTTAAAAGCTGGCTTTTAATTCATCCACATTAGCAAAGTATTGATCAATTCCAGATCTTTCACAAAATTTGAAATGTTTATAACTTCAGGTTTTCTATTACGGACTATATCATAATCGAGGGGTGTTTCGCGATCGGCAGTGGTGTACAAAATAGCAGCAGTGAATACGGCAGTTAAGGCAATGCTGTGAGCAATGTTTGCATTGATTAGGTAGTTGAAGGTATTGAATAGGTAGTGAACGGCAATGGACGGTATTGTCGGCAGTGGTTTAGGCAGTTACAGCAGTGGTACCGTAATTCTCGGAAAGTTTACTACTACTACTAATAATGGCAGTGATATACAGTGCTTTCGAAAAGTAACAAATAAATTCATTATTTTTGAAATTGAGAAGTTTTCGAAAAAATCTTCCGGCACGTCGATTTTGTTTTTAAAAAGTGTGACCTACTTGAAACCGAGCCACCCCCATAAGACCTATACTTAATAATGGTCCAATTTCAATTACTTGGCTGAATGTTGTTATAAATAAAAAACAGTTATTTTTACTTATTTCGGCGTTTTATTATATAGAACAGTTGATGAATACATAACAAATTCTGTGTAATAGATATTATGAACCTAGATAAAATTGATTATGACTTTGTAAGGTTATGTTACATATATTTTTTTCGCAGCTCCGCGGAGAACAATCAGCTGAATCAGCACACTATTCAGTGTTGTTTAAGCGGCTGTTAGCATTCTAGCAGCTTTTAGTTAGCGGCTGACCTCTTATGAATACGCCCATTACCTATATGACCCAACCAACTTAGCCCATGGGGTAGTGGATTCTGACAAAAATATTGTTTTTAACGCGACAAACTATCGACAATAAAAACGTCAGCCGTGACGTAAGTCTGAATTCTTGTCGTAACATATAAAAATTGTTAATGATCCGCCAAATATAAAATTACTCGTACGAATTTAGCACTGTCAATCGCTGTTCTACAACATAATACACATATTGTATTAAACAAACGAATACGAATAAACTCGCCCAATATAAGTTAAGAATAAGAGAAGAATAAAACGTTTTACTTAACTAAACTTATCTTCGTTCAAAGATGCTGCGTACATTTTTTAATCTTTTACAAACAAATGATATTTGAGTCACTAGTAATTATGCATAATGTCATTATTTGACGCAATAACTGAAGTAATAATTGTATAAGAATATACAAAGATCAATGCCTAAACAAATATACTCATATTAGGCAACCTTAACTCAGTGGCGGCTGGTGAAATTTCAGGTATATCATATTTTAATAACAAGACATGGGACCCAAACCAAACTTTAGTATATATGTACTGTGGCTATATAGAGAACTTCAATAGAAGGAGAACGATTTCGCAGTTTGCGAAAAAAGTTTAAAATAACGTGGGCCTCACCTAAGATTTCCAAATTGACTTGTTTAAATTTCGAGAAACATTTTTTTTCATAAACTAGACATATTCTACCGATAGGTTTTAGATTTTATTAAAAAAATTTCACTTTTGTTAAAATTACAGTAATTTGAAAATTCATATTGTATTTGTGATAATTTATAAAAATTTCAAAATGCTATAAATTCTACAAATATAGTTATTTTTTAATAAAACTTGAAACCTATCCGTAAAATTACATCTAGTTTATGGAAACAAATGTTTCTCGAAATTTTGAAAATTTGAGGTGAGGCCCACCTTTTTTTCAACTTTTTTTCGCTAACTGTAAAATCGTTCTTCTTCTATCAAAGTTCTCTATATGGTCACAGTACATATACCCTAAAGTTTGGTTAGGGTACCATGTCTGTGTATTGAGATATGGCATACCTGAAATCTCACAACCGCCACTGCCTTAACTATGTATGTACCTTACTTATTTCAGTTCTTATTTTACCATGATGATACTGTTTTTCTTTTCGCAAATTTCCTAAGCATTTCTCACCAGGTCTTTGATATAAAAATATGATTAAATTATCATCAAATTTTGATATATTAAATGACTGCGATTATTATTACTGTTCCATTCAAGATTATGTTATTGAAATTGATTAAGTATACCTACTTATGTACAATTTGCAATTTCTCTAATCTTGTGAACTCCATAAAGAATTATCCGTCTTTTATTAAAAAATAAAACATAGACAACTGTGAATCTTCTGAACAAATTAAGAATTGAACTGGTAAGGCTGCTCCAAAAAAAATATGATCAAATTTAAAATAGAGGCATTTTTCCCATTTCCTTAAAAATATAATTATTACTTAGGTTTTAGTTACTACACAATCACAAAGTGATATCTACCAAGAGATGCTACCAGCCCAAATTTCATTTGAATGAGACAAACCAATTTAACAAAAAGATTTTATAAATATTGACAGCAAATATTTCCTTAATTTGTAAGATAATGTAAATAAAGTGTTTTGTTAAAATATGGAATCAATAATTTTGTATATAAAAATATGTTATATTAAATTACACAAAAAGCTTACGTTAAAAGAAATGAATAAAGTACTCCTATTATATTAAAATTCATAATAACTCTTTGAAAATTCAGAAGTTTTCATAAAATTTTGGGTAATGTAACAAATTAATATGTGAACGTAACACCTTATCCAAATAGCATTTAATTAACTCAGAAAAAATGATAATAACGTTTACACAAAACAAATCTGTATTATGTTTCATGCTTTTATAACAAGTAAATAATTTCTGACCTTGCTCTGTACAAAAACACGTGTTAAAAATGAAAACTAAATTACTCTTATCGTAAAGCTAGTTTCCCAAGACACGGCACGACGCGACGCGTCGCGTTTGAACAAATCGACTAAAAAAATATGAGCACATCTGAGATGGGGATACTTCATCCTTTTAGCAAATACATTCAGCTATTAGGTACGTCACAAAGTGACATCTTTAGTTAGATTCTAAAAATTATTTATAAAAAATATAGGTTCTCACCTATTTTGACGCCTCTAGCGGCGAAACAAAGCAGCTTTGAGTATTTTACCTTATTCTTATACTTTTATTTTAAACTCATACATTCAGTAGTTTCATTAGCGCTCTTTTCTGGAAATAGGTATAATTTTTTTAAGAAATTAAGGTAATGTAGGTAAGAAATTTGGACTACTGATTTACCTAATTAAAGTAAAAATTCAATCCCATTCTCTTATCAAATTACATACAATTCTGAGTTGAAAACATGACCTAATAAACACATATTTTGTCAAAATGAATAAATATTTCTCTTTACATTCAAATTTATAATCCTTCATGTGGAAGTTTTTATAAAACTAGAAACTAATACTCGTATGGGAATATAACTGTCTCTTATCAAAAGCAGGTTCTAATTACCATAGAAAAAATTAAAATACCATTTACATAAAACCATTCTGCGTTATGTTTTATATTTTTACAGGTACACAATTTCTGACCTTGCCCTGTTCAAAAACACGTGTTGAAAATTACAAATAAATTCTCTTATCGTGAAGCCTAGCTCTCAAGGCACAACATGAAGCGACGCATCGATAGAAATAAAATATATAGAACGCCAAAAACCTTTATATTATAAAAAAAGTCAGACTATGAAGGAGCTTAGAAAGTAGCCAAAATTTAATGTAATCTGTTGGTTATACTACATTTTAGTTCCCGCATACAATTGAAACCAAAACGTTGTAATTGGTCCATAGAAATCATGTTACTCCGAATTGAACGTAAAATTTTCATATTTTGAAATTCTCGTCCATTAGTGTGAAGCTACCCCATTAGTGCAACCAACTCATAACAGCTAAGTTACTGCAATATTACCAGTTTTCTCCATAGGTTGACTATTTTCGGTACCTCTTTTATATATTTTATGATTTCTATGGACGCGTCGTGTTATATTCAAAATGCGGACATACTCGAACAAGTGCTTCATAGTGCAAGAAACCCCAAACCTCAATTTCAGAGTTTCTTGTGAAGAAAAGAGCAATATCCCCCGAAGCATCAATAAATCAAAATCAACGACCTATCAACCAGCTCGAAAATTGTTCTATAGAGTTCATTTCTTCATCCAACTTGCAAAAAAATTCAAATAGCATTCTCTCGTCTTAAACTAGCTAAAATTCATCTTTCTCTTGATCATTGAACTTAAAAAGTAGAATCTTTATCACAAATTGACAAAATCTACAGATAGTGGACAATTTCGATATTGGGTTGACAGGTAAAAGAGGAAGCTTAAAGCTGATCTACAACTTTTTATGTTTGTGGATAGGGATCGACGTCCTTAAACGCTTTTATCATAGTATTTATTACATTTGTCATTGTAGTAGACTCTCTCAAACCTGTTCCAAAGCAAATCAACGCCAACGATCGTACATGTAGCGTTGGACTGTGCAATTGGAAGGGATTGGAATGGACTCGTCCGCACCGGTCCATACGAATATTTGGATTTGAATTTGACAGCATTTATTGTTGCGGGATTGATGCATTCTTCACCTAATATAAAAAAGATGAAGCTTAGGCGTTGATGGATGACAACGCCATTTAAAAATAGATGTTTTGTTTCCAATGCAAATCAACGCCAACGATGGCACATGTGGCGTTGACCTGTGGAATTGGAAGCAATTAGAATGAATTCGTCCACACGAATCCATGGTAAAATTATGATTTGAATTCGACAGCGTTGGGAAAGGTTCGGTACTAGATTGTCGTAATTTCGAGTGATTAAAACTATTTAGGTACTGTTGGTGAGTGCGGGATTTATAACAATTCTTTATCATAAGAAAACGAAAAACGGTGGCTTAGGTGTTGGAAGGTTGGTTAGCTAATTATTGTTATCATTAAAACATAAGCCCAGTTCCATCAACTGCAAACACACTGAATACCAGAACTACTAGAAACAGGCTACAAATTATGTCCAGACCAAATCAATCTTTCTCGAGTAGCGAATGCAATTGAACGTCAAGCTTGGAAACTATTGGGTTTGGTTGGGCCGCGTTGTACACACCGACTCCAACGGTGTTTTTCAAATATGCCTTAGTCTGCGTTGGAATCTCGGTCTGGACGTGGCATTAGACGCTTTATTTTGAATCGTTTTACGCGTGCAGTTATAAGCTATAAATCGTCAGTTAAGACAGAATGTAAATGCACTAATCCTTGGATTTATGCATTGCATACAGTCAATTGTTTGGCTTGAATGGAGTCAGGATCAGCCGCACGAGTTTGTCGCTAGCTAAACTGTAGCGTTTAAAAAGTTTTATCGTTTTACTTTCAGTCTTCCGCTTCCATAGCGGAAAATTTGCACACTGTTTCGTTTGACTTTTAAACATAATTAACTGACTTATATCGGTCAGTAGTCGCGCGGTTTAAGGAGCCAATACTTGCATCGATGTGGCTAAACCGGTGTGGGTTCGAGCAGTCGGTATACCGTATATCAGCTTGGCACTCTCTCTGCGGGTATGGTAGGGTGGAAGAATGCTAGCTTGGGTCAATGTGAGAGATTGGTACCGGTCAACATTTGACTACTCCCCTAATTATGACTTTTTCCAGGTTTCCCTCATTCCTGCACTGAATAGTAGTTAAGGCCTACCAACGTAAGTCGTTCCTGAGCGCAAATGCGGCTTGCTTGCTACCTGCTAATAATATGCAACGCCCTCTCCCGCACAAGTCTTCAACTTTTGGGCTAATCCTCGTGATTAAAATGAGGGTTAGATATATTATTATTATATTATATAGAGATCATCCTTGCCTTTAGAAGATTTAATCTAAAGCGGCAACCATGCAGTATGCGCCAAGAGTATGGAATAAATTCAATAAAAACGAAACAATTATTTTTTGGGAAAAATCCTCGAACAGGTCGATTTTTAATTTAAAAAATACATATTTTATCGTAAAATGCGATTTTCAAATGTCATTTGTTTTCGAGTAATGACGTCATCGAATTTTTTTAAATGGCAACACCATATTTTTTTCCTTGATTCTGAAAGATCGTTTAATTCTCTATCAGACAGTACTAAAATTTTGCCCTCTTACATAGGAAAGTTTTCGAGTAAATGACGATTGAATGTTAGAAAACGTTGCTTTATTTTAATTGATTTACGTTTTCTAACATTCAATCGTCATTTACTCGAAAACTTTTCTATGTAAGAGGGCAAAATTTTAGTACTGTCTGATAGAGAATTAAACAATCTTTCAGAATCAATGAAAAAATATGGTGTTGCCATATAAAAAAAATCGATGACGTCATTACTCGAAAACAAATGACATTTGAAAATCGCATTTTACGCTAAAATATGTATTTTTTAAATTAAAAATCGATCTGTTCGAAGATTTTTCCCAAAAAATAATTTTTTCGTTTTTATTGAATTTATTCCATACTTTTGGCGCATACTGTATAAAAATGCGGCATATGAGATTTTAATATATAATGTGAGAAAACTATTTTAAGCAATCGCTGCTTAGACCATTTAGATAGTTCATCTTACACCTTTTCTTTTTTGTTAATTACAGCTACAGTAGTTGCTGCATAAACTTCAATTTTACACTACATGTCTCTTCTGAATAATTTAAAGACTGATGATAAATTGAATTATAAAACTGTAGAAATAAAGACTATGCGTGTTCCGTCTTGACAAATTAAACTGTACACGTAAAACGGATGAAAAGACTGAGCGTCTAAGCGCTCTATGTTGTTGCCTCAGCTACCCCCTCAAGCGTGGGAAATGCTCAGCACCCCATTAGCATAGTTTTAGTCGGCCGTGATTGATTGGCAGGATAAAAAACAACAATTATTTTTTATGCTTGTAGGGCCAATCAAGTGTATAGCCTCCATTAGGCAAAAGATATCAATTAAATTAACTTACCTAACGTTGCCATGTCTCTAACTCTAAGATATGAGATTGCCAATCTCATGACGGATGCTTTGTCGAGCTGTGAGATCTGTTCGGAAGTGAGTGGGAGAGCATTTGCCAGATCTGTAAAAATTTCGGTTTCGCGGGATCTGCGTGATCGAGCAGCATCTCGTGATTTTTCCTTTCGTTTCTCATTATTCCTGTAACATAAAAGTTCAATAAGAAAACTACATTGTGGCACCTAATTTATAAAGTAAACATTTTTAAGGAATTAAAAACATTTTTAATTTCTTCTTAATCTATTCATAATGCTAATGCCGCAACATTGGTTTTATTTGTATATCCTCTTTGCTTTCGATTTATGAAATAAAAAAGTGCTGAACAAGCCATTCATTGAAGTGCATACCTATTTTGACGTAATTTATGGTAATTCTTCTCAGTATTAATTATTGTAGAACAGGCAGGAAACCAGAAACAAACACACTTCCTAGTAGATAGAATTTTAACCGCAAAAATATATAAATATTACAAAACAAAACCTTCCAATAGGCAAACTAATAAATCTAACTTACATTCGCATTTGTTCATTATTTAGAGAGATATGTAGCCGCCACTTATTAACCGAAAACTTTCAGAAAATAACAAATCACTATCTACCATAAGTAAATGACAGATATACGGTTCAGAGATCGATTAGAATGCGATTTTTTATTATACATGCATTTTTAAAATTAGTAGTATGTACGGTATTCGAAAAAATCAACAAATACGATTTTTATCTCAGATAAAAGAATTTAAGTAACTATATCGACTCCATATCTTGTTACACAAACAACGAGCAACGCTGATTGCTTGATATTTTGTATAAAAATAAAGATTTAATCGGTTAAATTGTTTATCCGTCAACTTACGGGTTACCAAACATTAGTAATTTCTTATTGTGACTGATGATCATCCAAATATTTTCCTCTGCTCTATCTATAAACATCGGCTTTGAAATTAATGTTGGCATCTTCTCCTAGTTTTTCTCGGAAAATTTTCCAAGAATTTTTCAAATTTTGCAACATTTTTTGTCTCAGCCAACACTATGTGAAATTAATGAATAATGATATTTGTATTTATGGATATTGTCGATTAATTCTTCAGTCTTCCAGACCAGCGAGAAAGAAAAAAAACGTTTGTACTTGTACATATATATACCTAAGTATTGCAGAATACGAAAATTTTGAGGTAGGCACTTATAGAGTTTAACACCAGATGCTGATAAACCTAAAATTTTGCAAATAGAATAGCTCGTAAAAATATAAAGTGGTTGTACGGACACTAAGGATGGAGATAAAAAAAAACATGTATGAGTAAACATTTTTTTTAATCAATGTCATTATGAAAGTGAATTTTTATGAATTCATTAATGATCGTACTATCTCGATTATGCTTGCTTTTTGGTGTATCTCCACCTTAACCAGTACCAGCGTATAAATCACTAGTAAAAATAGAGCTTAAGCCCTTACTACATATAGTCGCGTAAGATTTCAGACAACTTACGTCACGGCTGACGTTATTGCAATTATTTTTATTGTCAACGTAATTTTCGATATTTGGTCGCGGTAAAAATAATGTTTTGCAATGTAGTAGCATATAGTGCAAACATTTACTGTAGTATATAGTTTTATTATTCTCGGTTGCAGTTTCTTAAATATTTTAATGAAAATATGAATCATTCATTTGTTCGTATGACGTAAGTCGCCTGAATTCTTACCGCAAGAATACAAAAATTCGCGTGCAAAGATGTGCCGTGTTTGTAACAAATATTCATCCATAGTATTGATGCCGAAGGTGTATATCTAGCATGAGTTCAATTCGATCTCATTAAGTTTTGTGTGGTTACGGTGTGTACTTTGTGTGATTTTAATACATATTAAGTCAACGAGTCAAACTTAGGAGTAAAAATAATAGATGGGATACCCATTTAAAATCCAAGCACCTACGCACCCTTATCGGTACCTGATTGACTAACTATATTATTTATAATGATCAACTATAAGCACTTACATGAAGGTTTTGAAAATACTATTTTTTATGCGTTATATAATAGGATTATTTCACAAAATTTTCTAAATTTAGTTGACGCCACAACATTCATCCTAGATATTTGGTCATAAATAAATTTGTTTTATAACAAGGTAAGATCTGAAAATATTAACCAGTGTTAATTAAGTATGTCAAATCATTCCAAATAGTCAGTCATTAAAGAGTTTTATTACAACGAGTTAAGTTGTGATTATAAAATCTTTACAGTTGATCCTACATATTAGGATTGCTACAGATTATGCGTGTATTCGCGATTCGTTATGCACGATTCGTGATATGTGAGGAATTCGTGAATAGTGTGTAGGACCTTGTTCGTTAAAAATCCATTCATAAAAACCCTACACGAATTCTTTACAAATCACGCATCGCGCATTATTATCAAGCCTTATACGTTTATGTTTTTATATTTTCATTGTAAAATAAACCGTTAGAATGTAATTACTGTATATATCTTTATTAAAAATATGCCTTTTTTATCTTATAACTTGTATAGATAAGTAAGAGTTCAAAGTCGTGCCATTTCGACATGTGATCTGTGTAAAAAATGCTTCAAAAATACCTTGCTGATTTTCAAAATATAAACTTTATTTTTGCATTATATATTTCGATGCGAAAGTTTTGGATAGGGAAACAATATTTTTCAAGTAATTTTGGCGCAAAAGCTTACTAATAACTTCTTACTTTAACTTCCCATTACAAAATACCTGAATGCATAACAGTGCTTACTTTTTGGAATTGTGGCCTAATTATTGTTTTTATTTATGTTAAAAGATAAAAAATTATAGTTAATGTATTGAATAAAATTCAGTTAACTTACAAGTCAGATAGTATTACAGCAATATAATATATTCAGTTATTACATTACATTACACTCAACTAACCTTTAATGTACAGTTCACTTGTCCCTAATGAATCAGAAATGCATTTAGCTAACCATTGCAATAAGTGCTTGTTTATCTGTTCTCTATTTTATACAAGTTCTCTTTTGTAGAGCAAATGTGTTTTTACCTATCACTAGTGGATTTTTTCCTGAGTGTATGATCATTCACTAATAAATATTCGTATAATTAAAAAATATTCTTATATGAATAAGTGTATAGCTGGAATACGAGTAAAACAGATCAATGCGGCAAGCACTGAAAATCTCTTAATCTTTATTTACATCACGATATGTACTAGCAATTTTGAGAAATATTTCCTTTTAATTATATAATTACGATGCACACAGTTTGAGAATATTACGTGCAACAAATTTTATCCAATAAGGTTGGTACTTACAGTTTTCCAAACATTATAAAACTAAATAAACACAGAGATATGTTTAATAATTTAATTTGCGAAAATTATTAATAGTGACAACGCGAGGTTATGGTTTCAATGTTTTTGCAAAAACCACCAACTGTTTAAGATCTGCACATTAAACAGCAACTAATTATAGTACCATGAAATTATACGACAAATCATTTTAAATTAATCTTATTCCTAGACGAGTTTTATGATAAGACATGTGATCACTAACCTCGTGCTTGGACAAATTCCAACAAAAGTAAAAGTTATTGGCATCTGAACATGACGATGTAAAAGCACAATGCAATTTTCAAAAAATCCAAAAATGTGATCTCGACAGTATGATTTATAGGAGAAGAAAAGTTAACAAATTTCGTTTCTCATTCATGAGTAGGAAATTATAAAAACAAAATGAAACACTTAGTTTATATAAAAACAATTACACTTTAAAAATATCTTCATTACAACAACGAGCATGTTATTTTGAGATATCGTTATATATTAAACTAAATTAAATTCAGGAGTAAATAATTTTTCTTTAAATATTTTTTTAAACTATTAAAACTCATGTATAAGTCATGTGATTCTTAGAAGAAAAAAAAACGAATTTTTAAAATAAAAGAAAACAGTATCATTTGCTAAAAAGATGATAGTAAAATAGTTATTTATGCAACAAGTACAAAAAATAAGTGTTTATTGCACGTCGAGTGCAATAAGCACTTTTTGTACGAGTTGCATACAATATTTTTTCTACGTTCATGCAAAAACCAAAAAATGTTTTATTTAGACGACACTAAGTCTAGGAAAATGTGACGTCGATTTGAACGTTTATGTTTGTCATGATGACAAAACGCTGTAGTAGAATGCAATAAACATTTTATTGCACTAGTGCAATAAAGAACCACATTTTCCACTAAATATAGTTCAATAAAGTTTTGTTTTTTGCATGAACGTAGAAAAAATATATATTGAAACTTATTTTAGGTGTATTTTATATAATATCAAATTTGTCTCCACAAACAAGATATGAGTAAAATATACAGGGTGTTCCAGAATGATGGTCATATATTTTACCAGTGTATTCCACAAGTTATTTCAGGGGGGATCTTCATATGAAATTTTTCAATTTGGGTCCTTCCTGTTGAGATATTCGAGTCACAAAATGACGGAAAAAATAGTTTTTTTATTTTTCCTTAAAAACGGTTACGCTTAGAAATTTCAATTTTGGTACACATTATCAGCTAGTCAAGAGCTATTTTGTGGTGGTTTCTATTCCTTGGCTCATGTTTCTGGAGGGCGGGAATAAGCAACCCTTAGATTTATTTCTTTCAGAACTTTTTTCTGCAATAGCCGATTTCAAATACTATATTTAATTTTACTACTTTTTTCCCTCTTGTAATTTTTTCATACAACCAACAGTTGGCGCGGAAAAAATAAAAATAGTTTTCCTTACTCTAAACATCTTTTCGTCACCGGTTACTGATAACCGCAGTAGGCAGTTGCTATGCTGATGTTGGCCTGTTGTCTTGTCAAACAAATGGCCATTAGGTCTATAATTGACAGTTTTTGCATTCTAAACAAAGATATTCCTATAACTGTTGCCAATCCTACCACATGCATATTCCGTCAATTTATTAGCTAATAGTTGTACGGAAGAGTCAGTTGTTTACAAATATTTGCAAAAACTGTCAAGACTGATTTGTTAGACAAGACAACAGAGAAGCATCAACATAGCAACCGCCTACTGCGGTTATCAGTAACCGGTGACGAAAAGATGTTTAGAGTAAGGAAAAGTATTTTTTTTCCCGCGAAAACTGTTGGTTGTACGAAAAAATGACAAAAGAGAAAAAAGTAGTATAATTAGGCGTAGTATTTAAAAAAAAGTTTTGTTGAAATCGGCCATTGCAGCAAAAAGTTTTGTAAGGAATAAATCTAGGGGTTGCTTATTCTCGCCCTCCAGACACATGAGTCAAGGAATAGACACCACCACAAAATAGCTATTTACTAGCTGATAATGTGTACCAAAATTGAAATTTTTAAGTGTAACGGTTTTTAAGGAAAAATAAGAAAACTATTTTTTTCCGCCATTTTGAGACTCGAATATCTCAACAGGAAGAACCCAAATTGAAAAATTTCATATGAAGATCCCCTCCTAAAATGACTTGTGGAATACACTGGTAAAATATTTGACCATCATTCTGGAACACCCTGTATGTAAAAAATTTAAATTTTAGAATTTTTTAGACACCACCATATTTCATCATAAATTTGGCCACTGTTTATGGCATTTCAAAATAAATAAAAAAATTATCAGTAATATGTTTCCGAAAAAGGTTTACAGGTGGTGGAGTAACTGACAACAATGCATCCAATATTCATATTGACATAAATAACTTATTTTCGCATCAGTGATCTCTAAATATAATAATAATATGCAATGAGGTGCGTGTTTTGATAATATACACAATCGTCATTTCGATAATACACGTGTTATAAAAATTTATTTCATACATCATCATTCAAACATATTCCATAAAATTTTAGATTTCATAGATTATTCACATGTTCATAGAATTCTAATTTTTTCGTCTATGTTTATTTTGTTAATAAGATTCTATTTCCATAACAATTACATTTACTATATTAATAAAATAAATGTCACCAGGTATTTCGTATGACAATACTTAATGAGACGCTTAATGAAGAGCCCATCTAAATTTTTCACATATATGCAAGAAAAAAAATGTATACATGAAGATACTTTTTTACTTTCCCTCCCAAAACAGTAGTCGTTTGGTTAATTTCGAACGAAGTTGTAAAAGAACAATATAAAAATATATAAATTGCTGATAACTATTTAATAAAGGTTTTGTCTTTGGCAAACTCGCCAAAATTGAATATTTACCCGGAAATTTGGCACACTTACATAAAATCCTCTATATCGCCAACATCAACAAACTGACATACATTATAGCATCCATTGGAGTAGTAACTGTAGCAGTGTCCATAATCATAATCCTGGTCTGTTTGGCACGGCAATCCCAACTGTGCCAGAATGCTGTTAGGTCGAATCTTAAACTTACTTTCATCAGAGCCACAACTCGCAGCAGGAGAATAAACGTCCTCAAGTTGATTGGGTAAAAACTGTTCTTGGTGATCAACCATGGCTTCGTGTGTAAAATTGTCATCACTATAAGCACTATAATTTTGTGCTAATCTAGTAATGTCACCAAAATATTGGTGATGAGGTAAGAAAACGTAACTGTCGCAACACATATTGGAAAATTATTGCACGCGCAAAATATTAAGAACTAAGAAGGCATGATATTTGTTGTTGTATTTGATATATTGGTTGTTTTTCGGAACACCTTCCTAATGCGTTATCTAATCTTAACGTTTTGATAGATGTATAGCCACGTTCTGAGATTTAATTGATATATTATTATAGCAATAAGGATATAGGTATTAAAACTTTACAATTGCCCGAATTAACATAACTGCTCCGACCGGATAAACTTGAAATTTTAGACAGGTACCTAGTAGTTGCAGAACTAATGAAATAATACATATTCCACAATTTATACTATCTTATCACATTATTTTTACAAAATAAATATTGACACATACTCAAACAGTGTTAACTGGTTTTGATTTTTGTTAGTTTGTGACTAAATATTATATTTAACTGTATATACAGAGTGATTCATTTTTACTTGTATCAAGGTTCTTCTCTGCTGTTCAAATTGGCTTCAAAAATTCCCAGATTGAAAAATCAAAAATCAATTTGTGAAAAAATTCCTATTACCAACATTAAAATATAAATCAAATTTTCAAAAATATTTAATTTCATATATAATGCAAAGAGATGTAATATGATGAGAAACCCACGAAACTCAGTTCTTATTTTATTGAAAATGCACGTACAAAACAGAAAATTGCATTTGCCATACAGCCATTTTGTTGAAAATCAGAATAAATATATGGTTTTTTTATATTTTTAGGTATTAATAATATTGTGTGAAACTTACTACTCTGTGGACAAAAGCCCCAACCAGCGTTGAATTACACCCACAATATCATTGATAGGAATTGTAGGAGATTTGATTTATATTAGCTTAAAATACTTTTCTAATACAGTAAAAAATATATGGTTGTGATAATCAGTCAATTTAGAAACTTTAATGATTTCCTTCAGCGATTTCTACAGGGTGTCCGGAAACTCCTCGTAGAAAATTTAGGGGGACACTACTCGGAAAATAGTGTGTTAAGTTCATGTAAAATTTTATCGAAAAAGTCAATATTAATAAAGCTACGTAACCTCAAATTTATAATTTTTTTAATTTGTTTTTTGGCTATAACTTTTTTAATAAAGGAACGATTTTTTCAAATTAGGCACGCTCGTTACTTTTATAATAGATGAAGAAGTGAAGAAACGATTATAACCTTTTTGTCTTTGATTTTATTCAAATTTTGATGAAAGCTGATGATTTATCTAAAATTTTGATACTCTTATTTGTAGTCGAAAAAACTTTGCAAAGCATTTGCGAGAAAATCGCCATTTAAATTTTTGGACACTGGTGAATCTCATTTCCCTTACGATTAAGCAATGTGTAGGTACTTTGAAAACAATTGAATAATAGCTGTCATAGTATTGCTTTGACGATGATTTCAAACCTTGTTTCCTTCAACAAGGTAAAAGCGGAAACAGAACATTTTATAAGAAAATAGACATTTAACTAATTTCTTTTAACCTTGATAGAACAACTTCCGGACTGGTTGCCACATCATCGCTTTAGCTTTCTTGATTCTTCTGAAGTTACGTAGCTCCGTAAACATTGACTTTTCGAGAAAATGTTACATGACCCTGATACATTATTTTTTCAAGTGTTATCACCCCCTAAATTTTTTATTGAGAAAACAACAACAAATATCATTTTTATTATTTTTTAAATTTTTTTTCATAGTTACTGTTTTTATAAAAATAACTGTATATCTACTGTTACTGCAAACTAATGCCCAATAATAATCAATGGATGTACAGAGTGTTCAGTCATTAATTGGCTAAACGTCACCAATAGATTATACAATAAAAACATAAAAACTAAAGGCAGTAACTCTTCAATATAAAAGAAATACCTACTTAAAAAGTGAGGTGTATCTTAGTCTAATAGAATTTCACATAATTTTGTTACATTTGTATTTTATTAAACTCTTTCTACGAGTTTGATTAATTTATCTTTATTCGAAAGTCAACGACATGAGATATTGAGAATATTGTACCGTAGAACAATATTTAAAAGGTTATCTTGTTACACACTGGCATTTGTATCGACGTAAGTTAGCCTAAATATTAAAGAATATTTAATAGTTACAAATTTAAAAAAGAGATAGAACTTTTATTATATTTCTTCCTACAAACTCATTGCCCCTAACTTACAACTGCAGTAAATAGATAACAGTAGATGCAGTAGATAGAAATTAATTTTTAACGATGCATTTTGGAGCAACAATTAAATACATGTACTGAAGTTATAGAAAATAATAAATTATAATTACTTTGACTTTACATAGAGACGTAATATTTGCTTTTTATAAAAGAATCTAGAATGAAGATTGTTCACTATTGAAATTGTACGATAGTGAAGGTCATCATTAGTATTCTCCGCATTTGATTACCTTAAAAAATTACTCAATGAGTGTCAGAGATACCTGAAAATTATTTTAATTTGTTTCAACTTACACCCTGTATTTTCCTCAATATTTTTCTCGAATTTACCTATTTAACCCATTTTGACTTGACTGACTTTTAGCTGATTAGCAAGTGAACACACTGTACAGTAAAATTTTTGGAATTTGATACGCTTTCTTAAAAAAACGTATAAAATTTATTGTCTTGAAAAATTATTTTCATATATTTTTTCATAGTTTTACATTATTTTTCTATGAAATATATTTTTCCACATACCTAACAACAAAATCATATACCACGTGTTCCAAATTCTATAAATCAACTATAAAATATTACTTATACTGAATAAATATAACATATACCACTCTCTGTCGGCACTTTGATGTTTTGAGATCTAAGCCGTACCGCCGCACGTAAATACTGTAGCAAAAAATGGCCAAGTACGAGAGACTTAAAAAAGTAGTTTATTTCCAATTGGAAATATTTATATACAAGGGATATTCCAAAAGTGTGATGTAAGGCTGCTTATTGTATAAATAAAATATTTGTAATGTAATAAATATAAATATTATAAAACGAGTATAGGTAAATGTATACAGTTTTGTTAGTTAATCTTGGAAGTCGTATATATTTACTTGTAAATTTTAAAATAAAATATATACGTACTCTACTATATAATGTAGTCATGAGGAAAATTTCCAATAAAATGTTTATTTAAATATTTAAAAAAAAACAATAAACATTATTTTAAAACTAAAGTAGGAAATAATATTATCTATATTGTTTACAAGTTAGAAATGATGCGGTATAGGCAGTTTTTTAATTGCTCTTTTAATGCAACTTTTCTTGGACTCCTACACGAAAGTGTTTGTGACGGTTTTTATATTCTTGTTTTGCAATTTAATAAACTATATATTCTTTTAATTTAAAAAAAATGTGATATCTGTGCACAAATAGTATATAATAAAAATGGTATGAACAGTAGCATCTTTAAATAAATTGAATTAATTTGTCTCAAATTAATTAATATAATAATAATAATAATAATAATATCTCTACCCCTCATTCTAATCACAAGGATTAGCCTAGAAGTCGGAGACTTGTGCGGGAGAGGGGGCGGCATATTATTATTAAGCAGGCCGCATTTGCGCCCAGGAACGACTTATGTTGGTAGGCCCTAACCACTATTCAGTGCAGGAATGAAAGAAACCTGGAAAACCTCATTAATTAGGGGGGTAGTCAAATATCAACCGGTATCAATCTCTCACATTAACCCAAGTCAACATTCTTCCACCCTACCATACCCGCAGAGAGGGCGCCAAACCTCTCCACGAATATAGCTTATATACGGTCTACCGGAAGCTGGGCTCGAACCAACTCCGATCTAGTCACCTCGATTCGAGTACTGACGCTTTAAACCGCGCGATCACTGACCGTATATACGTATAGAAATACCCAAATCACTAAAATAATTTTAAGTATTAAAAATGACCTGGACATACTTATACATTGGGTTTTCATTTGAATAATTTTTTTACTGAAAATAATATATAGTATTAAATTACAAAACAAGAATATATATAATGTACTTTTATTATATTTCAGATCAAGACTGCCAAACGTCACAAACACTTTCGTGTGTTATTTCCTATTTTAGTTTTAATATAATATGTATATTGATTTTTTTGTTTTAATATTTAAATAAACATAGCTACATTATTTTTTATATAGTAGAATACGTATATATTTTATTTTAAAATTTACAAGTGAATATATACGACTTCCAAGCTTAACTAACAAAACTTTATACATTTACCTATAATCGTTTTATAATTTATTACAATACAAATATTTTATTTATACAATAAGCAGCCTTACATCACACTTTTGGAATATCCCTCGCATATAAACATTTCTGAATTGGATAGAAACTACTTTTTTAAGTCCCTCGTAATTGGCCATTTTTTGCGACAGTATTTACGTGCGGCGCGGCGGTACGGCTTTGATCTGAAAACATCAAAGTGCCGACAGAGAGTGGTATAACTTATATTTATTCAGTAAACTTTGCTTATACTTACCTAAGTATTTAATTAAAAATTATTTCATTTATTAAAGCAAAATTATGTCATGATTTCTAATAAAATTTGCATTTCATTCCATTTTATAAACTGCAATTAATTTTAAAAAATTTTCGTACACCCAAAATAAATAGAGAAAAAGAAACTACAATTACTTCACAAATAAATAATTCCAGAGATATTGAAATATATATATTGACATATGAGTACAATTTTTTAGTTCACCAGTGGTCAAATACATTTAAATCTGCACACCTGCCTGCCTACGGTTCTGATAAAATTAGTTAATGAGTATTTAAAATAATCAACAACGAAACATTATGCGTTTTTAAAATTATTTTTGAAAATATATTTTTGACACTTTGTGTCTTTGTATACCTAAAAATAAACATTAATTAGAGTAGTATACAGATGTCTAATTTCAGTTTCCAAACCGAATTAGAATCAATGCAAAAGGTCTATTACTTAAATGTTTTTAAAATTTTATAAGTTCCAGAACAGTTTTCAATAAGAGTCGCTCTACCTTCAAGGCTCTCATTTTGAATGACTTACTGAATTTGGAACACGGTATATTGTAAAATTGTTGAGACAGACCACAAGAAGATCACCAACGGACGTTAAAAAGAGGTGCCAGATACTGTACCAACAGATTTAATAACTTTCTTCATTCAAATGTAGCGATATAAGGGTTCTTGAAACTTAAAGATTCATATACATACAAACACTTTTTCTGTTAACGATCTACTTTATTGGCATCGAAAGTAAAGTCACATTTTCATATCTGTTGAAAACGAAAATGCACTATTCACCAACACAGCACCAGTAACACCACTGCCGATAAAACACAAATTCGCCTTGGTTATTATCGCACATTCGAAATGATAATGTCTAGATATTTATGAATTATCTTTGTCGAACTTTTATAAAGATTACGAAAATATTTCTATTTATTATAATATAAGATGTCTGACAATAAAAAAATACACTTGAACTATACGGAAAAGGGTAATCAGTTTTAATGATAATTTTTTAATCAGTGTTTTTACATTTTAAATTTACTGTCGGAATAAAATAAATATGAACATATAAAATAATTAGAACAGAGGAATGAAATAATGCAACAAGCAATAAACAATTATATTATGAACTTTGGCATGTGGATGTAGACAATCCAGATTCCAGCGAATGAACTGAAAATTTACGATTTATTTTAGGTATCAATTATAGAAACATAAGTCCTTGAACATATATTAAAATAGATGATTTAAAATTTCCATTATATTAATCAAGATATTAAAATCATTTACAATTTTAAAATTCACGTTTCATTAAAACTAACGAGACGTATGTAAAACTAAGTTGATTCGTGATTCATTTGATTTAACTGTAGCAGTTACCAAATTTTAAGTCTAATAATTTATAAAAAAGTGTGATTTTGAGTAAAAAGAGAGGAAAGTTGGTTGTTATCTACACAGATTTTATTACATCATTTTTGAACTCGATATTGCTATCAAGTAGCGTGGTTCGATTCACCTCATCCTTATCTTGTAAGCGATTAATACTTTAAAATGTTGTTAAAATAATAATTTATTTGGAATATATTGCCAGATATATATTTATATTTCATACAGACACTAAGGTAGTAACCATACTCCTATTACCATATTTCTGAAGGACGCAGGAGGAGGAGAATTTTAAAAATACTATTGTGTTGCTAATTTTAGGAAATATATTTGGTATTAGCTTTTCAGCATACTAAAGTACTTACACATTACGTAAAATTCCGTTACACATATATAAAATTTTCCAACGAATTTTTATCATTAAATATTTTTCATCAGGTACATTATATAGAGTAGAGAACAACCTTATTGTTTATAGTCTGTTTGGAAATGAAAGAGAGTAATAAAACCCTGAGATAAGAACCGGCCATGGGCGTGGTAATATTTCGTTTCAGGTAATTATCGGGTAACACTAATGCACACTAATCAGGTAATGGGTGTACATTAGTATATTTTACTGGATACATCATAGGGCAGAACCCAATGTATTGTGACAGATCAATCCAGTCTTAGAGCTGAATATACGAAGACGTGTTAGTGTAGTAGAGTAAAAGTCGACTTGTGTTTAGTAACTATTGTGCCAGTGGATATAATATTGTTTGGGTAAAATGTCGAGCTTATCAGATTACGTACCTGCTAAACGCGTGAAAAGATGTTCGCTGTCTCAGAATGAGAAGATTATTATTATATTAAATGTATTTAGTGCATTGAAACACCAAAATCCTACCAACAGTGTTGACGACATCGTGGAAAAGTGTTCCAAAATGACAGGGATTGGAAAATCGACTATCTACAGACTTTTAAAGGAAACAAAAAATGAACAAGATACTGTAAATCCCCCAAAATCATCTACAGGGAGGTCAAAAGTCGTTATAGATGATTTCTTCAAAAATGTCATTCGCAGAAAAGTACACTCATTTTATTTTAAAAAAAGAAATACCAACGCTAAACAAAATTTTAAGTAAACTTTCAGAGGACAACGATTTGCCAAAAATCAGTAGAAGCAAATTATGAGCCGTCTTACGAGAGTTGAATTTTTGCTGGGAAAAGCAGAACAGGAAGTCAGTTCTTATCGATAAAGATGAAATTATTTGTTGGTGAAGATCCTACTTAATATCAATTAGAAAATTCCGTGACGAAGGGAGGAATATTTATTATCTAGACGAAACTTAGGTCAACGAGGGATATACTGTAACAAAAGTATGGCAAGATAAAAATGTAAAAAGTTTTCGACAAGCATTTTTGGATGGACTTTCAACAGGGTTCAAGGCACCTTCAGGTAAAGAGCGAAGATTAATAGCGACACATATAGGTAGTGCCAGTGGTATTGTAGATGGCGGTTTACTTTTATTTGAATCTAAAAATGCAGGTGACTATCACGAAGACATGAACGCAGATGTTTTCGAAGACTATTTTACACAAATGTTGGATCTTATTCCTCCGGGGTCTGTAATTGTCATGGATAATGCCAGTTACCATTCACGGCAGACCGAGCGAACGCCTAAGACTGCTTGGAGGAAAGCCGATAAGGCAATGGTTATCCGGAAAAACATTTATTTTGAAACAAATATGGTAAAAAAGGAACTTTTGACACTTGTCAATCTTAATAAAGATCAGAAAAAATATGTTCTCGATGAAATGGCAACAAATCGCCAAATAACGGTACTACGGTTACCAACTTATCACTGTGAACTTAACCCAATCGAATTAGTCTGGGCGTAGGTAAAAGGAGATGTAGCCCGAAATAATACGACGTTTAAATTAAGTGACGTGAAAATTTTGTTAAAAAATTCCTTGGAACGAATAACTGCAGATAACTGGCAAAGACATATACATCATGTACAAAAAGAAGAGGAGAAAATGTGGGAACTCGATAATTTAATTGACGTTACTGTGGAACCTATCGTTATCAATCTAGGAGACGAAGATAATTCATCAGAATATTCAGAGGATGAATATTTTAATATACCTACTTTTTTATTTTCTTTATTGTACATTTATACAACACTACATTTACTCACCATAATTTGAATTTTCAAAATACATATATCTTTGTGTGGAATAAAAGTCTATTCATTAAATTTAAATAAATATTTTGATAATAATATTGAATAATTTTATTTGAATTACTAAAAACCCTCTTAACCCGGTTATGATGCTTAAAGTAGCTTAATGTTTTGAAATGCTGTTTTTATATTGTTTACTTATAAGAGAAATGAACCGAGAAATTGAAACGGCATAGACAAGGACGGATTGTCAGGGATTAAATTTTAGCTACCTACTACAATTTAGTACGGTTCGATCACACAAAGTTTTTTTAAAAGTAAGCCTCATCTATACCGATAGTACATAATATAAAAATATTGAATATAAGCACCAGTACTACATTTATTTACGATTTGCATACATAATAAGCTTTTATTACTCTCTTTCATTTCTAAACAGACTATAGTTTAATTAAATGAAAAATTACTATTTACTTCTTAAATAATTCACTATTACATACACATACATATCGGACAAAAAAGTAATACTTATCTAGTAAATTCTTATTTTTCTCTATCCTCTCTTAAAATATTTGTACTTAGTCACAGTTAACTAAACTGAATAATTTCGGAAAGTACAAACGTTATCTCTGGTCCACAATAAGAAAGAAATGACTTCCAACACTGTCAAATTGTAGAAATATCTGTTTACTTCATATTATTTTATTCACATAAACAGGAATCAAACAAAATAGGATGGTATAGCCGTGAAATACAAGTCCCATTACGCAATGATATCCTAATAAGACAGTTCAATATTTACTTGCTGCTTGAAATTTTCCTTCTACCGATGATCTTCGTCCTGCCTACCCATTCAGTAACGCTGGTCAGTTTGCCGGTGATTCCGTTGCATCAGCACAAATGCAATGGAAAGACATGAACTTTACGATACTGTATGTTGAGGATAGTTTAGAGATATACATCCCCATTACCTTATTTTGATTAGTAATATACTTAGTTTTCTTTTTTAAAATTTTATAGGAGCAGATGTTCTTCTTAAAAAAAATTTTTTATAATTTAGATCTTAATAGCAGTATATAATTAGAAACAATTTGTTTTAATTGTAACACAAAGATCCGCAAATATTTCAAGTGCATTTGTTATTGTTAGTTATAGAAATCATGGTGGTATAATATCATGTAAGATGCGATATATTTTAAATAAAAACCAATATGTGCCGCACAGCTGGACTAAAAAAAACTCGCTCAACATGACTAATTTAAGCCATTAGATTGTTTCGACGACCATCCGTCCACCCATATATAGATTTTGGCTTCTATTGCTGGTATTACGAATACTACGGAGAAACCATTCCTCTGATAATGCCGCCTCTGTAACTGGTCGCAACCCATGCTTCCAAACGTTTCAACGCTCTTCACTGTCGGTATCATCAGTCGTGACTTCGCAGAAACTTTGACTGCACCTAGACTGAGTCGTTGACCGTCAACAGTGACGAAATGCTTGGAAACATGGAATGCGATCAGTTACAGAGGCGGCTATGGCACGTCTCGAAATGCCATCATTATCCGATGAACGGTTCCGACCGTAGCAGTCATAATTCCAACAACAGGAGCCGAAATCAACGTATGGGTGGGTCCAGAGATACTGATAGCGGGTCCGCCCCCCACATTGGCTGAACACAACAAGGGCAGGTCAAAGAATCTCAGTTAAGGCTGCAGATGTGCACATTAATTATGCTACTGGCAACGACCAATTCCAAGGTCACGTTATAACCCGGAAAGCCACTATATATAAAATTTCATGTTTATTTTGGTTTTTATTTAGTTTTGCTATTCTTGCCGTTGAATGAAAAGTGACGCCATTGTAAACAGAATTTCAAAGATGCATTGTTTATTTTACAAATCTGTAAACCTATCTTCAACTTTTTTCTTAACTACAACAGGTGTTTGGTACTGTATTACCTTATTTAAAACGAGTGTTTCTGTGGTAGTTGAATGTGAATTAATGAATTGATGCTATTTATTAAAACAATAAGTTTCCATCCATATACTTATGAACTAAAAATCAATTGCTAGCAGTTTGTTACATGTTTATTAGACATGATGCTGACGGAAGCAGTTGCAAACTATCTACTATCGGATCGTCAAATAATTCACAGATCTGTGGTGCTGATAGCCTGCTATAATATTTTACGAGTACTTCCGTCCATAGAGTAGTTGTTATATAGTTAAGTGCATATTTACGTGAAGTAATAAACGAACAGATAGCAAAAATGCAAAAAAAATGAAATAACATAAATTAGTAGTTAGGTATATCTTTTATTCATCATCGATACTGGTTAGCATTATCATTAACAAAATTTCATTCGATTTTGGGTTCATAAGAATTTCAAATATTAATTAAATTGGGCTTCCTTTATTTCAGGCAACTTTTATATAATACCAGTGTTTAAATAAAGTATAGTTAGTCAAGCGGTCTTAGTTGTGGACCATGGACAACTGTTTTTAGTATTTATTGGCTTTATTAATGCAGATAGGACTTTATAAGTATGTTGAATAGATAGATAACATAAACAGTTTTCCAACGGTACTAAAATATAAAAATCGCAAATTTTGCAGTTAGGACAACTACTCTTAGGACGGCAGTATAACAGTTATTAAAGTAAACAATCGGTACCCTTTTTACCTCCTCCCATCAAATATAACCAACTGAGGAGATGTTAAAGTATCAGAAACGAAACCTGTCTAAAAACATGTTTTATCAATCGCTAATACTCATTACATACTGAACAGCTAAGAGATATGGAGATGGTAAAGACCCAAGATCCCTTCCCTGTAAAGTGACATAGAAACAATAGTCCATGTTGAATTACGAATATTCTCTAATAACTTATCAAAATTTTTGTAAGAACGCTTATTCTTATCATTTCAGTAAGATATATATAATAACAAACGTAACCGATTGATAAAATTATATTTAGCGGGATCCCACCACTAGAGTTATATTTTATATCCTGAGCGTGCGCTATCACATTATGTTCCTCTCCATGCAAATCTGTTATTAAATCTGTTTGCTCTATTATCTTCAATTAGATTAGAATTCCTAAGACAGTGGGCATATTATTTTCGAAATTCCTAGAGTTGGTTTTCTTGAATATCGTCGTTGTCTGAGGGATTTATACCGTACGGCTGTCGTACTAACAATATGTACCAAAATAATTGGGCGTCCCCACAAAGCTTACTCCGAGAACAACAAGGACAGGGCAAATATTCAGATGAAACTAGAGAAATACATATTAAAGCCACCTTTAAACAAAACTGCATAGAAACGTTAATGGGAAATGCTACTTGTTATAAACCGTCAGCTATTCAAGAGCACACACGTCGATACTTTTATCCACACATATATCGTATCGATACCAGCCCTGAAACAGCACAACGATGGCTCATTTGAACTGCTCATATTGAAGATTGTAATTCATTTCTCCATTAACAGCAACGTTTCATCAACTGCGATATGCTACATATGCAGATAACAGCATCAAAATGTTGACGGCGTGCAGTTGCTGTCCATGTGCTGTTACCGAATTTTAGAGTTGCTCTGTGGTACACCGGCAGTGTGCACATCGACGGCGCTGCTAAATTTTCAATGCTTGTTTAGCATTTCTACAAACGCGCATTGACGGTGCGGCAAATGTACTTCTCAAATACGGTGGAATATTACAGTGTTTGTTTTTGCACAAATTATGAACGCAACTATGGGTTTACAATATGCTGATAGGAAACAATTTTGTTTGAAATTAAAGGAAAATGACATGAGAGGACATGAAAGAACAATTTCCATTTCACTCTACTTTCCCTGCCAACTAAAAGTGATATAGTCTGTTTAGAAAGGAAAGAGAGTAATAAAAGCTTATTATGTATGCAAATCATAAATAAATGTAGTACTGGTGCTTATATTCAATATTTTTATATTATGTATTATCGGTATAGATGAGGTGTACTTTTAAAAAAAACTTTGTGTGATCGAACCGTACTAAATCGTAGCAGGTAGCTAATCAGCTTTAATCCCCGACAATCCGTCCTTGTCTATGCCGCTTCAATTTCTCGGTCCATTTCTCTTATAAGTAAAAAATATAAAAACAACATTTCAAAACATGAAGCTACTTCAATATTATTATCAAAATATTTATTTAAATTTAATGAATAGACTTTTATTCCACACAAAAATGTATGTATTTTGAAAATTCAAATTATGATGAGTAAATGTAGTGTTGTATAAATGTAAAATAAAGAAATTAAAAAAAGTGGGTATATTAAAATTCATCCTGTGAATATTCCGATGAATTATCTTTGTCTCCTAGATTGATAACGATAGGTTCCACAGTAACGTCAATTAAATTATCGAGTTCCCACATTTTATCCTCTTCTTTTTGTACATCATGTATACATCTTTGCTAGTTATCTGCAGTGACTCGTTCCAAGGAATGTTTTAACAAAATTTTCACGTCACTTAATTTAAACGTCGTATTATTTCGCGCTACATCTCCTTTTACCTGCGCCCAGACTAATTCGATTGGGTTAAGTTCACAGTGATAAGGTGGTAACCGTAGTACCGTTATTTGGTGATTTGTTGCCATTTCATCGATAACATATTTTTTCTGGTCTTTATTAAGATTGACAAGTATCAAAAGTTCCTTTTTCACCATATTTGTTTCAAAAGAAATGTTTTTTCCGGATAATCATTGAAGTATATGGGCTTTCCTCCAAGCAGTCGTAGGCGTCCGCTCGGTCTGCCGTGAATGGTAACTGGCATTATCCATGACAATTACAGACCTCGGAGGAATAAGATCCAACATCTGTGTAAAATACTCTTCGAAAACATCTATGTTCATGTCTTCGTGATAGTCACCTGTATTTTTAGATTCAAATAAAAGTAAACCGCCATCTACAACTACCACTGGCCCTACCTATATGTGTCACTATTAATCTTCGCCCTTTACCTGAAGGTGCCTTGAACCCTGTTGAAAGTCCATCCAAAAATTCTTGTCGAAAACTTTTTACATTTTTATCTTGCCATAATTTTGCTACACTATATCCCTCGTTGACCTAAGTTTCGTCTAAATAATAAATATTCCTCCCTTTGTCACGGAATGTTCTAATTGATCTTAAGTAGGAACTGACTTCCTGTTCTGCTTTTCCCAGCAAAAATTCAACTCTCGTAAGACGGCCCATAATTTGCTTCTACTGATTTTTGGCAAATCGTTGTCCTCTGAAAGTTCACTTAAAATTTTGTTTAGCGTTGGTATTTCTCTTTTAAAAGAAAATTAATTACGATAATTACCTGAAACGAAATACGCCCATGACCGGTTCTTATCTCGGGGTTTTATTACTCTCTTTCATTTCCAAACAGACTATAGACAAAATACTACTCAAGAATGTCGTACTAATTAAGATTGTTGATATCTAGCATAAGCAATAGAAGCAAGTTAACTGCTTAAATCAATTTAAAAAAAATTGAAATATGTTTAGAATATTTCTGTTTAAATTAATACTCTAGTAATTGTACTCTAGTACTGGAAGAGATACTTACACTCCCGTAAAAGCTATTTTCGATACAACATGCGAAATAATGGTTTTTAGTGATGGCCTATAGTGACCTATAAGGTTGTTGCTATCGAACAGAAATTTTGAAATCGGTGAACGTTTGTGAACATTAAACCCCACTAATTAAACTCGGTTTTATCTAATTCTTCATAAAACTTCAATGTATGACGCAAATTATACTGATACTGAAAATTCTGAAATAGAAAATACATTGATTACTCAGAAATAGAAGAAATTGTACCAAAAAACTTGATATTTGATATTTGGTGTGCCGAAAAAAAAGTCTGTAATATTTCGAGAAAAGTTATTCTAGCATACTTGTCCCAGTTATCTTTAAAATGTGCACCCTCTGCATTATGGAGTATATTCCACGCTGCGAACTACAATTTATTTGAATAAAAATATGAATATCAGTAAATATACCAATGTTATTGCTTTCCTCAAAAGGAATTCGAGGGGCTATAGACCAATAAAATCCAGAATATTTTCCAAGGAACAGGTTGAAAGGTTTATCAAAGCGGCAGAGTACTTATTCCAAAAAGTTATCTTGATTGTTGGTATATATATATGGAGCCTGTAGGTGAGAGAAATGATCTTATTTACGTACGAGAACATTAAAGATGTCGTTAATTAAAGTGGCAATTCCCAATACCAAAACTAATGTTCCTAGGTTATTACAATACTAGAGGAAGATATAGAACGAGTAAATTTTTTGGAAATCGAATTATCGATATAATCGATATTATAACAAACTGACAGACGCATTCACTCCACATCCAGCCGTAGGGTAAAAGTTGCCATATTTCAAAGAGCCGCAGACTCGTTACTGAGGTTTGTGAACTATGGGGAACATTACCAGTAGATGGCGCAATTTGGGTGTGAAAAACAATGTTTTGAAGCCTACTTGACAATTATCATATGTTTGGCCCATCTAATAGTACTGTTTTTTGTGTGTGTTTTAAGTGCAGTTATTTGTCAGTTATTATGGAAAAGTGTTATAGAACTATTTGAAGTTGGTAGCACGAATTTGTTCTGCGCATGCGACATTTACGTACAAATGCAATGTTTGACAAATAAAAATAACCTAAAACAGTTTTATAAACGCGTGTATTTTTTACTTATATATCCTTTGTAACAAATAAAGCCAGAGGTTATAATATACAATGAATCGTGATAAGGATGCAGAATGGGAGAAGGTAACGACAAAATTTAATGCTGCAGCGGGATCTGGATGAACCACAAAACAACTTCTGCATTACTTTGGTTAGTCTGGGATTGTATATTGCTTCGTTTCATCCAAAAGACGTCTACAGGTTGGTTTCTTTAAACGAAACCTTTGGGAGAATTCTAAATCATCCATTTCTTCAAAATAATCCATCTTAAAATAAATTACTACAGCATATCCATTATGTATTATTATAGAACAAATTTGTACCTTTCTCTAATTTTCTTCGGTTTCCTTGTGACATTTATAAAATCACTTTTCTCAATTTATCTGGAGAATAGACTTATTCTCTGCTTATTCTTTACTTGTAAAACCGGCCCTAAGTCGCATAAATCATTATTGGCTTCAATCTACGGTTAAACGTGATTCTTCGTGAGTCAAAATATTATCGATATTATCAAAACTATCGGTAACTACCGATATTATCGTTACTGTAACGATAATATTGAAAATTGTCGATAATATCGATAATTCGATAATTTTTTATCTGTATTATTATCGATAATTACCGATAATTATTGATATATCGATAAATATTCCCAACCCTACTCACGTCCATCACAACCGATTTTTTATCACGTACAGGAATTCAAAATGTACTACACCAGTAGTGGATATAAATAACAGGTTCAATTCCTAAAAAGATTGCCGTGAATGTTACTGAATATAATGGGCTCAAGAGACACGGAGATTGGTGGTCGACTTCTGTGGCAGAGGGGTACATAGAAAATGAGCAGGCGATAGTAAGGAAAACTCTTGGGGAGAAAGAAAATACCACTTTAATTCCAAAAACTCAGTGCACCGGCAGCACCGGGATGCATCTGTTACCTTCTTCCAATATTATATAAGTTATACGAAGGGAATAAAAAAATATATCTAATGTCCAATTATCCGATTTGAAAGATTGTGTTATTAATAATTATAAAAAATATATAATTTAAAAATCAGTTATTTTATTTTACTTTCACGCAGATGTGCGTAAAAAAGACTGTTTTAAATTTTACAAAAAAACTATATTGATATATTGTTGCGCGTAAAATTCAATACTTACCCAATTTTTTAATTTGTTTATATATCTACTCCCTGCACCTGAAGTATTGAGCCATTAGAAATTTATAATGCAGGGCGCGTTCTAAATTAATCAAATTCATTCTATTTACGTCAGCGATGTATGATTGCATTGAAATTAATGAATTCAAACATATCCTGTAGACAGAGTTTCACGATTGTAATAGAAATATACTTAGTAAGTTAAAATATAAGTATTCAATGTATGACATGATTAAAAATTAATATTTTATTGCTACAGGTAATAAACGACTTTTAAGAAAATTACGTATTGTCTCTTCAGAGATCAATTGCTCACGGTCCACTTTTAACCCAAGGATATGGTAATTTAATAGTACAGTAAAAAACAATATTTACTTAATTCGACACGGATTAAAAAAAATTGCAAACAATTTTGCAATTTAACTGTGAAAGATTGTACCTATAAATACCTCAAACGTCACGTAGATTAATAAATACAGTCCGAGTTTTTAAACAATGAAACCGTATAGAATTGAATATTTTACACAGCATGGATCGCCCATATCATAGTCTTTATTCTGAATGCAAAAACAAATATCAGAAAAATTTTGATAAGAGCAAAAATATATTTGAATTTCATACATAACATATAAGTTTTGTTGCCATCTTTAATTAAGTTTTAACAACTTTTTACTTTATTTTACATTATATCTACGTAATAAAAATTATTAATGTGCCAATAAAACTTTCATATTTCGAAGAAATCATATTAAATATACTAAATGGACACCTGCCTAGTAAATGAAAAACATAACGTTGCATTTAATTTTTGCATCAGCTGTATGTCAAATTGTATATTAAGCGATAACTTCATCAATACTTCAGTACTGCAACCAGCGAAACAACCAGCAAAGTACTTTATGTTTAAATACTAAAATTTACCAAATTATTTTTAACATTAAATATATGCTTAAGTGGGAGAAAACATAAATTATAATTTTTAATGGGCTCGCGTATGAAATATTAAAATGAGTTGATTCACATAGATGGACTAAAAATGTGCTAATTAATTTTGTCTTTATATGTTTTCGGCTATTTATAACCCTAAAAATTAAATTAATAAGTTTATGTAACGTCAAAACCTTTACTTTGTAAAACGACAACGTCGCAAATTTCACACATAGTTCGGCTTGACATGAATTAAGATTATTATTATTAGTTAGTTCTCCCTCAACTAGAATCGCCTATTATTATTATTTACTTTTATAGTGAGAGTAATATGTAACATAATTATTTTTAATTAATAAAAAGTAGTGTACTGTTTCAACCTAAAAGAACAAGTTATGTATTTCAGTTTTATTTACAATTTTGCAGTTTTGATACTAAGAACTTGGATGTAGTTGTTAGTAAATAAGTTTACATGCGCTGTTGCCGATATGAATGGTTGTGACGTTACAAAATTCAACTGCATAGGTATAATATATTTTAAGAAAAATTATTTTCAAATTTCTAACCTGATTATATAAGTATCAATATTATATATGTGCACATTAAGGTGGCCATACAAGATCCGGCTTGCCAGAAGGCGAACCTTAAGGCCATTAAGTCGGCTAAACCTGTACTGTCGGCTTCGGCATACAGGTTACTACTATTAATCGCTGGAGTTTCTTCAGTTTTATTTATATTAAAGTAGTGTCGTATACATGATCTCGGAATATGATCTTACTTTAATAGAAGTGACAGTTACTCTGATGTATAAAGAACCAGAAATGGCTAAAACATTGGTTAAAAAATCTATTATCATATGCACCTAATAAACTGATGCCTCATGATAATAATAATAATAATTTATTAGCCCAACAGAAGTAACTCCATTTAGAGATCTAAATTACACTGGAATAACTAATACAAATAATGATAAATTCCACAACAATAAAGAATAAAAATAATAAAACAAATGAATACTAAAGTACAGTAAAGTGCAGATACATAACTTAAAGCGAACAAAAACTGGACCCAGAGACAGAAAGCAGCGTACATCAACTGTGGACATGGTTCACTATATTCATGCATAACGCTTTGACAGAACAATAACTTATGTCGCAATAATTACAAATTGAATTAAATGTCTTGCACATAAAATAAACTGGAGATTTTAGCAATAAATTTGTGTTAGCCCTTGGTAAATAAAAAGTGGCATGAATTCTCATCTCATTGCGCGGTACTAAGAAACTTAATTGCTCCAACAAATCTGGGCAATCAATTTTATTGTGTACTAGATTATACAGGAATTTCACCGATTGACATCGTCTGCGGGTTTCTAAAGTTTGGAAATTGAACATATTTAATAATGCATTGTGATCAAAACCTTGTACCGGATATATGCCAGTAGACTTATAAGATAAAAATTTCAAAAAACGTCTTTGTACATTTTCAAGAGTGTCGGAGTGTACCTGATAATATGGATTCCAAATCAACGAGCAATAATCAAGTTTCGATCTAACGAACGCATAGTACAGAATTTCCAAAGCTTTAATATTAGTAAATGAATGACAGTTACGAACAATAAACCCGAACATTTTCCTGGCATGAGACTGAATGTGATTGATGTGATCGACAAAACTTAAACTACAATCAAACAAAACTCCTAAATCTGTAATTGCTTCATGATTATAGAAATGATCTGCATATGTACGAAAATTCACATAGAATTGATTTAAAACGTTTCTTCATTACTTCAAAAAGAAGATACTGCATCTACTGTTTTTATTTTTTCCACCAATTTATTGTAGGCAGTTATAACAAAGAGTTGAAGATACCACATTCTCATGTCAGTCATTTTTTACGTAAATAAATATCAGAAGACTACGACCTGTACCCATTCTTCATACATACACGGTTCGACTTGCATGCGAGAAGGCAAACTGGTAGGCAAAATGTCAAGCGTTGGCAGTTTTTCGTGAGGCCGAGAGTTCAGGTTCAGGCTGGAGCTTCCGACTTCCAACCAATACAAACACTAGCGTTACGGTTTGCTAACCGGAAAATCTGCCTTTCGATAAACCGCATCGTGTACGCCCACCATTATAGTAATGTTAGTAATCAATAAAAAAATATAAGCATTTATAATTACTTATCTGTAATACATCATATATTTTGTAATTACCGCTACTTAAGTAATGAACCATTAATATAATCATCGAGGCAGTGATGCCAGTGGACCTCTGCCTTAAATACCGAAAAATATAAAATAAATGACACAATAATCATAAAAAACCTTTTAATCTAAAATAGATACAATATCGAGCTTTATCTACGCAATATTTGTCCAACAGGCAATTCAACGACGAAATGATGAGGGTAAAACTTAAAATTTAGTGAATAAGTTTTGTGTTGCATGAAAAACATTTAATGTTAAACATATTTGTCTAAATAAATAATTTAAATTCAATAATATTAGTGATAATTAGAATTAAATTGCATTTATAAATAACTAATTTAAAAAAACTGTATTTATTCATTAATAAATTTACATTGATACTGTATTTTCAAAATTTCATTCAAAATTTTAAATTGGGACAGTTCAGTCATTTATACGGTAGACCTCATTTTTTATTACTCCAATATGTTCAATGATGTTGCAGTGATATATTTCAAATCAGATTTAAACTACAAAATTCTAGAAAAAAAATATGGGATATTTCCAGAACTTTGTGCGAAAGCATCCTGGTGCTGGTAACTCAATATACTGACTTTTTTCTCAATATAATTATTCTTAATATCTTGACTTCTCCGTACTGTGATATTTTTATCTATTCCACTAGCGATTTAGGTGGTAAAAGCATGATCATTTATCATAGAGGTCGCACGTAGGATCGAAAAAGAGGACTAATTTTTTGAGAAATAATATTTGCAATTTGTTTAGGAAATTATTTTTGGCGAATTTTTATTTAGCTTTGTTAGAAACCTCTATTCAAATTTTAGCAACCTACCTTCAACGGTAAACCGTGAAAAGTAAACTTTTAGTGAATATCTTAAACATTTATGTCGCCGGTTTCAGACACCTGGCTCCTGTGAAACATGTTATTTAGAAAGTTTCATGATAAGATACATGACAAACAATAAATAGTTTCGTAATAATATCGTTATTGAATAAAATATCCAATACATATAAATGTAAAGATTTTTAGGGCAGATGGAAACCTACTTTTAAATTTTTTTAGTGGAAAATTTTCCCGATAATGTGATACTAAGCTTAATGAAAAATAAGTAGTAACACTAAACTGTTTGTCTAATAGCTTTAAAATTAGCAGATATGCGAATGTAGAAAATCTTAGTTTTTGTGTACTCATATCTTGAACACGTTTAAAGATATTTCTCATATCGGACGCCGATCACTGAAATCCGATATTATTACGTACTTGTTCACAAATTTCAGAGATCTGAAAGCGGCGACATAAATGCTTAAGGTATATTGAAAATTAAAGAACCGTTGAAGGTCGGTTAACAAAATTTTGCAAAGTGGGTTTCTAACGAAACTGAATAAGAATCCGTCATAAATAATTTCCTGAAAAAGTCGCAAATGTCATTTCTCGAAAAACAGAAACTCTTTTTCGATTTTACGTGCAACGCCTATAACTAAATTAACACGATTTTAAAAATAAAAAGGATGTTTGACACCAGGGTGCTTTCGTATATGATTCCATATTATTCAGTTGTTTTATTCATACTTGTAATTAAATTAATTAAAGATAACTAAAATAGATAGGTATTGTCTCAATTTACATATATCCTGTTAACATGTTTAATCGCAGTTGTTTATTACAATATAAACCACTTTATAATAATGGCACGTGGTTCTTGTTTATTATTTTACTAACTTTATTGTCACAAATTGAAACTTCTAAGAAAACCTTGTGACTTTGCTTGTGATCCCCTGCTGCCAACTTTTTATCCAGCCTCCCACTTCAAATCGGTGCATGTGATTTGGCATGTATTAGAATTATGGTATCATATCAGTTTTCACATATCGTCTTTAACTTTTGGACGCGGCGTTTCTTTCTTCTAAATAATATCTAACTATTTTTAATTTCAGTTGACTGTAGAAACAGATAATATTTTTAGGATAGCGACCCAAATGTGATCGCGTGATTCCTAGAATCTCATATTCAGATAGCATAGACACCGCTTCCCGTTCGGTCAAGTTATCAAATTTATTTGAACCATGTAGAAAATTAATAAATTTATTTTCAATCTTACGGAAAAGTTCTGCATATTTAAAATGGGATTGTTACGAAGAAAGTTGACAATTTCATGTACAGGGTGTCTAGAAAAGTATAATATGAAAATATCATAAAGGGTATCCTAACACTTTTATATGTACTCTTTCGGATATGTCACTAGAAAAAGTTGTTCGGAACTTAAAACGAAATAGTTTCCATTTGTCAATTTCCATCCATTTTGATTATTTATAAAATATCTGAATTAATGAATAGAAGGAAAAACTTTCAATGCAATGATTCGGAATACTTACAGCAGCATGCGCATGACCACCATTTTGCTAGAAATGAAAGGAATTTCGGTAGACCAGTGGTAAATTTTCCAATCCATTGATAAAGAAAAAAAAACGTTTAGAAGGTATTCACCTAACTGTTCCCGTTAAATGCATATTAAACGAAGTGCGGTTCTATTATTCCATAAAAAAGAAAACCGCACACCAAATATTTATTATTTTTTTTAAATATGGTAGATGGTATTCTAAAAATGAAGATTCTCAGTAATCCATTACCTACGTATATGTTGCAAAGCAACATACCATTTCTTAAAAACATTTCGCTACGTCGCCTGCCTCTAAAGCTGTGTATAGATATGGCGAGCCGGGTACGAACAGAGAACGAAACAAGCTAGACGTTGCTCGCAGCGCATTTTTAGTGTAGCGAGCGCATCACAAGCCCTATTTTGATAAAAAAAAATGTATGTGGGACTTTTTGACATCTCTTAAATACTCATAGTCTCCTCTATCACAATATTGGCATCTTCATTGTCATATCTTTTGTTGTTTTAAAGTGACTCTATTTTTGACCAATTTTATATAAAGACAGCTGGATTAATTTTCTTAAGTTGATAAAACGCGAGTAAAATACGAATGCCATACAGTCATATCCACGATCATGAGTTTAATTAAATGTCGTATCCGATCACTAGAATGTCAAAATTATTCGATCGTGGCGAATTGAGAAAACAGAATCTGGCGTCAGAGTTCTTTATTTTACTAGTGAAATAATAAAGGTAATCTTATTTCTCTCATTACGAGGTGTGGCAATTAAGTTCCGGGAATTTAGTTATACCTTGAAAACTGGCAACACTGCATCGTTCATCAAGTTTTTCTAGAGGAGAGACCTTCCTTTTAGTTTCAGTCCAAGGTTGAAGTCGATAGCACGTTTGGTTTGTGTTTTATGTGTATTTTTTGGAAGTAACTTTTTTAGTGGCGTCGTAAAAATAAGTGACTTAAATTACAAGCAACGTGTTGTGATTCAATTTTTAGTGAAATCTGGCGAAAAACCCTATAATTTTATATATGATGACTGGAATGCTCGAAAAACTGTGCAAATGGGATTACTCATCATCAGCGCCATATTTGTTTTGTGCCTCCTAGCAATGGCGGAGCAATAAAGATTTAGCTGATTGTGAATTGAAATGAAATTGAATTCTGGATATGAAGAATTATTTGGTGCTATATCCTGGTTAATTTTACAGTCCCTTACAAAACAATAACAACCACAAAAATACAGAAATAATAACACTAACGAGATACAAGATAAAAGAAGAAACCACACTGTACACCAATGACGTGTTTACAAACAAAATAATGGGAAATTAAAAACACATTTCATATCGTACGTGCAGATGATTGTCTCTCTCGCACCCACATACATAACTAATGAAGTATTTCTTTGTTTCATGTGCCTCCTTTTGTCTGCTCCTAGGTGTGGTACCTTTATTTGGATGCGCAATGGAACTAAAAGCATTCCATATCGTACATTTCAGTGAGACGAGTGCATGTCGAAAACACGCGTGTGAATGGGCGAAACGGTTCAAGGAGGGGCGTGAATCGGTAAAAGACGATGCACGTGAAGGAGCTCCCGTCACCTCTCGTACTGACGCGAATGTTGACCGTTTGCGTCTAACCGGCGCCGAAGCATTGCGTTGTCTGACGAGCTAAACGTCAACAAAGAAACCGTTACACGGAAATTTGAATATGCGAAAGATTTGCGCAAAGATGGTGCCAAAAGTTCTCACCCGTGAACAGAAAGACATGCGAAAATCGATCTGCGAGGACGGTAGAGACTGGATGAGTCGGGTAATTACTGGAGATGAGACCTTGATATTTGAATATGACCCCGAGACCCCTAAATAAAGTCAGCAGTGGGTGAAAAAGGGTGGAGAGCGGCCAACGAAAGCGAAGATGTCCAAGTCACGACTCAAGGCAATGTTGATCGTTTTTTTCGATATCCACGGCATCATTCATCGTGAATATGATCCTGCCGGCCAGACAGTGACTGAACAGTTCTATGTTGGCGTCCTGGAACAGCTGCGAACCCCGCGTTTTCCGTGTGCGACCCAAACTCGCCGAGAACGGCTGGATCTTGCACCACGACAACGCGCCAGCCCATTCCTCGTTCATTGTGCAAGAGTTTTTGTCAAAAAAGGCATTCCAACGTTGCCGCACCCACCCTATAGCCCCGATATTGCCCCCTGCCATTTATTTTTATTCCCCAAGATAAAGTCCCACCTCAAGGGAACTCATCATGGCAGCGTACAGGAGGGCAAAGAACCCGTGACGATAAACGGATTAACTGCGGGAGATTACCAAGGGTGCTTCCAATCGTGGGAGCAACGTTGGAATCGTTGTGTAGAGTTAGAAGGTCGAAAAATTTAATTTGCTTGTTCTTTCATTGACAAATTCCCGAAACTTAAGTAATTGCCACACCTCGTATATCGGAAACTTGTCAAGATAAAAAGAAATGTTAAATAGAAAAGTTATTGTGTTCAAAAAGGTGCGGTTAACCACTTTACTTTCAAACATACAGGAGTCTCAAAAACACGGTGTATTGCGGAACTTCAATTTTTTAAATGCAACACCTTATATATTTTGCAGTTTCTGGATTATTTTATTTCTAAACATATTTGATTACGATACATTACCAGTTTAAACCTGATTCAGTCATATTCCATATTCTTCAATTTATGACTGAAGCATTTATTACACATCAGAACAAAAATTGCTCAATGTACTTGTGTGACAGTTTAACTGACAGTAATTAAATTTTAAGCTCGCGCTTACCGCCAAATAACTAAGAAGGACTAAAAAGACTAAGAATAACGAAGAAGTTATAAGGACTTTGTTGTCCTTAAAAATATACAAGATGTTCCATTTAAAAAATTAAAGTTTCGCAACTTACCGTCTTTTTGAGCGACCCTGTATGTTTGAAAATAAAATGGTTACAAGCACTTTTTTGCATACAATAACTTTTCTACATAACATTTCGAACAGTTTCTGAGATAATGCATGTCAAAATAGCTCTGGGACACTGAATATGGTTAAACGTATGTTACACACTTGTAACAGACATAGATGTTCGCAGCAAAGTTCTGTTCGAAGAAAAATATTTACATATTACGTATAAGTACCGCAACGAGATTCTGTTGCAAGTGAGTACGCGGCTTTATATTTGTATGTACAATCGTTTGCAATAATAATGACACTCTCTGAACAGTTTTTGAACATCTGGAAGTTCTGAGTAGAAATTTTATTAAATCTCTATCGGTGAGTGAAACAACTAATAACTAATATTAAAAATGTGAAGTAGATTTCATTACAAATACATCAGAAAATCTAAATAAATCGCAAAATTCATTTTAATGAGTGTCATTATTGCAAACGATAGTACACCGATTTACAGATTCTATAAAATCTAAATGGCCTTGAAAAATCGAAACGTCGAACTCAGTAACTGATAATGCTATTTAGTGTAAAAATCAAATGGTGTAATGAGAAGCTGGAATTATTTGATAAAAATCAAATAAAGTCGGGAATAAAATATAATATTCATAATTTAATTTTTTTGTCACAATTTAAGCGTTTTTGAACCTCTTTTAGAGTTTTCAAGCTCCAACGCACACTGGAATTTGCCCACCTGTGTAAAAGTATGTCAGAATGCATTCTCTGCACACTCAGAAAATTTCAGATATCCTGAACTAATGGGACATATGGAAATGTTCAAATTTTTGTAACTGGTCAACTGTACAGCTGGTATACTATACTGTACCTCATCGATATAAGGGAATGTAAGAAATTTTTCAAAAGACGCCGGCCTTAAGTAGGGGGATAGAGTGGTGCAATATAATTTCAAGCAAATGACATAATAACCATTGGAATATGTGGATATATATAGTATATTAACATAATCCTATATATAATGCCTATTTAAATCATCAAACTCGATATTATTCCAAGCAGGGTGGTTATTAAGGAAATTTTTTACATCGTCGTCAAATCAGTATTATTTTACGCCATGGAACCCACTGTTCGATTATAAAAACATATCGGCACGGCCGCTACATACCGCTATTTGCAATGCGACGTTGTAACATTTCACAAAAAAACAAGATAACCGCTTTCTGTAGATCACGGAAATAGGTTTTTGTCTTCATAAAATTTAGTCCTTTAACAGGTATTAAATATGTATATATGATATTTCGCAGGCTCGAGTGTATTATAATTGTGCGTTCGTGATATACTAAATGTTTTTTAATTACTGTTATCGTTGGCTCATTATAAATTAATGTTAGTGTTGTTGTGCGTAAATAAATGAGTGTTTGTTTTAAGTTATCCTAGCACTTAGTGCATTTATAGTATTTATTCGTTTTTCGCCATAATAATATTGTGGTGTTAGATATGCAGTATATCTAAGACATGGAGAGAATATTCATCAGTACTTCAATCGAGGTGACTAGATCACTGTGGGTTCGACCCCCGCAGCCGGTAGACCGTATATAACCTACATTCGTGGAGAGATTGGCATCCTCTCTGCGGGTATGGTAGGGTGGAATAATTTTAGCTTGGGTCAATGTGAGAGATTGATACCGGTTGACATTTGACTGCCCCTCTAATTAATGAGGTTCTCCAGGTTTCCCTCATTCCTGCCCTGAATGGTGGTTAGGGACTACCAACGTAAGTCGTTCCTGGGCGCAAATGCGGCCTGCTTAATAATAATATACCGCCCCCTCTCCCGCATAAGTCTTCAACTTCTGGGCGAATCCTCGTGATTAGAATAAGGGGTAGATATATTATTATTATATTCATACCTTGGGAGGGTTTCTCGGAAGAACATCAACCATGTACAATTACAAATCAAGCGAATAGTGATATGGAAAATGCGGAGATTTAGGACGAACGATATAGAAAATATAAATTATCGACATGAACAGCCCATTTAATTAATTATAATGTATATAAAAATATAAAATACAGTAAGGAAGAACAGAGGGCACTAGAAAAAAACGGGTTACCATTCAAGATTTTTAGAAAGGATTCTCACTCTCCTGGCAAGAACACTCGTACCTTCTCGTGGTCCTTGCTAGACAATAAAACTTTAAAGTAATATGGACACATTTAATCAAAATATATATATTTAGCTTTTTTCAAACATAATAATAGTCACAATTACATTCACTATTATATACTTAGTTTTATTTGAAATTATTATTGGCGAAATTGAACGAATACGGGTAACTAGCGTAAATAGGGCCTTCAGCTGACAAGAAACACGCGGAAACCTGATATTTTTATAGCAGTTTTTATGCGTTTTTTTATCCTCTTATACTGATCAGATAAAGTTATGCACCGCACAATTTTATCCTTTACATTAGCAAACCCGACAGGTCTACCGCATCGTGCACATTCGGCATAAGGCACTCCTATGGCACTGCTTCAATAGTAACATAACAAATTTTAGTGTGGATCACTTAACTAACTTAATGATGCTGATAATCGTCAAAAAAGACAGCACACATTGAGAAATTTTAAAATATGCCAGCAAAGTTTACCTTAGTTATCTGGAAGAAGTGGAATACTACGAAATTCATTTTTGTTGCTGCCGACTTGTTTACATAAAACTGATAGAATAAATAGACGGATTTAATATTAAAAGCATTTTTCTGTCGACATCAGATTACATGCAAATGGTCATTTTAACTTCAAATGTTGTTGCCCCGTTAAAGGAATAAACAAATACTGATAACAGCATATTAATAAAAATTCATAATATACTAAATATAATCACACGCCTTTATCATAAAACGTGAAAAATAGAGGTATTTATATTATTATGACATAAATATTTATTTGTATTAAATCATAGCCTTATGGTTATGAAGCATTATTAAATTGACAAATAACACTTAAAAATAATACCAACCTATTTTGTACCATTCATATAATTTTTATAAATGCTTATAATATACCTAGGACAAATTTATGCTAGTGTAGTTATATTATTTGTTGGATTGTTTTGGAGGAAAATGGATTTAAATCTTCTACTGAAAGTTATGGGTAGTCGAGTATTTCGAAGCATTCCAGTTTAACTAAAATTCACTCTTTTCCTAAATTTTTAATTAAATCAAATGTTTGTTATGGTTTAGGCCCATTCAACTCAATACGTACTGAAATACTGTCCTGTAAATATATCTTCTCGGTACCACATACCTACAAAGACCTAGTAGATATCTCATTTCTCTTAAAACTACCAACAAAAAAAATAAAGGTGTTCTTAGAGTCCTATATGTTTTTCTTAGACAAACAGTAATTTACATTCAAATTTAACTACCCTAAAATCTTCCCCATAACAAATTTCATAAAAAAATGTGAGTTGTACAAACAAATTACAAAAACAATTCACTTTGTAGAACTATAAGTCGACTTGGTCAATTTATTTTAATCCAAGGAAGTCCCGAATATTTCTATCAGAGAGGTAACATAAACTGTTATAAAAAATATGATTTTTAAATAACTAAACCCTAAATGTGTTGAGCTTATTTTACGAAATTTGGTGAATGAAATAAGCACTTAAGGGTATTTTATTTTAAATGTACAATACTTAAATTTTATCAGTGGCTTCGGTACGAAATTTTATTCATATATCTGTAAAAAATGCTACACCAGTGAAATTTTATATTAACTTTCTTCTCGTGAATTATTTATTTGCAACAAAACAGATCTCTTGTACTTTTCTACTAATGATACGAGGAACGGTAGAATAGTAATAAACTAAAACACTGCTAATGTATATTTCATTAGTTTAGTTATTTTGCATTAATAATTATTATTAGTATTGTTCGTAGTTAATTATTTGAGAAATAATATCCATTTAGCCCACATACATTTTGTATATGGCCTTGGCAGTGGTAATGCGCGTGAAACTAGATGAATTTATCAGGTACTATATCCTGAGTATTAAGTGCCTACCACCTGCTGCTGCATCATTTACAAATCTTTTCCACCGTTTAGCTGAAACAAGGAGTTTTGCGAGGGTGCATGATATTCCTGGAAAACGGCGAATAGCTGGAATTAGAAGCTGTTTTAAACGCTGCACAAGAAAATCTAGAAACAAGCACCCGAATAATTGCTGATGCTCTCAATTTCAGCCAAGTCACAGTTCAGTTATTGGATATTGCATGATCAGCAGTTTAGGTATACAACTACTCAATGGCAAATGTTATGACTTTCTTTTATAAAGTATAAGTACCTACATATTTACGTAACATTTTACATTACAGTGAAATTAGAACCCACTCTTGTATTATAAATACAATAACAACTGCTCTAGTAAGCAAATCTCAAAATTTACTTGCGTGGACACGAAGCTTAATTCCCCCGCTGCCGTCCTCATTGTCCATGTCGTCGCGTCAGCCGCCATTCTTCCTACCTCTTAAGGCGGGTATCCATTTGTGTCAAATGCCTCGTAACGTGATACCGAACATGTTACGTTACAGCTAGTGGAGAAGCAGAATTGTTGCATGATATATGTAACCAATTTCTAACCAATTCGATGTGTAACGAACCGGGATTTATTGATTTTTAGTAGTGGCATCAAAGAAAGGAAACGATTATGCTCAGCAACAAGCTGAGACGGGTTGCCGTTTTGCTGTAACGTTGCCTAGTGCATTCGTATTTTTGTCTTATTTTTTTGTTTCGTCAATCTGCCTTCTGCGGTGAATCGGGATAGTGTCTTTTCTGTGTTTGTGCAATGGAGTTGAGTAAAGAAAACATTGAAAACTTTAAAATATTTCTGTGTCGTGTCGTGACCATATTTTGTTACGTTATGGAATAAACTATACGACCAAAACCACATAAACTTTCACACCGAACCGTGTCACCTTTGCAAAAGGCCGTAACAAGTTCGTTGTTACGTTACGGAACATTGCCGCAATTGGATATCCGCTTTTAAGCTTGGGCTCCCTAAGAAAGCGGTGGCGTAATATAGCGTCCGTAATGTGACGGCAAATGACATTACAAAAAACGTTTTTATAGTTGTAAATGAGGATTTCTAGAATACGGTAAACACCACAATCAAATAAAATTGTATTACTGATTTGGTGAAAAAATATGTCACATTAAAAACTATCAGTCAACAATAAGTAACATTATTCTAAATACACATAACGTCCAATAGAACCAACGTCCAACCACACTATACAGAGCGGATGCGAATTGTGTAGTGGAGGGATTATTTTTATGCTTTACAAAACGGCGTTTTAAAAAATAATCTTTAATGTTGGAAAGACATTTTATGTAGCGTTTGTTATTATTTTTATTTCATTTTGTGACTGTGTGATTACTTCTAATGCTAATATTTAAATTCCTAATCATTTTGCCGTCCCTCTGAATGTACCTCCCTAGGTCCCTAGGTTGCCAACAATTCCTACTCTCTAGAGCCAAACCCTGACAACTGTACCTGGCGTACTGCTACATGAACTGTACAATTTATCTTATAATATAATTATGTAACTGTATGTTGAACATTGATTAAAGATTTCTTTAATAATGGCCAACTTCTGTTGTTGCTGCTGGAAGATAACATAATATGTAATTCAGTATGTAAATGTATTTAGGCGAAAAGTGTAATGACCTTTCTTAATATGCCTGATGCCAGACACCCACAAACTGCTTTCTTTTGAAGCAATTTGTGAAGGAAGTTGCCCAACATTTGTGTAGTAAGTGTGCGTGATATAAATTTAGGATAATTATTGTCTAATCAATTATAGCGATTTGCAACAAAAGAATAAGATCATGCATATCTTGTTAAATATATGGATGAAAAATTAGTGGTTGGTTACGTTTTGTTTTCAAGTCACTTGTTTCCATATCCAACTGTGATTAATGATTCATATACACGTGTCTAGTAAATACCTTTCGAAATTAAGTTATGCAACGCTCACCATATAAACAGCAAAAAAAATGGTCTATTTTTATGAGATAATGAAATGAAAAATGGATTATTTATTATCAAATTTTTAATACGCACATTTTATTAACAACACTGAATATTTACAAAGAGCGCTTTTTTAGATTACTGGTGTATTACCTCTCCCAGGAAGAACAAATTTGTCGAAATTTTGTAAGTTAGGCTTAGTTGCCACTTTTTTGTTGTGGTAGTGAAATTGAAGAAGGGGCGGATATACCTACAATGATTCTGAAAAAACGTTCCAAATATACAATGTTTTCCATTAAAAGACATTGCAGTTTTTCTCATGTTCTCAAAAGAACGCTCTGTACAAAATTTAAATAATCATTACTAAGAATTTCTAACAGATGAGGAAATCAAACAAATTTGGAAGTTAAGATGAGATGATATTTATAATAAATAACCTTGTACAGCATCAGCAAAAACTGAAAGAAAATGGAACAAAACTTTCAAAGAACAATGATTTCATGACTATCTTCTACTTATCTATAATTGGGTGAGTAAAGACAGATATTCGCGCAAGAGGATATATTCCGCAAATATAAAGATTTCCCGTTAGAAGTCGGTAAATTAATACAAATCAAGGGCGCAAATATTTACAAAACAAACAAATACCTGTCCGATATTATACATATTCGTATGGCTTGATGAAAGTAGCAGTGCGCCATGGAGCTACGTTTTGTGTTTAGTGCGTGAAAATAGAGAAGCCCAACAAACCGACAATAGAATTTTTAAATTTTGATGAAAATGAACTTGTTATTTGCTCCATTTTATGAATATTTCTGCGTCCCGAGTAAAATATATTGGCAAACATAGGGATGTTGATTTGTCAAATAGCAAATATCAACAAAAATACATAAATAAATATATAAATATTCGTGTATCTGCCAAATATCCGAATGTGTGGAGTCGACTAAACAATTTATGCGCATGTTCGTTTAAGAAAATGTACTTTTGTTTAGTCAGCTGTTTAATAATCCCTGAATATAATGGAACTCAATAAAAATTATCATAATGTTAGTTTGACGTTGAAGCGTCACTATCTAACTTGGTTTTACTCATAGTGGTTCCAAAAATATATATTTTTTAATCTGGGGCTTAATATTCGAGTTCAATGTAATTAAAATTTAATATTTTTAAAATATTACACGTATACCTTGTTGTTAAGTACTTATTCATTGATGTAATATGACAGGAAAATTTGTTCGTATATAACGCAAAGCCGCATTACCTTTAGAACAGGATTTTGAACGAATAGTTAACCATTCTTGACGTTATCTATTCGATAAAAATTCAGCATGACCACAGAAAATAGTTTCAAGGTAAAAAGACTAAGCCATTGTTTGAATATAAATATAATATCCGAACGTATAATGTCAGCATTCTAATAAATGCAAACAATACAACTAATTATTTATTACAAACGGAAATAGATATGCACTATTGGTCAGGTGGTTAAAATTTTTATATGAGTCACAGATGAGGTTCCGGAAATGGGGTTATGGTTTTCTTTATGTACTAATTAAGACAATATAAGTACCCACACCAGAAGAAGGGGGAGAAGGGGTTAACTAGTTAGACTTTTTATCTAAAAAACTCTGATAGTCTGTTCGCTCGTCAAGTCAAATCCTATTACAACACTCTGTACCTTTTTTGAGCACATAAATATCATTCCACAATTGACAATGTTTATTTCATAAAAGATTGTTGTCTAATACTTGTTAAGAATATTTTAAATTTTCTATCCATTTAATTCATAGGTAACAGATTTTTAAATGCAATTGCATATTAAGGGTTGCCTATCTTTAGGCATTAAAATTCTAGAACATACTTTCTGAAATTTTATTATTCTGTAGCATTCTATATACTACTATTGTAAAATGATTCTTATTCTGACAGATGGTCCACAAACAAAATTATTATAGTAATTGGAAAAGTAACTATTATTAAAACTATATGGTAAGTAACTTTATTGACTGTCTTTTTGTTGAATTTAATGGTTAGCTAGCGTTTATTTTTTTGGCGTTGGTCTTTATAGGTCTTCTACTACTGGAAATCTTCTAGAAATCCCTCATAAGTGTGATATGGAGCTACAGATGTTGGAGAATGCTTCACCTACTGATGGTACTGCCAAATTCCTAGATTGGACCTGGATTTCGGTTTCTAATGCTGATCACCAATTTTCTTTTAACGTTAGTACTAATTTTAACTTTTATTCTGGCTTTTTCTTGCTAATTCATAATTTTCGGGAAGCTCTCTAAACCAACGCTGCACGTTCTTTTTCTTCTTCCCGTATCCAATCAACAAAAACTTGTTTTTCCTTTTTTTTTAATTAATTTGATATCTTGATCCCTTGTTTTAAATTTTGCTTACATATTATGGTTCATACATATGATTTTAATGAGTTTTTCGATGCACTGTTTTAATGTTTTTCACTGCTCTGCTTAAACCTACTACATTTTTTTATGTATTTACAATTTTACTTATAGCTAAATGTTAAAATATTTTTAAATGCTACTCTTTTTTGTAAATTGTGATATCTCCTGTGAAACCAACTTTATGCTTGACATTTGTCCATGGCTATGAAATTTACTTGACATTTATGAAAATTTTATAAAATTTATTTACTTTAAATGTTAATATTTTTATTATATTTGTTTGACTCCTGTCGATATATGTATTAAATTACTCTATGATATTTACTTGTTCATTCAATATGCTTTGCTCTGGGTTTAAATTTGTTTTTGTTTATGTACTCTTCATAAATGTGAGATCATGTCCCAATATTAGATAAATTTTAACTTATTATTTAGTTTCTAAAATATTCAATTTATTTAATTTGCAGTATAATAATCTACCTACATACTCTGTATTATCCATCTTTATATTATTTTGTTCTATTCTATTGTATTTTAATTTTAACAATAATACTTTATGATTTTAAATAAACATGTAAATTTTCATTTATATTGAATGTCTGATATTTAATTTTGTCTCAATATTGTAATTTAACTAAATATACCTATATACAAAGTTGCACACAGGCGGAGTTACAGACCTTCAAAGTGGGGTCAAATATTTCGAAAAAAAAGTCTCTGAATTACTTTATCTTGGGATAGCCAAATTTGGTACATGATTTAGGTTTATTGTTGATCTTCTTTAACTATGAGTTCAAGTAAATTGAAACACTACAAGGTTCATTGAGGTGAATCGCCCCTAAAATTATACCAAACTTTTTTCCATTGATCGAATTTAAAAAGAATGATAATATTCCCCAAATTTAATTTAAAACATACATTAATTAAACAAGATTTTAATAGTATTTATTAAAAGATATCAAAACGTCAGCAGTCAGGCTTTGTCTTTAAAATTTGATAGTAATAAAACTATTTTATTTCGGCTACTATTTGTTGTTGAAAATGGCTGGAAAAGTTACATTCAGCGGACAAGTTGACATGTCACTTGTGCTAGGTTTCTGTAAGAAACTCTAGAAGAATGGTGGAAGAATATCGTAGGAGATTTCAAAATTGAGTGATTTCCCATAAACATTTTCTAATGAAAGACGGATTCGAGTGACAGGAAAGTTTTTCAATAATATTCGAGAATGTCCTTTTGCAATAACGTTACAAGATGAGGAAAATATTTTGCCAAACAGTTGAAGATGAACCGCAAATAAGTACTAAACGTTTATCTCGAAAAACTGGATTATCAATAACTTCTGTACGCCGATACCACATCCGCATCACATTCAAAAAGTGCAAGAACTATTGTCTCAAGATTTGGATCGAGGAAGTGACCTTTTGCGAGTTTATCTTGCATTAGGCCGGTTCAGGCCTATAATTCAACATTCAGGGTTACGATAACTGGGTGGGCATACCTGAGCTCTTAACCGAAATGGAAAGATCGCTACGATCGAACAACCAGTTATCTGTGCCTGTTATTAACTGCTTTCTTTCGAATATGATTTTGTGATCATGATTCTATATTAGCCAATCACGTTGCTAGTTTTTAAAAATACACCAATCCTGTTGCACATTTTGTAATCATGATCACAAAATTTAAGCGAAAGAAAACAGCTAACTAATATGGCCAGATAACCCTGTCATGGCAGTTAATAGGGCAATCCAACGAACTGTCAAATCACTTTAAAAATGGCGGCTGTAGGACAAACAACTCGACATATGACAAGCAGAAATTTGTGATTTTGTGTAGAACTGTGCGTTTGGCTCATTATATTTTATACCTATTTCGAAATACCAAGGATAATTCAGACTATCATAATGGTTTTGTTTTGTTGTGCGAGTCTGCCATGGATCTATGCATAAATAATTGTTAAAATCAAATTGCGTACCTCTGTAATAGTTTACTAATTAATTATATATAACTGCCAATATTGTTATCAATATATTTTTTTATTAATATTATATATAGTATTCTCCAGGACCCTGAATTGCTAGGGCTGGCGGGGGTGTAATTATACTACTAGTTGGAGAGAAAAAAGAACTTAGGTACCTATTTATAAATAATATATTTAAAACTTGTACACTGTATTTAATTTTTTCTTGAGTTAGGTCTTGCTGTTTTATTGCACTAAGCCACTTTTGCCGTCTTATATAAAAGTTCATTGAGATCAGTTCTGTCTATAATTCAATGCAACAGGAATCCTAAAAAATCTAACTTGATCTTCTCGCTGTCCTCTACTCCAACAATTTATAACACAACAAAACAATCCTATTATGATAGTCTGAATTATACTTGCTATTCCGAAATAGGTATAAAATATAATGAGAAAAACACACAGTTCTTCACACAGACCAATAACTAAAAGTTCTACACAAAAGCACAAATTTCTGCTTGTCATATGTCGAGTTGTTTGTCCTACAGCCGCCATTTTAAAAGTGATTTGACAGTTCGTTGGATTGCCCTTCAAAAATTGTCAATTAATGCAATTAAAATTTAAATCACCGGTACTTAACTTACGGTGGGTACAAGTGACAAGAAGATTAGGGCACACGACCTAACGCCAATATCACAGCATAAATATTTATTTATGCTGTGCCAATATGAAGAAATGCTAAATTTCATTAAATCTAAGAATATATTGTTGGGAAGCAAAGTAAACCCAACGCATGTTAATAGGTACTTTGGCAAAATTTTGAAGTACATATAAATTCTTTAGTGTATGGACCGCAAGCAAATCCCCAACAGTGGTGGTAGGTAAGTTAAATATGTCATATTAATTTATTGATACAATTATTTAAATTATTTTAGATTCATGCAGAGTGGAAGCAGAATGTAAAAAGGAAGAGTAGAAAACATCATCAGGATCAAAAACTAGTAAAACCTGGATGCACATATTCAATATTTATACACAGTTTACGTGGGTAATCAAAAATGTACCTTTAGGCATGTGATCTGTGCTACTGTGCTAATTACTACGCCTTGGTGGAGTCAATGTTGCAATAGGGATGCAGCCTAACAGTGTTACTGTAGTCCATTTGAAATTATTGTCAAAAACACATTTCCGCCTAATAAAAATAATATTTAAAAAAGATAAAATGTATTATTCATACATACTCTTTATAGTATCTAAATTATTCCCATAATTAAAAACTAGGTACCTAACTATTTTCATTGTGCCTTCCTCCTATTCATAAATTAATTATTAATAATATTAGGTAATAAAATATATTTCTTTTTGTTGGTTAATATTCATTTAGGTATCACTATTATACTCAAAATAGCAATCTTAATTGTATAAAATTGTAATCCCACTTAGAACAAACTTTAGTTTTTTTTAGATTGTATTTACTGTCAAACTATTAATGCCGTATATTACTAATTATGTAAAACTATGATATGGCAATAAATTGACACTGAATTGTGCTATAGACAAATAATATAGGTTATTTCAAGCAGTTTCATAACTGGGTCACGTGATCATTATTAAGTTAAGTAACTGGGAGAAATAAACTTGACAGAAGTTGAATCATACGAATTTCTGATTAACCTACCCAGTTACCTTTAACAGGCCTGTTAGTGCTAACTGGATGTGATCAAGCATAGGCCCGATATTGATTTTTATTTAATTGGACCAGTTATTTTGCCAAATCGATTAAATCGAGTCGAAGCCGAAAGTTATTTGGAATTTCTGCAAAATACCGTTACAACTTAGACTAGAGTTTTGGTTTATGCACGATGGAGCACCGCTACAATTGGACTTTTTGAATTTTAAGTTTCCATAAAAATTGTTAGGACGAGAAAATAATTGTCCTCAAAATTGGCCAACACGATCGCCAGACCTCAACAAATGTGATTATATTCTTTGGGGAACATTGAAAGATTTTGTTTATTCTTCGCCAATTGAATTCTGAGAAATTTTGTGGAATCGTATTACGAATAAATGTAACGTTATGACAAACAAGTAAATTTCAATTGCGAAGCGAAGAGTAAATTTATCTTTCAGAGAAAATGGTGTTCGTTTTGGACAATTTCTTTAGTTTTAATTTATTTTTATTTTATTTTATAGTGTTATTACTAACCGTCAAATTTTAAATACAAAGCCTACTACTGACTTTATGACTTCACATAATAAACACTATTAAAATCTTGTTTTAATTAATGCATTTTTTCTTGAAAAGTTTTTAATAATTTAATAACAGTAAAAAAGGGTTTTAAACTAATTTCGGCGTGGGATATTATTTTTAAATTCGTTACAAAAAAGTGTGGTACAATTTTAAGGTGACACCCTCAATGAACACCTTGTAGTGTTTCAATAGTCAGAGAAGATCAATAATAAACCTAAATTGTGCACCAAATTTGGCTCTTTCAAGTTACAGTAATTCACAGATATTAATTTTATTCTCAATATTTAGTCCCACTTTGAAGGCCTGTAACTCCCTGTGTGTATAACTTTGTATATATACTCGCGACAAGAATTCAGACGACTTACGTCATACGAACAAATGAATAATTCATTATATTTTCATCAAAATATTTAAGAAACTGCAACTGATAGCAATAAAACTATATACTACACTAAAAGTTTGCATTATATATTGCACTAAATTGCAAGAAATGATTGTTTTTAATGCGACCAAATATCGAAATTTAAGTTGACAATAAAAACAAATGTGTAACGTCAGCCGTGACGTAAGACGTCTGAATTCGTGACGCGAGTATAGGTACCTATGTTTAGGTAAATTGTATTTTTTTGAGACCTCCTACATGCACACCCGTATGTACATACTTTAATGATATGATGCTGATGTTGATTAAAACTTTGAAATCAATGAAAAACATGACAACTAATGTTCTTGTCATTTATATTTTTACTTTATCTGGCATAACGTATCAGAAAAATTTGGGAGCGATATACACTGGGACATCATTTGTTATTCAAAACCTTTATAATAAAAAAAAATGTGAATTTAATTAAGTACTCAAAAAATATACAGATTATCGAAATTGAAGATTATTGATCTTTCGACTTTTCAAATGATCTTTTAAAATCATAAAAACTACCAAGGATTATTTTTTTAGATAATCTGCCCAACTTCTATGTCTAACTACTGTGTCTAAACTGTGTTTTTGGTAGCCCAATTTTGCTTAAACTAATTGTAAGAGCGGATCCACGTCCACAGTAAACTATTCTACCGTGTTTTAGAAATACTCGGTACAATATACAAATACATATTTTATTATTTTCAAAATTTAATATGTTGCTGATTGAATTTTTATAGAATAGCACTAAATAAATATATATTAACAAACATCTGCTTTATGAAAATAATTGTTTTATTTAATTTACTTACGTACCTACCTATATCATTTTCGTATAGATATATTTATTACGTTCGATTAATAAAATTAAAATGGAAAATAATGTTTAATTTATTTGTGTAAACTCTGATCTCAAGAAAACTTGGAGAAAGGCGCAATATCTACCGTCTTTGAGTTTTATAAAAAAGTATTCATTGTTTTTATGTTACAATTTTCTTACTCTAATTCTCGGAAAACATAAGTAATTCAGAAAATTTAAATATATTTACCTACTTAGTCCAGCTAAATCAAACTAGACGCAAATGTGTTGCAAAAATATGTGATGAAATTAGGATTTTCTACTTATCTTCTATTTGATAGTCTACTATTATTTTGGTTATCTTTATTATTCATTTAAACATGAGCAGAAGACTTATTTTTCATGGAATGTTCTAGATTTAGCGACAACTTAAAACTGAATATTTTTAGGTGAAACAAAAATACCTCTAAATATTTTTATGAGTTATAAATTAGAACATTTTACTACATTTCTCCATAGCGTAACATTAAAAACTTCTAGAAGATGAAGAAAATAATTAGATATTACTAAATAGATATATTTAATTCAAAATGCATAAGCGAACTATGCACAATTTAAATAAAAAATATGCAGTAATTTATTATGTACACATTTAAATGTTAATATTACATTAAATTAACTAATTACTTTGGTGTTGATATTTATATGATCATATACCAAACTGCAAGATAGGAACAAACTTTGTCAATGAACCGATTAAATGTTTTCCTTCAACATGACATGTTATTGCATTACAAAATTGTTTATTCGAGCTTAAATAATATCCTTCAAATAAGGTCATTGTCTTTGTACAAATAATTTAATTTTGTAAAAGTGTTAATTCAGAGTTAGTCAATGTTTAAAAATATAGTAGTTTCTTAAGATAAAGTCAAGAGCTCTACATTTAATTATATATATGTATCTGTTTTTGAAAAATTATCTGAAAAATTCTGACAACAAGATTCTCAAATACATATACATACATATATATATATATATATATATATATATATATATATATATATATGTATGTAAAATTGTTTATTCGAGCTTAAATAATATCCTTCAAATAAGGTCATTGTCTTTGTACAAATAATTTAATTTTGTAAAAGTGTTAATTCAGAGTTAGTCAATGTTTAAAAATATAGTAGTTTCTTAAGATAAAGTCAAGAGCTCTACATTTAATTATATATATGTATCTGTTTTTGAAAAATTATCTGAAAAATTCTGACAACAAGATTCTCAAATACATATACATACATATATATATATATATATATATATATATATATATATATATATATATATATGTCATACGATTTTGAAATTCTATGACCAGTGGTAATATTAAGATGACTAAAACAAAAAAGATTCCTTTAAAACCAAAATTGACTTCAAATGACACGCTTCTCAATATTGTACGCACTTAATACATTTCATCATACAGTCGAATTTTGGACACAACCTCTAATTCAATTTTCTTCTAGTTTAACATTTTACGTGTCCAACTCTAAATGCCTTTATCAGACACCGTATATTCTATTTAAAACAAAAAAGTTCGCGCGGTTCGCACTATGCTACATATTTCCGATTTAAAATGTTTGTTCTAATATAGTGTAGGTTTATCAATTGCAAACTCCTGTTACGATTTATTTTCTATATAATACCTACTGGTCATGGATTACAATACAAAGAACAGCGATAAGACAAGCAGGTAACTACTATTTTTACGGTTGACAGAAAAATGAGTAAGCATCGCATAGAAGTCGTAACTGACAAAATATTGATTATGAGCTACTGCCTGGATTGGGTAATTTACTTTACTATGTTTCACATTAGATTATATTAGACCTTATTTTATCATATAAGTGGTAATTAGTTTTTTTCCGTTTTGAAAAATAATATAAAATTCGGATTTAAATATCATAAAGAAAATAATACGACTTTCAGTTTTAACATGTGCATACATATACTAATTACCAAGTTGTGGGTGTCATAAACCGAAAATAATAAAAAATGTATAGATACGATTTTTATTCTTAATATTGCAGTGTGTTCCTATGCATACTAGGTAATAACGGAATATATAACCACAGTTCAAATACGCTAACACTTGGACCACTCCAACAATAACAACATAACAAATGCGCCCCTTTCACATCTACTTTTAAGTTCATGTACAACCTTTTTAGGTTTTAATGGAAATTTACTTTTTATTCTATTTTTTAGACATTAATACTCAGTATTATTGATAACGTGACTATCTTTCAAATATAAATAAACTATTATTATTATTACTCTCCATCCCCCACCACTCGTTCTCTCTCTGTCACCCCACTTCCCTTGCTCCACCAACTGAACATTTACTGCCGATCATCGGTTATTTTATTAGGTCTGTTTGATACTCATTGCCCAGCGAAACGGTTGTACTACCCGTTAAATTTCGAATGAGTTAATATTATCGATCAGTAATAATGATTTGTCATGGATCTTACTGTTCAGTCGATGATTATAAACCTAATGCGCAGGATAATATTGCGTTTTTTTTCACATTCCCAAAGATCCTGAAAGGTAATACATTTATAATAGATGTATAATTGGAGTTTGTTATGTAACAAATATAGATTAAACGTTTAATAAGAGAGCTACAGAGTGCTACAATTTTATATATTTTTTTTCTTTTTCTTCCATAACTTCAATACAGGAACAAATTACTTGGCAATTTGTGTACTCACAAATTTAAAATACTCCAGTGACATAGCTAGTGGGTGGGCAATGTGTTTTTTTTTTCAAGAAAAAAGTATGTCACTTTCATTTCAAAAATTTCAAGATATTTTTAGAATTTCCGACAAAATTTTTGACAAAAAAGTATTGTAATATTTCATTTGTATGTGACGAATTGAGTCACGTGTAACATCGAACGATATTACAGTGAAGATAAGACAATGCCAAACGACAGATTTGATCTGTTGGAAACAAAAATATCAAACTTTTCCCAGCAAATCCAAAGAAAAGGTTCTAGTCGGACCAATGTACAGTAGAGCTAAATAAATTGGCACATATTTATTATTATTTTTTTTTTTTGTTTAATTGGGTATTCCGCCATTGAAATATAAAAATATTACCCAACGAATGATTCATTAAGCGCAAAGGGTTATTAGCTAATATTCTTATATTTCAATGGCATAAATATCCAATTAAACAAAAAAAGTAACAAAAAATACCACAAATAAATAATTACAGACACATATTTATTTATTTAAAGTATCCAACAGAAACAAGTCCTACTTACAGGATAATGAGTAAAATACATAATGTACAATATCAGCATATAATAAAATTACAAAAAAACATATATACATGTTATATAAAATAAAAAACACAGGGTAATAAATTATTTTAATATGTTTAACATTTGAATTAAATATATCAATAAAAATGTAAAGTACATCATAATTTCTGCATATTTGTAATATAATTATTGAATGCATATTTGGATGAACAGAAAACTGCCATAAAACTTTTGAAGTAGCAATTCTTGAGAATACCAATTCGCGGATACGCATCATCCTCTTTAAACGCCAAGAACTTTAGTAACTTACGCTGTATCGTTTCAAACGCCTCTTTATTGGTACTTGGTGCAAACTGGAGACCATATAACAAGGCAGTTATTCAAGCTTGGATCTAACAAATGAATTATAAAGCAACTTAACAAACAGTATGACAATTATTAAATTCCGAGTTTAATTCACCTGAATTAAGCATTACCAACCTTAAGTTCTTGGTAGCATCAGAAATTATTTTATTTAAATGATAGTCAAAACTTAATTTACAATAAAAAAATAACCCAAGGTCTTTTATATATTCCAGTCCTTTCACTACAGTGTTAGAAATGGTGTAAGGCAGTAAGACATAACTGAACATTTATCAATGTTTAACGGTAGTTTATTTTCCTGACACCACAAATTCAGCAGGTTCTAAATTAAAATACAGTCATCAATACTGTTTATTTTTAAATATAACTTTGCATTATCTGCATGCATCTAGAACTGATATTACATCATTGATGAAAATATTAAAAACTAAAGGTCCGAGCACAGAACCCTGCGGAACACCAGAGAGGACCTCAAATTTATTTGGCATCGATCACATATTTAATATTACCACTTAACCATCTGATCAGATCCTCTGTTAAAGTTTTAAATTACTGGTATTAACATTGATTTCAACTTCAATCATCACGATATTTGAAATACATGTGTGACAATTCATATAGACAAGCAGTTAAGCAGTCATAATTTAAACAAAATATAATTTAGGTTGGAAATCTTTATTTGCGGCGTACATGTGTATTAGAACTTCGTCAATGTAAAAACATGTTCATCTTTCCCAGCACACAGAAAATAACTACTTTAATACCTATATAAACCTATAACCTATATAATGACTAGTTTACTTGCGAACAGACTAGTACACAAAAATGTTCCACTTCAGTAAATAAACATTACATTTAATAATTATCTACAATATTTAGAACGTCCATTTCCTTTCAGATAAGAAAAATTGTATTTGGCCTTGACTGTCCACATTAGATATAAATCTTAATATTATTTATTTTAAGTTTAGTTGGGTATAATATAGATTGCTTTTAAGTAGGTACACAGAAATGAGAAATTTACTCTATTTTACAAAATATGGTTTTTCGGGTAAAATGTCCTTAATTGCGAGTTTTCAATAATAATGGATATTCTTTTCAAGGTAAACTTAAATTTCAATAAGACATTGAATTGTTATTCTTAACTATCTGTTTATTATGATTATTAGACAATAAATGAGAATATTTCCATTAAATTAATTCAGTACAATTTATTGCCGAATGGCATAATTAATACCTGTAAATTTTTTAATTTTATTTTTCATTCGACGTCTGTTTACTATTTGATATATCCTTTTATACGCCTCGATTTGTCAGAAGTCAGAAATAACAGAAATGTATATTTATTTCAAAATTGGTTGAAGAGTTGTTGCACATAAGCATACTTACCATTAAAATCTACAAAAATTCTATATTGAAAGTTTATTTAAAAATCCCATTCAGAGTCCTTCTAAAGTATAATGGTACTAACGAAGCATTTTTGTACCTGTATATCAGGATTAAAAAAAACCGTTGACAGACTTCTAGGGCAGAAAGTATATCAAAAATTAAAGAAAAAATTTCTAATAAACATGGGGTCGTAGATGGATCGTTAACGAGATACACGAGATACAGGGCGTTAAAGTTTCTTTAAATTTATATATCAATCCAAATGCACAGAAATAAGTTTGAAAGTCACTTAGTTAATGTTTATTTATTGGCAATACTAACAGCTGATGTTTCATTTTTATTTCTAATAGCATAAGCCTACTATGAGGAACTAAAATAAAGTCAAACAAAATAGAACCAACAAAATAATTTTAAACGTGTTTTATTTAAAAATGGTCCATTTGACATAATTAACAGTGGCGTAAAGGAATACGTTTAAAAAAGGTTTACGTTGCCCTCGCTTCTACGCCACTGTTGTTCGTAAAATATTGAGTAGTACTTCAAATAATTAGTCTTTAAGTGCTAATTGCACATGGCAAATTTGAGATGGAAATGCTAAGGCGTTTTAGAATTATCCAAGATAACGTATAAATTCAAAGAAACTTTAACGCCCTGTATCTCGTTAAGGAGCCATCTGCAACCCCAAGTTTATTAGAAATTTTTTCGTCAACTTTTAATATGCTTTATGCCCCAGAATCCTGTCAGCGGTTGTTTGAATGACTTTGTATGTAACTGTTAGTTTTGAACGTTCTGAATGTAGTTTGTGAAGAAATGTAAGTGAAATGTTACAGCTCATTTAGTGACATTTAATTTTCATGAAGTGATCAATTTATTATACAGGGTTAACTATAACTAAATACAAAAATTTTAACCACATGCTCAGGGAGGTCTAAAAGACAATAAAAATTTATTTTGGAATTCTAGCTCAATGTTTAAAAAATGGGGCAAAACCCTCTATTCCTATGGAATGTCGACGCCTATGATAATCAATCATCGTCCGAGATGGCTAGATATGTCAACTACTGTGCGGTCGATTTTTGCAGCGTTGTCAAGTGTAGAAACGACGAAAATAAGCATTTTTATTAATAATAATAATAATAATGCCTAAGTACCTGATAGATATATATTTTGTATTCGTTCTTTCGTTGCATATTACCAAAACTAATTTTCACTCCTTGCAGATTCGTCATAATTATCCACTAACATATCCGACATAAAATACTTTATTTAATTACTATAAAACGTTTAAAATTAGTCACTATGTTTTAAAATAACATAACCTAGAATACTGCTAGTTGTATACTCTCCAAACCTCAAAGAACATACGAAGAAGCTTAGTTATATCTAAGGATCTAAGAAACATTTTTACAGAACAATGTAGATGTTTCTTGGGATGTTATAGTTTAAAATATTACTAATTATTTTATGCAAACATCGTCGATTACTGTTAACAGTGTTGCTATTTTTGGTATTAACAAAAGAAGTTTAAAAATTTATCGCCGTAAAATGCACCTTGCATGAGTCTACAGATGTCAAAAAATATTGCATACGGTTACGGTACTCTGACTAGTTTAAAATAATTTTTCAGTACTTGCTTTTCGCAAATTTAATTGTACACGTATTTTTTAGTGTATATTATCATGTTTCAGCGTAATACCAGACGTTTTCTGAGTACACAAAATATTATGCTGAATACTTTTTGAACCACATTGAACAACTGTTATAATGCCTTGGCGGTAAACATGTGGCAGTTTTTATGTATTTGTGTACATTTGCGTTATCCTTTGTGGTTTTTCCCAACCTAAGTAATCGACGGTCATGACCTCCGGACCAAGTAGGTACCTCGTTTTAAACAAAAAGAACGGTCGAGGGAAGGAGAGGTCCACAGCAAGTACACAAATCATTGCAATGGCAGGTTTAATTTAGACTCTCCAAATATCAATCCTGGGAATAAATATTAGTAAGATAGGTACTGCCTTCCTGTGCTACCATATCGTGTTTCTCATTAAACCATTAAATAAAAATCTACATTTTGTAAACAATTTTTTTTTCAAAGCGGCGTAAGCTGATGCACGTGCCAATGCGGTGACCGGTCACTACGTTTGACACCTTTGACTTTGGCCGAATATACCTAACCTCGCGGCTGACAGAAGGCTAGTGACGTCGATAAATAAGAATTTAATAGTTTTGAAAAAAAAATGTTTTCGCTTTATAAATAAGTTTGGAAATTTTTTGATAAATGATTCCGTTAATTCATATTTTTCCCTATCCTCTTAAAATATTTGTACTAAGTCACAGTTAACCCTGTATATGGTGTTCCTGAAATGTATGTGCCAGCGAGTCACCCTAGATTCTTAAGGTAAACATACGACAATTTATGGTTACTTAAAAAAGTGCTAGCTTTTACCAGAAGAAACCGTGATAATTAGACAATGAAAAAAAAATTAGAATAGGTATTTTTTTTTAATCGAGGTATCCAGTTTAAGACATTTGTGCAATAATTGCCTCAAGACAAGTATTTTATCAATATATTTTAATATAATATCATTTTAATAGTTCAACGCTTTTCCGTCTTATAATTGAATTTCAAAAAACTTTGGCGCCCCTTATAATTCCCTAACGGTGCATTTTTGCAGGTAAATTAGCATAAATTATCGTATTTTGACCCTAAGAATTTAGGGTGGCACGATGGCATATACATTTCAGTATATTTATGAAAATTTGTAAAAACTACAACAATGTTGGCTTAATTTTAATTTCCACTGCTTTAATTCTGATCTACTTCCAAATCAAATTTTAGAATGTTTGTCTACTCATCTTGTTGAGAAAAAACAAGGCAGATATTTCAAATTTTATTTATTCCTCAGAAGCTTGACCAAGTAGTAGCAACGGATTTTTTAATATCAATCTGGAAAACGTATGAGATTGCCAGCACCAAGAACAGTTATTATATTTTAAATGACCCAACGTGAAGTAAAAACATCGAATATTTTATTCAAATAAGTAGGAACACAAATCTACGTTTCATGTATTGTTGGTCGCCTACCACAAGGCATAATAAAAATTAGTTAAAAATCCGGTTTCATGTTAGAACTTTTTAAATAATTTTTGAACATAGATTATTGTAACAGAAACACTCTATATACTCTAATGATTACTACAAATAACACAGGGTTCTTTGGTCACACCTCAAATTACAGTATTTGCCTAATTTTTATGAAGCATGATGTATAGTCAATCCAGAAAATTTTAAGTCGATCTGACAAGTAGTTTTGAGGTCAAATTGGGCAAGGATCTGTGCTAAATTAAAACAGATTAGAAAAACTAACTATTCATTTAATCTACCGATGGTAGATTTAATTATGATGAACTATTTTAATACAAATTACCAATTTGTAAGTGCTAAAATGAGAGGTGTAGAAATGCAACGGCAAATTGCAGTAAGACTTTTCAAATAATAAACAGAGTATTCCTAAAAGGTTGGGACAGCGTTTCTCCAAGTACAGTTGAAAATAAGTTGATTTAACTAAACTTGCCTTAGTCCAAAAGTTGATAATCACGGAGCTACAGGGTGTCAAAGGTTAAGAAATAAATCGCGTTTTCTTTAATAGCTTTTGACTGTTTCACGAAATTTTGTATCCTGGGGTTTATTGGGATGACAAATTCATCATTCATTTATTATCCATTAAAGTGTATCTTCTAGAGGGCGCCACCGGCGACGATTTCTAATCATTTAAACCGTTACAACTTCTTTGTTCAACCCTGTATGTTATTTTGGACTGAAAAAAATCTCTTCGTCTGCCTTTTCTAGTTAAGAAAGTTATACTTTATGAAGTCACTTGGAGCAACGGTTTCCGAGAAAAACACATCTAAAGCTGATGACTTATTATTTATCTACAAAATTCAAAATTATTCATTTATCCAAGGGTAAGTCCTCAAGCAACACTAGTAATTTTTCTTGAGGAAAGTGCAAATAGCTCTCTGTAATTAAATTATTTGGTAGACCAATAGGACCTATTAGATTTGATTATATTATACCGGCCCAAACATTTATTCTAATTTTATGTTGAAATTGTCTTGGTCTTATAGCGGGTGGATTTCCGTCAGACTTGATATGTTCGTTATGGAAGTTAGTAATGTTTCTTCTTCTGAAACACGCTTCGTTAGTAAAAAGGTTTTTATTTTGAAAATGAATATTAATGTTTCTTCTTTCACAAATAAAATGACTAAATCTCAATCGGGAATCAAAATCAAGTGGCAATCTCTGTCTGTTGGACATTTGCTATCATGACAGCATTAATTCTGTTATTGTTTGTTATGACATTAGTTGTTTATTGTTTTGTTGTTGGTCTCTTACATTTGGTAAATACAGGAATGGCTGAAACATATACATTTGAAGAACAAACAGATATATGTTGCTAGCACTAGGATTCTGCGAGGGAAATTGTAGAAGAAGTGTTACAGTTTACCAAGAAAGATTCCCAAATCGACGGGTACCAAATTTTAAAACTTTTGGTAGGATTGAGAGAAGGCTTCGAGAAACGGGAAGTTTAAAGTCAAGTACGGTCAATTGGGGACCTCCTAGACAAATTTGTGATCCACAAATAGAAGAACAAATCTTGGATACTATTGCAGAATATGCCGGAGAAAGTGTACGTAATCTTGGACGTCAGTTGGGGGTTTCCAAAAGTATACCACATAAAGTGTTGAAAGAACAGTTGCTGCATCCCTTTCATGTACAACTAGTTTGCCATTTTATTCGTGAAAGAAGAAACACTGATATTCATTTTCAAAATAAAATTATTTTTACCGACGAAGCGTGTTTTACAAGAAGAGGCATAACTAACTTCCATAACGAACATACTTACGCTGAAGAAAATTCATATGCTATAAGACTAAGACACTTTCAACATGAAATTAGAATAAATGTTTGGGCCGGTATAATAGGATCAAATCTAGTAGGTCCTGTTTTTCTACCAAATAATTTTAATGCTGAGATCTACTTGCACTTTCTTCAAGAAACATTACCAGTGTTGCTTGAGGACTTACCGGATTTCAGATGTAGAATGTGGTTTCTACATGACGGTGCTCCACCCCACTTTAGAGAGTGGACGTACCGGAGAAATGGCCCGCTCGATCACCGGATTTGAACATATGTGACACATTTTTGTGGGGAACACTTAAGGACAAGGTCTATTCTGTCGTTATAAATAACGAAAATGAGCTAATTCGTGCTGTTGCTCAAGATATCGCTACGAATGAAGACATGCTACGCAGAGTACAAATAAACTTTGTACGAAGAATACATTTCTGCATACAAGAAAATGGTGGCCATTTCGATCATTTATTTTAATTATTTACGTTTGCGTTTACTTATTGTAATTTTTTTACTATTCAGATCACTGCAAACAATAGATTTAGATGTGTTTTTCTCGGAAACCGTTGCTCCTAGCGACTTCAATAAGGTATACCTTTATTAACTAAAAAAGACTGGGGAA